>OZ012740.1:391277914-391877914 GCA_963859935.3 Lathyrus sativus
AGATCACGACACGACGATGTAACGATTACCTATTGTCTTTGACACATCTACTTTCCTACCGAATCCCGAACCTGAACGAATCTTACCCGAAGACATGGAGAAACTTAAGTCTAAAGTCCAACAACTTGAGGATGAAAACACTCAACTCCGAATTCAACTCAATGGGACTAAGCAGAAAAGCGAAGCTTGGGAAGACAAAAGCAAAGAGTTGAAAGAAAAGTTCGAGGATAGCAAGAAAAGGGTTAGGGAAGAGAAAGGAAAGAAAGAATGGGTTGGTAGTGTGCTTAAAGTGCCAATGCATACTTGGATCACCAAAATGATAAATTAGACCAATTGTGGTGAAAGGTCAGAGACTTACAAAATGATGTAAGGATAGTCACCCAGATGAAGAAAGATGAAAGGGAAAACTTTGAAGCCCGAATTTACAAGCTGTAAAACATTACCAAAGACTGCAAGGATCAGTTAGCTCGTGAACTATTGGAAAAAGAGAATGCGCAGCGAGATTTCATAGAAGTAGAGTACCAATTAGTATAGCTATGGAGGACATCAAGATGTTGAAGGATGGAATCTATGATGAGCTTTAACTAGAGTTGCAGGATAGTTTCCATTATTAGGAAGAAAGTTGTCGTAAAGCAGAAGCTGCGGTACTGCAAAGAGATGACATCATCAACAATCTCCAAATCCATTATGCCGAATGGAATAACAAATATGTGAACCTGACTGGTTTCTCCAAATTTGTGCTTCAACAAATCCTTGAAAAATTGAAGGTTACAGATCAAGTGATGACCCCTGAAAACACTCCTCTCCTTGTGTTCGATTTTGTGAAGTTTTGCAAGAAAATAGTGGAGGAGCTTGTTACTAATTTAGAGGCAGTTCGCAGAGCCCGGGGAATCACTTTTAGGGTTAACTTGTAATTTGTTTAAGAAGTGTATCTCTCATATTTTATTTGTATTTGAATTCGGGTTTAGGCCTTAATGAAATGAAAGTTTTTGTTCTATTATGTCTCTTCTGATTAATTGCAATGGAAAATGTTTATATTCTTAATAATAACAAGGTTACTAAGAGCTTTGTGCATAACATATTCCATACACATTCATATATCATATCGCATTCCATAAAACAAAACCAAAACTTACAAAGACTTGACCTCCATTCGCAGTAAATAAGCTGACTTCCCGACATCCCTACTACACTCGTGGCAATCGAAGATTACTAATGGATCAGATTGAGCAGAATCAAGCCGCTTTTAGGGAAGAGATGAACCATATGAAGACTCAGATGGGCCAGCTAATGGAAGTCGTCCAGGCTATGGCTAGAGGACAAGAAGATATGAGTCAAGTTGTGGAGAGAAACGCTACTAACGAGGACAAGAAGATATGAGTCAAGTTATGGAGAGAAACGCTACTAACACACCAATTCCTACTACTGCAGGCTCAGTCCCCACTCCTGGTGGTGTCATTCCTACTCCTGCAAGTGCAATCCCCGCTCCTGGTTGCACAATCCCTACTTCTGTCGATGCAGGCGCAATCCCTACTCCTGATGGGAGTGTGGTTACTACAATCCACTTTGATGATCACGAAGGTTTCTACAACCCTCACGATGACTTGGCCGTAGACGCTTCCGGAGCACCGACTACTGATTTGGAAAAGGAAGTACTTGCCTTACAAGAGACAGTCAAAGGACTACAATGCCCAAGCACTTTTGGGTTAGATGTTGCGGATACGTGTTTAGTGCCCGGTGTTAAGATTCCATTAAACTTCAAAGTCCCCGACTTTGAAAAATACAAAGGGACCAGTTGTCCCCGAACCTACATTCGATCATATTATAGGAAGATGGCTGCCTATTTTGACGACAAAAAACTACTAATGCATTTCTTTCAAGACAACCTCAGTGGGGCATCCCTTGAATGGTACATGCAGTTGGAAGGTATGTATATCAAGACATGGAAAGAGTTAGCTAAGGCATTTCTGAAGCCCTACCAATACAATTCTGACATGGTGTCTAATCACACACAACTCCAAGGCCTGACCCAGAAATCTGGTGAAGAATTCAAAGACTATGCACAAAGATGGAGGGACTTAGTTGCTAGAGTCCAGCCTCCTCTTCTTGAAAGAGAATTGACAGATATGTTCAAGGGGACTCTTCAAGGTCCTTTCCTAGAATGCCTGGATGGATGGACATCTTCTTTATTCTCAGATTTAGTTATGGCTGGTGAGAGGATCGAGAACATGATAAAGATTGGGAAGATTCATAATGCTGATGGAGTTTCTGGTGGACCTAAGAAGCCCCACCAAGTTTTGGCAAGGAAATGAAAAGGGGAAACAAACACCGCCTTGATGGATAAGGGGAAAGCCAGAGCATATCAAGGTTCTTATCATCATGTGTCCGCTGTTAATCCAAATTAACATCTCTTTATACCTGCAAGCCAACCGGCTGTTCAAGTCCCTTACCAACAACAAGTACCTCAACGTCAAAGCTATTATCAAGGGCAACCAAGGCAAAGGAGACCTGAGAAAAAGTTTGATCCTATTCCAACAAGTTACACCAGGTTGCTTCCATTTTTACTTAAAGGATCTTTAGTACAATTGAGAGAAATGAAGGCTCCCTCAGCTATCCTACCTCCTGTCTATGATGCAAATGCCCGTTGTGAATTTCATTTAGGAGCTCCCGGACATAATATTGAAAACTGCAAAGCTTTGAAGTACGTGGTACAAGATCTTATCGAATAAAAAGCTATCAATTTCACCAAAAGTACTCCCAATGTGACTAATAATCCAATGCCAAACCATGCTACAAATATGATTGAAGAGTCAAGAGGGAAGAAGTTGGTGTCAGAAGTTGACAAGATGAAGACCCCCTTTGTAGTTGTTAAAGAATAATTGCTATTGAAGAATATAATCCCAGGATGTACCGAGGATTGTCAACACTGTTTGGAAGACCCCAAAGTTGTCATAAATTGAAGATAGGCATCCAGAAGTTGTTAGATCAAGGCGTCATATTGGTAAAACAAATATCAAATGCTGAAGAAGTGGCAACTCTGGACATTTCATATGACCCGATTGATATTCCCTATGATCCGATGGAATTTCCTTATGGTGAAGAATTGTTGAATAGTCCATATGGTCAAAACCGTGTACCACTGACGATTCCGTATGAGCAGCCTCGCGTGCCTCTAACAATTCCATGTGATGAAGATTGGTACTCTGTCCAAATTCCATTGCAAATCCCGTAAGATGTTGTACCTGTTGCACCCCAAAATTTGACCAACAATTATTTATTCATTGAGTGTTTGAAAATGGATACCTTCATCAGAAAGTTCAAGAGATCCTCAGAGGAGTGGGTTGAAACCAGGGTTGTGTGCTTCATAATTGAGAGTTGTGGGTGCTCCTCAGATGATTCTGAGACTTTGAGAATGAACTTGATGTCTTGAGAAAGCTTATGAGATGCCTTGATAGCCTTCATGAAGCCCAGAGAAGTCATTATGCAAGAGTTCAGAAGATTCAACCATGAATGATGAATTAGGGTTTTGACTGGGTCAACCCTAGATCAGCTGAAGATTTGGAGAAGGTTGAGACTTAATCCTAGGGCCATGAGATCATGGAATGATGCATAGAGATGATATAAAGATGATTCCTAGACCAACTCATCATGATTGAGGAGTTTGAGAAGTTTCAAGTCAGGGTTTCTGAGGATTGTCAGTAAAAAAACCCTAATTTGATCCCTATCTTCCAGGCAGTTTTAGCTCTAGATGTGATTGATATATCATCTTCCCCATAACATGAATCTTGTAGAGCTTG
The DNA here is from genome assembly GCA_963859935.3 of Lathyrus sativus. Taxonomy (NCBI): domain Eukaryota; kingdom Viridiplantae; phylum Streptophyta; class Magnoliopsida; order Fabales; family Fabaceae; genus Lathyrus; species Lathyrus sativus. Next base: position 391,281,712 of record OZ012740.1, read on the forward strand.
TTCTTAGCTTTAATTTGAGTGGTGGAAGTCCTTGATAGGAGTTACAGAGCTCAAGTTATGGTTTTGACAAATTACAGGTCAGCAGAGGTGTGTGAATCTGGGTCCTTGAAAGTCACCCAACTTGCAGACAACTTTTGCCCTAGTAGGAGGATTCCTATGACTTCTTGGTCAACATGAATGTTGGAGAGGATCTTCTAAGCTTTAATTTGAGTGGTAGAAGTCCTTGATTGGATTTGTGGAACTCAACTTATGGTTTGTGCAAGATAGGGGTATTTTGGTCATTTGCCAGTTATAGGTCATTTTAGCCAATGCCTAAAACTCCTATTTCCAAGCCTCAAATGGAAAAACTCAAAACATGAAAGTTGCTCGAAATGTGATTTTAAGTCTAGAAAGAAGGTCACAAATTGTTGAAAAATCTCATAGCATGAGATTGCATGATTGGTCAAAAATGAACTAAAAATGGCTTATAAACTTGAAAAGTTGAATTTGGAAAGTGATTTGGAAGATCCACAAATCCAAAATAGGTCATCCAATATATCATTTTGATTGGAAAAACCATTTTGAGAACTTTGGTTTAAATAGATTTTTCATTTGAGGCTCCAAAAATGGACTTCCTTTGGAAATTTATTACTTGCATAAGAAGGCAACTTTGCAAAACCCTACATAAGTGAAATGTAAGGGCTGCTTTCATTCATTAACATTCAATATCTCATATTAAGACAATTTGGCATGAGATTACAAGGGATAAGGCAAGGGAAATGATATTTTCAACTTCTCATTTAAGGAGAAGTTCATGACTTTTCTAGATCCTTCTAGATGATTCCACAAGCTTCCATCAATTGCTATTTAAAGAGTGCCATGCAGAGAGATTGGAGGTTGGTGAAACTTGGTGAATTGAGTAGAGAAGAGAGAGATTCGAGCTAGGGTTTCAAGGTGCTCCATCATTGCATTTCAGTTTCAAAGTCATTGTTACAAGCTTTCTTCTTCAAGATCCTTGCAAACAGAAAGCATATCTCCATTGGAGGATCATTGTGAGTGAATTGCAAGCTTGGAATCGTGCCCTAGCATCACATACCATCATCACTTGACAGGTTCCTTTTCTTCTCTCTTCCACCTTAATTATGCATAGATGTATCATGTTTTAGGTTTAGAATGAATGTATTAGGGTAGATGACTAAATACTGAGAGTTGCAGCCTGTTCCATGAAGTTCCATAGCAGGACCAAGAATCTTTGATTCTCAAGAAGTGTTTGAATTTGGAGTTTAAATCATCAAGAATTGGTTTAGCACAGTTAGGTTCACATATAGAACATCTGTAGATCATTAGAGTTAGGGTTAATGAAGGTTGATCTCAGGTGATTTTGGTTTGGATCGTGACATTGCAAGCCTCTGTTAGAATAACCTAGGTAGAATTAAGAAAAACTACCCGTGCCATTTTATTCCTCTCATTGAGTAGCACAACTTTCGTTTTGGAATCATGTTGTTTCGTGGCCTGAGTAGAGAGAACGAGCCAGTTGAAGTTGAGTGCATGGGAGGAGGGGTCTGAAAACCCTAGGTTTCATTTGGGACGATGAGGGAGAGCCATTGGATCAAGCTCCAAAGTTGACAAATTAATTAGATCGCACGGCTGTGAGTGAATCTGAAGAATGGAGGGAAATTTCAAATGAATTGAAACGCGGCCGTTTCATTAAACCGGTTCTGGGCTCAGTGTGCTATTCGCCCCCCCCCCTTTTGCTGGCCCATCTCATTTTAACTAGCGTGAGTTGCTGTTCATACCCCCCTCCCTTTAATTGATTTTAATTATTTTATTTTCTTCTTTTATTTTTTTCTGTTTTGTTTAATTCATTAAAAATTGATAAAAAATGATTTTTGGCTTCTTCTTTTTTCTATGATTAGATCATTTTGTGTAGAAAATTATAAAAATAAAAATGGGATTTTATTTTTAAGTCTAATATTTTTAATAGATTTTTCTTTTAAAAAGCTTTTAGATAGTCTTAATTTGGTATTTGATTTTGTAGGAATTGTTTTAGGACCTTCCCTTAGGTTTTTTATCCACTCTTTTTTTGTGCAATTAGATGATGAATCATAGTTCCCCATAGGATTTTTCCTAGAATTTTAGAATTAAAATTTGATTAGTTTAATTAGGGTAGATGTAGGGTATCCTGATTAGGGTTTAGATTGTGTTTAGGTGATGAATTCCTTTCTTTGATTGAGTTTTGTCTTGATTTTTAGGTAGAGGCCTATGTAGATGTTAGGAGTGGGTGTTGAGGACCCTTGTGAATAATTGTTAGATTTTTCCCCATTAGTTTAGTATTTTTAGGTATTTTCTGAAGTTGCCTATTGATTTTGTCTCCCCTGTGGGTATCTGTTCATCTTTGGGGTTCATTGTGGGGAATTTGTTGTGGGGATTGTGTTGCCTTGAAGATCTTGATGGAGAGCATCATGAAGAGAAGATTGTAGATCAAGATTCAGAGACCCAGAGCTTGGCTTGTCCCCTGTCTGTGAGGTTTGAGATCCTGAAGTTTGAAGGAAGTTCATGGTACTTTCCTGAGGAAGGCACTATGAATGACTTTCATTCTTTCTTCTCACCTCTTTCTTAAGTATCCAATGATGTTGGAGCCAACTTGTGAGTTTAATTTCTCCTGAGGAGGAATGTAAACTGATCACATGTTGTTGAGCCACATGGGATACAATTCCTAAGTGGAAGCCTCCTAGTACTTTCCTGAGGAAGGTCATATGGGTCTATTCACTTAGTTCCATTAGTTTGTCTAGGATTTCTCAAGTATCCAATGATGTTGGAGCCAACTTGTGAGTTTAATTTCTCCTGAGGAGGAATGTAAACTGATCACAGTTGTTGAGCCACATAGGGTACAACTCCTAAGTGGAAGCCTCCTAGTACTTTCCTGAGGAAGGTCCTATGAGTCTGTTCACTTAGTTCCACTAGTTCAGGTAGGATTTCCTAAGTATCCAGTGATGTTGGATCCTGCTTGTGAGTTTAATTTCTCCTGAGGAGGAATGTAAACTGATCACAGTGGTTGAGCCACATAGGGTATAACTCCTGAGTATACACCTCCTAGTGCTTTCCTGAGGAAGACACTATGAGTCTGCTTGCTTAGCTCCCTTTCTTTGGTAAGCTTGTTCTGAAGCTTGAAGACTGGGATTGATTTCTCCTGCTTAGGGTTTTGCTTGAGAGCTTTGCTTAGATTTGATTCAGATTCTGTGATTAGGGTTAGGATTAGAGAGTGGATTCTTTCTTTCTCAAGCATGTGTGTTTTGTTTGCCTGATGGCACCTCATTTCTTCTATCTGTTCATTGCTTGATAGCATGTTGATTATTTTCAGTATGATTACTGTTATTTCATGACTGGCTTGAGGTTGAGATGAGCTTGTGGAGGCTGAAGCCCCACACACATTTCCTCCCTCACTTGCATTGCATGCATTTTACTGTTAAAGTTGATGTTTTTGTTTTGATGTATCATTGACATGATCCCTTAGGACTCTCATTTCCTCTGATGAGGATTTGATGATAGACTTTTAGGTTGAAACCTATGCATGACAACTTCTAGGAGTTCCCTGCTTCAAACCTCAACCATAGGATGAATCCATGGCATGATAACAGTAGGACTTGATAGTCTCCCTCCTAGTTGAGCCATTGTAGTCCGTAGTCAGCCGAACTACGTTTGCTCTGATCTTTCATACCAGATGAAAGTACGTAGGCATAGGATGCGACGTCCTAGCGAGCAACCTTCAACCCTTCACCCGTAGTTAGCCGAACTACGTTGACTCTGATTTCTCATTCTCTGATGAGAATACGTAGGCATAAAGTGCGACGCTTTGCCGAGTCATTTTTCTTTTCTTTTTCAGCCAGCCTTGATAGGTAGATAGATTATAACCAACCCGTCCAAGTAAACAAACAAGCGAGGATCCCGCCGAGTACGACGGACGTGAGGGGTGCTAATACCTTCCCCTTGTGTAACCGACTCCCGAACCCAGACAATGGTTGCGATGACCTTGTCTTACCCTTTTTCGTCAGGTTTTTCCGATCGTTTCCTTTCCCGCTCTGAGGGATAAATAACGAAAGGTGGCGACTCTTCTGTCATGCCGGCACCTTATTTTCGCGCAAGCGACAGCTGGCGACTCTGCTGGGGACGTATAGCATCTAGGGACTTTTTCCCATCCCTTATGCTGGGACCGTTTCCCATCCCCTACGCGAGTCAATCCTATCGTTTGTGTGTTTGCTTGTCGGGTTGCGTTTATTTATCGCATCTTTACTTCCCGCATTTTATTTCCCGCATTTTATTTCCAGTTGATATGATTATCTGTGCTGCTGTGGGAGAGGGATGTTACTGTGAGTGAAAAGCCGGACCTGGGCTTGAGTACACACCTAGATATAGTTGCGGAGAAGTAGTAGACGAACCTGTCTGCTGAGCAGGCACAGTTCCCTACGAAAATCTGCGCTCAGACGAGATTCTTGCAGAGGTGCTCCTTTCCGGTCCTGAGGATCTGAGGGGAGTCCAGACGTAAGGATTGTCGACTCTGGGGACCGATCATTTGGAAGTCAGCTAAGAGAGGCCTCTTCATGACTTGACGATGCCACTCCTTCTGGGAATCGTATTGTCACTCGTGAAAGTCTGTGACGCTGACGACCGCATAGGATGCCGTACCTTTGTCCGTGGATTAGGTCCATCATACCTGTGAGTGGGGTCGGGATATTGCAGGAAACTTCGACCTCCAGACTACCTGGTTTTCTCGACAGTGAATCAGCTATGTTGGGTTCTCAGTTGCAGATTTGTTCTTGATAGAGCAAGGGTTTGATCAGAGGATTTTATCATCGGGTGTTTGTTTGTTCTTGATAGAGCAGGCTTTGATCAGTGTATTATCGTCAGAGGTTTGTTCTGGATGGAGCAGATTTTAGAGTGGGGTCTGAGGATCTCATCAGCAGTTGTTGTTTGTCCTTGATAGGACAGATTTTGAAGTGGGGTCTGAAGATCTCATCAGCAGCCGTGTGTTTGTTCTTGAGAGGGCAGATTTGTGATTTGGGGTCCGAAGACTTCATCAACAGATATTCTTTGATCTTGCATCCGGGGTCTTTATTATCAGGCCTTCGTTCTTGTCAGAGCAGAATGTTGATCTCGATCCTACCAGATGGTTATTCACAGCAGATCAGATCAGTGGTTTTACACCGGGGTTTCCTTCTCATCAGTGACTGTTGACATCGAATCTCCACAGCAGCCACCCGGATATATTGTTGCATGCCTGCATTTTGCATTAGCTTGCATAATCATTCCATTAGCGTGTGTCTGTGACAGGTACCATTTCCCCGATCCAGGATCTCTCGCCTCTTATTGTGTTACTGCAGCCGTTCTCAGAAAGACTGTTGCGTACAAGTTCTCGGTCCTTGATGTGTCGAATCTGACTATTGCTATGTGAGGTTAATATTTCCATGATTGGGCCCAGATTCCTCTCCTTATTATCGTCATCATGTGCCAGGATCGGGGGAAATCTCTCAAGCACACAGACACACGCATGCATCTGCATAAGGCATTCTTGCATGACATACATTCTGTTGCTTTTCCTAACCTTTGATTTACAGGTTTTTCAGGTACTCAGGTTCCGAGCTGCTTTCGATCTCCAGGATTGATCAAAGATTCATCCACCGCTACTCAACTCGCGCCAATCAAACGAGAATCATGGACCAGGTACAGTCAGATGTTCAGGAGCTTCGTGAAAGGATGGATCGTTTTATGGAGCTGATGCAAGTAGTTGCGAATGGGCAAGACCAGCTTTGTACTTTGGTTCAACCTCTCATCTCCAGGGTTGACAGTAACGGAATACTTCATGGTGGGGCCGTACCCACTCCTCCTCAAGGGGATACTCCACAGAACGTTGTTCCTGCTGCCGGAGGCAACGGTAGTGCTAACGGCAATCTTATGACTAATCTCGGACTCAACGCGGCGGGCGCCGTCAATGGTGGTTTGGGAGCCAATGTTAACATGGGGCCGGTCAACGGCAATGTTGGTGCAGGAAATATGGTGGTGCCTCAACCGTGGCTGGAGGACCATCAGGATGACATTTTCTCTCAGAGAGGTGTAGAGGCTGAGTTGACTGCTGAGGCTCGACTCAGGTTCAAGGCGCTGGAAGATAAAATGAGAGATATAGAAAATCAGAACACATTGGGTGTTGACATGTCCAAACTCGGGTTGATTGCTGACTTTAAAGTACCTCACAAGTTTAAGGTGCCTATCTTTGAGAAGTATAGGGGCACTACTTGTCCCCGTGTTCACCTCCGATCTTATTACAGAAAGATGTCCGCTTATTCTGACGATGAGAAGTTGCTGATGCACTTCTTTCAGGATAGTCTTTCTGGTCCATCGCTCGAATGGTATATGGGTTTGGAGCCCGCTGCTGTGCGCACCTGGAAAGATCTTGCAGAAGCGTTTGTTCTCCACTATCAATATAATAGCGGCTTGGCTCCCAACCGAGTTCAGCTTCAGAATCTCTCGCAGCGGAGCAATGAAAGCTTCAAAGAGTACGCCCAGCGGTGGCGTGAATTGGCTGCTCGGGTTCAACCGCCGATGGTTGAGCGTGAGTTGGTACAAATGTTCGTGGCTACCCTTCCCGGAGTCTATTATGAGAAGCTGATTAGTGGCATGTCCGGAACATTCTCGGCTCTTATCACTTTGGGCGAGCATGTTGAAAATGGTATAAAGATCGGCAAGATTCAGGGCGAATCATCCTCAGCTGGAGGAGCTAGCAAGAAACCCTATACTGGCAAGCGTCGAGAGGGCGATGCCAGTGCTGTCACTAATGCTAGGAGAAAGGGCAAGGGCCCTCAGTCTCAGATCGCTAGCATAAATATCCCAGTTGCTCCCCCGCAGCCGCAGCAGCATCCCCAGCAACAGAATAATCCGGGATATAAGAGATATCAGAATCGGGGTCCCCTCGCAAACCGTCATTTGGAAACTCCTCCTATGTCATATGCACAGCTTCTGCAGACGCTGCTTCAGCTCCAATTGGTTCAAAAGAGGACATTGGCTCCCTTGACAGGGGCACCACCACCAGGGTATGATGCTAATGCTACTTGTGAATTTCATTCTGGGGCACCTGGCCATACAGTTGAGAATTGCAAAGCTTTTAAGCACAAAGTCCAGGACTTGGTTGACGCCAAGGTTATCAACTTTTCTGACAGCGTGCCCAACGTCACCAAAAATCCAATGCCTCATCATAGGGGGGGCGGAGTAAATGCTGTTATCACTGAAGAGAATTCAGACCTGATGACTGATGTCAAAGATCTGAAGACGCCGTTGAGTTTTGTTAAAGCTAAGTTGCTAAAGAAGGGCTTCTTTCCCGGATGTGGAGAGTTTTGTATGGCATGTGCTACACTTCCTGATGGGTGTGAGCAGTTGATCGAAGGTATCCAAAGTCTGATGACCGAGGGTATTTTGCAGTTCAGTCGAAGCGTTGAGAATGCGTCAGGGGAAGTCGTGCTGAAGCAGGCGGACGAAGTTGCTACTATTACCATTCCTCGCCACCCTATCACTATTTCTGCACCTCGTCCGCCTACTATTACCATCACCAGGGCCGGACCGATCCCATTCGAGAGCACTAATGCCGTCCCATGGCATTACGGCGCCGAAGTGTATTGTAACGGTCAGAAGATAGAGCTGGAGCCGTCCAGATCGACTGCGCAGAATCTTACTGAGGTCAGTGGTATCACCAGAAGTGGTAGAGTGTTCGCGCCGGCGGAGGTTGCAGCAGAGAAGGTAGTCCGAGCTGACGCTATGGACAAGGGCAAAGGTAAAGCTGTTGAAGAGGTTCCTGCAGGGGCAGAGAAAGACTTGTTGGTTAAAGATGCTGAAGAGTTCATGCGACTGATCAGGAAAAGTGACTACAAGATTGTAGATCATCTTCACCAGACTCCGTCGAAGATCTCGATTCTTAACCTGTTGCTGTGTTCTGAAGCGCACCGCAACGCGTTACTGAAAGTATTGAATGCTGCATACGTGCCGCAGGAGATATCAGTGAATCAACTCGAGGAAGTGGTAGCCCATGTCAATGCTGGTAATGGGCTTGGTTTTACAGATCTGGAGCTGACTCCCAAGGGAAGAGATCACAACAATGCCTTGCACGTCTCGATAGAGTGCAGAGGCACGATTATGTCACATGTCCTAGTGGATACGGGTTCCTCGCTTAACGTGCTTCCGAAGAAGGCACTGATGAAGTTGGATACCCGGGGACTGCTGTGCACGCCCAGTGATCTGGTCGTGAAGGCCTTTGACGGAACCAAGCGCCACGTCTTCGGAGAATTGACCCTGCCAATTCAAGTTGGACCAGAGACGTTTAATGCGGTTTTCTATATTATGGATATCATGCCCGCCTATAGTTGCCTCTTAGGTCGGCCGTGGATCCATTCTGCTGGTGCCGTGACGTCCACGCTGCATCAGAAGCTTAAATATGCTGTTGGGGGCAGCATAGTGACAGTCTGTGGAGAGGAGGACATCATGGTAAGCCACCTGTCGTCCTTTAAATATGTCGAAATGGATGGTGAGATCCATGAGACTCTTTGCCAAGCGTTTGAAACCGTCAGGGTGAAGGAGGTAGCTCCCGTTGTTGCAGAGAAGCACGAGTTGAACCTCTCCTCGTTTAAGGAAGCTAGAGCCGTTGTCGAAGCTGGTTCCACCCCAGGCTGGGGGCATGTCTTGGATATACCATTCAAACAGGATAAGTTTGGATTAGGGTATTCTCCTGGAGCTGAAGCTTCATCTTCTTCTGGCAGTTCGTCTCGTGGGAAAAGGCCGATCTTATTCACCAAGGGGGGAGTAATCTTCGAGAGTATCAACGCTACGTCAGAGGACAGCGGGGACAGTGATTGCGATCTTGATGCCTGGATTCAACCGAGCAAGCCAGGCGAGCACCTTCACAACTGGACCATCAAGGAGATTATCAAGCTGACAAGTGAAGAGTAATGATTTGCTTTTTACAATCTTTGTACAACCCTATGTCCTGCCCGGGGCATAATGGTTTTAATGTCAGGGCCTTGTTGGATTATGTGTATGCATTTTGTCAATAAATAAAAGGCGTTTTCTTCGTAATCAAATATTGTGTTCTCTGTTATTCCTATTTTATGTTTGTTTCGAAAAACAGCAAAATGGCAACGAGGTTCGTGCTAACCTGCATATTCCTGCTTTAAACTTAACCCTTGTTATTGCAGGATCCACGTAACAGATGACATCGACTCTGGACCCTCTACGGCTCACTACGACTTTGATTGCCCGATCTATCAAGCCGAGGATGAGATTGATGAAGACGAAGACCTTCCGGAAGAGTTGGCCCGCTTGTTGAGACAAGAAGAGAAGGTTATTCTGCCTCACGAGGAGGATATTGAGATCATAAATCTGGGTTCTGAGGAGCTTATCAGGAATGTCAGAGTTGGGGCTGCGCTGCAGAATGATGTCAAGCATAAACTGGTCGAGATGCTTCGAGAGTATAGTGACGTCTTTGCTTGGTCATATGAGGATATGCCCGAACTTGACACAGATATCGTGGTTCATCGCTTGCCGTTGCGAGAAGATTGCCCTCCAGTCAAGCAGAAGCTCAGGAGGACGAGACCAGACATGGCTGTAAAAATCAAAGAAGAAGTCCAGAAGCAGTTGGACGCAGGATTTCTAGCCGTTACCACCTACCCTCCGTGGGTCGCCAACATAGTGCCTGTACCGAAGAAGGACGGTAAGGTACGCATGTGCGTCGATTATCGGGATTTGAATAGGGCGAGCCCTAAGGATGATTTCCCGTTGCCTCATATCGATGTGTTGGTCGACAATACAGCCCAGTTTTCCGTGTTTTCGTTCATGGATGGCTTCTCCGGTTACAATCAGATTAAGATGGCGCCGGAGGACATGGAGAAAACGACGTTTATTACCCCCTGGGGCACGTTTTGCTACAAGGTAATGCCCTTCGGTCTGAAGAACGCAGGGGCCACTTACCAGCGAGCAATGGTAACTTTGTTTCATGATATGATTCATCATGAGATCGAGGTCTATGTTGATGACATGATTGCGAAGTCCCAAACGGAGGACGAGCATCTGGTCAATTTGCTGAAGCTGTTTGAAAGGCTTAGGAAGTTCAGGTTGAGGCTGAATCCTAACAAGTGCACTTTCGGAGTGCGGTCCGGAAAGTTATTGGGGTTTATCGTTAGCGAACGAGGTATTGAAGTTGATCCTGCGAAGATAAAAGCTATCCAAGAGATGCCAGCGCCGAAAACAGAAAAAGAAGTTCGTGGTTTCTTGGGCCGAATAAACTACATTGCAAGGTTTATCTCTCAGCTCACGGCCACTTGTGAACCGATGTTCAAGTTATTAAAGAAAAATCAGGCGATTACTTGGAATGAGGATTGCCAGAAGGCATTCGATAAGATAAAGCAGTATCTTCAAGAACCTCCAATCTTGATACCCCCAGTGGCTGGACGGCCATTAATCATGTACTTGACAGTTCTGGAGAATAGTATGGGGTGTGTTCTCGGTCAGCACGACGAGACGGGCAGAAAAGAGCATGCCATTTATTATTTGAGTAAAAAGTTCACTGAGTGTGAATCTCGATACTCGATGCTGGAGAAGACGTGTTGTGCATTAGCTTGGGCCGCCAAACGTCTACGACAGTATATGCTCAACCACACCACTATGCTGATTTCGAAGATGGATCCGATCAAGTACGTCTTCGAGAAGCAGGCTCTTTCGGGCAGGATTGCCAGATGGCAGATGGTGTTAACAGAATATGATATTCAGTACGTCTCTCAGAAAGCCATTAAGGGAAGCGTATTGTCTGATTACCTTGCCGAACAGCCAATCGAAGACTATCAGCCGATGAAGTTCGAATTCCCTGACGAGGATATTATGTTTCTCAAAGCGAAGGATTGCGATGAGCCATTGCCCGATGAGGGGCCAGATAGGAAGTCTCAGTGGAAGTTGATATTCGACGGAGCGGTTAATTCCTATGGAAGTGGTATCGGGGCTATCATCACGACTCCTCACGGATCCCACATCCCGTTTACTGCGAGACTGACGTTTCCAGTTACCAACAACGAAGCCGAGTACGAAGCGTGTATTATGGGTCTAGAAGAGGCAATTGATTTGAGAATCAAGAATCTAGACATATATGGTGACTCAGCGCTTGTAATCAATCAGATCAAAGGGGAGTGGGAGACTCGTCAACCGAATCTAGTGCCGTACATGAATTATGCCAGGAGGCTGCTTCCGTTCTTCGACCGAGTAGAACTTCATCATGTACCCCGGGCTGAAAATCAAATGGCTGATGCTTTAGCCACGTTGGCTTCAATGTATAAGGTCAATCTTTGGAATGAAGCTCCAAGCATTGTTCTTTCGCGTCTTGACAGACCAGCATATGTGTTCGCAATCGAGGATGCCACTGACGGCAAGCCATGGTTCCACGACATCCAGACCTTCCTTATGGCTAAGGAGTATCCTGTGGGTGCGTCAACCCAGGATAAGAAGACTCTGAGGAGGCTATCTGGAAACTTTTACCTCAATCCTGATGGAGTGCTGTATAAGAGAAACCACGATCTCGTGCTACTCAGATGTGTAGATGAGAAAGAAGCAAGTATGCTGATGGAGGAAGTCCATGAGGGCACATTTGGTACGCACGCCGGCGGGCATGCCATGACGAGAAAGATCCTGAGAGCAGGATATTACTGGTTGACTATGGAGTCGGATTGCTTCAGATTCGCGAAGAAATGTCACAAATGCCAGATTTATGCTGATAAAGTTCATGTGCCGCCGTGCCCATTGAATGTCATGTCCTCCCCTTGGCCGTTCTCCATGTGGGGCATTGACATGATAGGCAAGATCGAGCCCACCGCATCCAATGGTCATCGTTTTATTCTGGTAGCTATCGACTACTTCACCAAGTGGGTGGAGGCAGCCTCGTACGCTAATGTGACCAAGCAGGTGGTTGCTAAATTCATAAAGAGGGACATCATCTGTCGCTATGGAATTCCCGAGCGGATCATTACTGATAATGGTTCGAATTTGAATAATAAGATGATGAAGGAGCTGTGCCAGAGCTTCAAGATTGAACACCACAACTCGTCTCCTTACCGGCCGAAGATGAATGGCGCTGTTGAAGCGGCCAACAAGAACATAAAGAAGATTGTTCAGAAGATGGTTGTGACGTATAAAGATTGGCACGAGATGCTGCCGTTTGCCTTGCACGGTTATCGTACGACGGTGCGTACGTCGACCGGGGCAACTCCTTTCTCCTTGGTGTACGGTATGGAAGCTGTCCTACCGCTAGAAGTGGAGATTCCCTCTTTGCGAGTTTTGGTTGATGTAAAACTTGATGAGGCAGAATGGATTACGAATCGTTTGAACCAACTCAGCCTGATGGACGAGAAGAGGTTAGCATCGATTGCATTTGGTCGCCTGTACCAAAGCCGAATGAAGAAAGCTTATGATAAGAAGGTGCGTCCTCGAAGCTTTCAGACGGGTGATCTCGTCCTGAAGAAGATTCTTCCGCCACACTCCGATCACCGGGGCAAGTGGACTCCGAATTACGAGGGGCCGTATGTCGTCAGCAAGGTCTTCTCGGGAGGAGCTTTGTTGTTATCCACGATGGATGGTGAAGATTTTGCATCCCCGGTGAACGCGGACGCAGTTAAAAAATACTTTGCTTGAAAGCGACCCGCTGGACAAAAAAGAAAGAGTCCAGGCAAAAAAGGGGCATCCCGGCGAACCAAAAACAGAATAAAAGGTTCGGGCAAAAATTAGGGATATATTGAAAAAATGTACACCCGCGAAGTCGAAAACCTACACTGGGCGGCTTCGGCAAAAAGGGGTATCCCGGTGAACTGAAAACCCGAAAGGGCGGTTCACGCAAAAGTTAGGGATTTGAATAAGCAAATGACTGCGTTCCGCGTATGGACTTTCATTGTTTAGTGGTTCGGAAGACCTGAGGGCCGTTTATCTGAATCAATCTCTTCCGAAGCTGAAGCATCGGAGAAGTGTCGAAGTCGAGTGGGTCTTAGAGGGATCAACTTATGGTGTTCGTCTACGCCTCGATTGCCGACATTTGTATATACTGATGTATATTTATGTTTTCTTTTTGCGCGGCTTCCTCATTCCAGGAGCTTGCCTCTGTTGTAAAACATTTTTGCCCGTTCAGGGGCTCATCATCAATAAAATGCACATATTCAGCAATTTTACTTGTCTGTTTAGCATTTATCTGTTTTGTTTGCGAATGATAACGCCGATGTGTTTTTGATAAAATGCGCATACATAAACTTGCGGGCCTAGGCCCATAGATTGTTGAAACAACTAATTAACTGAATATTGTCACGAGATAATAACCCTGATAGGCCCCTTTGAGGAGGGTATCTTGTCTGTTTGTTTGTGTTGTTGCAGGTATAGCACCTTGCAAGAAGATGTGTCGTGCGTATCCCTGAAGCAGGATGAGTCCTCCTTCCCCAGCAGGGTTCAGTAGTCCCTCTTCCGCAGAATCTGAACGCAAGATAGTGAGCATTGATATGTTTCCCCCAGGCAGAGAGGATTCTCGTCCCCAAGCAGACGCATCCTGAAGGAGTGTCACCTCATCAGCTGAGTCAAGCACCGAAGAATGATGTCGTCTTTCCCCAGCACCGGGTCACAAGTGCAGAGTTCATGGAAATGTTTGGGTACCGAAGCTCGTGTTTTCCCCAGTAAAGTCACCGAAGCAGGTGTCTCCCCCGCACCGGGTCACAAGTGCAGGTTTCGCAAGAAGCTAGCCGTATGCCGAAGTATGCAGTAACTGATGGTGCCAGACTGAAGTCTCCAGCAAAATTGAGATTCCTCACTAGAGTCAGGCTCTCTCCTGAAGTTCGATGATTCCTTCTTCCCCAGTAGAGTGTTGGAACAACTGATGTTGTATTCCCTTGCAGAGTTGTACTCTCCCCCGAAGTCAGATGATTCTTTCTTCCCTAGCGGAATGGAAATCCCTCATCAGAGTCGTACTCTCCAGTAAAGTAGAATGATTTCTCTCCCCGGCTGAGTCCGCAGAAAAGCAGAATCCTTGGAAGTCGGTCAGATCATGATTGATTTTCCCCAGCAGAGCGTGGGGCAGCTAATGCTGTGTTTCCCCAGAATCGCACTCTCTCCATCGAAGCAGAATGACTTCTCCTTCCTCAGCCGAGTTTGCAGATGTCCAAGAGATCCGAATCCTTGGAAGTTGATCAGATCATGATTGGTTTTTCCCCAGCGGAGTATTGAACGGCTGAAGTTGGTTCCCCACAGAGTGGTTATCCCCAGAAGAGTAGCCGAGACGGCCGCGCAGTTCATTCTCGCGATTGATATCAGCAGATCCAAGTTCTCGTAGAGCTTCATCCCCTGCAGCAGTCAGCTGAAGTTGTTCCCCTGCAGCAGTTCGCGGAAGATCAATTCCCCAGACAGAGTCCGATTGACATTGGCGTGTTCACATTCTCCTCAGCGGGATGATTCCTCTGTCTGAGTAGTTCTTTCTCCTTGACAGGAGGATTTCCCCCTTCGGCATTTATTTTGCTGATGGGATCGCATCATTGCGCATGATTGCATAGCATTGTGCATGATTGCATAGCATTGTGCATGATTGCATAGAATTATGCAGGATTGCATGGCATTTAGCATAAATGCATATCACTCCCACCGTGTGGGGCGTAGCGCAGAAGCATACGCATCATAAGCATGATCTAGGTCATCATCATCCTTGTTGAACAGGTGTACCACCAAAAGACCAGTTGCTCAGGGCGATTTCTGATGTTCTCCCCAGCAAGGTTGTTTTCTTAGATGATTCTAAAGACCCCGGTGATCCCCGCGGTCGCTCGCTCAAGATGATTTTTGAGATCCCCAGCAAAGTCTTCAGTTCAAGATGATTCTCGAATTCCTCAGCAGGGCCGTTTGCTTAAGACGATTCTTAAGACCCCAGTGCAGGTTCCCGAATAGTTTGCTCAGGACGATTCTCGAGCTCCCTAATAGCGTCTCCAGCAAGAGTTGCCCAGGAAGATTCCTGGAATACCCAGCAGAATAAAAGTTTCCAGAAAGGATATCAGTTCAGGATGATTCTTGAAGGTGCCCGGCGGATTTGTTTGTTCAAGATGGTTCTTGAAACCCCTAGCAGCGTGATATGTCTGCTCCAACAACGATGTCTAATCTGAAGATGGATTTCGTAAGCGCCCGATGGCGATATCAGAAGGTTCCGGTGAGTCCAGATTTCCGTGTTGAAGAATCAACGGGGGGCTAAAGACAAGGTTCCAGGGTGTAGATACAACAGAGTGATTCGTATGGGTCTGAAGACCAAGTCAGTTATCCTGAGGTGATGATTGATTGCGATCAAATGAAGGATATGTCTTCTGACTGAAGTCAAAGATGTTTCTCCAGCTGAAGCGGAGTTTTGCCTGAAGGCAAAGTGTTTGAATCCCCGTAGAGTCATGAATGGCTCAGGATACCATTTCTTTGACTGAAGTCACAGATTTCCCAAGCTGAAGCGAAGGTGCCTAAGGGCAAGGTTATCCCCAAGGTCATGAATGACCTAAGATCCATTTTTCGGACTGAAGGCCGAAGTATATCCCTGACTGAAGTCACGGATGCTCTATAGCAGAGGCGGAGTTGCCTGAAGGCAGATCCATATATCCTTGAAGGCCAAGGATGTTCTTTCTAGCTGAAGCTGGAATAGCCGACGGGCAGGGTTTCATCTATCTTCAGAAATATTTGAAGATTCTCCAGCGGATCTGGAGTGGCCAGGGGCCAGGGTTTCATTCATATTCAGAAATACTTGAAGATTTTTCTAGCTGAAGCTGGAGTGGCCAGGGGCCAGGGTTTCATATGTCTTTAATGTTGAAGTTCTACGGCGGGCAGTGTGCAGCAGTATTCCAATGTTCGTTATGGTTCTGAGGGTGACCCCCCAGATCAGAGTGTGCTCGGTTAAGTCTCTCATTCCCAGCAGAGTAGCTCCAAATACGCAAATGTACCTTTTGTTCCATTTACCAGGGGTGAACCCCAGGTCAGAGATGTTTAAGATCATCATTGGTTCGGCGGCGAAGTTGAATGTTTGTTTGACGGCGAGGTCAGACTCTTTAAATCCCCAGTAGAGATGATGTTTGTCCGACGGTGATGTCAGATTTAGTTCTCCAGCGGCGAGGTTGGGTGTCGTGGTTGTCCGAAGGCAATATCAGAAGAAGTTAATGTGGATAACTGACGGCGATGTCAGATCAGTATCTCTCCAGCTAGTGGCCGAGCAGCTAGTGTTGCAGTATTCGAAGATTTGTTCCCCGCATAGTATCGTGTGCTTGTGCAGTTGGCAAATTTTCGGGTTTACCGGTATTCAATCGTCTCGCACCTTGATTGGTTGAGAGCCGTTCGCTTCTCACCCAGTCAGGTTCAAGCCGTTTGAATAGGGGCAGCTGTTGCACCCCAAAATTTGACCAACAATTATTTATTCATTGAGTGTTTGAAAATGGATACCTTCATCAGAAAGTTCAAGAGATCCTCAGAGGAGTGGGTTGAAACCAGGGTTGTGTGCTTCATAACTTGAGAGTTGTGGGTGCTCCTCAGATGATTCTGAGACTTTGAGAATGAACTTGATGTCTTGAGAAAGCTTATGAGATGCCTTGATAGCCTTCATGAAGCCCAGAGAAGTCATTATGCAAGAGTTCAGAAGATTCAACCATGAATGATGAATTAGGGTTTTGACTGGGTCAACCCTAGATCAGCTGAAGATTTGGAGAAGGTTGAGACTTAATCCTAGGGCCATGAGATCATGGAATGATGCATAGAGATGATATAAAGATGATTCCTAGACCAACTCATCATGATTGAGGAGTTTGAGAAGTTTCAAGTCAGGGTTTCTGAGGATTGTCAGTAAAAAAACCCTAATTTGATCCCTATCTTCCAGGCAGTTTTAGCTCTAGATGTGATTGATATATCATCTTCCCCATAACATGAATGTTGTAGAGCTTGTTCTTAGATTTAATTAGAGTGGTGGAAGTCCTTGATAGGAGTTACAGAGCTCAAGTTATGGTTTTGACAAATTACAGGTCAGCAGAGGTGTGTGAATCTGGGTCCTTGAAAGTCACCCAACTTGCAGACAACTTTTGCCCTAGTAGGAGGATTCCTATGACTTCTTGGTCAACATGAATGTTGGAGAGGATCTTCTAAGCTTTAATTTGAGTGGTAGAAGTCCTTGATTGGATTTGTGGAACTCAACTTATGGTTTGTGCAAGACAGGGGTATTTTGGTCATTTGCCAGTTATAGGTCATTTTAGCCAATGCCTAAAACTCCTATTTCCAAGCCTCAAATGGAAAAACTCAAAACATGAAAGTTGCTCGAAATGTGATTTTAAGTCTAGAAAGAAGGTCACAAATTGTTGAAAAAGCTCATAGCATGAGATTGCATGATTGGTCAAAAATGAACTAAAAATGGCTTATAAACTTGAAAAGTTGAATTTGGAAAGTGATTTGGAAGATCCACAAATCCAAAATAGGTCATCCAATATATCATTTTGATTGGAAAAACCATTTTTAGAACTTTGGTTTAAATAGATTTTTCATTTGAGGCTCCAAAAATGGATTTCCTTTGGAAATTTATTACTTGCATAAGAAGGCAACTTTGCAAAACCCTACATAAGTGAAATGTAAGGGCTGCTTTCATTCATTAACATTCAATATCTCATATTAAGACAATTTGGCATGAGATTACAAGGGATAAGGCAAGGGAAATGATATTTTCAACTTCTCATTTAAGGAGAAGTTCATGACTTTTCTAGATCCTTCTAGATGATTCCACAAGCTTCCATCAATTGCTATTTAAAGAGTGCCATGCAGAGAGATTGGAGGTTGGTGAAACTTGGTGAATTGAGTAGAGAAGAGAGAGATTCGAGCTAGGGTTTCAAGGTGCTCCATCATTGCATTTCAGTTTCAAAGTCATTGTTACAAGCTTTCTTCTTCAAGATCCTTGCAAACAGAAAGCATATCTCCATTGGAGGATCATTGTGAGTGAATTGCAAGCTTGGAATCGTGCCCTAGCATCACATACCATCATCACTTGACAGGTTCCTTTTCTTCTCTCTTCCACCTTAATTATGCATAGATGTATCATGTTTTAGGTTTAGAATGAATGTATTAGGGTAGATGACTAAATACTGAGAGTTGCAGCCTGTTCCATGAAGTTCCATAGCAGGACCAAGAATCTTTGATTCTCAAGAAGTGTTTGAATTTGGAGTTTAAATCATCAAGAATTGGTTTAGCACAGTTAGGTTCACATATAGAACATCTGTAGATCATTAGAGTTAGGGTTAATGAAGGTTGATCTCAGGTGATTTTGGTTTGGATCGTGACATTGCAAGCCTCTGTTAGAATAACCTAGGTAGAATTAAGAAAAACTACCCGTGCCATTTTATTCCTCTCATTGAGTAGCACAACTTTCGTTTTGGAATCATGTTGTTTCGTGGCCTGAGTAGAGAGAACGAGCCAGTTGAAGTTGAGTGCATGGGAGGAGGGGTCTAAAAACCCTAGGTTTCATTTGGGACGATGAGGGAGAGCCATTGGATCAAGCTCCAAAGTTGACAAATTAATTAGATTGCACGGCTGTGAGTGAATCTGAAGAATGGAGGGAAATTTCAAATGAATTGAAACGCGGCCGTTTCATTAAACCGGTTCTGGGCTCAGTGTGCTATTCGCCCCCCCCCCCCCCTTTTGCTGGCCCATCTCATTTTAACTAGCGTGAGTTGCTGTTCATACCCCCCCCTCCCTTTAATTGATTTTAATTATTTTATTTTCTTCTTTTATTTTTTTCTGTTTTGTTTAATTCATTAAAAATTGATAAAAAATGATTTTTGGCTTCTTCTTTTTTCTATGATTAGATCATTTTGTGTAGAAAATTATAAAAATAAAAATGGGATTTTATTTTTAAGTCTAATATTTTTAATAGATTTTTCTTTTAAATAGCTTTTAGATAGTCTTAATTTGGTATTTGATTTTGTAGGAATTGTTTTAGGACCTTCCCTTAGGTTTTTTATCCACTCTTTTTTTGTGCAATTAGATGATGAATCATAGTTCCCCATAGGATTTTTCCTAGAATTTTAGAATTAAAATTTGATTAGTTTAATTAGGGTAGATGTAGGGTATCCTGATTAGGGTTTAGATTGTGTTTAGGTGATGAATTCCTTTCTTTGATTGAGTTTTGTCTTGATTTTTAGGTAGAGGCCTATGTAGATGTTAGGAGTGGGTGTTGAGGACCCTTGTGAATAATTGTTAGATTTTTCCCCATTAGTTTAGTATTTTTAGGTATTTTCTGAAGTTGCCTATTGATTTTGTCTCCCCTGTGGGTATCTGTTCATCTTTGGGGTTCATTGTGGGGAATTTGTTGTGGGGATTGTGTTGCCTTGAAGATCTTGATGGAGAGCATCATGAAGAGAAGATTGTAGATCAAGATTCAGAGACCCAGAGCTTGGCTTGTCCCCTGTCTGTGAGGTTTGAGATCCTGAAGTTTGAAGGAAGTTCATGGTACTTTCCTGAGGAAGGCACTATGAATGACTTTCATTCTTTCTTCTCACCTCTTTCTTAAGTATCCAATGATGTTGGAGCCAACTTGTGAGTTTAATTTCTCCTGAGGAGGAATGTAAACTGATCACATGTTGTTGAGCCACATGGGATACAATTCCTAAGTGGAAGCCTCCTAGTACTTTCCTGAGGAAGGTCATATGGGTCTATTCACTTAGTTCCATTAGTTTGTCTAGGATTTCTCAAGTATCCAATGATGTTGGAGCCAACTTGTGAGTTTAATTTCTCCTGAGGAGGAATGTAAACTGATCACAGTTGTTGAGCCACATAGGGTACAACTCCTAAGTGGAAGCCTCCTAGTACTTTCCTGAGGAAGGTCCTATGAGTCTGTTCACTTAGTTCCACTAGTTCAGGTAGGATTTCCTAAGTATCCAGTGATGTTGGATCCTGCTTGTGAGTTTAATTTCTCCTGAGGAGGAATGTAAACTGATCACAGTGGTTGAGCCACATAGGGTATAACTCCTGAGTATACACCTCCTAGTGCTTTCCTGAGGAAGACACTATGAGTCTGCTTGCTTAGCTCCCTTTCTTTGGTAAGCTTGTTCTGAAGCTTGAAGACTGGGATTGATTTCTCCTGCTTAGGGTTTTGCTTGAGAGCTTTGCTTAGATTTGATTCAGATTCTGTGATTAGGGTTAGGATTAGAGAGTGGATTCTTTCTTTCTCAAGCATGTGTGTTTTGTTTGCCTGATGGCACCTCATTTCTTCTATCTGTTCATTGCTTGATAGCATGTTGATTATTTTCAGTATGATTACTGTTATTTCATGACTGGCTTGAGGTTGAGATGAGCTTGTGGAGGCTGAAGCCCCACACACATTTCCTCCCTCACTTGCATTGCATGCATTTTACTGTTAAAGCTGATGTTTTTGTTTTGATGTATCATTGACATGATCCCTTAGGACTCTCATTTCCTCTGATGAGGATTTGATGATAGACTTTTAGGTTGAAACCTATGCATGACAACTTCTAGGAGTTCCCTGCTTCAAACCTCAACCATAGGATGAATCCATGGCATGATAACAGTAGGACTTGATAGTCTCCCTCCTAGTTGAGCCATTGTAGTCCGTAGTCAGCCGAACTACGTTTGCTCTGATCTTTCATACCAGATGAAAGTACGTAGGCATAGGATGCGACGTCCTAGCGAGCAACCTTCAACCCTTCACCCGTAGTTAGCCGAACTACGTTGACTCTGATTTCTCATTCTCTGATGAGAATACGTAGGCATAAAGTGCGACGCTTTGCCGAGTCATTTTTCTTTTCTTTTTCAGCCAGCCTTGATAGGTAGATAGATTATAACCAACCCGTCCAAGTAAACAAACAAGCGAGGATCCCGCCGAGTACGACGGACGTGAGGGGTGCTAATACCTTCCCCTTGTGTAACCGACTCCCGAACCCAGACAATGGTTGCGATGACCTTGTCTTACCCTTTTTCGTCAGGTTTTTCCGATCGTTTCCTTTTGTCGCTTGCGCGAAAATAAGGTGCCGGCATGACAGAAGAGTCGCCACCTTTCGTTATTTATCCCTCAGAGCGAGAAAGGAAACGATCGGAAAAACCTGACGAAAAAGGATAAGACAAGGTCATCGCAACCATTGTCTGGGTTCGGGAGTCGGTTACGCAAGGGGAAGGTATTAGCACCCCTCACGTCCGTCGTACTCGACGGGATCCTCGCTTGTTTGTTTACTTGGACGGGTTGGTTATAATCTATCTACCTATCAAGGCTGGCTGAAAAAGAAAAGAAAAATGACTCGGCAAAGCGTCGCACTTTATGCCTACGTATTCTCATCAGAGAATGAGAAATCAGAGTCAACGTAGTTCGCCTAACTACGGGTGAAGGTGGGGAGAGTTTGCTCGCTAGGATGTCGCATCCTATGCCTACGTACTTTCATCTGGTATGAAAGATCAGAGCAAACGTAGTTCGGGAAACTACAGGTTATCTCCTAGAAGAAGTGTTTTTTATTGTATTTGCGATTTCAACCGCACTAGAGACTATGACCTGAGAGTGAATGCGTCGCATGTCACCCAAAGGGTCCCATACTAAGCATCCATCCTCAGATAGCTTAAGGCTCGTAACGTACGAAAGGAATCATTCATGATTACTGTATTTTAAACTGCTTCGAGATGAGAAGAGAACAGGCCCAACTAGGAGGGAGACTATCAAGTCCTACTGTTATCATGCCATGGATTCATCCTATGGTTGAGGTTTGAACAGGGAACTCCTAGATGTTGTCATGCATAGGTTTCAACCTAAAAGTCTATCATCAAATCCTCATCAAAGGAAATGAGAGCCCTAAGGGATCATGTCAATGATACACAGAAACAGACGAAAACATCAGCTTTAACAGTAAAATGCATGCAATGCAAGTGAGGGAGGAAATGTGTGTGGGGCTTCAGCCTCCACAAGCTCATCTCGACCTCAAGCCAGTCATGAAATAACAGTAATCATACTGAAATAAACAACATGCTATCAAGCAATAACAGATAAGGGAAATGAAGTACCATCAGGCAAACAAAACACACTTGAGAAAGAATCATATATTCTCTAATCCTAACCCTAACACAGAATCCTGAATCAAATCTAAGCAAAGCCCTAAACAAGAGAAATCAATCCCAGTCTTCAAGCTTCAGAACAAGCTTACCAAAGAAAGGGAGCTAAGCAAGCAGGCTCATAGTGTCTTCCTCAGGAAAGCACTAGGAGGTGTATACTCAGGAGTCATACCCTATGTGGCTCAACCACTGTGATCAGTTTATATTCCTCCTCAGGAGAAATTAAACTCACAAGCAGGCTCCAACATCACTGGATATTTAGGAAATCCTATCTGAACTAGTGGAACTAAATGAACAGACTCATAGGACCTTCCTCAGGAAAGTACTAGGAGGCTTCCACTTAGGAGTTGTATCCCATGTGGCTCAACAACATGTGATCAGTTTACATTCCTCCTCAGGAGAAATTAAACTCACAAGTTGGCTCCAACATCATTGGATACTTGAGAAATCCTAGATAAACTAATGGAACTAAGTGAATAGACCCATAGGACCTTCCTCAGGAGGGTACTAGGAGGCTTTCACTTAGGAGTTGTATCCCATGTGGCTCAACAACATGTGATCAGTTTACATTCCTCCTCAGGAGAAATTAAACTCACAAGTTGGCTCCAACATCATTGGATACTTAAGAAAGAGGTGAGAGGAAAGAATGAAAGTCATTCATAGTGCCTTCCTCAGGAAAGTACCATGAACTTCCTTCAAACTTCAGGATCTCAAACCTCACAGACAGGGAACAAGCTAAGCTCTGGGTCTCTGAATCTTGATCTACAATCTTCTCTTCATGATGCTCTCCATCAAGGTCTTCAAGGCAACACAAGCCCCACAACAAATTCCCCACAATGAACCCCAAAGATGAACAGATAACCACAGGGGAGACAAAATCAATAGGCAACTTCAGAAAATACCTAAAAATACTAAACTAATGGGGAAAAATCTAACAATTATTCACAAGGGTCCTCAACACCTACTCATAACATCTACATAGGCCTCTACCTAAAAATCAAGACAAAACTCAATCAAAGAAAGGAATTCATCACCTATGCACAACCTAAACCCTAATCAGGATGCCCTACATCTACCCTAATTAAACTAACCAAAATTTAATTCTAAAATTCTAGAAAAAATCCTATGGGGAACTATGATTCATCATCTAATTGCACAAAAAAGAGTGGATCAAAAACCCTAAGGGAAGGTCCTAAAACAATTCCTACAAAATCATGATATAAAACTAAACATTATAAAAGCTATTTAAAAGGAAAATCTATTAAAAATACTAAACTAAAAAATAAAATCCCATTTTTATTTTTATAATTTTCTACACATTATCATCTAATCATAGAAAAAAGAAGAATTAAAAAATCATTTTTTATCAATTTTTAATGAATTAATCAAAACAGAAAAGATAAAAGAAGAAAATAAAAGAATATAAATTAAATAAAGGGGGGGGGGGTATGAAAAGCAACTCTCGCTAGTTCAAATAATTGGGCCAGATAAGAAGGGGGGTGCGAATAGCACTACAGGCCCAGAACGCTGGCTTAATGAAACGCCGCGTTTCAATATTTGAATCTTTCCCTCCAACTCTCAGATTAACTCACGGCCGTTGGATCAGATGAATTTGTCAAACTTTGAAGCGAATCCAAGGGCTCTCCTTCATCGTCCCAAATGAAACCTAGGGTTTTCAGAACCCTCCTCTCCATGCCCTAACCTTCGAGCTCCTCTATCTCTCTACTCAGGCCACGAAACAACCTGATTCCAAAACGAAATTTGTGCTACTCAATGAGAGGAATAAAATGGTACGAGTAGTTTTTCTTAATTCCACCTAGGTTATTCTAACAGAGGCTTGCAATGTCTTGGTACAACCACGTTCATCTGATATCAATCTTCATTAGTCTTGATTCTAATGGTGTACAGATGTTCTATATGCTATGCTCATCAATCTGACCTAACTCATATTAACTAAAACGCCCTAAACAACTAATTCTTGAAGATTCAAGAATCACTCACCTGCCATGGAACCTCATGGATCGTGCCCTAATTCATGGGAAAGAGTCATCTACCCTAGTGCATCATTTCTATGTCTATGAAACTAACTAAACTGCAATAATTTAGGAGATAGAAGGTGAAGAAGAAACCTGTCAAGAAGATGAGATGAGGTGATGTTGAGCATGATTCAGAGCTTGTAACCTCTCAACAATGCCCTTCTAATGGTGGAAGATCTTCTGTATGCACTTGTATGGGAGGAGGATGCTTGTAGTGGAAGAAAACTCAAGTTGCTTCAACTTGAAGAAACCTCTTTAATGGCAATGTATCTCTCTCTTTCTCCTCTGACTTGACTCTCTATCACCAACCTTGATCACTCTTCATGGCATTCTCTTTATAATGATCATTGGATGTGTCTAGATTCATCTAGAATGTGATGGAAGTTTCTTGAAATTCTCATGTGATGACAAGTTGGATTTCTCATATTCCATATGTTATGCCTTGCAATTTAGTCTTAAAATATCCTTACATGAGTTATTAAGAAGGGATGAGTGAAAAACAAGTTCATTTTTGGCTTGTGTAGGGTTTTTCAACATTGCCTTCTTTTTCAAGTAATGACTTTTCAAAGCATCACCCATTTTAAAGCTTCAAATCAAAATTCTAGCTAAACCAATGTTCTCAAAATGGTTTTTCCAATCAAAATGATATATTGGATGACCTATTTTGGATTTGTGGATCTTCCAAATCACTTTTCAATTTCAACTTTTCAAGTTTATATGCCATTTTTAGTTCATTTTGGACCAATCATGTAATCTCATGCTATGAGCTTCTCCAACAATTTGTGACCTTCTTTCTAGACTTAAAATCACATTTTTAGCAACTTTCATGTTTTGAGTTTTTCCATTTGAGGCTTGGAAATAGGAGTTTTAGGCATTGGCTAAAATGACCTATAACTGACAAATGACCAAAATACCCCTGTCTTGTTCAAACCATAAGTTGAGTTCCACAAATCCAATCAAGGACTTCTACCACTCAAATTAAAGCTAAGAAGATGCTCTTCAACATTCATGTTAACCAAGAAACCATAGGAATCAACCTACTAGGGCAAAAGTTGTCTGCAAGTTGGGTGACTTTCAAGGACCCAGATTCACACACCTCTGCTGACCTGTAATTTGTCAAAACCATAACTTGAGCTCTGTAACTCCTATCAAGGACTTCCACCACTCAAATTAAAGCTAAGAACAAGCTCTTCAACATTCATGTTGTGGGGAAGATGAGATATCAATCACATCTTGAGCTAAAACGTCCTGGAAGATAGGGATCAAACTAGGGTTTTTTCACTGTCAATCTTTGAAAACCCTAACTCAAAACTTCTCAAACTCCTCAATCATGATGAGTTGGTCTAGGAATCATCTTTATAACATCTCCATACATCATTCCATGATCTCATGGCCCTTGGATTAAGTCTCAACCTTCTCCAAATCTCCAGCTGATCTAGGGTTGACCCAGTCAAAACCCTAATTCATCCATTCATGGTTGAATCTTTTGAATTCTTGCTCAATGACATCTCTTTGGACTTCATGATGGCTATCAAGACATCTCATAGGCTTTCTCAAAACATCTAGTCCATTCTCAAAGTCTCAGAATCATCTGAGGGGCACCCACAACTTTCAAACTGTGAAGCACACAACCCTGGTTTCAAACCACTTCTCTGGGGATCTCTTGAACTTTCTGATGAAGATATCCACTTCCAAACACTCAATGAATAAATAAATGTTGGTCAAATTTTGGGGTGCAACAGCTGCCCCTATTCAAACGGCTTGAACCTGACTGGGTGAGAAGCGAACGGCTCTCAACCAATCAAGGTACGAGACGGTTGAATATCGGTAAACCCGAAAATTTGCCAACTGCACGAGCACACGGTACTCTGCGGGGAACAAATCTTCGAATACTGCAACACTAGCTGCTCAACAACTAGCTGGAGAGATACTGATCTGACATCGCCGCCGGTTATCCACGTTAACTTCTTCTGACGTTGCCTTCAGACAACCACAGCACCCAACATCGCTGCTGGAGAAAACACAATACTGGACAACTCTGACCTGGGGTTCACCCCTGGTAAATGGAACAAAAGGTACATTTGCGTATTTGAAACTACTCCGCTGGGAATGAGAGACTTAACCGAGCACACTCTGATCTGGGGTTCACCCTCAGAACCATAACGAACATCGGAATACTGCTGCACACTGCCTGCCGTAGAACTTCAACATTAAAGATATATGAAACCCTGGCCCCTGGCCATTTCCAACTTCAGCCAGAAAAGATCTTCAAGTATTTCTGAAGATAATCATCCTTGGCCTTCAAGGATATATGGCTCTGCCTTCAGGCAACTCCACCTCTGCTATAGAGTATCTGTGACTTCAGTCAGGGATATACTTCGGCCTTCAGTCCGAACAACGAATCCTAGGTCCTTCATGACCTTGGGGGATAACCTTGCCTTTAGGCACCTTCGCTTCAGCTTGGGAAATCTGTGACTTCAGTCAGAGAAATGGTATCCTGAGCCATTCATGACTCTACGGGGATTCAAACACGTTGCCTTCAGGCAAAACTCCGCTTCAGCTGGAGAAACATCTTCGACTTCAGTCAGAAGAAATATTATTCACTTGATCGCAATCAATCATCTCCTCAGGACAACTGACTTGGTCTTCAGACTCACACGAATCACTCTGTTGTATCTACAACCCTGGAACCTTGTCTTCAGCCCTTCGTTGATTCATCAATCCGGAAATCTGAACTCACAGGAACCTTCTGATATCGCCTTCGGGCGCTTACGAAATCCATCTTCAGATTAGACATCGTTGTTGGAGCAGACATATCATGCTGCTGAGGACTTCAAGAATCATCTTGACCAAATAGATCCGTCGGGCATCTTCAAGAATCGTCCTGAACTAATAACCTGTCTGGAGCAAACATTCTGTTGGGAATTCCAGGAATCTTCCTGGGCAACTCTTGCTGGAGGCGCTACTGGGGAGCTCAAGAATCATCCTGAGCAAACAACTCGGAAAGCTGTACTGAGGTCTTAAGAATCATCTTTAAGAAAATGGCCCTGCCGAGGAGTTCGAGAATCATCTGGAACTGAAGACTTTGCTGGGGATCTCAAAAAGCATCTTGAGCGAGCGACGGCGGGGATCACACCGGGGTCTTTTAGAATCATCTAAGAAAACAACCTTGCTGGGGAGAACATCAAGAATCGTCCTGAGCAACCGGTCTTTCGGTAGTACACCTGTACAACGAGGATGATAATGACCTAAATCATGCTTATGATGCGTATGCTTCTGCGCTATGCCCCACACGGTGGGAATGATATGCTAAATGCTGTGCAATCGGGCCCGATGTTATGCAACGTTTAAATGCTATGCAGTCATGCACAATGCTATGCAATCATGCACAATGATGCGATCCCATCAGCAAAATAAATGCCGAAGGGGGAAATCCTCCTGTCAAGGAGAAAGAACTACTCAGGTAGAGGAGTCATCCTGCTGAGGAGAACGCGAACACGCCAATATCAATCGGACTTTGCCTGGGGAATTGATCTTCCGGTTGACTGCTGCAGGGCAAACAACTTCAGCTGACTGCTGCAGGGGAACGAAGCTCTACGAGCACTTGGATCTGCTGATATCAATCGCGAGAATGAACTGCGCGGCCGTCTCGGCTACTCTTCTGGGGATGACCGCTCTGTGGGGAACCAACTTCAGCTGCTCCACACTCCACTGGGTAAAAACCAATCATGATCTGATCAACTTCCAAGGATTCGGATCTCTTGGACATCTGCAAACTCGGCTGCGGAAGGAGAAATCATTCTGCTTTGATGGAGAGAGTACGATTCTGGGGAAAGACAGCATTAGCTGCCCCACGCTCTGCTGGGGAAAATCGATCATGATCTGATCAATTTCCAAGGACTCGGCTTTTCTGCGGACTCAGCCGGGGATAGAAATCATTCTACTTCACTGGAGAGTACGACTCTGATGGGGAATTCGATTCCACTGGGGAAGAAAGAATCATCTGACTCCGGGGGAGAGTATACTCTGCAGGGGAATACAACATCAGCCATTCCAACACTCTACTGGGGAAGAGGGAACCATCCATCTTCAGGAGAGAGCATGACTCTGGTGAGGAAACCTAATTCCACTGGAGACTTCAGTCTGGCACCATCAGTTACTGCATACTTCGGCATACGACTAGCTTCCTGCGAAACCTGCACTTGTGACCCGGTGCGGGGGAAGATGAGCTACGGTGCTCAATCATTCTTCGGTGCTTGACTCAGCTGATGAGGTGACACTCCTTCAGGATGCGTCTGCTTGGGGACGAGAATCCTCTCTACCTGGGGAGACATATCAATGCTTACTATTCTGATTCTGATTCTGCGGAAGAGAGACTACTGAACTCTGCTGGGGAAGGAAGACTCATCCTGCTTCGGGGATACGCACGACACATCTTCTTGCAAGGGCTATACCTACAACAACACAAACAAACAGACAAGATACCCTCCTCAAAGGGGCCTATTCAGGTTATTATCTCGTGACAATGTTCAGTTAGTTAATTGTTTCAACAATCAATGGGCTTAGGCCCGCAAGTTTATGTATGCGCATTTTATCAAAAAACACATCGGCGTTATCATTCGCAAACAAAACAGATAAATGCTAAACAGACAAGTAGAATTGCTGAATAATGTGCATTTTATTGATGATGAACCCCTGAATGGGCAAAAATGTTTTACAACAGAGGCAAGCTCCTGGAATGAGGAAGCCGCGCAAAAAGAAAACATAAATATACATCAGTATATACAAATGTCGGCAATCGAGGCGTAGACGAACACCATGAGTTGATCCCTCTAAGACCCACTCGACTTCGATACTCCTCCGATGCTTCAGCTTTGGAAGAGATTGATTCAGATAAACGGACCTCAGGTCTTCCGAACTACTAAACAATGAAAGTCCATACGCGGAACGCAGTCATTTGCTTATTCAAATCCCTAACTTTTGCGTGAACCGCCCTTCCGGGTTTTCAGTTCACCGGGATACCCTTTTTTGCCGAAGCCGCCCAGTGTAGGTTTTCGACTTCGCGGGTGTACATTTTTTCAATATATCCCTAATTTTTGCCCGAACCTTTTATTCTGTTTTTGGTTCGCCGGGATGCCCCTTTTTTGCCTGGACTCTTTCTTTTTTGTCCAGCGGGTCGCTTTCAAGCAAAGTATTTTTTAACTGCGTCCGCGTTCACCGGGGATGCAAAATCTTCACCATCCATCGTAGATAACAACAAAGCCCCTCCTGAGAAGACCTTGCTGACGACATACGGCCCTTCGTAATTCGGAGTCCACTTGCCCCGGTGACCGGAGTGTGGCGGAAGAATCTTCTTCAGGACGAGATCACCCGTCTGAAAGCTTCGAGGACGCACCTTCTTATCATAAGCTTTCTTCATTCGGCTTTGGTACAGGCGACCAAATGCAATCGATGCTAACCTCTTCTCGTCCATCAGGCTGAGCTGGTTCAAACGGTTCGTAACCCATTCTGCCTCATCTAGTTTCACATCAACCAAAACTCGCAAAGAGGGAATCTCCACTTCTAGCGGTAGGACAGCTTCCATACCGTACACCAAGGAGAAAGGAGTTGCCCCGGTCGACGTACGCACCGTAGTACGATAACCGTGCAAGGCAAACGGCAGCATCTCGTGCCAATCTTTATACGTCACAACCATCTTCTGAACAATCTTCTTGATGTTCTTATTGGCCGCTTCAACGGCGCCATTCATCTTCGGCCGGTAAGGAGATGAGTTGTGGTGTTCAATCTTGAAGCTCTGGCACAGCTCCTTCATCATCTTATTATTCAAATTCGAACCATTATCAGTAATGATCCGCTCGGGAATTCCATAGCGACAGATGATGTCCCTCTTTATGAATTTAGCTACCACCTGCTTGGTCACATTAGCGTACGAGGCTGCCTCCACCCACTTGGTGAAGTAGTCGATAGCTACCAGAATAAAACGATGACCATTGGATGCGGTGGGCTCGATCTTGCCTATCATGTCGATGCCCCACATGGAGAACGGCCAAGGGGAGGACATGACATTCAATGGGCACGGCGGCACATGAACTTTATCAGCATAAATCTGGCATTTGTGACATTTCTTCGCGAATCTGAAGCAATCTGACTCCATAGTCAACCAGTAATATCCTGCTCTCAGGATCTTTCTCGTCATGGCATGCCCGCCGGCGTGCGTACCAAATGTGCCCTCATGGACTTCTTCCATGAGCATACTTGCTTCCTTCTCATCCACACATCTGAGTAGCACGAGATCGTGGTTTCTTTTATACAGCACTCCATCAGGGTTGAGGTAAAAGTTTCCAGATAGCCTCCTCAGAGTCTTCTTATCCTGGGTTGACGCACCCGCAGGATACTCCTTAGTCATAAGGAAGGTCTGGATGTCGTGGAACCATGGCTTGCCGTCAGTGGCATCCTCGATTGCGAACACATATGCTGGTCTGTCAAGACGCGAAAGAACAATGCTTGGAGCTTCATTCCAAAGATTGACCTTATACATTGAAGCCAGGGTGGCTAAAGCATCAGCCATTTGATTTTCAGCCCGGGGTACATGATGAAGTTCTACTCGGTCAAAGAACGGAAGCAGCCTTCTGGCATAATTCATGTACGGCACTAGATTCGGTTGACGAGTTTCCCACTCCCCTTTGATCTGATTGATTACAAGCGCTGAGTCACCATATATGTCTAGATTCTTGATTCTCAAATCAATTGCCTCTTCTAGACCCATAACACACGCTTCGTACTCGGCTTCGTTGTTGGTAACTGAAAACGTCAGTCTTGCAGTAAACGGGATGTGGGATCCGTGAGGAGTCGTGATGATAGCCCCGATACCACTTCCATAGGAATTAACCGCTCCGTCGAATATCAACTTCCACTGAGACTTCCTATCCGGCCCCTCATCGGGCAATGGCTCATCGCAATCCTTTGCTTTGAGAAACATAATGTCCTCGTCAGGGAACTCGAACTTCATCGGCTGATAGTCTTCGATTGGCTGTTCGGCAAGGTAGTCAGACAATACGCTTCCCTTGATGGCTTTCTGAGAGACGTACTGAATATCATATTCTGTTAACACCATCTGCCATCTGGCAATCCTGCCCGAAAGAGCCTGCTTCTCGAAGACGTACTTGATCGGATCCATCTTCGAAATTAGCATAGTGGTGTGGTTGAGCATATACTGTCGTAGACGTTTGGCAGCCCAAGCTAATGCACAACACGTCTTCTCCAGCATCGAGTATCGAGATTCACACTCAGTGAACTTTTTACTCAAATAATAAATGGCATGCTCCTTTCTGCCCGTCTCGTCGTGCTGACCGAGAACACACCCCATACTATTCTCCAGAACTGTCAAGTACATGATTAATGGCCGTCCAGCCACTGGGGGTATCAAGATTGGAGGTTCTTGAAGATACTGCTTTATCTTATCGAATGCCTTCTGGCAATCCTCATTCCAAGTAATCGCCTGATTTTTCTTTAGTAGCTTGAACATCGGTTCACAAGTGGCCGTGAGCTGAGAGATAAACCTCGCAATGTAGTTTATTCGGCCCAAGAAACCACGGACTTCTTTTTCTGTTTTCGGCGCTGGCATTTCTTGGATAGCTTTTATCTTTACAGGATCAACTTCAATACCTCGTTCACTAACGATAAACCCCAATAACTTTCCGGACCGCACCCCGAAAGTGCACTTGTTAGGATTCAGCCTCAGCCTGAACTTCCTAAGCCTTTCAAACAGCTTCAGCAAATTGACCAGATGCTCCTCCTCCGTTTGGGATTTTGCAATCATGTCATCAACATAGACCTCGATCTCATGATGAATCATATCATGAAACAAAGTTACCATTGCTCGCTGGTAAGTGGCCCCTGCGTTCTTCAGACCGAAGGGCATTACCTTGTAGCAAAACGTGCCCCAGGGGGTAATAAACGTCGTTTTCTCCATGTCCTCCGGCGCCATCTTAATCTGATTGTAACCGGAGAAGCCATCCATGAACGAAAACACGGAAAACTGGGCTGTATTGTCGACCAACACATTGATATGAGGCAACGGGAAATCATCCTTAGGGCTCGCCCTATTCAAATCCCGATAATCGACGCACATGCGTACCTTACCGTCCTTCTTCGGTACAGGCACTATGTTGGCGACCCACGGAGGGTAGGTGGTAACGGCTAGAAATCCTGCGTCCAACTGCTTCTGGACTTCTTCTTTGATTTTTACAGCCATGTCTGGTCTCGTCCTCCTGAGCTTCTGCTTGACTGGAGGGCAATCTTCTCGCAACGGCAAGCGATGAACCACGATATCTGTGTCAAGTCCGGGCATATCCTCATATGACCAAGCAAAGACGTCACTATACTCTCGAAGCATCTCGACCAGTCTATGCTTGACATCATTCTGCAGCGCAGCCCCAACTCTGACATTTCTGATAAGCTCCTCAGAACCCAGATTTATGATCTCAATATCCTCTTCGTGAGGCAGAATAACCTTCTCTTCTTGCTTCAACAAGCGGGCCAACTCTTCCGGAAGGTCTTCGTCTTCATCAATCTCATCCTCGGCTTGATAGATTGGGCAATCAAAGTCGTAGTGAGCCGTAGAGGGTCCAAAGTCGATGTCATCTGTTACGTGGATCCTGCAATAACAAGGGTTAAGTTTAAAGCAAGAATATGCAGGTTAGCACGAACCTCGTTGCCATTTTGCTGTTTTTCAAAACAAACATAAAATATGAATAACAGAGAACACAACATTTGATTACGAAGAAAACGCCTTTTTATTTATTAACAAAATGCATACACATAATCCAACAAGGCCCTGACAGTAAAACCACTATGCCCCGGGCAGGACATAGGGTTGTACAAAGATTGTAAAAAGCAAATCATTACTCTTCACTTGTCAGCTTGATAATCTCCTTGATGGTCCAATTGTGGAGGTGCTCGCCTGGCTTGCTCGGTTGAATCCAGGCATCAAGATCACAATCACTGTCTCCGCTGTCCTCTGACGCAGCGTTGATGCTTTCGAAAATTACTCCCCCCTTGGTGAACAAGATCGGCCCTTTCCCACGAGATGAGCTACCAGAAGAAGATGAAGCTTCAGCTTCAGGAGAATATCCCAATCCAAACTTATCCTGTTTGATCGGTATATCCAAAATGTGCCCCCAGCCTGGGGTGGAACCAGCTTCGACAACGGCTCTAGCTTCCTTAAACGAGGAGAGGTTCATCTCTTGCTTCTCTGCAACAACGGGAGCTACCTCCTTCACCCTGACGGTTTCAAAAGCTTGGCAAAGAGTCTCATGGATCTCACCATCCATTTCGACATATTTAAAGGACGACAGGTGGCTTACCATGATGTCCTCCTCTCCACAGACTGTCACTATGCTGCCCCCAACAGCATATTTAAGCTTCTGATGCAGCGTGGACGTCACGGCACCAGCAGAATGGATCCACGGCCGACCTAAGAGGCAACTATAGGCGGGCATGATATCCATGATATAGAACACTGCATTGAACGTCTCTGGACCAACTTGAATTGGCAGGGTCAATTCTCCGAAGACGTGGCGCTTGGTTCCGTCAAAGGCCTTCACGACCAGATCACTGGGCGTGCACAGCAGTCCACGGGTATCCAACTTCATCAGTGCCTTCTTCGGAAGCACGTTTAGCGAGGAGCCCGTATCTACGAGGACATGTGACATAATCGTGCCCCTGCACTCTATCGAGACGTGCAAGGCATTGTTGTGATCCCTTCCCTTAGGAGTCAGCTCCAGATCTGTAAATCCCAGCCCATTACCAACATTAACATGGGCTACTACTTCCTCGAGTTGATTAACTGATATCTCCTGCGGCACGTATGCAGCATTCAATACTTTCAGCAACGCGTTGCGGTGCGCTTCAGAACACAGCAACAGGTTAAGAATCGAGATCTTCGACGGAGTCTGGTGAAGATGATCTACAATCTTGTAGTCACTCTTCCTGATCAGTCGCATGAACTCTTCAGCATCTTTAACCAACAAGTCTTTCTCTGCCCCTGCAGGGACCTCTTCAACAGCTTTACCTTTGCCCTTGTCCACAGCGTCAGCCCGGACCACTTTCTCTGCTGCGACCTCTGCCGGCGCGAACACTCTACCACTTCTGGTGATACCACTGACTTCAGCAAGATTCTGCGCAGTCGATCTGGACGGCTCCAGCTCTATCTTCTGACCATTACAATACACTTCGGCGCCATAATGCCATGGGACGGCATTAGTGCTCTCGAATGGGATCGGTCCGGCCCTGGTGATGGTAATAGTAGGTGGGCGAGGTGCAGAAATAGTGATAGGGTGGCGAGGAATGGTAATAGTAGCAACTTCGTCTGCCTGCTTCAGCACGACTTCCCCTGACGCATTCTCAACGCTTCGACTGAACTGCAAAATACCCTCGGTCATCAGACTCTGGATACCTTCGATCAACTGCTCACACCCATCAGGAAGTGTAGCACATGCCATACAAAACTCTCCACATCTGGGAAAGAAGCCTTTCTTTAGCAACTTAGCCTTAACAAAACTCAACGGCGTCTTCAGATCTTTGATATCAGTCAGCAAGTCTGAATTCTCTTCAGTGATAACAGCATTTACTCCGCCTCCCCTATGATGAGGCATTGGATTCTTGGTGACGTTGGGCACGTTGTCAGAAAAGTTGATCACCTTGGCGTCCACCAAGTCCTGGACTTTGTGCTTAAAAGCTTTGCAATTCTCAACTGTATGGCCAGGTGCCCCAGAATGAAATTCACAAGTAGCATTGGCATCGTACCCCGGTGGTGGTGCCCCTGTCAAGGGAGCCAACGTCCTCTTTTGAACCAATTGGAGCTGAAGCAGCGTCTGCAGAAGCTGTGCATATGACATAGGAGGAGTTTCCAAATGACGGTTTGCCAGGGGACCCCGATTCTGATATCTCTTATATCCCGGATTATTGTGTTGCTGGGGCTGCTGCTGCAGCTGCGGGGGAGCAACTGGGATGTTTATGCTAGCGATCTGAGACTGAGGGCCCTTGCCCTTTCTCCTAGCATTAGTGACAGCACTGGCATCGCCCTCTCGACGCTTGCCAGTATAGGGTTTCTTGCTAGCTCCTCCAGCTGAGGATGATTCGCCCTGAATCTTTCCGATCTTTATTCCATTTTCAACATGCTCGCCCAAAGTGATGAGGGCCGAGAATGTTCCGGACATGCCACTAATCAGCTTCTCATAATAGACTCCGGGAAGGGTAGCCACGAACAGTTGTACCAACTCACGCTCAACCATCGGCGGTTGAACCCGAGCAGCCAATTCACGCCACCGCTGGGCGTACTCTTTGAAGCTTTCATTGCTCCGCTGCGAGAGATTCTGAAGCTGAACTCGGTTGGGAGCCAAGTCGCTATTATATTGATAGTGGAGAACAAACGCTTCTGCAAGATCTTTCCAGGTGCGCACAGCAGCGGGCTCCAAACCCATATACCATTCGAGCGATGGACCAGAAAGACTATCCTGAAAGAAGTGCATCAGCAACTTCTCATCGTCAGAATAAGCGGACATCTTTCTGTAATAAGATCGGAGGTGAACACGGGGACAAGTAGTGCCCCTATACTTCTCAAAGATAGGCACCTTAAACTTGTGAGGTACTTTAAAGTCAGCAATCAACCCGAGTTTGGACATGTCAACGCCCAATGTGTTCTGATTTTCTATATCTCTCATTTTATCTTCCAGCGCCTTGAACCTGAGTCGAGCCTCAGCAGTCAACTCAGCCTCTACACCTCTCTGAGAGAAAATGTCATCCTGATGGTCCTCCAGCCACGGTTGAGGCACCACCATATTTCCTGCACCAACATTGCCGTTGACCGGCCCCACGGTAACATTGGCTCCCAAACCACCATTGACGGCGCCCGCCGCATTAAGTCCGAGATTAGTCATAAGATTGCCGTTAGCACTACCGTTGCCCCCGGCAGCAGGAACAACGTTCTGTGGAGTATCCCCTTGAGGAGGAGTGGGTACGGCCCCGCCGTGAAGTATTCCATTACTGTCAACCCTGGAGATGAGAGGTTGAACCAAAGTACGAAGCTGGTCTTGCCCATTCGCAACTACTTGCATCAGCTCCATAAAACGATCCATCCGTTCACGAAGCTCCTGAACATCTGACTGTACTTGGTCCATGATTCTCGTTTGATTGGCGCGAGTTGAGTAGCGGTGGATGAATCTCTGATCAATCCTGGAGATCGAAAACAGCTCGGAACCTGAGTACCTGAAAAACCTGTCAACATCAAAGGTTAGGAAAAGGTAACAGAATGTATGTCATGCAAGAATGCTTCATGCGAATGCATGCGTGTGTCTGCGTGCTTGAGAGATTTCCCCCGATCCTGGCACCTGCTGACAATAATAAGGAGAGGAATCTGGGCCCAATCATGGAAACAGCAACCTCACATAGCAATAGTCAGATTCGACACATCAAAGACCGAGAACTCGTACGCAACAGTCTTTCTGAGAACGGCTGCAGTAACACAATAAGAGGCGAGAGATCCTGGATCGGGGAAATGGTACCTGTCACAGACACACGCTAATGGAATGATTATGCAAGCTAATGCAAAATGCAGGTATGCAACAATATATCCAGGTGGCTGCTGTGGAGATTCGATGTCAACAGTCACTGATGAGAAGGAAACCCCGGTGTAAAACCACTGATCTGATCTGCTGTGAATAACCATCTGGTAGGATCGAGATCAACATTCTGCTCTGACAAGAACGAAGGCCTGATAATAAAGACCCCGGATGCAAGATCAAGGAATATCTGTTGATGAAGTCTTCAGACCCCAAATCAGAGATCTGCCCTCTCTAGAACAAATACACAGCTGCTGATGAGATCTTCAAACCCCACTCAAAATCTGCCCTATCAAGAACAAATAACAACCGCTGACGAGATCCTCAGACCCCACTCAAAAATCTGCTCCATCCAGAACAAACCTCTGACGATAATACACTGATCAAAGCCTGCTCTATCAAGAACAAACAAACACCCGATGATAAAATCCTCTGATCAAAACCCTTGCTCTATCAAGAACATATCTGCAACTGAGAACCCAACATAACTGATTCACTGTCAAGAAAACCAGGTAGTCTGGAGGTCAAAGTTTCCTGCAATATCCCAACCCCACTCACAGGTATGGACCTAATCCACGGACAAAGGTACGGCATCCTATGCGGTCATCAGCGTCACAGACTTTCATGAGTGATGATACGATTCCCAGAAGGAGTGGCATCGTCAAGTCATGAAGAGGCCTCTCTTAGCTGACTTCCAAATGATCGGTCCCCAGAGTCGACAATCCTCACGTCTGGACTCCCCTCAGATCCTCAGGACCGGAAAGGAGCACCTCTGCAAGAATCTCGTCTGAGCGCAGATTTTCGTAGGGAACTGTGCCTGCTCAGCAGACAGGTTCGTCTACTACTTCTCCCGCAACTATATCTAGGTGTGTACTCAAGCCCAGGTCCGGCTTTTCACTCACAGTAACATCCCTCTCCCACAGCAGCACAGGA
Organism: Lathyrus sativus; assembly: GCA_963859935.3. Lineage (NCBI taxonomy): Eukaryota > Viridiplantae > Streptophyta > Magnoliopsida > Fabales > Fabaceae > Lathyrus > Lathyrus sativus. The sequence goes on from OZ012740.1 coordinate 391,319,417, forward strand.
AACGATCGGAAAAACCTGACGAAAAAGGATAAGACAAGGTCATCGCAACCATTGTCTGGGTTCGGGAGTCGGTTACGCAAGGGGAAGGTATTAGCACCCCTCACGTCCGTCGTACTCGACGGGATCCTCGCTTGTTTGTTTACTTGGACGGGTTGGTTATAATCTATCTACCTATCAAGGCTGGCTGAAAAAGAAAAGAAAAATGACTCGGCAAAGCGTCGCACTTTATGCCTACGTATTCTCATCAGAGAATGAGAAATCAGAGTCAACGTAGTTCGCCTAACTACGGGTGAAGGTGGGGAGAGGTTGCTCGCTAGGATGTCGCATCGTATGCCTACGTACTTTCATCTGGTATGAAAGATCAGAGCAAACGTAGTTCGGGAAACTACAGGTTATCTCCTAGAAGAAGTGTTTTTTATTGTATTTGCGATTTCAACCGCACTAGAGACTATGACCTGAGAGTGAATGCGTCACATGTCACCCAAAGGGTCCCATACTAAGCATCCATCCTCAGATAGCTTAAGGCTCGTAACGTACGAAAGGAATCATTCATGATTACTGTATTTTAAACTGCTTCGAGATGAGAAGAGAACAGGCCCAACTAGGAGGGAGACTATCAAGTCCTACTGTTATCATGCCATGGATTCATCCTATGGTTGAGGTTTGAACAGGGAACTCCTAGATGTTGTCATGCATAGGTTTCAACCTAAAAGTCTATCATCAAATCCTCATCAAAGGAAATGAGAGCCCTAAGGGATCATGTCAATGATACACAGAAACAGACGAAAACATCAGCTTTAACAGTAAAATGCATGCAATGCAAGTGAGGGAGGAAATGTGTGTGGGGCTTCAGCCTCCACAAGCTCATCTCGACCTCAAGCCAGTCATGAAATAATAGTAATCATACTGAAATAAACAACATGCTATCAAGCAATAACAGATAAGGGAAATGAAGTACCATCAGGCAAACAAAACACACTTGAGAAAGAATCATCTATTCTCTAATCCTAACCCTAACACAGAATCCTGAATCAAATCTAAGCAAAGCCCTAAACAAGAGAAATCAATCCCAGTCTTCAAGCTTCAGAACAAGCTTACCAAAGAAAGGGAGCTAAGCAAGCAGGCTCATAGTGTCTTCCTCAGGAAAGCACTAGGAGGTGTATACTCAGGAGTCATACCCTATGTGGCTCAACCACTGTGATCAGTTTATATTCCTCCTCAGGATAAATTAAACTCACAAGCAGGCTCCAACATCACTGGATATTTAGGAAATCCTATCTGAACTAGTGGAACTAAATGAACAGACTCATAGGACCTTCCTCAGGAAAGTACTAGGAGGCTTCCACTTAGGAGTTGTATCCCATGTGGCTCAACAACATGTGATCAGTTTACATTCCTCCTCAGGAGAAATTAAACTCACAAGTTGGCTCCAACATCATTGGATACTTGAGAAATCCTAGATAAACTAATGGAACTAAGTGAATAGACCCATAGGACCTTCCTCAGGAGGGTACTAGGAGGCTTTCACTTAGGAGTTGTATCCCATGTGGCTCAACAACATGTGATCAGTTTACATTCCTCCTCAGGAGAAATTAAACTCACAAGTTGGCTCCAACATCATTGGATACTTAAGAAAGAGGTGAGAGGAAAGAATGAAAGTCATTCATAGTGCCTTCCTCAGGAAAGTACCATGAACTTCCTTCAAACTTCAGGATCTCAAACCTCACAGACAGGGAACAAGCTAAGCTCTGGGTCTCTGAATCTTGATCTACAATCTTCTCTTCATGATGCTCTCCATCAAGGTCTTCAAGGCAACACAAGCCCCACAACAAATTCCCCACAATGAACCCCAAAGATGAACAGATAACCACAGGGGAGACAAAATCAATAGGCAACTTCAGAAAATACCTAAAAATACTAAACTAATGGGGAAAAATCTAACAATTATTCACAAGGGTCCTCAACACCTACTCATAACATCTACATAGGCCTCTACCTAAAAATCAAGACAAAACTCAATCAAAGAAAGGAATTCATCACCTATGCACAACCTAAACCCTAATCAGGATGCCCTACATCTACCCTAATTAAACTAACCAAAATTTAATTCTAAAATTCTAGAAAAAATCCTATGGGGAACTATGATTCATCATCTAATTGCACAAAAAAGAGTGGATCAAAAACCCTAAGGGAAGGTCCTAAAACAATTCCTACAAAATCATGATATAAAACTAAACATTATAAAAGCTATTTAAAAGGAAAATCTATTAAAAATACTAAACTAAAAAATAAAATCCCATTTTTATTTTTATAATTTTCTACACATTATCATCTAATCATAGAAAAAAGAAGAATTAAAAAATCATTTTTTATTAATTTTTAATGAATTAATCAAAACAGAAAAGATAAAAGAAGAAAATAAAAGAATATAAATTAAATAAAGGGGGGGGGGGTATGAAAAGCAACTCTCGCTAGTTCAAATAATTGGGCCAGATAAGAAGGGGGGTGCGAATAGCACTACAGGCCCAGAACGCTGGCTTAATGAAACGCCGCGTTTCAATATTTGAATCTTTCCCTCCAACTCTCAGATTAACTCACGGCCGTTGGATCAGATGAATTTGTCAAACTTTGAAGCGAATCCAAGGGCTCTCCTTCATCGTCCCAAATGAAACCTAGGGTTTTCAGAACCCTCCTCTCCATGCCCTAACCTTCGAGCTCCTCTATCTCTCTACTCAGGCCACGAAACAACCTGATTCCAAAACGAAATTTGTGCTACTCAATGAGAGGAATAAAATGGTACGAGTAGTTTTTCTTAATTCCACCTAGGTTATTCTAACAGAGGCTTGCAATGTCTTGGTACAACCACGTTCATCTGATATCAATCTTCATTAGTCTTGATTCTAATGGTGTACAGATGTTCTATATGCTATGCTCATCAATCTGACCTAACTCATATTAACTAAAACGCCCTAAACAACTAATTCTTGAAGATTCAAGAATCACTCACCTGCCATGGAACCTCATGGATCGTGCCCTAATTCATGGGAAAGAGTCATCTACCCTAGTGCATCATTTCTATGTCTATGAAACTAACTAAACTGCAATAATTTAGGAGATAGAAGGTGAAGAAGAAACCTGTCAAGAAGATGAGATGAGGTGATGTTGAGCACGATTCAGAGCTTGTAACCTCTCAACAATGCCCTTCTAATGGTGGAAGATCTTCTGTATGCACTTGTATGGGAGGAGGATGCTTGTAGTGGAAGAAAACTCAAGTTGCTTCAACTTGAAGAAACCTCTTTAATGGCAATGTATCTCTCTCTTTCTCCTCTGACTTGACTCTCTATCACCAACCTTGATCACTCTTCATGGCATTCTCTTTATAATGATCATTGGATGTGTCTAGATTCATCTAGAATGTGATGGAAGTTTCTTGAAATTCTCATGTGATGACAAGTTGGATTTCTCATATTCCATATGTTATGCCTTGAAATTTAGTCTTAAAATATCCTTACATGAGTTATTGAGAAGGGATGAGTGAAAAACAAGTTCATTTTTGGCTTGTGTAGGGTTTTTCAACATTGCCTTCTTTTTCAAGTAATGACTTTTCAAAGCATCACCCATTTTAAAGCTTCAAATCAAAATTCTAGCTAAACCAATGTTCTCAAAATGGTTTTTACAATCAAAATGATATATTGGATGACCTATTTTGGATTTGTGGATCTTCCAAATCACTTTTCAATTTCAACTTTTCAAGTTTATATGCCATTTTTAGTTCATTTTGGACCAATCATGTAATCTCATGCTATGAGCTTCTCCAACAATTTGTGACCTTCTTTCTAGACTTAAAATCACATTTTGAGCAACTTTCATGTTTTGAGTTTTTCCATTTGAGGCTTGGAAATAGGAGTTTTAGGCATTGGCTAAAATGACCTATAACTGACAAATGACCAAAATACCCCTGTCTTGTTCAAACCATAAGTTGAGTTCCACAAATCCAATCAAGGACTTCTACCACTCAAATTAAAGCTAAGAAGATGCTCTTCAACATTCATGTTGACCAAGAAACCATAGGAATCAACCTACTAGGGCAAAAGTTGTCTGCAAGTTGGGTGACTTTCAAGGACCCAGATTCACACACCTCTGCTGACCTGTAATTTGTCAAAACCATAACTTGAGCTCTGTAACTCCTATCAAGGACTTCCACCACTCAAATTAAAGCTAAGAACAAGCTCTTCAACATTCATGTTGTGGGGAAGATGAGATATCAATCACATCTTGAGCTAAAACTGCCTGGAAGATAGGGATCAAACTAGGGTTTTTTCACTGTCAATCTTTGAAAACCCTAACTCAAAACTTCTCAAACTCCTCAATCATGATGAGTTGGTCTAGGAATCATCTTTATAACATCTCCATACATCATTCCATGATCTCATGGCCCTTGGATTAAGTCTCAACCTTCTCCAAATCTCCAGCTGATCTAGGGTTGACCCAGTCAAAACCCTAATTCATCCATTCATGGTTGAATCTTCTGAATTCTTGCTCAATGACATCTCTTTGGACTTCATGATGGCTATCAAGACATCTCATAGGCTTTCTCAAAACATCTAGTCCATTCTCAAAGTCTCAGAATCATCTGAGGGGCACCCACAACTTTCAAACTGTGAAGCACACAACCCTGGTTTCAAACCACTTCTCTGGGGATCTCTTGAACTTTCTGATGAAGATATCCACTTCCAAACACTCAATGAATAAATAAATGTTGGTCAAATTTTGGGGTGCAACACCTTTCCCGCTCTGAGGGATAAATAACGAAAGGTGGCGACTCTTCTGTCATGCCGGCACCTTATTTTCGCGCAAGCGACAGTACCGCTAGCAATTCCATATGATTAGCCTCGTGTGCCTTTGGAAATTCCTTGTGATTATGATTGGCATCCTGTTCAGACCCCATATAATCAAGCTCATGAACCACTACAGATACCATACGATTAAGTAGAGATCCCACTGTCTCCACCTTCACTCACTCCGTTAGTGATATCTACGCCTGCTCCTTTCCCTTTTGAGAGCACCAAGGTTGTCCCTTGGAATTATGAGCCAATTGTTTACATTAATGGGCAGAAGGTGGAGGAGGATGTTGTGAAAGTTAATAGCTCTGTAGAGAACATTGTTGGAACAGGTGGAATGACTAGAAGCAGGAGGACTTTTGCATCTATACCACTACCAAACAGTACAAATGAGAAGCAGACAACGGTTGAGCAAGGGAAAATCTCTACTAAAAAAGGAAAATCTGGTGAAGATGTTGAAGAATTTCTACAAATCATCCAAAAAAGTTACTATAAGGTGGTTGACCAGCTCAACCAAACACCTTCTAAGATTTCCATGTTATCATTACTAATGTGTTCCCCTGCCCATCAGGAGTCATTGATAAAGTTTCTAAAAGCTGCTCATGTTCCTCAAGAAATATCTGTTGTACAGTTCGAAGGAGTTGTGTCAAATATTGCCCCCGCGCATATCCTAAGCTTCAATGTTGGAGAGTCCCCCCCCCCCCCCCCCCCGAGGGGAAGAATCATAATAAAGCTTTGCACATTTCCATCGAATGTGTTGATGTTGTTTTGTCAAGGGTGTTGGTAGATTCTAGATCATCATTGACCTCCCTATTAAAATAGGACCTCATACTTTCATTATCATATTCTATATGATGGATATCTATCCAGATTATAGTTCTTTGTTAGGCTGTCCCTAGATCCATGCAGCTGGTGTCGTAACATCCACTCTTCATCAAAGACTAAAGTTCATGGTTAATAATCAACTTGTTGTCATTGAGGGATGTCGCTACTCAAAAAATGCAACGACGGAGAGACGGAAACGGAAAGACAGAAGAGTTGCCATCGAACTTTATTTATCCCTTGAGGGGAAGGGAAAACATCGAGAAAACCCTAAGAAGAACGGATAAGATGGTCTCACAACCAAGAGAAAGGGTTCGGAAGCCGGTTATACAAAGGGAAGGTATTAGAACCCCTCGCATTCATCGTACTCGATGGGAACCATTTGTTTTTCTACGCGTGAAGTTATCTGCTGAAAAATATTGCTTTAAAGTATGTTCTAAGGGGAAAGAGAAAGGTTAGGAACAGGGAAAAGAGAGATAAAGGGGGAGAAGTGACTCGGTAGGACTTCGTGATCCTATGCCTACGTGTTCTAAACAGACATGAGAAAGTCAGAGTCAATGTAATTCGAGAAACTACAGGTGATGCGGGGAAGGTTGCTCTCCAAGACATCACCGTCTTGTGCCTATGTATCCTCATCTGGTATGAGAAATCAGAGCAAACGTAGTTCGGGAAACTACGGGAGAAGATCTCGATCACACTGGGGCAAGAGAAAAGGTTCTGGATAACGGGTTGATCTCGATTGCACTGGGGCAAGAGAAAGGGGAAGTTAGTTGTTAGTGTGCTCGTCAAGGATAGAGATCCTCGTGCCTACGTATCCTTACTTTAAAGAAGTAAATAATTAGAGCAGTCGTAGTTCGACCTATGGTTAACTGGTGTTTTTGTAAATGATGCTAACATGCACATTCTAGCAGTTAGGTGTATTGCAGCTCGCTTGTGGAGTCTTAGGCGTTACCTATTTGCAGTAGAACGGACGTAATATATCCTTTTTGAAAAGATGAGATAGTTTTCGCGTTCGAGGCAAGATGTCACATTTGATTTGAGAGGTTATTTTTAGGGGTGAAATAGATCCTCGGATGATAAACCCTTGCGGGTAGTACCCAATTCTTTATCTCAAAAGAGTTATTATGAAAAGGTGTGGCGAATACAGTCACATCTTCGTATTGAAAGATGAGTATCGAGACCACACACTCTACAGTGAGCATCCAGATACTCGGAGAGGAAGAAGACTGCACTCAATCCTATCTTTTTAGTTCAATACAAAGAGAACTTCATTCTTTTATTTAAAGATGTCTTGATCTTGAATGGTAAGTGCTTTACGACAGTGAACCCTAAAGGTAATATCAATCACTCGGGATAGGAGAAGGCCTACGTCTAACCACTCCACAACCATTCAAGCTTTATTATGAAAATAATTTTGAAAACACACTTAGTACGGGACCAAGGTTTTAGGAGAAAAGTTGTAAAGAGAACAGGTGGTGAACGACAAGAAAACACGAAACCTCGTAATCACAGACAACATCAAGTATTGAAACTCGAGTTAATATCCAAGGTAAATATGTACGAGTGTTAGAAAAATATTCACGAATACGCTCAAGAATTAAGAATTAATACAAAATTGAAAGACTTAATCAAATCAAAATCGAAACCAAAAGTCTAATCCTATGTTAATTAATTTCTAATCTAACTCTAACTTAAAGTTAACATCTAAAAATTAAAACTAAAATCTAAATCTAAAATAAACTGATTACATAATTCTAAAACTCATTGAATATGACTAATTCTAAAATTCTAATTAAATCTAAAATTATGACTAACTCTAAAAGTTAAACTAAAGATAAAAAGATGTAAACTAATTCTAAAAAAAATAATTAAAACATAACATTCTAAATTAAATTCTAATCTTAAGGACTAACTAAATACAAATCTAAATAAAAATAATTTAAATAAATCCTAATTAAGACCTTAAGAAAATGATTGCAAACAAAAAAAAACTAGAAATATAAAAAAAAAAAAAAACAAGAACATGGGATGTGAAGAGCTCTGAGCCCAAGTACAAACTCGGGTCCGATCCCTCTTTGGGTCCAAACCCAGTTCAATTTAAAATGAAACAATGGTCTCATGGACCTTATCCTAGCCACAACAATAATTCATGCAGAAACCCCTGATGTTTGGCTTATCAAAAACGAAAGGAATTCGCCCGATTCTCCCCCTCGCGCGATTCATCCCATTCTCCTCCTCTCGCAATCACGCTCCCTCGCCTTGTTAAGGGTGAAACTGAAGGATTATTGGCGGTTCGAAACTGTTATCGTGATGCTTTATTGTTAGAGTATAGGATGATTATGTGGGAAAAAGAAAATTAAAGAACAACTATCGACTCTTCTATTCCTTTAGTGGGATTTTCAAAACGTGAGAAAAGAGGTTTTAATGGTGAGTTGGGAGCTTATGAGTGTTAATGGGTGGTAATGATTGATGAAGAAAGAAAACGAAGATCTAGAAGTGCGTGATTTGTTACTATGATCGGGTTGAAGAGTGATGAGGTGCAATTTGCAGGCTTGAGGAATTGGCGAAGGGATCTTGGAATGTTAATTTTTAGTTGTTGCACGTTATTTCGGGAATTTTATCAGTGTTGAAGTTAGGGTGGGAAGAAGAAGAAAGAAGGTAGAAGGAGATTGAAGGAGGTCTTTGCTATGGTGTTACTTCCTCAAGAAAGAAGAAGAAGGCTTGATGTTGTGTTGAAGAGGATGACAGGTATTAACCTGTTTTTTGTCTGAGGTTAGTTTCTCCTCCAAATTTTTTCCTTTTTTCAAACCCTGTTTCCCTCTTCCCCAGTTCAAAGAGACCCCCCCTTCTACTATTCGTCTGTTCCTTCCCTACTTATTCCCTCTTTTAAAATCAAAAGAAAATAACTTGTTGATCCATTTTTTCGTACAAATTCGATAGGTCTTTGAGTTGTCAATGTTGTTGGTTTTTGTCTACGGAAAATGGTCGGGCGTGGGCTGTTTTGGAGTGTCCTATTGTTGGTAGTGGTGCGGTGTATAGAAAAGGTGCAGGGAGCAGGCTTCATATTGATGAAGAAGGGGAGATTTGAAAAGGGGTGCGCTCCCTATTTTCGTGAGGTTTGGAGGAATTTTGAAGGTGATGGACATATTATTTTTTATAGTGAAGTGTTGTTTTTTCTTTCTCTTCTGGATTTTTCTCCTTTTAAAACCATCAAGCTTATTTTCTAGGTTTTCATTCTTGTCTTATTTTGTGAGATGACAAGTTGTTTGTTGCTGTATGTTGTAGGGCCTGTGCATTTGGTACAACATTTTGGCTTATTATGCTTGGAGTTTTGCAAGCATCTGAATGAAATGGCAGGTTTTGCAGCGGATCTTAGCAAATTGTCTGGCGTGGAATTTTTGTAGGTGCTGCGAGATAGTACGATGGTTGTAGTGTAGTGGGTAGTACATGCATGCTTTGCGTGTTGTACGGTTTGTGATGGGTGGGATGCTACCAGACAAATTACAGCAAGTCAAATTTTGTACAAAATGTGGGGCATGGCTTGGAATGAAATATTGTGGACTATATGAACCCCTGTAATGATGTTTTTGAATTATATGGGCCTTCAATCTATTGTGATGTGGGCTTTGTGTTTAAATTGTATGAATATGAATATATGAGAATAAAAATTGTTTAATGAATTTAAAATGAGTATTTGAAGTAGAAATTAGATATAAAATAGAAATGAATATTTGAAATGGCTATGAACAAGTTTTTTTACAAATGGTTATTGGAATAAATTTCAAGGATATGGACAAATGAGCATGGATTAAAATGGATTAAAAAATGATTTCTAAGAGTGGGAAGATGGTTTTAAAATAACTATGGATCTAGAGATTGAAAGAAAATGGATATGGTTTATGGTTTGAATTAGATATGGGTTTTGGAAAATGGATAAAATAAAGAAATGGGTTTTTATGGATCATAGAAAATGGGAAATGGATAATTATGGATATTAAATAAAAATGGTTATTTGTTAGAAAAATATCATCACCAAAATTATATCCTCAATGAATCCCAAAAATTTAACTAGTTAGCTCAAACGATCATGACCTAATGCCCTTTCAAATCATACCAGAAATGCTTTGTCCTGACGACCACAAATCCTTTTAAAATAACACCATAATCTCATGACCCTCAATTTGATAAACATCCACAAGCTCAACCACGAATCAGTAAACCCTTATCTTCCTTGAATGCACATTGAGGAAGAAATGAGTTGAATTGTTAAGAGGAATTCAAAACCTTAATCCAGCCCTTTTCCATTTAGACACAGGTGACACCCCAAACACATGATGCTTCTTAAGAAATCTTGAAGGAAACAATTGGATACTTAGTGATCTTTTGATAAAGAGGAAGCCTTGATATTTAATGATCTCTGATAGAGTGATACTCATGATGTTGTGAGCTCAAACTGTTGCTTCAACTGGAGTAAAGTAACCAGATAAATCACCTTTGAGTAAGGAAAACCAAAACCACCAGAAATTACTTTGATCCACGTCTTCGGAGACCAATGCACTATATGATTATGAAGTTATGACCTAATGGATATGCATATGAACGCGAAACATAATCCAGAAAAAGTTAGAAAAAATGAAGGCAAATTTTAGGGTGCAACAACTACCCCTATTCAATCGACTTGGACCTGAAGGTATGAAAAGCAACCGCTTTCAAACATTCAAGGTAAAAGTTGATTGAATACTAAAAGAACCCAGAAATTTACAAATGTAGGAATATCTATGGTGTAGAGATTGTCAGTCGAAGATGGACTTAAGATCAACGGATACCAACCAAAAGTTGGGATAACCAAAACAGTAACTGATCAAGAAGATAACAATGGCTAGTAACCAAAAGTTAGAATCACCAGAGGGTTATATCCAAAAGTTATGAGGAAGAGGCTACTAACCAAAAGTTAGGATCACCCAGACGCCGACCGAAAGCGAATATGTAAACAATAAAGACTACCAACCAAAAGTCAGGATCGTCCAAAAGCTCACCAACCAAAAGTTTGGATATACAGGAAGTCGAATCAACCGACTCACCCTGAAAGAAAGATGATTCTGTTGGGGAAACAATAAAGGACTACCAACCAAAATTTGGGATAACATCCATAAAACGAAGGACTACCAACCAAAAGTCGGGATAACATCCACAAAACAAAGGACTACTAACCAAAAGTCGGGATAGCATCCACAAAATGTCAGAGTTAGGGATTTACACGAACATCCATTAAGGAGTTAACAATGGAAAATCATCCTTATAAGAGGGATACATCATCAAAGAGTTGATGGAAAGAAAGCTGACATCGTCAAAGGGTTGACGGGGAGAAAACTCCAAACATCGTCATCAAAAGGTTGACAACAATAAAACTTCATTAGAAAGACACCTCACCAAAGGGTTTGTGGAATGATAACATCTGGAATGTTGTCATCAAAGGGTTGATGGCAAGAAACTGCTGACATTGTCAAAGGGTTGACGGAAGAGAGAAACGTCACCGAAGAGACACATCATCAAAGAGTTGATGAAAAGAAAAACCTGACTGAAGGAACACTTCGTCAAAGAGTTGACGGATATGAAATTTGCTTGAAGAGGTACATCGTCAAAGAGTTGACGGGAAGAAATTTTTTTCCGAAGAAACACATCGTCAAAGATTTGACGGGAAGAAAACCTTTTCTAAAGAAACACATTGTCAAAGAGTTGACGGGAAGAAAAACTTGCTCGAATGTCGTTATCAAAGGGTTGATAGACAAGGCCTGATCGAGGGTAAGATCGATGTATGATCTAAGACCCAAAAGAAAATAAGCAGATAAGTTGATTGAAATGTCTGCTGAGGAATGGCTTGGCATTCTCTATGGATATGTCACTGATTTGACTGAAAGTTGGTTTCGGGCTTCCACACACGGTACCAAAACTGGCTTATGCTTCGCATGCAAATGTTTGAACATAGCGTAATGGAAATGCTACGCATTTGAGGATGTAATGAAAAGATGATAACTATATGCAGATGCAGGCTCGGGCTGCTGGGGAAAGAAGGATGCCCCGGGTATGATTGGACTTTGCTGGGAAATAACAGTGGAACTAGATGGTGATTTGATTTTTCGAAGGTGAAATTTTCCTGGGTACCAATGGGGATTGGATTCTGGAATGAGGTGCCAATAGGGATTGGACTTTCTGGTGGTTGCCAATAGGTATTGGGCTTTGGTTGAGGAGATGCCAATGGGGATTGGGCTTTTGGTTTCTGTGAACGCCAATAGGTATTGGGCTTTGGATTTATGAATGCCAATAGGGATTGGGCTTTGGGTTATCCGTGAAAGGCCAGGTACAACTGACGCTGGAAAATGTCTTGTCTGGATGCAAGGTTGAAAAATTTCTTGTCTAGATAAAAGGTTTATGGTTGAAGGGTCAAGGGATGGCTAACATGATTTCCCGACATTCGTCTTGAACTTAAAGGTTGATTGAACCTGCTTGAATAGCTCTGAAAAATATGGAGAGGAAATATTCCTTCATCTCCACTTTGCCCCAGCTTGTGGGATCTTTGAAAAAATCTTCCTCAAAAGGGAACCTGAAATCTCTGTACCCTGATGGTTTAAGATGAACTGCCTCAACATTTTAAACCTTGGAGAGGTGCTTCAGATGAGAACTCCGCTCTGAACCAGATTAACTTCTTATGCTCTTGGGGTGGCCTTCCCCAGCCTTGAAGTGATTTTGCCCCATGATTGGCTGATCCGTGAAGGAGTGCCTCTGACTAACTAACCTTCAAGAGATTTATCGAATCTTGACCTGATTGCCCTAGATTTGCTTATTTATGAAATAACGTCTTTGACTGGCCTTCGAGAGATTTGATGAATCTTGACCTGGTTTCCCCAGATTAACTGAATTTTGGAATGGCTGACTCCCCTAGTTGTGATCATATGATATGACTTGCCCCTGCCCAATGGAACACTCTGGCGCTTTGCATCTTATCTCGATCAAACTTTCCATTGTTGAAACTCTCCTGATGTCAAGTGCTTACCAACAAGTGAAACAAATCGCTTTGCAAATGATATTTTAATGCAATGAATATGACAATTTTGAAATCCAAGTTCGTTCATTGGAAAAAGGTTGTGACATTTAGTGAATGAATCACTTATTAGAATGTCAACATCAATACCCACATGGTAAGAAAATCCTTTAAGGAGTCAGTTTCAATGTGATCTTTACCAAAGTATGCTTTCAAAACAAACCTACTTTAATTAGGTCTTTCGAGGGTTGTAACGCGGCCGTCTCACGGTATAAGAAAGAAAGGATATAAGACTCAAAGTTTTGTTTTAACCCACCCATTTTCCTTGAAGTTCTCCAGTCCTATGTTCATCTAATTCGACACAAGCGCTCACCTTCCAAAGGTTGGATGACAGGAGTGATGGTTAAGGAAACCACAAGTTTTCAGAGTGACCGTCACTCGCTTTTCGTCTTTGGTGTCTGGAGTCACACGACTTGCTCTTCATTATTTTTTGATTTCCCTATTTTTTCCCAGACTGACTCTTTTGGATATATCTTTTTGATTTCAAGTCCAGCGGGATGCCCTAATTTTTACCTAAGCCACTTGTTTTCAAGTTATTGAATTAGCGGGATCCTTATTTTTCTTTTCTTTATGGGAACAAATCGTGTGACACCGGTTTGTCTGACTTGTTTAACAAGGTCGTGACTGTCTCACTCCTTGGTTGGCGAGGGATAACTACTGTAAGTTTTTGAGGTACGACTTTTACAGGTATGATTGATCCTCGAACAGGAACACTCCTTTCGCAATTTGGATGCTCGGTCAAATTAACTAACACCTACCCTACCCAAGGTTAAGATTGAGGTTTTTTCGTTTTCAGAAAGAAACTCCTACTACTAGGCTCAAAGGGGTTGATAAGGTATTATCTTCCTTATATCTCCGATGTATAGGGATTTTAAATAATGCATGTACATCATCAGCAGAGGTTTTATTCAAAAACATACAATCGGATGTTTTACGCCTTTCAATTTCGTCATCCTCCCTCGGATTTTGCTTAAATAAGTGTTTAACATTAATAAAAACTATTGAGTGAACACAAATGGTGTTGCAGTGAGAATAGGATATCAAATTATTGATTAATTTGAATCACAATCTTAGTTAACAACTGGTCTTTGATTTATCCGAAGGAAATGTTTAAAGAAAGAAAAAACCTATTTTGCATCATAAACACAATGCAGGGAGAGATCTAGGGTTCGAGGTTGGTTAAACTAAGGAAGGTATTAGCATCCTAAACTTCTGTAGTACTCTACAGGAACCTCTTGTTTTAAATGTGCTGTTTTCTAACGGTTATCTTCTTAAAGCTAATACTAAGGGTTAAAGGTAAAGAGAAGGACATAAGGGTTAGTCCTAAGTATACTCTCCAAGATTCGCATCTTGTGCCTACGTATCCTGGGTAGGGGATGGAATCAGAGTAATCGTAGTTCCCCTTACAGAGGGAGGAAAAGGAACTTCTTAACTATGGTCAAGGTTCCAAGGGGAAGTAAACATTCATATGAAAGCGTTTACGTGGAGTGTGGTGACTCCTATTCTACGTTGAAAGGTTAAGTTGAAAAGGGTGAAGTGAGTATTCCACGGCGGGAACTTACGTGGAGTGCGGCGACTCCTAATCCTAAGGCTAGGATGAAGGGATGGATGTCCACGGCGGGACGCCTAAGCATGAGTGCAGCGACTCAAATCTTAAAGTTGGGAAAAGGTGAAGGGTGTGTCCACGGAGGGACGCCTAAGCACGAGTACGACGACTCAGATCCTAAGACTAGGATGGACGAGGGTAAAGACATTGACACGCCGGTCAAACGGTAAACCTTTCCTTCGGAGGGAGATAAGCGATTGAGCAGTGAAATAATAAAAGGCAAAGATAATTGATGATATGTGAATAACAATAGTGATTGATTAAGTTGAAATGGATAATGAGAAATAAGGTTAGATGGAGGGTGAAATGTGATTGATTAAGTGGATTAATGAAATTGGAATTGATTTAGAAAAAGAAGTTAATTGTTTTAGAGAATTTTATGATTAAATCTGAATTAGATAAATGTTAGAATTAATTGTTTTTATAGTTTTTTGAGAGTATTAAGAATATTGTTTTGGTTAAATTAATCTAAAAAGATGTTGAAATTAATTAAGTTAAAAAGTTAATCTTGAGTTAATAAAAAAAGTTATTTATTTTCGAGAAAAAGAATGGATTAACTAACAAAAGGATCAATTAAATTCTAAAATAAATTCTAATCTATTTAATTAAATTAGAGTTTGGAAAAAGCTTTTAGATTTTCATTATTATTAAAAAAAGGAATTGAAGTTAAATTAAATTAAACATTTTTTTTTGTTTTTTTTTTAATTTATGAAATAAAACTAAATCAACATTTAATTAAAAGAACTAATTATATTATGTTTCTTTATTATTTTCATTACAAAAAAACTAAATTAAAATTTTAATTTTTTATTTTTTATTATTTTTAAATCAAAATTCATTTTTTATTTTTTTAAACAAATAATATAGTTTCAGATTATAAAACATTAGTATGTTAGTAAGTTAGTTGTTAGGTTAGTATTTACTAATAATATTACAAATAAAAAGAACTAAATAATAAAAACTAAAAAAACAAATAAAATGGGTTGGGCCTGGGTCATGACCCCCAGGACCCATACCAGGCCGGATAAAAGGGGAAAGGGGTGAAAATTAGGGTTTGAAAACCCTAGTCTTCCAAGGGCAAACGACGCCCCCTTCTTGTTCTCTCTGAACTCTCTCTTCTTTAGCCGCAAATCTCTTTTCTCCGTTCGCGTTTTGTCTTCTTCTTTTCATGCTGCGAACTCTTCCTCTTCCACCTTAATCTTCTTCAATCTGGAAAAAAAAACAAAACCCAATGATGTTAGAAAGAAATGGGGCTTACGGCGTAGTTTTTTAATTTTGCCGGCGATGACAATGATGAGAAGTGATGGTCCCCCTTCATTTTTCTGAGTCTCAACTTGGTTTGGTGATTCGCAAACTTGTTTCACGTTGATGGCTTTTGCGGTTTTGTTGATGTTTTTGTTGATGGTTTTTGGCTGGTGGTTTCTGTGAGGGCAAAACCTCAGATACTTGATATGCGTGTTTCGATGATGTCAAAACCAAGCCGCATGGAAGAATAGTCAATTGGCGTTATCACCATGATGCATAAGCATACCTCATTTCTCATGTCTATTTGCTTGCACTAAAAATATTGAGTACTGCATTTAGAGCTGTCAAAATATGCGTCATACGAGTCAAACTCAATTGGTCTATCATAGCTTTCATCTAAGAGAATCAAAAATATGAATTTAAGCATTTTTTGATGTTTCAAATCTTTGAGTCGACCTAAACTTTGCTCCGGTCGACTCATGGCAAGTGTCCTAGAAATGCATTTTTCTCGGGTCTGGTATAGTCGACCTACCGGTCGACGCATACTGTTGTCATTTGCATTTGTCAAAATATTCAGGCTTTGTGTTGATGCATTCCTTGTTTCGGTCGACGCATAGCTGTGTGTTTTCCACAATATGTTGCGTCGGGTTAGCTCAAGTCGACCCTCCACTCTGCATGGGTCGACTGCTCGCTGTTTGCTGCATATTTTTTGAGTTGTCTATCATTTTTGAAAGTTGGTTTTATCAGTTATAACAGTTTTGTCTGGTATAAATATTCAGTTGCTCTATTCATTTCAATTCAATTGAATCAATTACAAAACCAAGAAAAGTGAAAGAGGTGTGCATTCAAGTTCTCATCATCTTCATCTTCTACATTTCATACCACAACAATCACACACAATAATCTTTGCTATGCATTATGGATTGTCTAAGGTGATAACGTTTGAAGCCGTGATTGGGTAATCTGGTTCGGGTTGAGGAATTGATAGGTTTTTCTTGAATAAAACCTCTAGGGTTTTGTCCTCCAAGATTCTATGAATTTGGGGGTTTTTGGAAGAGTCTTCTCAACATATATTCGGCTGAGTGAAGGTGATCGAGGAGCGGTGGATTCCGTCGGTCTAGTAGCGGTAATCAGCGAATTGTGAAGGAGAAGTTCGGGTTCGACACGAAGTGTTTGAGATCAGCCGGGCTGGGGTTTGAAGATGGAAGGTTGTTCAAACATAGAGTTGTAATCAGAGGTTCATACACAAGCTGTCGAAGTACTTGATTCGACTCGAATCAAGGGACAAGAGGAGATAGCTTCTACAACAACAAAGAAGTTCGTTTGTTTGATTGCTATTTCATTCTTGTATATACGATTCTATAACAGGTTAAATTTATATTATAAGAGCTCAATTCTATTGTTAGAATTGAGAGCAGATGTACCCCGAAGCGAGGACGACGGGGGAACTGCCTCAACAAATCCTTGTGCCTTACCTTACGCTTTTACCTTTGCTTAATATTTGTGTGATTTTCATACAAACAATTATATCAAATTTAGGACTGTTTTGAGTAAGTGCTAAACTGATTTTGACTCTAGTATAATCGTTAATTGTACAAGGAAACTAGAGCAACTCACTCAAAGCGGAACTCGCTTGAAGTGCTTCGCACGCCAAGTGTTTGATAAATTATCCGAACCAAAATCCTTGTGCGCTGTCCATTTATTTCGTTGGCATTTTAAGGCATTGGAACTAGTCATACCAACTAGTGATCTAAATCAAGTTGATAGTGTGACTAGCATAGTGATTCTCATTACTCGTTATCTGAATTCCATCGTCTAAAACGCATATCCGGTTTTCTAGTAACCGTTCTTTATAGAGAATATTTTTCCACGGCCGCTTCCGCAAATTAAACAATTTTTAAAAACCAATTTTATTGGTAGCGCCGACTCATTTTTAAATAAGGGATCTATTCAACCCCCTTCTAGATCTGTGCCATCATCTAACAAGTGGTATCAGGAGCACCAGTTCACTCTGTGCTTCAAGTATAACTTAGTAGAAAATGGCTAACGAACCTAAAGGGGTCTATAATAGAGCTCCTATTTTTAATGGAGAAAATTATAGTTACTGGAAAGACTGTAGGCGGGTGCACATTAATTCCATTGATAGGAAGGTGTGGAATGTCATTCCTAACGGTCCAATTTAAATAACTATGACCGATGAGAATAACATGATTATGCTTAAGCCTGAAGCATAATGGACTGATGATGACGAGAAGAAATATAATTACGATTGGAAAGCCAAAAATATTTTGATCTCCTCATTAGGAGTCGATGAATATTATAGGGTTTCTCATTGTTTAACGGTAAAAGCTATGTGGGACTCATTGCAAGTTGCCCATGAGGGAACCAATGATGTCAAGCTAGCGAGAATCAATACGTTAATGCAAGAGTTCGATCTCTTTCACATGGAGCAAAAGGAAACCATTGCGGACAGGAAAAAGAGATTCACTCATCTCATCAATAGATTGTACTCACTAGGTAAGCCAGTTGCTACTAACAAAATTTTGAGATGTCTTAACAGAGAATGGCAACCGAAGGTAACTGCCATCAAAGAAGCCAACGACCTCACAATTTTGGATCTTACAACATTGCTTGGAAAGCTGCAAAGCACGAGCAAGTGCTTCTAAGCCTAAACCAATATGAAAAGAAGGAAAAGAAGGAGAAAATGAAAAACATTGAAAAGAAGTCTATTGCTCTCAAGACTTCTTCCTCAAAGTCCCAAACTAAAGAGCATAGTGATTACACTTCGAGTGATGACGAGGACGATGACAATAGTGAGGATATGGGGTTGTTTGTAAAGCGTTACAACCGTTATGTCAAAAAGAACTGTATCGAACACTCCGAGAAAAATCTTGTCAACTTCCAGAAACAATCAATGTACTCTAGAAATGATGACACTAAAGGAAACAAGACAAGAAAGTCGTGTTATACTTGCGGAAAGATTAGACACTACCAACCGGATTGTCCCTTAAACAAAAAGGGAAAAGAAAAGGAAACAAGTAGTTCACATAAGAAGCAATCCAAGCCAAGGAAAGAGTATATAGCTTGGGAAAGCGATAGCGAATGCTCCGAGGGTGAAAGCTCAAGTGATGAAGATGAATCCATCAATCTTTGTCTTTCCGCCCATCAAAAGAACAAAAAGAAAAAGGTACGACATGCCAAGTATGAAAATTCCTCTAAAATGTCTCATTTTAAATTGCAAAATGCTTTTAATACTTTGCATTGTGAAGCAAAAGAAGCCTTTAAAAGGCTTGCCTCAAATAACCAAATATTTGCTCACCTAGAGCAAAAGATTTGTGATTCCGAAAAGAAACTTAAGACATTGAAAGCTTCCATAGTGGAAAGTACAAAAGTAGGTTGTGAGGATCTAAGAAATTTTTTTGTTAACTTTGGGTGTGATACTTGTTACATTTGGCAAAATGAAGTTAGAAACCTCAATGCCAAACTTAACAAGGCTCTAGAGCCCAAAATTACTTTTGCCATTGATAAATCTAATTTAAGAAAGAGTATGGGTAATCCATATCAAAAATACACATATGTTGTAAGAGATCATGATAGTAAAACTAATTCAAATGTTAACTTTTCTTGCTTGTATTGTTGCAAGAAAGGCCACACCATTGTTAAATGCCGTTTTAGGAGATTTTTGGTTCCTAAAGGCATTTATCAATGGTTGCCTAAATAGGACCATTTTGTCACTCACAACTTAGGACCCAATAAGCCATTGGGTACCTACTCTTGTTAATTGTTTTTCATAGGTACAACATCTTGAGGTCACTGAGAGAAGATGGGTTCTCGATAGTGGCTTCTCAAGACACATGACAAAAGACATATTTCTCTTCATCGACTTCGTGGCAAAGAAGAAGGGATATGTAACCTATGGAGACAACATTCGTGGTGTAATACTTGGAAAAAGGTAGTGTAGGCAATCCCTCTTCCACTACTATCTCTGATGTATTGCTTGTCGAGGGCCTTAAACATAATCCCATTAGCATTATCCAATTGTGTGACAAAGGATACAAAGTATCATTTTCAAAAGATTGTTGCCAAATTGCGCATAATGATAAAATGAAGGATATGTTTAATGGTCTAAGAGTAAACAATGTCTATATGCTGGATTTGGATGAAGTGTCTTTGACAAGTGATAAATGTCTCATGACAATGAGTGAGGACTCATGGTTATGGAATAGACGTTTAGCACATGTCAACTTTGACTTGCTAAATAAGGTGGTTTCAAAAGATCTTGTCATAGGTCTGCCCAAAATTAAGTTTACCAAGGATCACCTATGTGATGCTTGCCAAATGGGAAAGCAAATGAGGATCTCTTTTAAATCTCAAAACATTGTTTCAACTACGAGACCTCTTGAGCTTCTCCATATGGATTTATTTGGGCCATCTAGAATTAAAAGTATAGGTGGTAATGTCGCGGTGAAAATTGGACACCAAGCTATTGATTAGCTTGAACCTTAATTCATTACAACCTGTCTTTAATTTTTCCAAAGGAAGGGAAAAATATCGAATTACCCACAATGCAATGCAAATGAAAAAGTTAGAGAGTTATAGGTCTGGGGGTTGGTTAAACTCAGGGAAGGTGCTAGCATCCTAAGTTTCTGTAGTACTCTACAGGAACCTCTTGTTTTATGTTTTTTATTGCTAAGGTTTATCTGCTTAAGGATGAAAGACCTAGTGGTTTGATTCTAAGTATACTCGCTAAGACGTCGCATCTTATGCCTATATATCCTGACGGAAATGGAATCGAAGTATTTCTAGTTCCCCTAAAGGGTTTGAGGAGTTCTTTGACTGTGGTCAAAGTTCCTACGGGATAAGGTAGTTGATTGAATGGTTTTTCGAGAAAAGACGAGTTGTCATTTTAAGGGAGGTTACTTAATTTAACCGCCACAACTTCGTAGGAAAATAGTCTTTACATCGTCTTAAGAGAAGGGCTCAAGTACTCGGATTGTCAACAAGTACGGCTCTATCTCTCTTAAGCAGAAAAGTCCCTATATATTGATTGAATTGTTATGGGGTAGAAGTTTTATCTCGCTTAAGATGATTAACATCTTATTCTCTAATATGTTTGAATAAGGTTTGATTGAGTTGATTTGTTTTTATCTAAGTTGTAAAATAAAAGACAAAGGTCCTCCTATGGGTAGGATCTATCTTAAAAGATCGAATTGAATGGGATCAAGGATCAACGGAGAGTATGATGCAAATGAGATGCATACGCACAATTGTTTAAGTCATGCGCAGATTCTTCCTTTGGACATTATGCAATGCGATAAAATAAATTGCAGGAAGGTAAAAGATGATAAATATAAATTGCGGATAAAGTAAAAGCATACACAAACGCTTGAAAGAGCTACGACAAGTGTGTGAATTGTGCATATGTGAGTGGAATCGATGCGGGGACGCAAGCGTGCATGATTGATTAAGTTAGGGAGTTGATCTTATTTTAGTGGAATTGATTTTAAGAAAATAGTTGAATTCACTTTAAGTGAAATTTATTTTAGGGGAAAAGTTATATTGGATTTTATATAAAATATTTTTTTTTAGGTCATAGATTAATTAAATTAATTAATAAATAAAAGCTTAGTTGTTATTAATAAGTTTTAATAAAGAGAGTTGTCATTATTAGATAAATACAAATTAAAAAGAAATTCATTATTATAATTTTTAGTTGCAATTTACTTAGGAAAAATAATTTTATTATTATTTAAGGAATTAATAAAATAGAAAAAAAAGGTTGATTTAAGGTTGATTGGTTAATTAATTAATTAAAGAAATTGATTATTAATTAAGTTAATGAGTAGATTAGGAGTTCAATTAATTAGTGGAGTGTGCGATTGGGTGTGAATGCGCAGGCGAGGGTTTACCGTGGTCGAGCAGATATGGTCGTGTGATGAGATCCGTTGGAGATCTGAGTGTCGTAGGTGTGAGGTGCACGGTAGATAGTGTGTGTGTGTAAGCATGTGATTACAAAATAAAAACAAAATTAAAAGAAATAGGAAAATCCTAATCCCCATTCATCCCCCCTTCTCCTTTCGTTGATCGTCTCTTCCTCCATCTCTCGCTGCATCTCAGCCTTCTTCTTCTTTCTTTTCTCAATTCTTCCATCCTCTTCTTCTCCATGTACTCCTCTCCTGTTTCCTGCATAAATCAAGCAAAAAAGAAATTAAACTATTAGCGAAAAAACGGTAAAAGAAAAAGGGTTTCGATGGCGAAGGGTGGTGGTCTCCGCGAAGGTTTTGAACAGCGATGGCGAAGGTTCCGACCGCGGACGGTTGATTTCCAGCGACAGTGGCTTTGGGCTTGCTCGCGAACGGCTTGGACAGAGATGGTGATGAAAGTGATCTCGCGGTCGAGAAAAGATAAGCTCTCTCACTATTTCGATTTACGAGTTTAAGGTTTGATTTGGGATTTCTTTCAATATCCTTTCTCTCTGTTGAACTCTGCCTCCTTTTATAGTCAAACTTTGGATTTTGAATTGAATTCCATTATGAATACTTTCCAAATCTGACTAAACATGTCAAAAATCTATTTTGGAAGGAAGTTAAACATTTCTTCATGGCAATAGAATCATTTCTGCTTCGGTCACAACACGTTTGATTATTTTGGAAAGAAATCAATAGTTGGCTTTGAGCGTGCTTGACTGATGGTGATATATCTGTTTCAGGTCCATGTTGTGTTGATTGGCTGCTAGACTTGTCTGGAAGGAATTGGACAAATAGTTGAAGCAAAAACTCAATTCACTTCTATTTCACTGTCATGTTGCAATGGCGTCTGCTGGTTTCATTTAACAGGGTTGAAGTGATTGTTGCTTGTATTTCTTCATGCAGAACAAATTCATCAATGCTTGGTTTCTTCTGAAATCTTAACCAGGAGTTAGTTAGCTTATGCCTCTTCAAACGATCGAGCTGGTAAGTGCGTAGCTTTGAAATATTTGATGCTGTTGTGGGCAGCGATGTCGTGATTTCAAATATCTTTTAATGGCGGTCTTAGCTTGAAGAAAGTGAAGACCTGCTCCTACTTTGTACAGTCATACGACGATGCCATAATGGGCCATATGTCTTTTGCTTCTAACACTTGCTTGATTTGGTCTTTTGGTGTCGTTCCGTTTACGTTTCATAACCTGTTATTCATTTGGTTGCAGGAACTTTCAGGCCAACGCTTGCCGTCGTGAGTAATATTAGAAAAATTTAACATGTATGATCTATCATCAAGGCACTACTCGAGATATCGAGTCCCGGGTTATGAAAATTGGGTAAGTGCTCTGTGTTATTAATTTCTGCTAATCCGCGTTGTATGTGAAAACTGTGTTTAGATCCCTCAATTTAGACAAGCTGCTAGTGTAAACCGGATGTTGAACTTATAGGACATTTCTTCATGATACCTAATGCTGACTTTTCTTGATCTTGTCTCAAACAGGTTATGGATACCGATGATGGGTCGTAGGCCGCGGTGCTGCTGTTGATATTGAGGCTGTTGCTACTGGAGTTCAAAATAAGTGTCGCTGCTACCTCTTGTCACGGTATTTCCTCTTTCGTCTTTGCTGCAAAACTGTTTTTTTTACCTCCAGCTTTTCCATTCTTCTCTTCCATTTTTTTGTCTCGACAGAATGAAAACCTTCCCTTTCTACTTGACTATACTTGATGATTGTTAATGATAATGGTTTCCTATTCTGACCAAAACTCATGCCCTTGATGACAGGTTTTCGTAGTGGTAAAATGTTCAAGGCTAGTCGTGGATAAAACTTAAGCATGGAGGGACTCACAGCATGACCTTCCGCACCTGGAGGTGATGACACCACTTGGAAACAACACTCTACATGGAATCTGAATGCCATTATTGTCGGGTCACTTATTAGATACACTCGTATTACTTTCCAAGTCTTGTATTCATGTCCTTGACTATATTAATTCAGCCATACTTATGACTTTGTAAAGATTAATGACTTTTTTAATTTTGTATAGTATTATATGACCATTTGGATATCTTCAAAAAAGTTACTATCTCCTCTGTGGAGGGTTAATCGTAAGTATCTGCACTTGGATGTCTTCATAAACTCTATTGTTTTTTTCTCAAATGCAGTTCCGTTTATGATGTTGGCATTGATGTAAGCAGTATCGCCTTGATATCTAAATATCAATTGAAAATGAACTTTAATTGAATTAGAGCTTGGTCACTTAAAAAACTTGACTTATATTCTGAAAGACTTATTCATTCTGAAAAAGGTTAAGTGGTCTGTTGGACATCTTTAGAAAAACATAACCTCAGCGTGCCACACTTAGAATTAGCCGGTAAATAAAACTATATCCATCCTTTAAAGAAGTTTTCTTAGGGACAAACACATAACAGATGCATTTCTCAACCTCATGATAGTATTACCATGAACAACTTGCCATTCTTTTCTCTTGGGGAATCACTGTTATGTTACTTGTAGAACTTGTGAAGAAAAACCTTTATGGAAATATCACTTAGACATCTGGGTGTTGGAAGGATCCTGGTTGTATCATCAGGCCAAAGCTTGCGACTTTGAACTCGAACTTTCGTAAATCACTCTTGATAATGACAATGCTCCCTTTAAAAAGATCCAGAGATGGTCTGAGATGCTTAAATTGAGAGAAGAAAAAGTATACCATTCACACTTGTCATACCTGCACAAACTGGTTAGTCGCAATAAACATGAATACGAAGTATACAGCCAAAAAACGCAAGAAATGCACAAAGAAGGTGGTATCTTAAAGTCAAAAATTAGGGTGCGACAGATGCCCCTATTTAAGTTACTTCTATTCAGAGATATGGAGATTGAAATCTCCATCTCGAAGAGATAGGAGGGACTTAAATACAAACATTGCACGAATTTTTGGCCCTAAGAAGCCACCAAATGCATATGATATGAGATGATATGAAATGCAAGACAGAAGGCCCTGTGTAGAAATGGCGCCACATAGGAGAAACCAGACACGACACACGAGAAGAACAAGCTGAACAAAGAGAGTCTCCACGAGGAAAGAAAACAACCAGCACTGGGGAACCTCCAAAGAATAAAGATATAGTACATAATACCAAGCAAAATGGTGACCTGGATAACGGGCGAGAATCCTGAAATTGAAGTAAAACCTGCTACCAACGGGTGGTAGCCTAAGCAATCGATAATAACCAAAATGAACTTTCTTGACCGAATTAATAACTCAGTTTCTTACTTGAGTATTCCAATTGAAACGAGTAGAAAAGAATAAACCTCCCCGAGCGTCATGGTCTGGATGCCATGAGCTGGTCTCAGTTTCTTGAAACAAACCTCCCCGAGCGTCATGGTCTGGATGCCATGAGCTGGTTTCAGTTTCTTGAAATAAACCTCCCCGAGCGTCATGGTCTGGATGCCATGAGCTGGTCTCAGTTTCTTGAAACAAACCTCCCCGAGCGTCATGGTTTGGATGCCATGAGCTGGCCTCAGTTTCTTGAAATAAACCTCCCCGAGCATCATGGTCTGGATGCCATGAGCTGGTCTCAGTTTCTTGAAATAAACCTCCCCGAGCGTCATGGTCTGGATGCCATGAGCTAGTCTCAGTTTCTTGAAATAAAACCTCCCCGAGCGTCATGGTCTGGATGCCATGAGCTGGTCTCAGTTTCTTGAAATAAACCTCCCTGAGTGTCATGGTCTAGATGCCATGAGTTGGTCTCAGTTTCTTGAAATAAACCTCCCCGAGCGTCATGGTTTGGGTGTCATGAGCTGGTCTCAGTTTGTTGAAATAAACCTCCTCGAGCGTCGTGGTTTGGATGCCATGAGCTGGTCTTAGTTTCTTGAAATAAACCTCCCCGAGCGTCATGGTCTGGGTGCCATGAGCTGGTCTCAGTTTCTACCTGAAATGATGAAAACTCGTGAGAGCATCTTCACAGGGGATTAAAATATCATTGTAAATTGTAGAACTTTAGCGATAATCCATAAATGTGTTGGAGATCGTAAATTTCACCAGGGATATTCAGAAAAGATATAAGCCGGTTGATTTGTAAATATGCCTTCTCAAATAAAGAGATCAATTGTGATAAACTTCACCGAATTTCTTGGGAGATATGTCGTTTGATGGAATTAGTCTGGTGTTATAGACTCACTGAGGAAATACATTCCTGTGGAGTATCCTTGTTGTAGCTGTAAAAACATATATTCTTTTTATTGTAAATCCTCAAATAAAGAGAAATATTTGAAATGTCTTCGACAAACTTCTTTGACGGATTTCCGGAGAGATCCTGTTTGACAAGTTGATAATCTTGATAAACCCACTGGGGATAGGCAAACCGTCTGGAGACTGCCTTTTATCGTTTTGAGTAAGATTCGGATCAAAACGAGTTGCTCAAATAAAGAGGTCGCCCGCAGTCCAAATATAAATTGTTGAGAATGTTTTGATAATACTGTTGGCGGAATGCCTGTCTTCAATAATTATCTGCATAAAATTCTCTTGAGCGCAAAGTAAATGCACACTTAACCCATATCCAAAAGTCGGAGATATCCGAAATATGTTTGCCAAGGGCCGAAGTTCAATTCAGGAAATAACTGAAGAGAAACTGTCAAGAAAGACTCGACCATCGAGGTATGAACTCAGATGAAATGTACTGAAACAACCGTCTTCCACGGGGATCAAACTCTATGGGGAAATAGGAATATTGCGCTCTTTCTGCCTAGGGCCGACAACTCTACTTGAGAGAAGAAGACACACCCAGTCACTTAGGGATAAACACAACCAAGGTGACAAAACAAACAAACACAAAAATGCAAAATGCATATGCCATGCTATCTATCTATATGCTACACGTATGCTTATGCTGACAAAACAAACGGAAGGAAGCAAACAGAGATGAAATAAACATCTCGAAGCAAACATCCGACTAATCTTCAAAGGTAGAAGTATCACTGAGGATAGGGGAAGAACCATATATGGGATCACAATTTCGCTTCGAGGCTTCAAAGCTCTAGGGAATAGAAAACATTCCGCTTGGGGATATACCATCTTGATAAATCTGAAGAACTTGCCAAAATGATCTTGGGTATCATGTTGCAGATGAAGATCTACCAAGAGTGGATCGAACTCATAATTGGAAGAACTCTATGGATAAAATAAATATTCGTCTCACTGGAGAGATTCATACTGGAGTCGTAGATAGGGATACCCGAACTGAGGTTTCACAGGGAAGAAAATAAATGTCCACTTCAAATGGAGAAACCTGGGTCAACATAGCTGTTGAAGATGTCGGAGTCGAACTCAAAAGGGATGAAATAAACATCCGCTTTGCTGGGGAAGACTGATGTTGTAAAAGATCCACTGGGGAGTAGAATAAAAACTACTTCATTGGGAAGGTGAAGTTAAGAGGATTCGTTGTGGATTAAAATATCATCCGCTTCATTGGGGAGGTGAAATTAAGCGAACCATTAGGAATTTTGCATTGAGCATCATCATTTATAGTAAAGATCCGTTGGAGAGATCATGACCACCAGAAGTAAAATTTACCAGGGACATGTAGAATGTTGTAAGAATAAAGTAATTCTGCCTTGATGAACTGCGTAGTAGTCGCCATTTGAACAAAAATAAATCTCGATTCTCAAATGCCCCAAGTCACATGGTTCATGAGGAAAAGTCATCCCAAGAGGATTTTATAAAAAACGTGGCGTCCAAATGCCCCACTGTTTTCAAACTCTTGTAAAGATTCGCCGAATCTCGACGTAACTGGCTCTGATTGATAGTATTATGACTGAGTCTTTGAAAAATAGCTCTTTAGGTGAAGTTAAACTTGTACAGAACAAACCACTTGGAAACAACTTGCCCCAGGTCCACGGAGTCTTCAAATTTTAAACGGTGGTGTCTTCACGTAATCTTTATGCCAAATATGCTTTCAACCAAAGAAATAAAAAATACATATAAGCACACACAATAAACAGCTGATGAGCCCTTCTCTTGGTTTCTTGTAAAAAAGATCTCTTAGAGTTTCCATTATCGTAACGGTGTTCCATTCAGACACGGGTTTTCTCCTTCGAAGGTTAGCACTTCAACATTTATCATTTCCTGAACTTTTTCTTGGAAAAATTTGCATTCTTCGATCGAATGCCCCAATACTACATCATGAAATTCACAGCTAGAGTTCGAGTTGAACCAAGGTGGACGAGACCTCATGGTTCTAGTCCTTCTGGGTGTCATTGCTGATTTTCTAGCAAAATAAGACCACAATTGATGGTAAGTCATCGAGATTGAATTAGACTGGTGAGTTTCTTTTTTCGGAATACTCAAAGATATCTTCTGATTCTGAAACCATCTTCGAACCCTTCGATTCTGATGTTGATCTGGAAAAGTCAACCTTCTTTTATGAAGTAGTCGTCGCTTGCGTTGAGCAGGCGGTGCATACTGATGTTGAGGATAAGATACTAGAACTGGATCTGGCAGGATTTGAGAGGAATCCCAAATTGCATTAACATCAACACTTCCTTCCTCTAGGGAATCACTAACTTAATTTTATTCATTAGCTTGGTTATTCAAGTTAACTTGAATTCTCCCACTTTTGGGTGCATTCTCAATGTTTACTCCGACTTCCACAATTTTGGCAAACTCTAACGGCACAACGCCTACCATCCTATCATAATAAGGGTCCAGTAGCATTCTTAAGAACATCTTGCTTAATTCCTTCTCTTGAAGTGGTGGATGAACTTGGGCTGCTAACTCTTTCCACCGTTGGGCATACTCCTTGAAAGATTCATTGTCATTCTTACTCATGTTCATCAATTGATCTTTGTCTGGGGCCATATCCAAATTGTAATTGTACTGCTTCACAAAAGCATCAGCTAAATCTCTCCACGACTGAATATGATTCCTTTGTAGCTTCATGTACCATATCAAGGATGCCTCACTCAAACTTTCTTGAAATTAGTGAATCATCAATTTGTCGTTGTCAATGTAAGCAGTCATCTTCCGACAAAACATCGTCAAATGGTATCTTGGACAACTAACACCCTTGTATACTTCAAAGACAGGCATCTTGAACTTTGGAGAAATAATTACGCCTGGAACTAAACATAGGTCATGAGCATCAAGACCAGATGCGTTAACTTCTTTCATCACCTTCAATTGTTCCTCGAGATCACGAAATCCTTCCTCAATGGCTAGAAATCTAGGATCGTCCACCTTCATCTCAGTATGAATATTCGGAGGATTCGATATACACTGCAGAAACTGAAAGTCTCTTTCATCAGCTTGAGCACACAGGTCATATTGCACAGGTTGAGGTTGCGTAGGAACATCCACTTGTTGAACATTATCATCAGAGGGAAGATCAAACATCAGATTAATCCTTATTCTGAAGCCAGTTATGGGATCCATATCTTTCGTTCTCTTTACTATCCTTCAGTAATACTTCGAGCTTGGTCAGATGGTCAAGATGTCAGCTGACAAGACAAAGACAGAAGATCGGATGAGCCATAACAGAGAAGAGACACATGCACGTGCAAGATGCTAAATGCAGAAATAAAAAGTTTCATGGAACTCAAGCATTTATAAACGTTACAGAATACCAAAGAAAAACTCATTTATTATTTTTGGATATCAATTACAAATAAATATTCTTATAAGAGTCCTGACATAATAGCTAGATAAAAGCTAAATAAAGTCCTAAGGAAGCTCTTCATCGTGCTTGTTGATTTGCTCTTCTAACTGGACTTTCTTGAATATAAGTTTTGTCGATGATTAACGTCTAAAGAGTAGTCTGATAGAGGAAAATAAATCCTCCATCTCTCTTTTCTTCTTGTTGGAAAATGAGAAAGGAATCCCTTGTTTTATTGGATCTTCAATATGGATGAAAGTCTTTTGAACTTCTATTGATCTTAAATGATAAGGGAAGCCTCTTGTATTTGTCTTTTGAGTTTTCTTGATTCTTCAATCAGTGCCCTTAACTTCCTCAGGTCATCCAAGTTAGGACTCTTAAAAGAATATTTCAAAAATATTTTTATTTTGTAATCCCTATTGGTTCTATAATGTTTATAAATTCCATAGCAACACAATCCCACTTCCAAACCGGAATCTCTAACGGTTGCATCATCCCAGAAGGTCTCTGATGCTCCACTTTCAATTTCTGACAAACCAAACAAGCATAGACATATCGAGCAATATCCCTTTTCATGCCCGACCATGAAAACAACTTTTTCAAGTCCTGATACATCTTCGTAGCTCCTGGATGAACACTTAGGCTACTACGATGTCCTTCGTCCAAAATCGACTTCTTCAACTCATCATTATCCGGCACGTAAATTCTGCCCCGAAACCTCAATACACCCGCACTATCAAACCTGAAATCACTACCAGAGTCACTTCCGGCTTCTCGCGTCAAATCTACAAGTTTCACATCCAATTTCTGATGTTCCTTAATCATGTCCAAGAAATCATTTTTTACTTGCAATTTACCCAACGTCACACCATCCGATGTAAACTCACAAACCATGCTCAAATTCCAAAACTGCTCAATAAGCTCCATCTCTTTTACCATCAAGGCCGACATATGAATTATCTTTCTGCTCAACGCGTCTGCAACCACATTCGCTTTCCCGGGGTGATAACTCAAACTAAAATCATAATCCTTTAAGAATTTCAACCATCTCCTCTGCCGCATATTCAGCTCCTTCTGATCAAACAAATATTTCAAACTCTTGTGATCACTGAATACCTCAAACCTCGAACTATATAAATAATGTCGCCAAATTTTCAACACAAAAGCTATCGCAACCAATTCAAGGTCATGAGTAGGATAGTTCCGCTCATGCACCCTCAATTGCCGCGAAGCATAGGCTACCACTTTTCCATCCTGCACAAGAACTCTGCCCAATCCCATTTTGGACGCATCACAATATACCACAAAACGCTCACACAGATTCGGTAACACCAACACCGGCGCTGAAGTCAATCTCTTTTTCAGTTCCTCAAAACTCTCTTCACAAGTCACATCCCACACAAACACTTGATCTTTCCTGGTCAACTGAGTCAACAGCAAAGCCAATCTAGAAAAGCCTTCAATGAATCTTCGGTAATACCCTGCTAAGCCCAAAAAGCTTCTAACCTCTGTTACCGTCTTCGGCGGTTCCCAATGTAACACCGCACTCACCTTAGATGGATCCACAGAAACACCATCACCCGAAATAACATGCCCCAGAAAACTTACCATCTTCAACCAGAATTCACACTTTGATAACTTAGAAAACAACTTTTTATCCTTCAATACTTGTAAAGCGATCCTCAAATGTTCTGCATGCTCTTCCTCAGACTTAGAATAAATCAGAATGTCATCAATGAACACGACAATAAACTGATCCAAATAAGAATGGAAGATACGGTTAATATATTCCATAAACACACCCGGCGCATTAGACACTCTAAAAGGCATTACTGCATACTCGTAATGTCCATATCGAGTCCTAAATGCTGTCTTCTGAATATCACCTTCTCTCACTCTTATCTGATGATAACCCGGCCTCAAGTCAATCTTACTGAACACACGAGCTCCCACTAACTGATGCATCAAATCATCGATCCTTGGAAGAGGATATTTGTTCTTGATGGTCACTTTGTTCAACTGTCGGTAATCAATGCACAAGCGCATGCTACCGTCCTTCTTCTTCACTAACAATACTGGAGCTCCCCATGGCGACACACTTGGTCTAATAAACTTTCTATCCAACAACTCTCCAATCTGAGATTTCAAATCGGCTAACTCCACTGCCGACATCCTGTACGGCGCTATAGAAATAGGCCTCGTACCAGGAACAAGATCAATGCTAAACTCAACCTCTCTCTTCGGAGGCAACTCTGTAATATCATCCGGGAACACTTCCGGAAACTCATTCACCACAGCTAACTCATCCAGCCTTGCCTTGTTGTCAATAGACCGTGATGCAAATAAAGCAAACACTTGCGCTTCATCTTCCAACAAGGTTCTCAATTCCTTACCAGACAAGGAATCTGCCAACGCTTCCTCTTCAGGAGTCAAAAACAATAACACTTTCCGAAAACAATCGATGTACACTCGGTTAAACTCCAACCAGTTCATACCAAGTATAACATCCAAACCATCAAGTGGAAAACAGATCAGATCCACACCGAAGTCTCGGCCAAAGATAGTCAGTGGACACTTCAAACACACTAGCGAAGTAGTCACTGAACCAATCGAGGGAGTTTCAATAGTCATCCGCCGCTCAAGAGTAGCCGACACCAAACCTAACCTCTTCACACAATAAACAGAAATAAACGAGTGGGTCACACCCGTATCAATCATAGCAGTCAAAGGAATGTTATTCATAAAACAAGTACCTTTGATCGAACGTTCTCCATCTTCCGCTTGAGTTCCCACAACTGCAAATACTTTACCCGCCACCTGAGGCGCCTTAGCCTTCCTCGGCTTCTCACAATGAGTACTAATGTGGCCCTTCTCACCACAGTTATAACAAGTAGGCATATTAGTCCTACAGTCCGCCATCACATGGCCCAGCTTCCCACACTTGAAGCACTTTTTCGCATCACAAGGGCAATCATTGGCCTGATGACCCATGCCACCGCACCGGAAACACTTCGTACCAGCCAACGCCCTACCCTCTCTGGGCTTCCTATCAACAAAACCCTTGAACTTCCCCTTACCAGTCAGAACACTGTAAGGAGTACCACCGAACCTTTGCTTACCCTTACGATTACTCGCCGCCTTGTAGTGTGCGATCCTTGCACGATTATCGTTATCATAGATACAGCTTCTACTCACCAACTCAGGATAGCTCCTAATTTTCTAAAATGCGATTCCCCTCTTGATCTCTGGCCTCAGCCCATTCTCAAATTTCAGACACTTTGAAGTCATAGCTTCCTCAGTATTATAATGAGGACAATACTGAGCCAACTCCTCAAACTTAGCCGCATACTCGGCTACCGACATACTGCCCTGTTTCAATTCCAAAAATTCCACCTCTTTAGCACTTCTGACATCTTCTGGAAAATACTTCTCCATAAATCCAGACCAAACCACCTCCCAAGTAATCGGAGTCCCCGAAGCTTCCATCCTCTGACGGCAATTATCCCACCAAGCCTCGGCCTTCCCCTCGAGCATGTGAGTACCGAACCTCACCTTCTGCTCGTCACTGCACCCCATGGTTCTGAAGATCTTCTCTATTGCCTTCAGCCATTTCTGTGCAGCTACCGGATCCAGAATTCCACCTTCAAACTTTGGTGGCTTGTTGCTCTGGAACTGCGTCAGGTCTCTAAACTGAGCTCCCACAGCCAGATTCTGGTTGGCCACCACTTGCGCCATAGCCTGCATCGCCGCAGCCAACGCCACATCATTCCTCCCAGCCATTCTACTCAACAACAATCTAGGTTAACAGAAAATAAGCAACTCTATTCTATAGACAGACTCAACACACTACACTGGCCGGACGGACCGACCTGCTCTGATACCAACTTGTAACACCCCGTTCCCAAAATAAAATAAATCAAACAAATAAAATACATATCAGAGATTCTCTCCCAAACGGGATGCCACAATATACGTCAAAATTTCCACAAATATTTTTCCCAAATAATTCAACTGAATTCTTCAATAAAATTGCAGCGGAAAAAGATACGGTCTGTCATAACACAAAATATCATATACATACATCATCCATATCCATCATCATCATATATATAATAACGGCCATCTGTCCCAAATACGCACATCAACAACCATCACCACACATATACAAAAATACAGATACGCCACAGGGGCACACATATAGACATCGATAGAAAAACTCCCAAAACGCCCCGGTGTTACGTATCAGAGCAGCCCTACGGAGACACCATAATCCAACAAGCTAAACACCTGGATTGTCTGCATTTCTGAAGAAGCACAGACCACAACAACAACAAAAGGGTGAGAATTACGATTAAATAATAATGGTATAATAGTACATGAAATAAAAGGCAGAAATCAATAATAATACTATTTCATATACATATCATCCGGACTCACGGTCCCACCATCAACCACGACACACTATCACGCAACAAAGTACTCACACAACTCTAAACACACGGTACCGTCTCATAATCCACGATGGGCACCAGGCCATCAACCCTCCTCACAGGAGCACATATCAACGATGGGCACTTGGCCATCAACCCTCCACTCAGGGAGCACACCACACTGATGGGCAACTGGCCATCAATCCTCCACAATGGGAGCACCACAACAATACCGATGGACACCTGGCCATCACCCTCCACAACGGGAGCACATCTCCGATGGAACCTGGCCATCACCCTCCACTATGGGAGCACCTCATCAACATCGATGGACACATGGCCATCACCCTCCTCACTGGGAGCACAACACATTAACATCGATGGACACATGGCCATCACCCTCCTCACCGGGAGCACACCAACAATACCGATGGTCACTGGGCCATCACCCTCCTCTACGGAAGCATACACAACCATTTTCCCACACAACATACATCTAGCACACCAAGTGCAAACCGATCCTATTGATCCATCCCTCACACAATATATATATACATGACGCACAAGGCGTACCGATCCCACGGATCCATTCACGTCACGAAATGCATACATAACATGCACACAAAGTGCGTCGATCCCACGAATCCGCTCACCACACAACTTATCACACACAATGCACACCAGGCATGTCGGTCCTACTGACCCAAATACATCATATAACGGCACACATAAGCAACGCATAATAAGCGTATCGATCCTCACAGATCCACTCACCACAACACACCAACAAAACGCACTCAAGGCGCCACGATCATCCTGATCCTCACATCTCACACACAACACGCATATGGTGCACACATCTCACGTGCGCATCCACAATGGTTCATACATAATGCGTAATCCACCAATTATGCCTCTTCCAAATACACGTCGACCAAACAGCCCTACAACCACCAATATACGCTTGCACCAGCATCTCCAGCAAGCCTCTCATCGCACAAGACCAACGAGGGTCCAAGTCCCCAGCGGAACAACACAAAAACAACAGCAAAATACAAAACTGCTGCAGGGCTCGCTGGCATATTCGCCCGACGAAGGCCCGCAGCGAACACTCGCTACCATTCGCCTGGCGAAACCTTTAGCGAAGCCAGACAGAAGCTTCTGCCAGCACTCGCTGGCTATTTCGTCCGGCGAAGCCTGGCGAAGGCTCGCCCCCATTCGCCCAGCGAATACCTGCATATTCAGAAAAATTCTACGCACAAGAATCCTCATCCACTCCCGATTTCGCCCGATTGAATCGAAAACTCTCAACTAACAACACACTACAACTAAGCTACGGGTCTATTCCCGATTCTATCCGCTAAAACGTATCATCTGCTCAATTTACCGACTTTCGGCATAACTCCGAAACTACTCAAAATCCCAAATTCATTCTACTCAATATTCTCAGCACATGCAAACGAATTAATCATCAAACAACACAACATTCACATCAATAACAGCATGCAATCGACATCAAACATCAAGAAATCTATGGGGATTAGGGATTTCCCCCTTTCTACCAATTAATCATGCATTTACCCAATTTAACCAATTATTCTCCCCCTTACCTCAAATCAAGCTTTAACGATGAACAAGCTCCTCAATCCACACGAAATCCGCTTGCTAAGTTGTTGTTCTTGATCGTGCTCTTTCTCTTGCTCAAACCGTGTTCTCCTCTTCTTTCCAATTCTATTTTTCCAAAATGGCAATGTTACCCCTCATCCCAAATAATCTTCTTTTTAATCCAAAATAAATATAATTCTCTTAATAACATTTTCTCATTTATATTAATATTAGCAATAATAATGATAATAATTAATAATAATTTTTTACATTACTATCAATTATCACATTTTATCACAATTTATTAATATTATGAGCTCTTGACCTTCCACAATAATTCTCAAAATACACCCGTGAATAAAATAATCACAGAAACCAAAAATAATTAAAATGGGCGTTACAACTCTCCCCCACTTTAATTATTTTCGTCCTCGAAAATACCTGATGGAAACAGCTCTGGATACGCTTCCCGCATCCTGCTTTCCAATTCCCAGGTCACACTGCCACCTGCAGCACCTCCCCAAACCACTCTCACCAACGGTATCTCTTTTCCCTTAAGTCGCTTCATCTTGCGATCCTCGATCCTCAACGACAACGTCTCTACAGTTAGATTCTCTCTAACTTGGACTTCATCTCTCTGAATCACATGAGACAGATTGTGTACATACTTCCGAAGTTGCGACACGTGAAACACGTCATGCAAGTTCGAAAGCTCCGGCGGCAACGCCACCCTATACGCCACAACACCAATCCTCTGTAAACTCTGATACGGTCCGATAAACTTCGGATCCAACTTCTTGGACTTCAAGACACGTCCAACACCCGTCACTGGGTTAACCCTCAAGAATACATGGTCTCCCACACTGAATTCCAACTCTTTCCTGCGATTATCATAATAACTCTCCTGCCGATCCTGAGATGGTTTCATCTTTTCACGGATCATCTACACTGTCTCAGTAGTCTGCTGTACCAACTCTGGTCCCAACACAACACGCTCACCCGACTCATACCAACACAAAGGAGTCTTGTACCTCCTACTATAAACATCCTTGAACGGTGCCATCCCGATACTGGAATGGTAACTATTGTTGTACGTGAACTCTACCAAAGACAAATGAGTATCCCACGTACCACCTTTCTCCAACACACAAGCCCGCAAAAAATCCTCCAAAGTATGAATAGTCCGCTCCGACTGCCCATCCGTCTGCGGATGATAAGCTGAACTCAGCTTTAACTCAGTACCCAAGGCCTCTTGTAAACTCTTCCAAAACACAGAAGTGAATCTCGGATCTCTATTCGACACAATACTCAACGGTATACCGTGCAGCTTCACAATTACCCGAATATAAATCCCGGCCAGTTTCTCCAATGGAAAGCTAACACTGATCGGTACAAAGTGTGCAGACTTCTTAAGCCGATCCACAATCACCCAAATGGTGTTAAATCCTCTCACTGTATTCGGCAAACCTGTAACAAAGTCCATAGCAACACAATCTCACTTCCAAACCGGAATCTCTAACGGTTGCATCATCCCATAAGGTCTCTGATGCTCCACTTTCGATTTCTGACAAACCAAACAAGCATATACATATCGAGCAATATCCTTTTCCATGCCCGACCACCAAAACAACTTTTTCAAGTCCTGATACATCTTCGTAGCTCCTGGATGAACACTCAGGCTACTACGATGTCCTTCATCCAAAATTGACTTCTTCAACTCATCATTCTCCGGCACACAAATTCTGCCCTGAAACCTCAATACACCCGCACTATCCAACCTAAAATCACTACCGGAGTCACTTCCAGCTTCTCGCGTCAAATCTATAAGTTTCACATCCAATTTCTGATGTTCCTTAATCATGTCCAAGAAATCATTTTTTACTTGCAATTTACGCAACGTCACACCATCTGATGTAAACTCATAAACCATGCTCAAATTCCGAAACTGCTCAATAAGCTCCATCTCTTTTACCATTAATGCCGACATATGAATTGTCTTTCTGCTCAACGCGTCCGCAACCACATTCGCTTTCCCGGGGTGATAACTAAAACTAAAATTATAATCCTTTAAGAATTCCAACCATCTCCTCTGCCGCATATTCAGCTCCTTCTGATCAAACAAATATTTCAAACTCTTGTGATCACTGAATACCTCAAACCTCGAACCATATAAATAATGTCGCCAAATTTTCAACACAAAAACTATCGCAGCCAATTCAAGGTCATGAGTAGGATAGTTCCGCTCATGCATCCTCAATTGTCGCGAAGCATAGGCTACCACTTTTCCATCCTGCATAAGAACTCCGCCCAATCCCATTTTGGACGCATCACAATATACCACAAAAGGCTCACACAGATTCGGTAACACCAACATCGGCGCTAAAGTCAATCTCTTTTTCAGTTCCTTAAAACTCTCTTCACAAGCCACATCCCACACAAACACTTGATCTTTCCTGGTCAACTGAGTCAACGGCAAAGCCAATCTAGAAAAGCCTTCAATGAATCTTCGGTAATACCCTGCTAAGCCCAAAAAGCTTCTAACCTCTGTTACCATCTGTTGTACCCCAAAATTTGCTCAACCTTTTCTTGCCTGATTTATGTTTCATTGCATTTCATTTGCATAGTTACATCATGTACATAGTTCAATCATTGGCATATCATAGCATAGCATGCCTCCAACAAGGGATCAAGGGTGCTTATTAAGATAAGAGCCTAGAAAGAGGTGTTATCCAAGATTGAGAAGTCATCTAAGCCATCAAGAAGTGATTGGAAGTCTTGAGAGGTTTGAGTGCCTACATGTGGGTCTTGCTCCTATCTTGAGGAATGTTGAGAATCATCAGTGGGATGTGAAACAGGGAATGTGAATTTTAGGTGTGTATGGATCTCATGGGATGCCTAGAGGGCCCTATTGAAGCTGAGACAAGTCATTGATTCAAGTGTGAGAGCCACATTTGAGGTGCAGTCAACTAGGGTTTCATCTGGGTCAATCCTAGATCCATTGTGCAAATTGGAGAGCATCAAAGCCTGCTTTGAGGTCATGGGGTTCATGGATTGGTATGTTGATACATGTGTGGTGTTGTGCCAAGGTTAAGCAAAGAAGGATCAAGAGTGTGGGAAGTTGCTAAATTAGGGTTTCAGTGTAAAATCCCATGTTTAGTGCCTAACTTCAAAGCCACATAAGTCAAAATACAAGTTTCAAATGGATCTTTGGCCAACATGAAACTTTTAGAGCATCTCAATACCTTTAATTTGAGTACTAGAAGTCCTCAAGGGGATTAATATAACTCAAGTTGTGGTTCTTGAAAATTACAGGTCACCAGAGGACTATGAAATTTATCTGTGAAAGTCACTTGACTTCTAAGCAACTTTTGCCCTTCAAGGAGTTTTCAAATGGATTCTTGGACAACATTAGAGTTGTAGATCTTGATCTTAGCTTTCCATAGAGTACTAGAAGTCCTTGATAGGATTTGTAGAACTCAAGTTATGATATTTGCAAGCCAAGGGTATTTTGGGTATTGGTGATTATAGGTCATTTGTGATCATAGGTCCATAACTCCAACTTGCAAGCTTCAAATGGAACATTGTTCAACATGAAACTTGTTCAAAATGATGTTTTTGGTGTAATCAAGTGGTCATGAGAGCTTAGATTGGCTTGTAACAAGAAGTTTCCTGAAATGGCTTAAAAAGGGAGAAAAATAAGTCATTAAAAGGCAAAAAAATGGAATTTAATGATTGGGGTCCAAACAAGTCCATGTTATATACCAAATTGATCAGAAAAACCATTCCAAGAATGATGGCAATACCACATTTTGGATTTGAGTCCAATTTCACATGGTTCCCTTTTGTTACTTAAGGTTGAAGCAACATAACAATCACACACCATGGGATCAAAAACAAGGAAGATATCATTCCCATCCAATTCAAAATGTCATAAGGGGAGAAATTCAGGTGAAATTAAGGGCTAGAATAGAGCAATGCATGACTGTTGCATATGAGATTTTCAAAGGGAATGAGATTTTCAATTTCTCATTCAGGTTGTTACAGAAAGTTCTAGAGTGTTCTAACACACTCTATATAACTAATGCAATGCATTCATCATGTTTTTTGGGCCAACATTGGAGAGAATCGAGAGAGAGCATTTGAAAATTTCATCATTGCATCAAGAATCGGTTTTGAGGATTAAGGAGAATTCAGTGCAAATCATTTGTTTCAGAAGCTTTAGAAGGAGTTGTTGAGTGATTCTGGAAGAAATTGGAGCTTGAATCGAGCAATAACCTACTCTGTTCATCCATTTACACCAGGTATGCATCTTTCCATTTTCAGCATGATTCATAGCAAATTGGTTAGGATTTGATGTGTGGATAGGTTATAGATGATGCTAGGTTGGATTTAGGCACAAGAATTGGACAATTAGAGACCAAATTAGTGTGATGACATTTTCTGTTGAAGCATATAACTCCTTGTTCTTGAGGTTTTAATGGTGTTTAGATATCAAGATTTGATCAGTGATGCGCGTAGATGAGTTTAGGATCATTAATTGCAAGTTTTGGAGTGATTCAAGAATGGAGCTATGTCTGAACTTTGGATCGGTCTTGGAGTTAGGGTTAGAATCAGTGAAATTGGAGTGTATATTTGAACTCAGGAGGTGATTTTGAGTGGGATAGGGTATTAAGATGTGGTGTTTGGTGAGATTTGGTAACTGCCACGCCGGAGAAGACGGTGGCGCAGAGCTCAGGCCACCGTCTGAGTTTCCCTCCCATATTCAAAATGTTTTGGGGACAATGACTCTCAACTCGTTGGATCATGCATTGACCTTGACTGAGGACTCAAACCAACGGCCTTGATTTCGTTTCAGAGTCTGAAGAGAGTTTTCACAAAAATCTACGTTTCATTAAACGCATTGGGTGGGCTTAACATTTGAATTGCTATCAGCACCCTGCATTGAGGCCCAATGGAGAATTACACTGGGATCTCTTGCTATTCATCACGCCTGTTTCTCAATTTCCATTTATTTTCCTGATTTTGTTATTATTTGGTTTGGGCTTAGGTATTCGCGCGCTACTCACGCCTCACCTTTGGGCCCAGTCTGATTTACAACATGGTTTAAAGAGTCTAGAATTTAATAGGATTGGAATTTTATTAATTCATGCATTTTACATTTTAATTGCATTTTTGTATTTTTAATTGCTATTATTTTGAATATGTTTGGTATGCCATCTTGTTGATTTTGGTATGGGTGTTTGGTGTGGAATTTTGAGGTGATTCTTTTTGGGATAGATAGCTTAGATAATCATGTACCCCTAGTAATTTTATCATATTTTTATGAGATAAATTTAGGCTAGTTTGAACATTGAACTTTAGGTGTTGTAGATTTAGGGTTTTAGGATAGTACCCTTAGGTTTAGGGCATAGTTTTAGGTCCAAATGAATGGTTAACCCCCTGGTTTTTGTATGGAGTGATTATTAAGAGGTTTAGGAGCCCTTAGAATTTTTTATAGGATTTTACAATCACTTTTGGTATTTTAAGTAGATTTAGTTTTAAGACTAACTCTTAGGTGTTTCTGACACTAATTTGACTAGTTTAATTCAATAGTTCCCCTTAGATTAGGGTGGTGGTGCTCTTGTGCTTGGATGAAGATGAAGACTAATTGAAGATGCTTTGGGGAGCTTGAAGGAGCTTGGAGATGAAGACTTGTCCTCTTGTGGAGTGCTTGTCAGGAGTTTAGGAAAACTAGGGTTTTAGGAAGAGCATTAGACTAGTTTTGTTTCTTTCCCCAAACATGGAGTATATTGTTCATCTTCATTCAATCCAATGACATAAAGTCCTCTTGAAGAAGTCACATATCTTCTTTGGAGGGATGAGTGGCATGCTTTAAGAATAGAACTTTGAGGATGCCATTCTATTACAGTGTTAAGATCTTAGTGGCTTCCCTTGGTTGTCATTGAGTTTCTTAACACTTCAACTTGATCTTGTTAATTGATCCTTCCTTGGAGGTGCTTGTTGAAGCTTGGTAAATATGAGGTTGCTTGTTGAAGCTTGTTGAGGGGAAGTCTGTGCTTGTTGAAGCTGGTGGCTTGTTGAAGCTAGGGTTCTGCTGCTGGTTGAATATGAGGTTAGGAGCTTCATGAAGCTGTTTACTGGTTGAAGTTTGAAGTTTGCTGAAGCTTGGTGCTTGTTGAAGATTGAAGGAATTTGAAGATGGGATCTATTCATGAAGATGAAGTTTGTTGCTGTCAATTTTTGCTGTTTAATCAACTGTTGCTGTCAGAGCTGCTGTTGGTGCTGTTTGCTATAGGAGTTTGGTGCTGTTGCTTGGGCTGCTTCCTCTGCTTTGGGTTTTGTTTTTTGTACTGTTTGTTGGCTTGTGCTGCTTGTCCCTAGGTTTGAAGTGAATGTTGATTCACTTTTCCTATTGTTTTCCCAGGTTCAAGGCATGAGAATCCTTGCCTCGCTTGTATTGCTGCATTGCATGCATTTTACTGTATTTGCTTGCTTTCTTTTCTGTTTATCCCCTAGGATCTCTGATTTTCTCTGTGCAGGAGGGAATTATGACAGACATTAGGATTCTTATCCATGCATGACAACATTAGGTT
Organism: Lathyrus sativus; assembly: GCA_963859935.3. NCBI lineage: Eukaryota > Viridiplantae > Streptophyta > Magnoliopsida > Fabales > Fabaceae > Lathyrus > Lathyrus sativus. The sequence continues at coordinate 391,361,272 of OZ012740.1, forward strand.
AGTTTTATTCCCTTTTCAACCCTAGGCTTTTTAGAGTTTCTTTCTCTTCTTTTCTCAAAACAACTCAAAAATACAGTAATAAGGTTAATCGATGTCGTACGTTACGAGACTTAAGCGATCTGAGAAAGGGTTGCTGGAGAGCTTCTTTCCAGTAGTCTGGCTGCTTAGTGTGGTACCCTTTGGGTGACACGCGGCGTAGTCACTCTCAAATCATAGTCTCTAGTACGTCAGAGATTGCAAACAAACTAGAAAACACTTCTTTCGTAAAAGATTCAAAACAAACATCAAAGTGTCATTTTTGTCCGCTTGGACTCTTAATCAAGAAAAACCCTTTTTTAAGGTAGTAAAAAACAGTTAGACAAGCTTGTGTCTTTCGTAGCCCGAACTACGTTTGCTCTGATCTTTCATGCTGTATGAAAGTACGTAGGCATAGGATGATGTATCCTAGCGAGCAACCTTCCCCTCCCTCTCTCGTAGGTAGGCGAACTACGTCGACTCTGATTTCTCGTTCCAGACGGGAATACGTAGGCATAAAGTGCGATACTTTGCCGAGTCATTTTCGTTTCTTTTTAACCCAGATCTTTAGAGTAGATAGAATAACAATCCGTACTAGAAAACAAGCGTGGATCCCGTCGAGTACGGAGGACGTGAGGGGTGCTAATACATTCCCCTTGCGTAATCGACTCCTGAATCCAGGAATTTGGTTGCGACGACCATTCCTTTCCCGTTTTGCGTTAGGTTTACTCTGAGCGTTTCCTTTCCCTCTGTTGGGATAAATAACGCACGGTGGCGACTCTTCTGTCATAGCCAGCGTCGATTTTCGCAGTAGCGACAGCTGGCGACTCTGCTGGGGACTCCAATGGTTCCCTACGCGAGTCAATCCTAGCGCTTGTTTTTCCGTCGTGGGTTCTGTATGGATTTACCTTTCTGTCTTTACTTTCCGCATTTTTTATTCAGCTTTATATTGTTATTGTTGTTGTGGGAGGGGGTAATATGCTGAGAGATAAGTCGGACCTGGGCTTGAGTGCACCTAGAATTAGTTGTGGAAAGTAGTGGGCGCGTGCATGCTTTGCATGTACTAGTGTCCCACAAAATCCACGCTCGGACGAGGTTCTTCTGGTTGACTTCTTTTTCAACCCTTTGGGTTGAGGGGGTTGTTGGTTAGTTGGATTGTCGACTTCGGGGATCGATCAATTGGAAGTTGGCTAAGTGAGGCCTCTTCAGGACATGATGATGCCACACCTTCTGGGTATCGTATCATTAGTCTTGAAAGTCTGTGACGCCGACGACCGCATAGGCTGCCGTGCCTTGTGTCAGTTGATAGGACACCTACCTGTGAGAGGGACTGGGGCATGCAGGAAACTTGACCTCCAGACTACCCGATTTTCTTGATATTGGATCAGTATGTGTGGTTACCTTGGGGTTCTTCATCAGGACAGTGTTATGGGTTTGTTGAGACCAGGTTGGAGCTTTGTTATAGGTCTGTTGAGACCAAAGTGGAGCATTGTTATGGGTCTGTTGAGACCAGGTTTGGGCAGTATTGTGGGTCTGTTGAGACAGATATTGTGGATGGATCTCTTCAGCAATATATCACTTGATCCCTGTTGCATGTTTGCATATTGTATTATTGCATACGCATTTTGCATATCATTAACATGTGTCTGTGCTGCAGGTGCATTTCATACCCTCTGATTCTAGTTGCCCGGATTTCTGTCTGCTATTATGGATACTCTGAAGAAGACTGTGGCTTACAAGTTGCCTACTCCAGATGTTTCTTCTTTGCTTGGCTTGATATCCTTAGCTGATGATGATGTGAAGAGAAGCTTCAGGAAGAGTTATGGGAAACTGCTTAGGTTGGTCTGCAAACCAACTACGTATGAGCTGAACGGATTGTACGCGCTGATGCAATTCTATGATCCCCCGCTGAGGTGTTTTACTTTCCCTGACTTCATTCTGGCTCCGACCATAGAGGAATATGCTGAGATTTTGGAGTTAACCATTCAGAACAGGGTACCCTTCATTCATATGGGTGCTGAGCCCAAGCTGGAGGATTTGGCTATTGCTTTGCATTTAGACTCCTCAGAGTTGCTGATAACCTCGTGGAATGGAGTTTCTGGTTTTTCTCTCAAGTTCTTGGTTGGGAAAGCACAAGAGTATGCCAAGAGTGGCTGTTGGACTGTGTTTAATGCCATCCTTGCTTTGTGTATCTATGGCATTGTACTGTTCCCTAATATGCCTGACTTTGTTGATTTGGATGCGTTCCATATATTTGCTTCAGGAAATCCTGTGCCTACACTGATTGGAGACTTATATCACTCTCTGCATTATAAGAACGAGAATAGGAGGGGCAAGAATGTCTCTTGTTGCGTGCCTTTGTTGTATATGTGGTTTGATAGTCACCTGCCCAAGAAGGGTATCTTTGCTGAGTCTGCAGCTACGGTGGAATGGTCTGAGCGTCTGATGGGGCTTTCTTCAGAAGATGTTGTCTGGTTTGATAGGGATTTGCTGGGATCTTAGATTATCTACAGCTGCACAGGGTATCCTAACGTTCCTCTGATTGGGAGGAAGGGGTGCATTAACTACAATCCGTCATTGTTGATCAGGCAATTCGGTTATGCTTTGAGAAGCCCGCCCAAAGAGGAGGAAGTACAGGAATCTCTGTACTTCACAGGTGATCTGAAGGGGGAATTGTTATCCAAGCTTCAGCATGCTTGGAATAACATCTGCAAGAAGGGTAAGCCATTGTTGGGTAAGAATGATTGCCAAGCCTATCCTCCGTACCAAGTCTGGATCCAAGATAGGGCAAAGCAGGCACTGATGCCGTTTCCTGCAGTATTATCTCCTGCTCCCCTCGTGGTGGAGGAGCCAACTACTGTGTCTATTGAGAGATATGAGCAGGTTGTGAAGGAGAAAGAAGAGCTGATGATAGCCAACGAGAAGCTGGAAGAAGAGCTAGTGCAACTCAGGAGCGAAAGTAAGGAAGTCGTATATTCCTTCGAGCAGCAAACAAAGCTGGTGAATCAGTTAGGTGCAGAAGTGACTAAACAATGAAAGAAGCGTGAATGTTTGGGGATAGATTTCAAGAGTTCTCATGATATGCTGGAGTCTAAGAAGAAAGCACTTAATATAGCCTACCGGGAGATCTCCACATTCAACAAAACCTGGAATGCTACACTGACCAGTAATAAAGAAAGAGAAGACAAACTGAAGCAGCAGATCTCTGAACTGGAAGATCAGTTGAAGGCTAGCCAGAAAAGGGTTGAAGAAGAGGTTATGCGGAGGTACGACGTTCAGAATTCGTTGAACAAAGTTGTCAAGCGTAAGAAAGAGTCTGCATCCCAGAAGCGGAAGCTAGAGGAATGCTTTGGAGAAGGTGTTTGAGAGGAATCCATTGGGGATCTCCAGCGTGTTATCAGGAAAAGAGACTCGCTCGTCGAAGGGTTGCTTTCTCAGCCAGATCTGCCCAAGACCAAGAGATTGTTAGAGGAGTATCGGGCATATGGTCGCACTTGATTACCTTATGCACTGTTGTATATGCTTTATTTGCATTGTGCTGACCATCACCAGGCTTGTTGGTTGAGGTCATGCCTTCTTGTTATTGAACACTCAGTGATATTGTATTTCTGCCTTGTTGGGCCCTTTTCAGCAATATATGAGATGTTTTATCCATGGATGAATCCAAGCTTCTTAGCACTGTCACTGCACTGACACTTTGGCACTAGAATCAGGGGTTGATCTCCCTAATGCACAGACACACATTGCATCTGCATATTCATTTTGCATTGCCAGTTACTTGTTGAATCTGTATCTTATTTCCTGCATCTCACAGGTTTTTCAGGATTGACGACCAGAGAATCCACCGCTACTCAACCAGGAACAACTGTAAGAAAGCAATGGATCAAGTTCAAGTCAAGATGTAGGAAATCCGTGAGAAGCTGACTCTGTTCATGCAAGCTATGGAGAGCATAGCCAAGGGCCAGGAGAGCCTTCAGACCTTGGTACAGCCGCTGCTGACGCGGACAAACGGAAATGGCAATACTGATCACAATTCTGTGGGAACTCCTCGCCAGGAGGATGAGATACCGGTAGTTACTCCACCTGTTGTGACTGTCAATGGAAACACTGGTACTGGTGCAGGTGCTAGCGCTGGTAATGGCAATACTAGAAATGGTGGTGATGGGCATGTTGTTAACAACAAAGGCAACACTGGGGATGCCAATCAAGGATTCGGTGACAATGCTGACTTTGGAAATAATGGGTATGGTAATGTCAATCAGGCCGGGAACTTCGGGTTCAACAATCAAGGCTTTGGTAATGACGGTTACGGCAACAATCAGGGATATGGTCACGAGAATGGTGGATTCGGTAATGTGAATAACAACAGCGCTAGAGCATTTCCTTTCAACAATGGTTTTGGACCTACTAGGGTCAATCTAGGGTTCGGCAACCCAGGCCAGGGCCCTATGTTCAATCAGCAAGGATTTGGCCGTAACATGGGTTACGATGGGTATGGCAATGACTGGAATGTGGATCACCAGGACGACGCTTTTTCGAGAAGAGGTATGGGACTTGAGGTCCCCATTGACCATGTTCAGAGGATCAGAATGCTAGAAGAGCAAATGAAAGGTGTGGTTAATCAGAACTCCGCTGGGTTAGATATGACTACTATGGGGTTGGTACCAGGGCTGAGGGTGCCATTAAAATTCAAGGCTCCAACATTCGACAAATACAAAGGGGATACCTTCCCAAAGGTCCATGTACGTTCTTATTATAGAAGGATGTCTGCATATTCCAATGATGAAAGGATACTCATGCATTTCTTTCAGGATAGCTTATCGGGACCATCGTTGGAATGGTACATGGGACTGGAGCCCACTCAGATTAGAAGCTGGAAGTAGTTGGCTGATGCTTTCGTTATGTATTACAAATATAATAGCGATTTGGCGCCAAAGAGAGTTCAGTTGCAGAGTCTGTCGCAGAAAAGTGGTGAAAGTTTCAAAGAGTACGCGCAGCGGTGGCGCGATATGGCAGCTCGGGTGCATCCTCCTTTGGTTGAAAGGGAGATGAATGATATGTTTGTAGGGACATTTACAGGAATGTACTATGACAAGTTACTCAATGTTTCGATAGGTAGTTTATCCGATATGATCCTTATGGGAGAAAGGATCGAAAATGGAATTAAAATTGGAAAGATTCAGGCAGGCGAATCCACTTCAGCTGGGGGTGCGAGAAAAGCGTTTGGCGGGAGACGACAGGGTGATACAAGCGCTGTATTTGGTGGCAGAGGTCGGGGCAGAGGCAGAAATCAGTACATTCAACCTCAACAAATAGCCAGTGTTACTATTCCAGTCCAACCTCAACAACAACAGCAGCAACAACAACCACAGCAGCAGCAAAGGCAGAATCAGGGTCAGAGAAGGTTTCAGAATGCAAAGCCGAAGAGGTTATTTAATAAGCCTCCATCAACATATGCAGAGCTTCTTCAGACACTGCTGGGTTTGAATTTGGTTGAGAAAAGAACATTGGAGCCGCCTACAGGACCAACACTTCCTTATGGGTATGACGCTAATAAGCATTGCGAATTCCATTCCGGGGCGCCCGGACATGATGTAGAATCTTGTCATGCTTTCAAGCATAAAGTTCAAGACTTGTTGGACAGTAAAGCCATCAACTTTGGCCAGGCGGGGCCCAATATTGTACAATAGCCTATGCCTAACCATGGGGCAAATGCTATCTTAATAGAAGAAAATTTGAACTTGGTGATGGATGTTAACAAACTGAAGACACCATTGAGTGAGGTGAAAAGCAGGTTGCTCAGAGGGGGTATTCCTTGGTTGTGATGAATACTGTTTAGAGTGTTGGACCCAGCCTGAGGGCTGTAATGATTTGAAGCAGGGCATTCAGCCCATGATCGACGAAGGGGCCTTGCAATTTGATCGAACTGCGATTGAGAAGCCTGTGGAGGCATTATGTGATGAGCAGAATGATATTGCAATGGTAACGATCCCGAGGAAGACTATAACAATAACGGCGCCCGCCCAGTGGCCAACTATTACGATTACCAAAGCAGGGCCTGTTCCCTTTGAGAGTACGAAAGTTGTCCCGTGGACATACGGATTAGAAGCGTATTGCAACGGTGAAAAGATTGTGGTGAATATCCAGCCAGTTGGGGCTGTTGATAATGTCGTTGGAACGGGAGGCATGACCCGTAGCGGAAGGATCTTTATCTCACCTGAAGTAGAAGCAGAGAGGTTGGCCAAAGGCAAAGCCAAAGTAAATGAAAGCGGGCCCATTCAGTTGAAAGAAAAGGATACGTCACTCAAGGACGTAGAGGAGTTCATGAGACTGATTCGGAAAAGCGACTACAAAATTGTTGAACACCTACAGCAGACGCCGTCGAAGATTTCTATCTTGTCGTTGTTGTTATGTTCCAAGGCCCACCGGAACGCCTTGCTAAAGATCCTGGATACGTCATTTGTGCCTCAAGAAGTTTCTGTAAATCAGTTAGAGGGGGTAATGGCACATGTCAATGCTGGACATAGCCTAGGTTTCACAGATTTTGATCTAACGCCCAGGGGTCGAGAGCATAACATGGCTTTGCATATATCGGTGGAATGCCGGGGCACCGTAATGTCGCATGTATTGGTGGATACTGGATCATCGTTGAACGTACTGCCAAAGAAAGCCATGATGAAATTGGATATACAGGGAATTATTTGCACGCCCAGCGATTTGGTTGTGAGGGCGTTCGACGGGACGAAAAGATCAGTGTTTGGGTCAATAACATTACCGCTGCAGGTGGGGCCATAAATTATTGATACCGAATTCTACATCATGGATATCCATCCAGCTTATAGCTGCCTTCTTGGACGCCCATGGATCCACGCTGCAGGGGCCGTAATGTCCACATTGCATCAGAAGTTGAAGTACATGGTGGGTGATAGTGTTGTTACCGTTTGCGGGGAGGAGGACATTTTGGTTAGTCACTTGTCTTCATTCAGATATGTTGAGGTCGACGGAGAAATACATGAGACACCTTGTCAAGCCTTCGAAGGGTTGCAGATTAAAGACAAAGCTCAGGGTCCCATCAAAATGCCAGAGGTGGAAGTGTCATCCTACAAGGAAGCTCAAGCTTTAGTGCAGACTAGTGAGACTAAAGGTTGGGGGCAGGTACCGGAGATTCCCGTGAAGAATGACAAGTTTGGGCTAGGGTATCGACCGACGTCGTCAGCGTCATCTTCCGGAGTGTCCAGGTTCAAGGGACCGATCACGATTACACCCAGCGTGGTGTGCTTTGAGACAATCAACGCTATTTCCGATGCTGAAGACGGAGATAGTGACTGCAATATGGATGCGTGGATCAAGCCAAGCGTGTCAGGAAAAAGTCTCTGCAACTGGTCCACCCGGGAAACTGTCCCAGTGACTCTTAAACAGTAATGTTTTGTTTTGTCAATTGTTGAATAATCCTATGTCCTACCCGGGGTATAGTGATTTTACCTTAGGGCTACTTAATTATGTGTATTGCACTGTCTAATCATTGAATAAAGGCGTTTTTCATATACAAATATTGTGATCCCTGTTTTTCTTGTTTTTTTTTTACTTTAACAATAAATGGCAACGTGGTTATTTGCTTTGTTTGCGTGTTGAAGCGTTTAACCATTTCCTTTGCAGGACTAATATTTCAGATGACATCCTCTACGAACCGCCTATGACTCGTTTCGACTTCGAGCACCCGGTATTCCAAGCAGAGGAAGAGGTTATTAAGGATAGCGACTTGCCAGAAGAGCTGACTCGTTTGTTGAAACAGGAAGAGAGGATCATTCTGCCTCATCAGGAGGAAATTGAGATTATCAACTTGAGGTCGGAAGAAGTTGTGAGAAATGTCCGTATAGGGGCTACGCTGCAGAGCGACATCAAGCAAAGGCTGATTGAGATACTGCAAGAGTATAGTGATATATTTTCTTGGTCGTACGAGGATATGCCTGGGTTGGATACGGACATGGTTGTGCACCGTCTGCCGTTGCGAGAGGAATGCCCGCCTGTTAAGCAGAAACTCAGAAAAACCAGACCAGACATGGCTATGAAAATCAAGGAGGAAGTTCAAAAACAGTGGGATGCTGGTTTCCTAGCCGTTACAACTTATCCGTCATGGGTCGCTAATATAGTACCAGTGCCGAAGAAAGACGGTAAAGTGCGAATGTGTGTAGACTACCATGATTTGAATAGGGCGAGCCCGAAAGACGATTTCCTCTTCCTCACATTGATGTGCTGGTTGATAACACTGCTCAGTTCTCCGTATTCTCCTTCATGGACGGCTTCTCAGGCTATAATCAGATCAAAATGGCACCAGAAGACATGGAGAAGACTACCTTCATTACTCCCTGGGGAACATTTTGCTACAAAGTGATGCCCTTCGGACTTAAGAACGCTGGGGCAACATATCAACGTGCTATGACGACCCTCTTTCATGACATGATGCACAAAGAGATCGAGGTTTATGTTGATGATATGATTTCCAAATCCCAGACGGAGGAGGAGCATTTGGTTAATCTGCTGAAACTGTTCAAGAGGCTTAGGAAGTTCAGGTTGAGACTGAACCCTAACAAATGCACCTTTGGGGTGAGATCGGGTAAATTGCTGGGGTTTATTGTGAGCGAAAAAGGAATAGAGGTTGATCCTGCAAAGATAAAAGCGATACAAGAAATGCCGACGCCTAAAACAGAAAAAGAAGTGCGTGGGTTTTTAGGGAGGTTGAACTACATCGCTCGGTTCATATCTCACCTAACTGCGACATGCGAGCCGTTATTCAAGTTGTTGAAAAAGGATCAGGTGTTGACCTGGAATGAAAATTGTCAAAAGGCGTTCGACAAGATAAAAGAATACTTGCAGGAACCTCCTGTTTTGATACCCCCAGTGGCCGGGAGACCTTTGATTATGTATTTGACGGTTCTTGAGGAAACTATGGGTTGTGTTCTCGGTCAACACGACGAGACCGGACGTAAAGAGCATGTGATCTACTATTTGAGTAAGAAGTTCACAGACTGTGAGTCCAGATACTCAATGCTCGAGAAGACGTGTTGCGCGCTAGCCTGGGCCGCCAAACGTTTGAGGCAATACATGCTGAATCATACGACCATGCTAATTTCAAAGATGGATCCAATCAAATATGTGTTTGAGAAGCAACACTCTCCGGAAGAATTGCCCGATGGCAGATGGTGTTAACAGAATACGATATCCAATATGTCTCACAAAAGGCTATTAAAGGTAGCGTTCTGTCGGAGTACCTCGCTGAGCAGCCGGTCGAGGATTACCAATCGATGAGGTTTGATTTTCCCGACGAGGATATCATGTACCTGAAAATGAAGAATTGTGAAGAACCGTTGTCGGGCGAAGGACCAGAGTTGGGTTCCAAGTGGCAGTTGATATTTGACAGAGCTGTAAATTCCTATGGTAGCGGAATAGGTGCAATTATCACTACTCCTCAAGGGTCGCACATCCCATTTACTGCCCGATTGACTTTTCCCGTTACCAATAACGAGGCGGAATATGAGGCTTGCATCATGGGTCTAGAAGAAGCCATTGATTTGCGAATCAAGAACCTGGATGTATACGGAGACTCAACTCTAGTGGTGAATCAGATTAAAGGAGAATGGGAGACACGTCAGCCGAATTTGATACCCTATATGAACTATGCAAGGAGATTGTTGCCTTTCTTTGACAAGGTGGAATTGCATCACGTGTCACGAGCAGAAAATCAAATGGCTGACGCCTTGGCGACATTGTCTTCAATGTATAAAGTTAACTTCTGGAACGAGGCTCCCCGGATTGTTATCTCTCGGCTCGATAGGCCTGCATTCATATTTTCCATTGATGAGGCTCCCGATGGTAAACCCTGGTACTTTGACATCCAGAATTTCCTGAAGAACAAGGAGTATCCGGCTGGGGCATCCAGTCGAGATCAGAAGACTCTCAGGGGATTGGCTGGCAATTTCTATCTGAATTCGGATGGTGTCCTGTACAAAAGAAACCACGACTTGGTGTTGCTACGCTGTGTAGATGAGAAAGAGGCGAAGTTGCTCATGGAAGAGATACATGAGGGTACATTTGGTACACATGCGGGTGGGCATGCTATGACGAGAAAACTGCTGCGGGCAGGTTACTATTGGCTGACTATGGAAACAGATTATTTCAAGTTTGCAAAGAAGTGTCATAAATTCCATATTTATGCGGACAAAATCCATATGCCTCCGAGTCCTCTGAATGTGATGTCATCACCATGGCCTTTCTCGATGTGGGGGATTGATATGATTGGCAAGATCGAGCCTACGACATCAAACGGACACCGGTTCATTTTGGTGGCAATCGATTACTTCACCAAATGGGTGGAAGCAGCATCATATGCCAATGTGACCAAACAAGTGGTAGCCAGATTTATCAAACGAGATATTATTTGCAGATATGGAATCCCTGAGCGGATTATCACCGACAATGGTTCAAATTTGAATAACAAAATGATGAAAGAGCTGTGTCAGAATTTTAAGATTGAGCATCACAACTCTTCTCCTTACCGGCCCAAGATGAATGACGCTGTCGAAGCGGCCAATAAGAACATAAAGAAGATTGTTCAGAAGATGGTTGTGACGTATAAGGACTGGCACGAGATGCTACCTTTCGCTTTGCACGGTTATTGTACGACGGTACGCACATCAACCGGGGAAACCCCTTTCTCATTGGTATACAGGATGGAGGCGGTGTTACCGTTGGAGGTCGAGATTCCTTCCCTGAGGGTTTTACGTGATGTCCAACTCGACGAGGCAGAATGGATTAAAGATAGACTGAATCAACTCAGCTTAATGGATGAGAAGAGATTGGCTTCTCTAGCATACGGTCGGCTGTATCAGAGCCGGATGAAGAAAGCTTACGACAAGAAGGTGTGCCCTCGAAGCTTTCGGATGGGCGATCTTGTTTTGAAAAAGATTCTCCCACCACAAACAGATCACAGGGGCAAGTGGACTCCCAATTACGAAGGTCCCTACGTTTTCAGAAAAGTCTTCTCTGGAGGAGCCTTATTACTATCCACCATGGATGGTGAGTGTAGAAGCAAGCCTCATCTCAAAGTTTTGATGACGTCAACATCAAGATCAAGAATATTTCATCTGTGCAAAAAGGCAAACGCTTTCAAAAGACCAAGATCAAGTGGAATGGAAGTGATCAACATTCAAAGCTTCATGAACATTTGACTGATCAACTTTCAAGTTTTGGACACAAGCTATGGTATATCAAAATCCATTAATTTAATTGATATACAAGTGTTCAACATCTTTATCATTTGATCACATTGCATAAGCATATTTTTTAAACTATTAGAATTGGTATAACATTGTTTTTATAAGTATTTTTCTGAAAAATAGCAGTGTTAACCGATTAACCATATAGGTTAACCGGTTAACCATTTCAAATTTTAAATATTCTGGTATAACGTTCCAGTGTTAACCGATTAACCATATAGGTTAACCGATTAACACTGAACGTGTTTTGAAAAATGGCTTTGTTTCAAGTTCAAAAATGGTTTGAATATTATACCAGTTCATATTTTGAATTATACTCAAATATACCTGTTGGAAAAGGTGTGTTTACACATAAATTTTGAGTTTTTCAAATTGGAAAAACAACCTCCAATAATCATTTTCAAAACATTCTTTGAATCAAATTCACCACTTTCAAATACTTTTCAAAAGTGTTCATATCGATCATATCTTTTCATATGCATAGCATTGAACACTTGTGTTGAAATTAAAAGAGTGAATTTTGATCAGAAGGAGAAGATCAATCTCAGCATTGATATTACCATTATTACTCTCAAATCAAAGTATTCAGATTACTTGTATTTTGACTTGTGATCCAGGATTGTTGGACACAAGGGTGAGTGTTTACAAGAGGATTGTTCTTGTACACTTGTTGATTTTTATTGCTTGATAGTAGGCCTCACCGGTTGATGGTGTGATAGGTTGTACTTTATTAAACAATAGTGAAAACTCTCTTTCGTGTTGAAAGGGGAGTGGAGTACTCTCGGATTGTAAGGGGAACCACTATAAATCTTGGTGTCCACTTTCCTTTTACTTTCTACTGCATTCATCACCAAGAACCTAACCAGTAAAATTTCAAGAATACCGAAAAACCAGAAAAAGTCCCTAAAAGCCTAATTCACCCCCCCCCCCCTCTTAGGCATACTCTGTACTTACAATTGGCATCAAAGCAGGTTAAGGCAACCTGTTCCTATCGATCCTAATGGCTTCTGCTAGTACTAACCCGGTTTTCAAAGATGGTTGAAGCAGTAACAAGCCACCACTCTTTTATGGAGAATACTTCGATTTTTGGAAAATCCATATGAAGGCACATCTCGAGGCTCAAGGAGACGGTATATGGGAAACCGTAGAAACTGGTCCGCATGTTCCTATGAGCGTCATAAATAACGTAGGCACTCCAAAGATAAAATCCTCATATGATGAAGATGACAAGAAGAGAATTTTGAATGAGAAGAAAGCAATCAACATACTTCAAAGCGCTCTTAGTATGGACGAATTCTTCCATATATCACAGTGTAAATCAGCAAAAGAAATTTGGGACACCTTAGTAGAAACACATGAAGGGACAGCCGAAGTAAAAAGATCAAGACTTAATACTTTAAGTCAAGAATATGAAATGTTCCGTATGCAGCCTGGTGAATCCATTGTTGCCTTACAAAAGAGATTCGTTCATCTAACTAATTATCTGATTGCTCTCGGGAAGACCTTCACCAATGATGATCTCAACTTGAAAGTCCTAAGATCCTTAACAAGAGAATGGCAACCAAAGGTGACCGCTATTTCGGAAAAGAAGAGTCTTTCAACAATGACATCTGCTTCCTTATTTGGCAAACTTCAAGAGCATGAACTAGAACTTGGAAAGCTTGAGAAGCATGAAAGTCAAGACAAGAAGTCCAAAGGAATTGCCTTGAAGATTGACACAAAGGATGACAAAAATGACGAATCTTCCGAAGACGAAAATTTTATGCTTCTAGTAAAGAAGTTTGGTAAGTTCTTTAATAATAATAAAAGTTCCTCTTTTTCTAAAAAGAATAGACATTTCAGGAAAAAGGAGGTACCCACATCAAACCAAGAAATTACATGTTACGAATGTGGGAAACAAGGTCACATAAAGCCAGATTGCCCGAAACTCGCAAATAAAGGAAAATTCAAAGGCAAGAAGGATTTCAAAACTAAGAAGGCTTATGTCGCATGGGACGATAACGAAGTAAGTTCATCATCTGGAATCGGAAAACAGTGAATGTGCAAATATGGCTTTAATGGCCTCTCACCACTCCGATGAAGAAAATGAGGTTAGTAGTAATTTTTCTATTTATGATAATGATGCACAAGAAGTTATAGATGAACCTCTAAAAGAGTGCAAGACTTTGTATAAAAGCATCTCATCACAAAAGAAAAGAATCTCATCTTTAGAAGAACAAAATTCTGTTTTTATGAAAAATATTGAAGATGAAAAACAGAAACTGATGGATGAAAAACAAAGTCTTGTATGTAAGAATTGTGAGTCTTTGTCTTTCCAAATTGTTCAACTTAAAAGAGTTTTAGAAAGATACGAAAAAGGTCAAATTGGCTTGGAAGAAATTCTGAAACATCGAAGATATCCTAATGATAAAAGTGGATTAGGATATTCTAAATTTTCAAAACCAAGCACCAATGAGACCGTTTTCGTAAGAGCAAGTGAACAAATTGTTAAAGAAAAGGCCAGCACTTCTAAAGTTCAGCATCAAAATCATAACAAGAAAAGCATTGCAAAGAAAAATAATTACGTTCCTAGATATAGAAGTCATTTTCAACCTACTTGTTTTTACTGTGGAATTAAAGGCCACACACCTAATGCTTGCTATGTGCGTAACATTGGTGTTGCTAAAGGGCATTATGTGTGGGTTGAAAAAGGTACTAACTATCAAGGACCCAAAGCAATTTGGGTACCTAACACTACTTAATTTTGTGTTGTAGGTATGCTTCAAGACGACGTCTAATCAATGGTATCTTGATAGCGGTTGCTCGAAGCATATGACGGGAGATATAAACAAATTTTCAAGTCTATCATTAAAGGCCAAAGGATACGTCACTTGCGGTGATGATAATAAAGGAAAAATTCTTGGAGTTGGAACCATTGGTGCACCTCCTTGTACAATCATCAAAGACGTTCTTTATGTGGAAGGCCTTAAACACAGCCTACTTAGCATAAGTCAATTGTGTGACAAAGGGTTCTGAATCAACTTCACAAAGGAGGAATGCTTGATAGAACATGAAGTCACTCATGACATTTTGCTAAAAGGTAAAAGATATAATAACATTTTTATGATTTCTTTTGATGACTCTTCCTTGAAGGTAAAGTGTCTTATGGCGAACAACAACGAGACATGGATTTGGCATAAAAGATTTGCTCACATTCACATGGAGCATTTAAACAAGTTGATAAAGCATGATCTAGTTGTTGGTCTTCAGAAGATAAAATTCATCAAGGATAAGTTATGCGATGCATGTCAAAAGGGAAAACAGACCAAGACAACTTTTAAATCCAAGCAAGTGGTTTCTACATCAAGGCCACTTCAATTGTTGCATATGGATCTTTTTGGTCCATCAAGAACAAAAAGCTTCGGAGGTAATTTTTATGCTTTAGTTATTGTTGATGATTTTTCTCGATACACTTGGACATTGTTTTTAGTGCAGAAAAATGATGCTTTTAAAGCATTCAAAAAGTATGCAAAGCAAATTCAGAATGAGAAATCACTCACCATAGCCTCTATAAGAAGCGATCACGGTGGAGAATTCTAAAATTCAGACTTTGAAGATTTTTGCAAAGAGCATGGAATTTCTCATAATTTTTCAGCACCAAGGACGCCTCAACAAAACAGTGTCGTAGAACGGAAGAATAGATCACTGGTGGAGCTTACAAGGACAATGCTCAGCGACGCAAATCTTCCTAAATATTTTTGGGCAGATGCAGTTAGTACAACATGCTTCGTAAGCAACTGTGTCAATATTCGACCACTCCTCAAAAAGACTCCGTATGAGTTGTTCAAGGGTAGAAAACCAAATATAGCATTCTTCCACATATTCGGATGCAAATGCTTTATTCTCAACAACAACAAAGATAATCTCGGTAAGTTTGATGAGAAATCCGACGAAGGTATATTTCTTGGTTACTCTCTTTATAGTAAAGCATTTAGAATTTTTAATAAGAGAACACTTACTATTGAAGAATCTATTCATGTTTCGTTTGATGAGACTAACCCCTCGAAACAGGATAATATTATTATGGATGATGATGATGATGATATAGTAGGTTCTTCACAACAACAAGAAGAGATTTCAAAGAATCAAGAAATACCACAAGAAGATGTCACTCAAATCATTGAAGAACATCAAGATCTTCTGAAGGAATGGAGAACGCATAGAGATCACCCGATAGATAAAGTTATTGGTGATATTAGCCAAGGCGTTGCAACTCGACTTAATCTAAAGGATGCTTGTCTCAACATGGCTTTTGTGTCTCAAATTGAACCAACCAAGATTGATGAAGCCTTAGGCGACGACCAATGGATTGTAGCAATGCAAGAAGAACTCAATCAATTTGAAAGGAATCAAGTTTGGAGTCTTGTACCAAGACCAGACCATAAGCACATCATAGGAACAAGATGGGTGTTCAAGAACAAACTTGACGAGAATGGGATCATAGTTCGTAACAAAGCAAGATTGGTCGCACAAGGCTACAACCAGGAGGAAGGAATTGATTTTGATGAAACGTTCGCTCCGGTAGCAAGGTTAGGAGCAATTAGATTATTACTTGCTTACACTTGCTCTATGAATTTTCAGTTGTTCCAGATGGATGTCAAAAGCGCTTTCCTGAATGGCTACATCAATGAGGAAGTCTACGTCAAACAACCTCCGGGCTTTGAAGACTTCAAGAATCCCTCACATGTTTACAAACTGAAAAAGGCACTCTACGGACTAAAACAAGCACCAAGAGCATGGTATGACCGCCTTAGCAATTTCTTATGTGAGAAGGGATTTACAAAAGGAAAGGTTGACAAGACATTGTTCATAAAGAAGATCAAAGGAAACACTTTATTGGTTCAAGTCTATGTCGACGACATCATCTTCGGATCAACAAACAAAGAGCTTTGCGAAGAATTTTCACTTATGATGCAAGGAGAATTCGAGATGTCCATGATGGGAAAATTGAATTATTTTCTTGGACTACAAATCAAGCAAACAAAGGATGGCATCTTCCTCAACCAATCCAAGTATTGCAAGGAATTGTTGAAGAAATTCGATATGGATAGTTGCAAGGTGATGTCCACTCCTATGGGATCCAGAACGTACGTTAATCAAGATGAATCCGGTACTCCAATTGATATAACAAAATATCGAGGTATGATCAGTTCATTACTATATTTGACGGCAAGCCGTCCTGACATTATGTTTAGCGTTTGTTTGTGTGCATACTTTCAAGCAAGTCCGAAGGAATCGCATCTCACTGCCGTGAAGAGAATCATAAAGTTTCTCAAAGGAACAACGAACGCCGGATTATGGTATCCTAAAGGTAGTACTTGTTCTTTAGTTGGTTATTCTGACGCTGACTATGCAGGATGTAAGACCGATAGAAAAAGCACAAGTGGTACGTGTCACATTCTCAGGAATGCATTAGTTTCATGGGCCTGCAAGAAGCAAGCGTGTGTGACACTCAGTACAGCCGAAGTGGAATATATTGCAGCAGGAAGTTACTGTGCACAAATTCTATGGCTCAAGCAACAACTCCTCGATTACGGTGTAGACCTCGGTTGCATTCCTCTTCGATGTGATAATACAAGTGCCATCAACATTACAAAGAACCCGGTCATTCATTCAAGAACAAAACATATAGATATCTGGCATCACTTCCTTCGAGATCACGTGTTGAATGGAGATGTAAATGTTACTTTCGTCGACACGCACAATCAACTCGCCGACATCTTCACCAAACCTTTGGCGAAAGAACCATTCTACAAAATTCGGCGGGAACTTGGGATTCTTGATGAAGGTGACATCTGACCTTTTTCTCTAATATGTGTATGCATTATTTGTGTTGTGTTTTCATGTGTATGCATTCTGTTTTTAAGTATTTTTCAAAAAATTCGAGTGTGTTAATCGATTAACCATATGGGTTAACCGATTAACACTGTTAAATTTTCAATTCTGACTCAATTTTTTAATGTGTTAATCGATTAACATATATGGTTAACCGATTAACACTGTTAAATTTTCTAAAAATCAGAAACGAAAATTAATTAAATTTTTGAAGATATTATATATGATAAATGCATTTTTTGATGTGGATATGGCTGATGAGGACATTTAGAAGAATATGTTGTTGTTGATGTCTTTTATTGCATTGCTTTCTAGTTTTTGATGTTTTATGCTTCCATTTATGTTTGAACTCTGTTTTTATTTTTTGCATTGTAACTCGTACAATATTTGCAGCATTACTGCCGTTTAATTTCATTATGCTTTGCTTCCATACTCTTGTGATTGCTTGCATTATTGGTCTGTCTAGTTTTCTTTTTTGAAAGCTCCTTCCTTTTTGCTTATGACAAAGGGGGAGAAGAGCTTTGGCTTTCTTATGTCTATGTGTGCAGAATTTTTGCCTATGTATTCGATAGGGGGAGTTCATGGACATAGGGGGAGAAAATAAGATCATTGTTAACCATCGTCAAAAATTGCACAAGACCATTTTGGTTGTCATCATCAAAAAGGGGGAGATTGTAGAAGCAAGCTTCATCTCAAAGTTTTGATGACATCAACATCAAGATCAAGAATATTTCATCTGTGCAAAAAGGAAAACGCTTTCAAAAGACCAAGATTAAGTGGAATGGAAGTGATCAACATTCAAAGCTTCATGAACATTTGACTGATCAACTTTCAAGTTTTGGACACAAGCTATGTGTCATACCCTAAATTTGTCCTACTCTCTTTTTTCGTAAATATTTTCGCATTTATTGTTTCATGCTGTTTAGACATGTGTCCACCCGAAAGTGTGCGTTTTTTAAATTTTATCTTTATGACCAATTAAAGTGTGACACGGGGCCTAAAAGGGCATTTTTGTGAATATTATTTCTTTTCTTAATTTCCTAAACCTTTTTGTTTTTTTAAATATTATTAATGACAATATTTTATGCACATATATAGCCCTTTTATTTGTAAATATTAATTTTTGTTTTTTTTAGTTTGTTTTACTTATATATTTGTCAATATCTTTTTTCTTTTTTTATATTTAGTATTTATATATATTTAAATAGTTTTTAATTTAGTGTAAATTAATTATTATATTTGTTAATGGTGTTAATAATAATTGAAAAAGAAATAGAAAACGGGATTTGAGGAAGGCCCGTTCCAGCGGCCCATTAGGTTTTTTTTTGTCTTCAGCTTGTTATTAAGAGAGAAAGACCGACCGAATAGAAAATGAAAGATCACTGTTCATCGTTCTCTAAAAATCCCTAAAACGGCGCCGCCCCAATTTAACTCCCAAAACCCTAATTTTCGAAATGACTGTTCATCACCTTGAGAGAAAACCCTAACGACCGCCGATTTCGTCTTCTCCCTCCCAAATCATCAAAACGACCATCATCTTCCCCTCTCAATCATCACCTTTCTTCCTCTTCAAAACCTTATCATCATCTCCCTTCCGCCATTCCGCCGCCCTCAAAGCAACAAAACTCAGCCGCCGTGGATCTAAACCCTTTTCACCCTTTTTACCCTCATTTCCCCCGTCGTTCTCCTTCACCATAACCCCAAATCCCTCAAACGAAAACCCCTTCCTCTGTGAAATCACCTTTTCAGCTTCATCATATCCGACTACCGCAACAAGAGAGGCTTTGATTAGTTATATGTTGGCATGTCAACAAAGGTAAACGATGACGTGACGTTCTGATGAAGTTTCTGGCAAAGCATTCGAATGGTTTCGCACAACCGAAGACATCACAACAACATCGATTCCAGAAACTTAGTTCAAGCTATGGACTTTGCACCGAGTTCATTTTGTGAAGATTGCCCTGTTATCTGTTTTTGTATAATGTCTGTTATCTTTTTTTGCACAGGTTTTCAGCGCAGTTTCACAAGCTATTCCGATATCTTCCGTGGCTCACTGAGATTCAAGAGTGACGTAAATCCCTCAAAATAGGGATTGATTGGGTTCCTGTCATAAGAAACCTACTATAGTTGGAACCAATCACATGTAAACTCTGAAATGGAAGGTCAAGTAGCAGCAACAAGATGATGTTATCACTCGTGGCTCGGATTCAACTCTGTCTTCATATGTTATTATTTCTCTAAAAGGTTGTGTTATTTTCTATGACTGGTTCTGTATGCAGGTGTGAGCTTTAACACAAGATTCGGACTCAAGTTAGCCTCCGTCGGACATAACTCACCATGAAACCAACAACGGTCAACAGCAAGGGTTTGGTACAACGGCCGCTCATCGACGACAACTTGAATGCAGGTCCATCAAAATAGAAGCAAAGTAGTCATATCACAACAACTCCAACACAAAGTTTCGATGACCGTAACGCAGCATGACCTTAACTCAATCTTCGACCATCCTCATCGTGTTATAGTCACGTTTTGAGACAAGACGGTGACAAGCTTTTAAGGATGGAAAGGTGTGCAAGGAGTATACAGGTTGAGAATATAGTTCAAACACCGCAAAGTCACAACTGAACTTTATTCAGCATATGATTCAGCAACAACGTTGTTCTCTCGCGGATAAACAATGATAGCCACACACGCCTTTGTTTCAAGAGTAATACACTGCTGCAATTTTGTGCGTGGATACTAGTTCAAAAAAGCCATATTGTTGTTTTTGTTTGCAGGTTTTTGATGGTGCCGAGTTTAGCTCGTTGTTCATGAGCAAGTGTGGGTTATGACACTTAGATGTTCAAACCTTTACAACCTTCAGTGTCATTGTACAAATCAGATTCGTCAAGCAGTAGCAGCAGCGATAGCCTTCCGCTACAAGCAGTAGTTACGACAACAGCAGCTATGGCTAGTGTGAAGTGTCGCCGTTTCAAGGTTGTTGACTGTTGCTTCCAACCGCTATCACACACAGCAATAACTCAGGGGATAACAGAATTTTCGTGATAACTTCACTGGCACGATGTTCGGTACTCAGTTTTGAATTCAGCCTAATGTTTTTTGATCTTAATTCGGTTGTGCAGACTTAGTCCATACGAGTTTGTGTCGGTAATTTCAGATTTAGTCTGCTAGAACTTTTTAAAGGTCATATATTTTGTTTAGCAGGAGTATGTTGCGTTTCTGCTGCACCTGGTTACATTGGTTGTATTATGCAGTTTGTTTTAGTGTTGGATTGATAAACAATTTTAAAGGCATTTTCAACCAACTTTAGAGGCATTTTAGACCAGTGTGTTATTTTTAGCTTTAGGTTGATTTTTTTTCAAATTGATATGCTCTATCTTCGTTTAAAAAGAATTTTCTTTGTGAACTAATAAAGGGATTTAGCTTGGATTGTGTTTTTTATGCTTCTATGATAGAATCTGGAAGCACTAATTCGTTTAGCACTGTAATCTTGTATTTCATCTACGGTACTGCACTTTACGATAAATGTGGATTTGGTTTTACCACTTTGAGTACAGTATTCTGGTTCGACGGTACCGACAACATGTGCATGACACAAGCCTTCATCCACCACACAACAAGTGCAACAGCGCAACTTTCGTATCAACAAGCTCTGCCATAGCAGCTGGAGTCACAACGTTCTGATTTCGTTGTTTTCGAATTTGTTAAACATGTTTTCTAACCGTGGTTGATTTCGTGCAGGTTCTGGTATCACCAAATCATTGATTTCACGGCAAAAACTTGAAGTACTGTGATGTTGATGACCTTAGAACAACCACTAAGCTCGATTCTTGAAAGCTGTTTCTGATCCAATGCAATTTGTTAGCACCGCAACTCAACTCTCCTGTAGTAGATCTTCTGCGATACTTGGTTTCTTTTCTGATTCGGTGTCGCAACACAGTCCATTCCCAAGTTCAGCCTTCTACAAAACCCAGTGGCATCACTTCAGACACACAAGCGGCTTAACTCCGACGTTCAACAACGATCAGAGACGGAAATCAAAGTAGGATAACAATTGAAGCAACAAAGTCGGCACAATCGCAAACAATGGCTTTAACAGCATCATGCAAATTTGTTCAAGCCACGACAACTCAAGCAAATGGACTCACATTTTCAGTAAAGCTTTGATGGCAAAGCCATTGTTGTGTGGACTCCCTGTAAATATTGTGTGAAAATACCGTAGGAATATTTTTCTGGAAGGGGGTAGCGAATTGTATGCTACAGCTTGAAATTTAAAAAAATAATAGTTAATATGATATTGATTATTATTCTTTGGATTTGGTTACTTTAATTTTGTTAATAAATTTTAATTAACCTAATTATTTGAGTTAATCAGATAATTTAGATAATTAATTTTGATTAACTTAATTAATTGATTAATTGAATTCCAGTGATTTAATTTTTTTTTCTTAGCAAACTAAAATCCTTGAGGTCAAGCACTTCTTGGGTTTTTGACGATCATTATTATGGCGTACGCCTTAAGTAGTGTATCGTCCGAGTTGTCGTTCTAATACACTCTTTTTGAACAAAGAAATATCATAGGAATCGAGCATTCTGTGTGATATTTCTGTCATTCATCCAATCCTTTTTGTTCAAATAAAAATGGTGTTGTCGAGATCTAGCATCTCGATAATACTTTGATTAATTGGTTGTGAGGCTGACGTCTCATTTATCAAATAATTGTCACTTCTCCTAAATCATTTTCAAATTCAAATTCATTTTCAAATTCAAATTCATTTTCAAATTCAAATTCATATCCTTACCTCATACATTCACAAATTATTTTCATACCCCATTTCATTTCAAATTATTTTCAAAATATCTTTCTCGATCAAAATAAGGAGGTACTTAGAATCTAGCATACTTTGTGTCTTCGAGTGAATAATTCTCAAGGCACGCTCTTGAGTTATTATTCACTCAATCTTTCACCCCTTTTTCAAACTACTTTCAAACATTCTTCTAAAGTCGAGTGCTCGTCCGCATTCGCAACTGTCGACATTTTGCACACACTTCACGTTTCCTCGTGGTTTCGATATTAGGGGGCACCCTCAGGGACCAATATTGTTTCTCACAATCCTAACCCTTGACACGTCGTCAAGTCGGTCCCATTTTCAATTAAATCCTCGACACGTCGTCGAGCTACTTCAAAACAACTTCCTTTTGGCCTCGCATGCCATTTTTTTCGATTCGATCCTTTCACAAACATTTTTTTAAAACTTACGAAAGAGGGATATTCTCAGAATCTAGCATTCTTTGAATATCCGAATAAGTAACTCTCGAGGCGTGCCATTGATTTGTTATTAGTTCATTCTTTCGATTTCAAAACATCCAACTCTTTATCTTCAACTTATTCAGTCAATTCCCGAAAAAACTGAGTTCTTGGAATCTCGCGTTTCCTTGAATTCTTGAGTGACAAGCTCTTGAGGCACGCTCTTGGGTTGCTTGTCAGTCACCCTTTCGTCTCAAACTCAAACTTCAACCTGTTTCGAACCTCACTTTTTCGTGGTTTTTACCACGAACTACGGACGCTCTGATTCTTTATTCATTCTTGAATATAAGATACGTAGGCACAAGATTGCGATGATCTTGACGAGCACACTTTTATCTTCCTCCATTATTCCGCCCACACATCCCCAACCTTTCCCGTAGTCGAACTACGACGCTCTGATTTCTCATTCTCGTCTGAATGAGCATACGTAGGCACAAGGGCCCCAATCCTTGGCGAGCACCCTATCCTCTAACCACCCATTTCTCCTTTGCGTCTTTAACCTTTTAACCTACCAATTCTACCTTTAACAACGAGAAGAATACAAGTAAACCTAAACAACACTCCCCATATTTACCTTAAGAGGTTCCCGTCGAGTACGACGGACGTGAGGGGTGCTAATACCTTCCCCTCACGTAACCGACTCCCTAACCTGGAACTTGGTTGCGACAACCCTGTTCCTATCCTTTTGTTTTAAGAGGTTTTCTCGATATTTTTCTCTCCTGTTTATTCAGGAAAAATAAAGTTCGGTGGCGACTCTGTCGAACCGCATTTCCGCGCCTTTCGCGCGAGGGTCGTTTCTCCGAAATGTCTCCATGATTTTTCGAGGTGCGACAGCTGGCGACTCTGCTGGGGACATTTTGCTCCATGCAAAGAGAGAGTCGAGCCTATCTTTTGGTTTGTGAGGAGTGTTTGTTTGCTTTCCTTTTCGTTTATGTATTTATTCTCTTGTAGATTTTATTTGTGCTTGTTATCTGGGCCTGTTGGCTCTTGGGATGACGTCATGAGTAAGGCTCTACGCCCGAGCTTTGGCAAAAGCAGAGAGAACACTTAGTTTAGAATTGGTAGTCGAGTAGTGTTAGTCACCAAGGATTCGCTCCTCGTGTGCCTAGCGTGAAAGCTCCTCCAGAGGAGACCTATTCGTAGATCTCGTTGTAACACAGCTAGCCTGTTGCACGACTTGATTAATGAAGGGTCTGTGATTCTGGGAACCTTTTGTTAGCACCAGTTCCGATATTGGTGGTCGTGTAGTGTTAGTCTCCAAGGACTCGCTCCTTGTGCGCCTAGCATGAGGACCCCGCTCAGGAGAGACCTTATCGTCATTATTGTCGTAATACAGCCAGCCTGTTGCATGACGCTAATACGACTAGTGTCTGTGATCCTGGGAACCAAACGTAGAAACCATCCCATAAGTGGGTTTATGGGTAGAATGTTTAGATCTTCCCGCATAGGTCGTACCTGTCAATTTTCTTTGAGCAGGAATTATGGTTACTTATCTATTACAGTTACCAGCTTCAGGAGCTGTTTGAACTTTGATCCTGTGATCCTGGATCTTGTATCTTGCATTGCATCTTGCATATCATTCGCATTGCATTTCATATGTTGTGCATTTTGCATTTCCAGTCCTTCAACAGAATCTTATGTCTTCGTTCCTTCCTCTCCAGTAAATCAAGCTGATTCCTCGACACCAGTACGCAACTAGAGCCAATACCAGACGAATGATGGAGCAGATTCAACAGGAGCAAGCCGCCTTCAGGGAAGAGCTGGATTCTATGAAAGGAAAGATCGACCAGATCCTCGAAGCCATTCTCGCGGCCAGAAGAGAGGAAGAACAGCGTGAAGCCGCTGCTGTCGTCAACAATGGTCAAGGACAAGGGTCTACTGCCATCCCTTTGGTTCCAATTCCAAATTCTCATGGGATGCCGTTGAACTTCAACAACGCAGTCGAAGGAAACACTTCTCAGCCAATCCCAGCGCCTGGAGTTACTATTGGAGTTATCCCGCAGGCCCAGCCTACTACTGTGCAAATCCCAGTTCCTCATGTTGAAGATACTCTGATGGATTAGTATGACGACGTTCAGAACTATCATGCTGTTATCCCCATTGCTAGTCCTATTGCCGCTCAGGATTCTGAAGCCATGAAGATGTGTCGAGATCTAGCCGAGAAATTCCGAGCCATGGAGGGGCACAATTCAAATTCTTTCAGTGCTTTGGAATTGTGCTTGGTGCCTGATGTTGTCATTCCTCCCAAGTTCAAGGTGCCCGAATTTTCGAAGTACAAAGGTCTTAGTTGCCCAAACATTCATCTGAAGATGTATTGTCGCAAGATGGCTGCCTATGCCAGAGATGAAAAGCTCATGATTCATTGCTTCCAAGACAGCTTGTCTGGGGCATCGCTCGAATGGTATATGCAGTTGGAACGTAATAGTGTGGGCACTTGGGCCGAGCTAGCCGATGCATTTGTCAAGCAGTATAAGTACAACACTGATCTCGCTCCAAGCCGTACTCAGCTTCAGAGTATGACTCAGAAGGACAGCGAATCCTTCAAGGAGTATACGCAACGATGGAGAGAGCTAGCCGCAAGGGTGCATCCACCTTTGGTTGACTGTGAACTGATTGACATCTTCATGGGTACTTTACAAGGCCAATACTACGAAAAGTTGATCGGTAGTGTCTCCGCTGGATTCTCTGACTTGGTGATTGTCGGTGAGAGAATTGAAGAAGGGCTGAAGAGTGGAAAGATCCCAGGAGGTCCTAACAGCCAGGCTAATGCCAAGAAGCCTTTCAACGGATACAAGAAGAAAGAGGGCGAAACAAATGCCATCTTTTTGCAGAAAGGGCAAGCTTCTCAATAAGCTCCTGCTCCTATGCCTTATCAGGTTCCCTATTATCAGTATCCGTATGTTGCTGCTGCGCAATATGCTCCAACACCTTATCAGCCAGCTGTTCAAGCAGTGCAAGCTCAGATGCCACGACAACAGGCTCCTCAGCAATAAGCCTACAACCAGCAAGGATATCAGTATCCTCCTCAGCAACAGCAAATGCAAGCTACTCAGTAACGACAAGGTACTCGCCCACAGCGCCAGCAGAGAACATGGAGGCCAGATAGAGTTTTTGATCGCCTGCCAATGAAATATGCTAGTATCTTTGCTCAGTTGATGGAGAAAAAGGCTATTGTTCCAAGAGATTTGGCTCCTCCAATCGTCATTCCTGCTGATTACGATGCAAATGCTTATTGTGAGTTCCATAAGGGCGTTCCAGGTCATACCATTGAGGACTGCAGAGCTTTCAAGCACATAATTCAAGACATGATCGACAGGGATGCTATCAACTTCAATGGAAAGTCTCCGAATATCATCAACGATCCGTTGCCATCGGCCAACTAGTGCCAATGTCAGATTGATTCCAGTCAAGTTCATTCCTCGAAGAAGGCAGTCATGTTGCCATTTCATTATTCGCAGTTCTTATATTTTGTCTTTGTTTGTTTAAGTATTGTATGCTTTGAACAATTGCCATTCGTATTTGGTTTTCATTAATGTATTGTTTATGCATGTTTTGAATTAGTTATGTCGTATTCACTCATTTTTCACTTATCACCGACACATTTATTCACTCCACTATATTCACTGTTGTTTAGCATGATTTGAGTGAGGATGATGAAAACGAGATACCCATAATTGCGAACTCATATGCTTTCAGATAAAATCTCGTTAATGATGTACAGGCATTGCTTCAATTCCTCAACACCGGAGATATAAGGAGTTAATCCCTAGTAGACCACTTCGAGCCTAGAAGTAGTAGTTTCCTTCGGATATTCACACCTTTACACTCAACCTGGGGTAGGGTAGTGTTCAGTTAAATTCAACTCCGCACTCAAATCAACGAAGCAAAATCCAGAAAACGGTTGTTCATTAATAACTCACAACATGGCAATCACAACAAAATCGAAAAAATCAAAATCCCGCTAAGTCAAACACCTTAGAGGGGACTTAGGCAAAATCAAGGCAATCCCGATGGATTTGACAAGCAAAGTCAATCCATGCAAAAGATAGGGATCAAAACAAAAGCAAAAGAGGACCCCGAAATCCTCAACAAAAAACAAAAAAAAGGATTCAGTGGCCACCCAGATCAAAGGGGCACTAACATCCATCAAAAACCAAAATAAAGTGACTGCCACGTCGAGCAAAACCTTGAACCTTCAAGCTTACACCGTCCAGACAAGTGTAGAATTAACTGAGCGTAGGACTGGAGATCATTAAGAAGAAGGGGTGGGTACAAATCATACTTTGAGCCTAATAATCTTTGTTTCATAACCGTGAACCAGACCACGTTACAGCCCTCGAAAGACCTAATTGAGACGAGGTTTACTCTGAAACCATTATACCGCAAGGTTGCGTAACCTGACTCCTCACATGATTGTTAATCATCAACATTGGTCATTATTCTTGTAACATCTTTTCGCACTAATCAAAATTAGCACAACGTCTGGGCTAGCAGCCCATTTGTTTCACACTTTCACGACACCTCAATAAATGACACGTTTTCAAAATTTACATTGAACTTTGCATTAATGATACCATTTATGAATGTACAATTTCATTTGCAAATCAGTGCTAGGTATTCAAAGACACTCCAGCAAGGGGAAATCGAGGAGGAACTTGACTTTCAGTGGCGTACACGAAGCAAGATTATTTCAAAGCCCACAGGCTGGGACAAATCATTCAACAGCTCGAGCAGGGGCATATCATTATCATATTCAGACTGGGGCAGGACCAAGTTACCTTGATCAACAAGTAAAGTTGCAACCTTCTCTGAAGGAAATTCACAACAAATCACCAAGTGCCCAGACTTGGGACATCCAGAGCATCATCTTCTGCTTCAATCGTAACATCTTCAACGAACTGCGTGTCGAGGAAGTCAATCCCTCCCACCACCCGAAGTCCAATCCGCATTGGCAACTACCAAAAGTCCACCACGCTGGCGTCTCCACCTACATTTCCAATTACCCGTCTGCATCATTTGCATCATACCCATTGCATTCGACCTCATAAGCATCTTACATCACACGCATGCCAACCGTATCATACTTCCCTAGCTCTTGCATCTCCGCGCGTCAGCATTTGCATTTGCACTTCCACTCGTATGGAATATCATTTATCATCCAACATTCATATATGCAAGCCAAGGTCCAGGATCAATCTGGAAGATTTCCAAAGCAATCATTAGCCCAATCAGGGGCATTTTTGAAAGATTGTGGGTTTGTCCCACGATTTTCAAGAGCTTCAAAGCAATCATCAGCCCAGTCAGGGGCAATCTTCTGCAATTGTGGGTTTCCCTCACAAAATTCAAAGTTATTCAAAGCAAGATTCGGCCCAGTCAGGGGCATCTTTTTCAAGACCATGGGCGTCTCCCATGACGTATCTCAACCTCGTGGTTGATCAGATATGCAAATCAATATTCAGCCTAGTCAGGGGCATACCGTTCAAGACCGTGGGCGTTCCCACTAAGATTGTTCAAACTTTTGTTGGGCAAATCCAAGAAGTTCAATGCAAGATCCAACCCGAGCAGGGGCATCTTCAGCAAGACCATGAGCGCTCCTCATGAAGTTGTTCAACCTTTTGTTGAGCAAAACAAGACCTCAAGACAAACTCAGCCCTGTCAGGGGCATCCTCTTCAGAATTCAGGGGCGTAACCATGAAATCATTTCAGCAGAACTATAATCTCCAATAAAGACGGTGGGCGTACCCCATTGACTCATTTCAATACAATCTTCCTCTTAGGGGTTCCCAATGAGTTGTACCCAGCAAGCGTGACCGTTGTCAATTGTGTAACACCCCCTTCTATACCCCAAATAAATGCATATAAAACAATTAAGCACATACAAATTATCAGAGTAAAAAGGTTTTATAATAAGGTATAAAAGAAGAATGCCACAATTTCACCAACAAAACTCTTTAACATTTTGCTCCATAAAATATGTAACATTTTCGTAGTTTTAGAAATCACATTTCAACAATTAATTTAAGCGGAAGATAACATCATTTAATCAGTTCCAAAATATTAATTCAAATGCACATAAGTCATCCAGATTAATACATCATATCAGTTAGATTACAAAACCACATCAGCTGATACATCGCAATGTATCACAAAAGAATGACTATACTAGTCTAACTACCCGGTGTTACATATCAGAGCAGCCGACTCAAAAGAATGAAGACTAACTTCCCAAAAGGACTCCAGCATCCTAATCTGCAATGCCTCATAGAGCATTATAAAACAGCAGAAGGGTGAGAAATATAACCATAATAATCAAAGCATAAGATTATATATATATATATATATATATATATATATATATATATATATATATATATATATATATATATATATATATATATATATATATATATATATATATATATATATATATATATATATATATATATATATATATATATATATATATATATATATATATATATATATATATATATATATATATATATATATATATATATATATATATATATATATATATATATATATATATATATATATATATATATATATATATATATATATATATATATATATATATATATATATATATATATATATATATATATATATATATATATATATATATATATATATATATATATATATATATATATATATATATATATATACAGGTAGTCATATAACACATATTCACATTTCTCACCACACTTCATTCTCTTAGTCATATATATTTACCACACATATATAGACAAACATGGATATTCACAAAGCATTCCCACATTATGCATACACTTACAATTTCCACAATTTCATCATTCACACATAAGCATCTCTTCATGCATATGTCATATATCAATGTGACTCAACAACTCAATGCAACTCATGCAATGCGGTACCGACTCTCGTTATCTTTTTTCGGTTTTTACATTAAACCGGGTCCACTCTTCTAGACCGATAACCCGTTATCTTTTTTCGGTTTTTACATTAAACCGGGTCCACTCTTCTAGACCGATAACCACAAAGGCCTGTCCTCTAAGCCTTCAAACCCACTCTTCTAGGTTTGGGACAAGCCACTAGTTTCCACGAAACTAACAGACATTGCCTCTTGACTAAATGATGCATGTACAATCAACCACAACAAATGCACTTAAGACCGACATCTTAATCTCATGCATTCAAATAATTCATCTCTTCAAGAATTACATTATGATTGCACACACAACATATTCACATAACATTCATCGATGTATTCATAATTCAATAATATCACCACATTAACACAATGCACACATATCTGCGATATGTTCTCATGCATTATCCATATATATATATATATTCACAATTTAATACAACATCATTTTTAGCAAGCAATGCACGCATATCCATCATTATGCTCTCATGCATTCTTCATGTATTTTAACATACAATCGCATATAAACAATATGCATCCACAACACATTTTTCATAGTATGTTTATTCTTTATCTCATGCCATCTCATACAAGGTATACACATCACAATACCAATCATACAATTATAAGTTATGCACACATATCCACAATGTTCTCATGCATACTCATCACATAATTGTATACACATCAAGCATTCGTAAGTTCATTAGACAATACACATACATTCATCATTGTATTCACATGTATTTCTATTTATCACAATTAATACGCATCGCACATCAACTAGGATTCACGCCCGTAGGCTACCCACAGCACACATCATCACAATAGATCATATCTATATCATATCATAGAGGCATTCCCATATGATAAGCAACCAAACCATCTCCACATGAACAACACAGCAAAAGAAAAATGCTGTCACATTCGCCTTCATTCGCCTGGCGAACCCTCGCAGCAAACCTTTGCCTGACCTTCGCCTGGAGAACTCTCTCAGTGAACACTCGCTAGGCTTCGCCTGGCGAGACTTCCTAGCGAGCCCAAGTCAGTAGCTACTGACTTCATTCGCCACCATTCACCAGCACCTTCGCTGGGCGAACCTTCGCTATCCACCTTCTCTTGGCGAACTCGCCAGCGAAGTCCACTGGGACTTAATCATAATTACTCGCCAGCATTCGCTAGGCTTCGCCTGGGGAAGCTTCGCCTTCGCTCGCCTGGCGAGAGCCAGTGAACCTGCGCAGAACAGAACCCTATTCTGCCTCTCCTTCATCAATCCATCATCAACCAAACCTCAAACATCCAAATCAGTACAAATAGCATCAATACATGTTACCCGACTATTCTACGGCATTATTACTCAGTTCCAACCGATTAAATCATCAATCTACCGATTTATCCAACATTTTCCCTAAATGGAAAGTGATGAAAACTCTACCAAAACCCCAACCCAACATACATAACATCATGCAATGATCAAATAGAAACATTTCTCACCCTTACCTCGATTAATCGGAGCTTTGATGTTGGTTCTTGATGATTTCCACTTTTCCTCTTCTTCTCCTCTCTTTCTCTTCTTTCTTCTTTCTTTCCTCTTTCTCTCCAAATGTTTTCTCTAATTTCCTTTCTCTTCTTTCTCACTTATATATTCCTTTTATTTTCTTTCCTCCCAATTTCCTTTCAATTCTCTATTAATTCCAATTAATAAAATTAATTCCAATATTAACATAAAATCCCACTAAATCAATTAATTACTACAATTAATTATTTAATGAAATTTGGGCTGTTACAACCCTCCCCCACTTAGGAATTTTCGTCCTCGAAAATGTTACCTGATTCAAACAGTTCTGGATAAGACTCCTTCATCTGGCTCTCAAGCTCCCACGTAACATTTCCACCAGCCGGTCCTCCCCAAGCGACCTTCACTAAAGCAATCTCTTTACCTCGAAGTTGTTTCAATTTCCGATCCTCAATCCGCATAGGTGATGTCTCAACAGTCAGGTTATCTCTCACCTGCACATCATCTATTTGGACTACATGAGACGGATCCGCAATGTATTTCCTCAACTGAGATACATGGAATACATCGTGAAGATTAGCAAGCGATGGTCGTAAAGCCACACGATAGGCCACTTCTCCTATCCTTTGCAAAATCTGATAAGGACCAATGAAACGCGGCGACAACTTGCGCGACTTCAGTGCCCTACCAACACCTGTCATCGGAGTGACTCGAAGAAACACATGATCTCCCTCTTGAAATTCAAGTGCCTTCCTCCTCTTGTCATAATAACTCTTCTGACGACTCTGAGTAATTCTCATCTTCTCTTGAATCATCTTGATCTTATCAGTAGTCTATTGAACTAACTCGGGTCCAACAACAGAACTCTCTCCGGACTCGAACCAACACAATGGTGTCCTACACCGCCTACCATACAACGCCTCAAATGGTGCCATACCAATACTCGAATGGAAACTGTTGTTGTAGGTAAACTCAATCAAAGGCAAGTAGCTATCCCAAGCTCCTCCTTTTTCCAATACACAAGCTCTCAAAAGATCTTCAAGCGACTGAATCGTCCTCTCCGTCTGACCATCAGTCTGAGGATGATACGCTGAACTCAAACGCAACTTAGTACCCAAAACACTCTGCAGGCTCTCCCAAAATCTCGAAGTAAATCGCGGATCTCTATCTGAAACAATACTTAACGGAATACCATGCAGACACACAATCCTCTCAATATACAACTTAGCCAACTTCTCCAAAGGGTAATCCATACGCATAGGAATAAAGTGAGCAGATTTAGTCAACCTATCCACGATAACCCAAATAGCCTCAAAATTACTCGGCGTCCTCGGCAAACCTGATACAAAATCCATGGAGATACTATCCCATTTCCACTCAGGAATAAACAACGGCTTCATCAAACCCGATGGCTTCTGATGCTCAATCTTTGACTTCTGGCAAGTCAGACAAGAATATACAAATTCCGCGATATCCTTCTTCATACTAGGCCACCAAAATACTTTCTTCAAATCCTGATACATCTTAGTAGCACCCGGATGAATACTCAATCCGCTACGATGTCTTTCCTCAAGGATGCTCTTCTTAAGCTCAACCATGTTCGGAACACAAACTCGATCCCGACATCTCATAATACCATTCTCATCAATCCGAAAATCACCACCTTGGCCTTGGTTGATTAAAGTAAACCGATCAGCTAAGCTCAACAGCGCAACTTTCGTATCAACAAGTTCTGCCATAGCAGCTGGAGTCGCAACGTTCTGACTTCGTTGTTTTCGAATTTGTTAAACATGTTTTCTAACCGTGGTTGATTTCGTGCAGGTTCTGGTATCGCCGAATCATTGATTTCACGGCAAAAACTTGAAGTACTGTGATGTTGATGACCTTAGAACAACCACTAAGCTCGATTCTTGAAAGCCGCTTCTGATCCAATGCAATTTGTTAGCACCGCAACTCAACTCTCCTGTAGTAGATCTTCTGCGATACTTGGTTTCTTTTCTGATTCGGTGTCGCAACACAGTCCATTCCCAAGTTCAGCCTTCTACAAAACCCAGTGGCATCACTTCAGACACACAAGCGGCTTAACTCCGACGTTCAACAACGATCAGAAACGAAAATCAAAGTAGGATAACAATTGAAGCAACAAAGCCGGCACAATCGCAAACAATGGCTTTAACAGCATCATGCAAATTTGTTCAAGCCACGACAACTCAAGCAAATGGACTCACATTTTCAGTAAAGCTTTGATGGCAAAGTCAATGTTGTGTGGACTCCCTGTAAATATTGTGTGAAAATACCGTAGGAATATTTTTCTGGAAGGGGGTAGCGAATTGTATGCTACAGCTTGAAATTTAAAAAAAATAATAGTTAATATGATATTGATTATTATTCTTTGGATTTGGTTACTGTAATTTTGTTAATAAATTTTAATTAACCTAATTATTTGAGTTAATCAGATGATTTAGATAATTAATTTTGATTAACTTAATTAATTGATTAATTGAATTCCAGTGATTTAATATTTTTTTCTTAGCAAACTAAAATCCTTGAAGTCAAGCACTTCTTGGGTTTTTGACGATCATTATTATGGCGTACGCCTTAAGTAGTGTATCCTCCGAGTTGTCGTTCTAATACACTCTTTTTGAACAAAGAAATATCATAGGAATCGAGCATTCTGTGTGATATTTCTGTCATTCATCCAATCCTTTTTGTTCAAATAAAAATGGTGTTGTCGAGATCTAGCATCTCGATAATACTTTGATTAATTGGTTGTGAGGTTGACGTCTCATTTATCAAATAATTGTCACTTCTCCTAAATCATTTTCAAATTCAAATTCATTTTCAAATTCAAATTCATTTTCAAATTCAAATTCATATCCTTACCTCATACATTCACAAATTATTTTCATACCCCATTTCATTTCAAATTATTTTCAAAATATCTTTCTCGATCAAAAGAAGGAGGTACTTAGAATCTAGCATTCTTTGTGTCTTCGAGTGAATAATTCTCAAGGCATGCTCTTGAGTTATTATTCACTCAATCTTTCACCCCTTTTTCAAACTACTTTCAAACATTCTTCTAAAGTCGAGTGCTCGTCCGCATTCGCAACTGTCGACATTTCGCATACACTTCACGTTTCCTCGTGGTTTCGATATTAGGGGGCACCCTCAGGGACCAATATCGTTTCTCACAATCCTAACCCTTGACACGTCGTCAAGTCGGTCCCATTTTCAATTAAATCCTCGACACGTCGTCGAGCTACTTCAAAACAACTTCCTTTTGGCCTCGCATGCCATTTTTTCGATTCGATCCTTTCACAAACATTTTTTTAAAACTTACGAAAGAGGGATATTCTCAGAATCTAGCATTCTTTGAATATCCGAATAAGTAACTCTCGAGGCGTGCCATTGAGTTGTTATTAGTTCATTCTTTCGATTTCAAAACATCCAACTCTTTATCTTCAACTTATTCAGTCATTATCTTCAACTTATTCAGTCAATTCCCGAAAAAACCGAAATCAATATCATATTAACTACTCAAACGCGTTATCCTTAGCATTCATGTTGTTGAGACATCATTATCAGAGTGGCCCCGGCAGCTTGAGCCTGCATTTGCATTTGCATATATCGCCATATTTGCATCTACTCAAACGCGTAGCATTTCTGTGTCGTACGGAGCATTACGCCATTTTCAAACATACGCATTTTGAAACATAAATCAGGTTGGTTAACCTTTTGCTTTCAGGCGTGTTTTCTCAGCAGGAGTATGGAGTTCTAGCTCACATCTATTACCAGGTATTCGAGGTCTCGCCGTGAGACGTGTAATGATATGGTTCATCTTACTATTTTCCCCACAGAGTTACTTGGTTAAGTTTCTCTTTGTCCCCGAGTAGAGTTATTTGTTTAAATTTCTCTTGTTTTCCCCGCCAGAGTTGCTTGTTGAAGTTTCTTTTATCCGGCCTGCGGATTATTTTCTTCAAATTTGCTGTTACGTCAGCGTCGAAGGGTTTCATGAATCAAATTTCAAAAGCCGCTGTCGGTTATCGAAACAGGCGTCCAGCAGTTTGATTTCCAAATATCCCCAGTAAGGTCCTCCTCAAAGTCGTTGTCACGTCAGTGCTAAAAGGTTTGTGGGTTGGGACCAATGGAGTTAGCTATTGCAGAGGTAAGCAGAGAAACTGTATTCCGAGTATCTTCCCGTATGGCTAAACGGATGTCTTTTCCTACTGTCTGACAGAGGTATTTCCCCGGAGTTCATCAAAATTTTACTGCCTATATTGATAGGAGTCCCTCGTGATGACGAGATATGAGTCCTGACGTGGACAATTTATTCTTGTATTGATGGGATTTCTTCGTGTTGGTGAAGTGTAGTCCTAACGTGGATAGATTTATTTCCTCGAGGCGCCGAGATGTGCTAGTCCTAACGTGGACAGATTTGATTTCTCCGTGTTGACGGAATGTGAAGTCCTGACGTGGACGAATTGGTTACTCTTCGTGTTGACGAAATGGTGTCCTGACGTGGACCATTTATCCCCAGCAGATATCTTTCTTCGTATTGACGAGATGCGCGAGTCCTGACGTGGACAAACTTATCTTGCTTCGTGTTGACGAAACGGTGTCCTGACGTGGACAATTTACTCCTATGCTGATAGGATTTTCTTGTGCTGACGAGATGTGAGTCCTGACGTGGACAAATCAAGACAAGATGCGGGTCCTGACGTGGACAAGTTTACCGTTCTTCGTGTTGACGAGATGGATTCCTGACGTGGACAAATTTATTTCTCTTCATGGTGACGGGTTTATTTCCTCGTGCTGACAAGATGTGAGTCCTGACGAGGACAATTCACTCCTATGGTTATAGGATCTCCCCGCGTTGAAGAGATGCGGACAACTCATCCTCAGCGAAGTCGCCGGGATTTCTCCGTGTTGACGGAATCTAGCGTCCTAACATGGACAAAGTTTTATTCCTATGACGATAGGATTTCTTCGGATTGATGGAATTTGAGTCCTAACGTGGACAAGTTTATGATGGGGTTTCTTCTTGTTGATGAAGTGTGCGTCCTAACATGGACAAAGTTTTGCTCTTGTTGAGTGTTGACGAAACAAGCATCCTAACATGGACAAAGTTCTATTCCTGTGTTGTTGAGATGTCTTCGGGTTGACGAAATGTGAGTCCTGACGTGGACAGATTTGTATTTATTCGTGATTTGACGAAATTTGGGTCCAGATGTAGACAAGGTTACTCCTGT
The DNA here is from genome assembly GCA_963859935.3 of Lathyrus sativus. Lineage (NCBI taxonomy): Eukaryota > Viridiplantae > Streptophyta > Magnoliopsida > Fabales > Fabaceae > Lathyrus > Lathyrus sativus. Next base: position 391,397,438 of record OZ012740.1, read on the forward strand.
GACGAAAGAATCTCTATTCGTGTTGACGAATTTGTTTCTCTTCTTGTGTTGACAAGGTTAGTCCAGTTGTGGACGGAGGTGTTTTTGCGAAATTTGTTCAGTACATGTGGCGTCACATAGGTGGGTGAAGTTGAAATAAGAATTATTATCAGACGGTGGATCAGTTGTTGCCGTAACAACCAGATTCAGATAGGGGATGTTGCTCCCCAAGCAGTTGTGCAGTTTATTTCTGCGGTTGGCAAATTTTCAGGTTCCTTGGTATTCAACTGTATCGTACCTCAATTGTTTGAAGGTTGCTCGCTTTTCACCCAGTTGGGTCCAAGCCGTTTGAATAGGGGCAGCTATTGTACCCCAAAATTTGCTCAACCTTTTCTTGCCTGATTTATGTTTCATTGCATTTCATTTGCATAGTTACATCATGTACATAGTTCAATCATTGGCATATCATAGCATAGCATGCCTCCAACAAGGGATCAAGGGTGCTTATCAAGAGAAGAGCCTAGCAAGAGGTGTCATCCAAGATTGAGAAGTCATCCAAGCCATCAAGAAGTGATTGGAAGTCTTGAGAGGTTTGAGTGCCTACATGTGGGTCTTGCTCCTATCTTGAGGAATGTTGAGAATCATCAGTGGGATGTGAAATAGGGAATGTGAATTTGAGGTGTGTATGGATCTCATGGGATGCCTAGAGGGCCCTATTGAAGCTGAGACAAGTCATTGATTCAAGTGTGAGAGCCACATTTGAGGTGCAGTCAACTAGGGTAACATTTGGGTCAATCCTAGGTCCATTGTGCAAATTGGAGAGCATCAAAGCCTACTTTGAGGTCATGGGATTCATGGATTGGTATGTTGATACATGTGTGGTGTTGTGCCAAGGTTAAGCAAAGAAGGATCAAGAGTGTGGGAAGTTGCTAAATTAGGGTTTCAGTGTAAAATCCCCTGTTTAGTGCCTAACTTCAAAGCCACATAAGTAAAAATACAAGTTTCAAATGGATCTTTGGCCAACATGAAACTTGTAGAGCATCTCAATACCTTTAATTTTAGTACTATAAGTCCTCAAGGGGATTTATAGAACTCAAGTTATGGTTCTTGAAAATTACAGGTCACCAGAGGACTATGAAATTTATCTGTGAAAGTCACTTGACTTCCAAGAAACTTTTTCCCTTCAAGGAATTTTCAAATGGATTATTGGAAAACATGATAGTTGTATATCTTGATCTTAGCTTTCCATAGAGTACTACAAGTACTTGATAGGATTTGTAGAACTCAAGTTATGATCTTTGCAAGCCAAGGGTATTTTGGGTATTGGTGATTATAGGTCATTTGTGATCATAGGTCCATAACTCTAACTTGCAAGCTTAAAATGGAAAATTGTTCAACATGAAACTTATTCAAAATGATGTTTTAGGTGTAATCAAGTGGTCATGAGAGCTTTTATTGGCTTGTAACAAGAAGTTGCTTGAAATGGCTTAAAAAGGGAGAAAAATAAGTCATTAAAAGGCAAAAAAATGGAATTTAATGATTGGGGTCAAAACAAGTCCATGTTATATACCAAATTGATCAGAAAAACCATTCCAAGAATGATGGCAATACCACATTTTGGATTTGAGGCCAATTTCACATGGTTCCCTTTTGTTACTTAAGGTTGAAGCAACATAACAATTGCACACCATGGGATCAAAAACAAGGAAGATATCATTCCCATCCAATTCAAAATGTCATAAGGGGAGAAATTCAGGTGAAATTAAGGGCTAGAACAGAGCAATGCATGACTGTTGCATATGATATTTTCAAAGGGAATGAGATTTTCAATTTCTCATTCAGGTTGTTACAGAAAGTTCTAGAGTGTTCTAACACACTCTATATAACTAATGCAATGCATTCAACAAGTTTTTTGGGCCAGCATTGGATAGAATCGAGAGAGAGCATTTGAAAATTTCATCATTGTATCAAGAATCGGTTTTGAGGATTAAGGAGAGTTCAGTGCAAATCATTTGTTTCAGAAGCTTTAGAAGGAGTTGTTGAGTGATTCTGGAAGAAATTGGAGCTTGAATCGAGCAATAACCTACTCTCTTCATCCATTTACACCAGGTATGCATCTTTCCATTTTCAGCATGATTCATAGCAAATTGGTTAGGATTTGATGTGTGGATAGTTTATAGATGATGCTAGGTTGGATTTAGGCACAAGAATTGGACAATTAGAGACCAAATTAGTGTGATGCCATTTTCTGTTGAAGCATATAACTCCTTGTTCTTGAGGTTTTAATGGTGTTTAGATATCAAGATTTGATCAGTGATGTGCGTAGATGAGTTTAGGATCATTAATTGCAAGTTTTGGAGTATTTCAAGAATGGAACCATGTCTGAACTTTGGATCGGTCTTGGAGTTAGGGTTAGAATCAGTGAAATTGGAGTGTATATTTGAACTCAGGAGGTGATTTTGAGTGGGATAGGGTATTAAGATGTGGTGTTTGGTGAGATTTGGTAACTGCCACACCGGAGAAGACGGTGGCACAGAGCTCAGGCCACCGTCTGAGTTTCCCTCCCATATTCAAAATGTTTTGGGGACGATGACTCTCAACTCGTTGGATCATGCATTGACCTTGACTGAGGACTCAAACCAACGGCCTTGATTTCGTTTCAGAGTATGAAGAGAGTTTTCACAAAACTCTACGTTTCATTAAACGCATTGGGTGGGCTTAACATTTGAATTGCTATCAGCACCCTGCATTGAGGCCCAATGGAGAATTACACTGGGATCTCTTGCTATTCATCACGCCTGTTTCTCAATTTCCATTTATTTTCCTGATTTTGTTATTATTTGGTTTGGGCTTAGGTATTCGCGCGCTACTCACATCTCACCTTTGGGCCCAATCTGATTTACAACATGGTTTAATTGCTATTTGCAACGCGCTTTTATTAATTTTCATTGTTTTTCTTTTATTTTTACATTTTTGCATATAGTTTAGGATTAAATTCACAATAAATAGGAAAATAATCATTTTTAGGCTAGGTTATTTTCCCTTGACTCCTTAAAGAGTCTAGAATTTAATAGGATTGGAATTTTATTAATTCATGCATTTTACATTTTAATTGCATTTTTGTATTTTTAATTGCTATTATTTTGAATATGTTTGGTATGCCATCTTGTTGATTTTGGTATGGGTGTTTGGTGTGGAATTTTGAGGTGATTCTTTTTGGGCTATATAGCTTAGATAAGCATGTACCCCTAGTAATTTTATAATATTTTTGTGAGATAAATTTAGGTTAGTTTGAACATTGAACTTTAGGTGTTATAGATTTAGGGTTTTAGGATAGTACCTTTAGGTTTAGGGCATAGTTTTAGGTCCAAATGAATGGTTAACCCCCTGGTTTTTATATGGAGTGATTCTTAAGAGGTTTAGGAGCCCTTAGAATTTTTTATAGGATTTTACAATCACTTTTAGTATTTTAAGTAGATTTAGTTTTAAGACTAACTTTTAGGTGTTTCTGACACTAATTTGACTAGTTTAATTCAATAGTTCCCCTTAGATTAGGGTGGTGGTGCTCTTGTGCTTGGATGAAGATGAAGACCAATTGAAGATGCTTTGGGGAGCTTGAAGGAGCTTGGAGATGAATACTTGTCCTCTTGTGAAGTGCTTGTCAGGAGCTTAGGAAAACTAGGGTTTTAGGAAGAGCATTAGACTAGTTTTGTTTCTTTCCCCAAACATGGAGTATATTGTTCATCTCCATTCAATTCAATGACATAAAGTACTCTTAAAGAAGTCACATATCTTCTTTGGAGGGATGAGTGGCATGCTTTAAGAATAGAACTTTGAGGATGCCATTCTATTACAGTGTTAAGATCTTAGTGGCTTCCCTTGGTTGTCATTGAGTTTCTTAACACTTCAACTTGATCTTGTTAATTGATCCTCCCTTGGAGGTGCTTGTTAAAGCTTGGTAAAGATGAGGTTGCTTTTTGAAGCTTGTTGAGAGGAAGTCTGTGCTTGTTGAAGCTGGTGGCTTGTTGAAGCTAGGGTTCTGTTGCTGGTTGAAGATGAGGTTAGGAGCTTGATGAAGCTGTTTACTGGTTGAAGTTTGAAGCTTGTTGAAGCTTGGTGCTTGTTGAAGATTGAAGGAATTTTAAGATGGGATCTATTCATGAAGATGAAGGTTGTTGCTGTCAATTTTTGCTGTTTAATCAACTGTTGCTGTCAGAGCTGCTGCTGGTGCTGTTTGCTGTAGGAGTTTGGTGCTGCTGCTTGGGCTACTTCCTCTGCTTTGGGTTTTATTTTCTATATTGTTTGTTGGCTTGTGCTGCTTGCCCCTAGGTTTGAAGTGAATGTTGATTCATTTTGCCTGTTGTTTTCCCAGGTTCAAGGCATGAGAATCCTTGCCTCGCTTGTATTGCTGCATTGCATGCATTTTACTGTATTTGCTTGCTTTCTTTTCTGTTTATCCCCTAGGATCTCTGATTTCCTCTGTGCAGGAGGGAATTATGACAGACATTAGGATTCTTATCCATGCATGACAACATTAGGTTAGTTTTATTCCCTTTTCAACCCTAGGCTTTTTAGAGTTTCTTTCTCTTCTTTTCTCAAAACAACTCAAAAATACAGTAATAAGGTTAATCGATGTCGTACGTTATGAGCCTTAAGCTATCTGAGAAAGGGTTGCTGGAGAGCTTCTTTCCAGTAGTCTGGCTGCTTAGTATGGTACCCTTTGGGTGACATGCGACGTAGTCACTCTCAAATCATAGTCTCTAGTACGTCAGAGATTGCAAACAAACTAAAAAACACTTCTTTCGTAAAAGATTCAAAACAAACATCAAAGTGTCATTTTTGTCCTCTTGGACTCTTAATCAAGAAAAACCCTTTTTTAAGGTAGTAAAAAACAGTCAGACAAACTTGTGTCTTCCGTAGCCCAAACTACGTTTGCTCTGATCTTTCATGCTGTATGAAAGTACGTAGGCATAGGATGCCGTATCCTAGCGAGCAACCTTCCCCTCCCTCTCTCGTAGGTAGGCGAACTACGTCGACTCTGATTTCTCGTTCTAGACGGGAATACGTAGGCATAAAGTGTGATACTTTGCCGAGTCATTTTCGTTTCTTTTTAACCCAGACCTTTAGAGTAGATAGAATAACAATCCGTACTAGAAAACAAGCATGGATCCCGTCGAGTACGGCAGACGTGAGGGGTGCTAATACCTTTCCCTTGCGTAATCGACTCCCGAATCCAGGAATTTGGTTGCGACGACCATTCCTTTCCCGTTTTGCATTAGGTTTACTCTGAGCGTTTCCTTTCCCTCTGTTGGGATAAATAACGCACGGTGGCGACTCTTCTGTCATAGTCGGCGCCGATTTTTGCAGTAGCGACACCGTCTTTGGCGGTTCCCAATGTAACACTGCACTCACCTTAGATGGATCCACAGAAACACCATCACCCAAAATAACATGCCCCAGAAAACTTACCGTCTTCAACCAGAATTCACACTTCGATAACTTAGCAAACAACTTGTTATCCTTCAATACTTGTAAAGCAATCCTCAAATGTTCTGCATGTTCTTCCTCAGACTTAGAATAAATCAGAATGTCATCAATGAACACGACAATAAACTGATCCAAATAAAAATGGAAGATACGATTCATATATTCCATAAACACACCTGGCGCATTAGACACTCCAAAAGGCATTACTGCATACTCGTAATGTCCATATCAAGTCCTAAATTCCGTCTTCTTAATATCACCTTCTCTCACTCTTATCTGATGATAACCCGACCTCAAGTCAATCTTACTGAACACACGAGCTCCCACTAACTGATCCATCAAATCATCGATCCTTGGAAGAGGATATTTGTTCTTGATGGTCACTTTGTTCAACTGTCGGTAATCAATGCACAAATGCATGCTACCGTCCTTCTTCTTCACTAACAATACTGGAGCTCCCCATGGCGACACACTTGGTCTAATAAACTTTCTATCCAACAACTCTCCAATCTGAGATTTCAACTCAGCTAACTCCACTGCCGACATCCTGTACGGCGCTATAGAAATAGGCCTCGTACCAGGAACAAGATCAATGCTAAACTCAACCTCTCTCTTCGAAGGCAACTCTGTAATATCATCCGGGAACACTTCCGGAAACTCATTCACCACAACTAACTCATCCAGCCTTGCCTTGTTGCCAATAGACAGTGATGTAAATAAAGCAAACACCTGCGCTTCATCTTCCAACAAGGTTCTCAATTCCTTACCAGACAAGGAATCTGCCAACGCTTCCTCTTCAGGAGTCAAAAACAATAACACTTTCCGAAAACAATCGATGTACACTCGGTTAAACTCCAACCAGTTCATACCAAGTATAACATCCAAACCATCAAGTGGAAAACAGATCAGATCCACACCGAAGTCTCGGCCAAAGATAGTCAGTGGACACTTCAAACACACTAGCGAAGTAGTCACTGAACCAATCGAGGGAGTTTCAATAGTCATCCGCCGCTCAAGAGTAGTCGGCACCAAACCTAACCTCTTCACACAATCAACAGAAGTAAACGAGTGGGTCACACCCGTATCAATCATAGCAGTCAAAGGAATGTTATTGATAAAACAAGTACCTTTGATCGAACGTTCTCCATCTTCCGCTTGAGTTCCCAAAACTGCAAATACTTTACCCGCCACCTGAGGCGCCTTAGCCTTCCTCGGCTTCTCACAATGAGTACTAATGTGGCCCTTCTCACCACAGTTATAACAAGTAGGCATATTAGTCCTACAGTCCGCCATCACATGGCCCAGCTTCCCACACTTGAAGCACTTTTTCGCATCACGAGGGCAATGATTGGCCCGATGACCCATGCCACCGCACTGGAAACACTTCGTACCAGCCAACGCCCTACCCTCTCTGGGCTTCCTATCAACAGCACCCTTGAACTTCCCCTTACCAGTCGGAACACTGTAAGGAGTACCACTGAACCTTTGCTTACCCTTACAATTACTCGCCGCCTTGTAGTGTGTGATCCTTGCACGGTTATCGTTATCATAGATACGACTTCTACTCACCAACTCAGGATAGCTCCTAATTTTCTAACATGCGATTCCCATCTTGATCTCTGGCCTCAGCCCATTCTCAAATTTCAGACACTTTGAAGTCATAGCTTCCTCAGTGTTATAATGAGGACAATACTGAGCCAGCTCCTCAAACTTAGCAGCATACTCGGCTACCGACATACTGCCCTGTTTCAATTCCAAAAATTCCACCTCTTTAGCACTTCTGACATCTTCTGGAAAATACTTCTCCAGAAATTCAGACCGAACCACCTCCCAAGTAATCGGAGTCCCCGAAGCTTCCATCCTCTGACGGCAATTATCCCACCAAGCCTCGGCCTTCCCCTCGAGCATGTGAGTACCGAACCTCACCTTCTGCTCGTCACTGCACCCCATGGTTCTGAAGATCTTCTCTATTGCCTTCAGCCATTTCTGTGCAGCTACCGGATCCAGAATTCCACCTTCAAACATTGGTGGCTTGTTGCTCTGGAACTGCGTCAGGTCTCTAAACTGAGCTCCCGCAGCCAGATTCTGGTTGGTCACCACTTGCGCCATAACCTGCATCGCCGCAGCCAACGTCATGTCATTCCTCCCAGCCATTCTACTCAACAACAATCTAGGTTAACAGAAAATAAGCAACTCTATTCTATAGACAGACTCAACACACTACACTGGCCGGACGAACCGACCTGCTCTGATACTAACTTGTAACACCCCGTTCCCAAAATAAAATAAATCAAACAAATAAAACACATATCAGTGATTCTCTCCCAAACGGGATGCCACAATATACGTCAAAATTTCTACAAATATTTTTCCCAAATAATTCAACTGAATTCTTCAATAAAATTGCAGCGGAAAAATATACGGTATGTCATAACACAAACTATCATATACATACATCATCCATATCCATCATCATCATATATACAATAATGGTCATCTGCCCCAAATACGCACATCAACGACCATCACCACACATATACAAAAATACAGACACGCCACAGGGGCACACATATAGACATCGACAGAAAAACTCCCAAAATGCCCCGGTGTTACGTATCAGAGCAGCCCTACGGAGACATCATAATCCAACAAGCTAAACACCTGGATTGTCTGCACTTCCGAAGAAGCACAGACCACAACAGCAACAAAGGGGTGAGAATTACGATTAAATAATAATGGTATAATAGTACATGTAATAAAAGGCAGAAATCAATAATAATACTATTTCATATACATATCATCCGGACTCATGGTCCCACCACCAACCACGACACACTATCACGCAACAAAGTACTCACACAACTCTAAACACATGGTACCGTCTCATAATCCACGATGGGCACCAGGCCATCAACCCTCCTCACAGGAGCACATATCAACGATGGGCACTTGGCCATCAACCCTCCACTCAGGGAGCATACCACACTGATGGGCAACTGGCCATCAACCCTCCACAATGGGAGCACCACAACAATATCGATGGACACCTGGTCATCACCCTCCACAATGGGAGCACATCTCTGATGGACACCTGGCCATCACCCTCCACTATGGGAGCACCTCATAAACATCGATGGACACATGGCCATCACCCTCCTCACCGGGAGCACAACACATTAACATCGATGGACACATGGTCATCACCCTCCTCACCGGGAGCACACCAACAATACCGATGGTCACTGGGCCATCACCCTCCTCTACGGGAGCACACACAACCATATTCCCACACAACATACATCTAGCACACCAAGTGCAAACCGATCCTATTGATCCACCCCTCACACAATATATATATATATATATATATATATATATATATATATATATATATATATATATATATATATATATATATATATATATATATATATATATATATATATATATATATATATATATATATATATATATATATATATATATATATATATATATATATATATATATATATATATATATATATATATATATATATATATATATATATATATATATATATATATATATATATATATATATATATATATATATATATATATATATATATATATATATATATATATATATATATATATATATATATATATATATATATATATATATATATATATATATATATATATATATATATATATATGACGCACAAGGCGTACCGATCGCACGAATCCATTTACATCACAAAATGCATACATAACAGGCACACAAAGTGCGTCGATCCCACGGATCCGCTCACCACACACAATGCACACCAGGCATGTCGGTCCTACTGACCCAAATATATCACATAACGGCACACATAAGCAACGCATAATAAGCGTATCGATCCTCACGGATCCACTCACTACAACACACCAACAAAACGCACTCAAGGCGCCACGATCATCCTGATCCTCACATCTCACACACAGCATGCATACGGTGCACACATCTCACGTGCATATCCACAATGGTTCATACATAATGCGTAATCCACCAATTATGCCTCTTGCAAATACACGTCGGCCAAACAGCCCTACAACCACCAACATATGCTCGCACCAGCATCTCCAGCAAGCCTCTCATCGCACAAGACCAACGAGGGTCCAAGCCCCTAGCGGAACAACACAAAAACAACAGCAAAATACAAGACTGCTGCTGGGCTCGCTGGCACATTCGCCCGGCGAAGGCCCGTAGCGAACACTCGCTGTCATTCTCCTGGCGAAACCTCTGGTAAAGCCAGACAGAAGCTTCTGCCAGCACTCGCTGGCTAGTTCGCCCGGCGAAGCCTGGCGAAGGCTCGCCCCCATTCGCCCAGCGAATACCTGCGTATTCAGAAAAATTCTGCGCACCAGAATCCTCATCCACTCCCGATTCCGCCCGATTGAATCGAAAACTCTCAACTAACAACACACTACAACTAAGCTATGGGTCTATTCCCGATTCTATCCGCTAAAACGTATCATCTGCTCAATTTACCAACTTCCGGCATAACTCCGAAACTACTCAAAAATCCCAAATTCATTCTACTCAATATTCTCAGCACATGCAAACGAATTAATCATCAAACAACACAACATTCACATCAATAACAGCATGCAATCGACATCAAACATCAATAAATCTATGGGGATTAGGGATTTCCCCCCTTTCTACCGATTAATCATGCATTTACCCAATTTAACCGATTATTCTCCCCCCTTACCTCAAATCAAGCTTTGACGATGAATAAGCTTCTCAATCCACATGAAATTCGCTTGCTAAGTTGCTGTTCTTGATCGTTCTCTTTCTCTTGCTCAAACCGTGTTCTCCTCTTCTTTCCAATTCTATTTTTCCAAAATGGCAATGTTACCCCTCATCCCAAATAATCTTCTTTTTAATCCAAAATAAATATAATTCTCTTAATTCCTTTAATTCAAAAATCTAATTAATAACATTTTCTCATTTATATTAATATTAGCAATAATAATGATAATAATTAATAATAATTTTTTACATTACTATCAATTATCACAATTTATTAATATTATGAACTCTTGACCTTCCACAATAATTCTCAAAATACACCCGCGAATAAAATAATCACAGAAACTAAAAATAATTAAAATGGGCGTTACAAAACCAATGCAATATGATATTTTATGGATGCACAAACACAGTCAAACACACATATACAAAGGTAAACAAACAGGAAGCCTAGGTTTGCAACGAGCATGGAGCAAAGGGTATACCCATCCCCAAAGGGTGTGGCCTAAAGGTTGACTGTACCTGCAGAACAAGGTTCTAAGAAGGTGCCCAAAATCATTAGTCCATCTTTCGGATATTACCAATTTCCCGACTAACTCGGTGGTTAATAATATTCTCAAGAGAACCTCTTTTGAGTGTAGCATCGTGTAGCAACTATTTTGGGACTACTCCCTCATAATCATCGCACTACGTCCTAATAAAGGCCAAAGTGGGGTTAAAGGTAACTATGGTCCCTGGTATCACAGGCTCCAAGGTCGAAAATAGTGATTGTTTTCACGACTGACTCGTTCAACAGTACCATTTCGAGAGGGTCTCAACTAAGTGGTGATTCTCGAGTCAACTTGGTTGGGACTCACTCCCTATAAGCCTCGTCGAATATCTCACCATCCTATCATTTCACTCAAGTCCGGGTGTAGGACTTTGTCTCACCACTCAAGGATATCAACCCAAAAGCAATAGATAAACAATTATACAGATAAACAGATAATCACATATAAAAATAAAAAAGCAAAAATAAACAAGTTAGGGAAACCCACTGAAGAGTCCCCAGTGAAGTCGCCATTTCTGTCACGGTGAAAATTGGATACCAAGCTATTGATTAGCTTGAACCTTAATTTATTACAACCGGTCTTTAATTTGTCCAAAGGAAGGGAAAAAGATCGAATTACCCACAATGCAATGCAAATGCAAAATTTAGAGAGTTATAGGTCCGGGGGTTGGTTAAACTCAGGGAAGGTGCTAGCATCCTAAGTTTCTGTAGTACTCTACAGGGACCTCTTGTTTTATGTTGTTTATTGCTAAGGTTTATCTGCTTAAGGATGAAAGACCTAGTGGTTTGATTCTATGTATACTCGCCAAGACGTCACATCTTGTGCCTACATATCCTAACGGGAATGGAGTCAGAGTATTTGTAGTTCCCCTAAAGGGTTTGAGGAGTTCTTTGACTGTGGTCAAAGTTCCTACGGGATAAGGTAGTTGATTGGATGGTTTTGGGAGAAAAGACGAGTTGTCATTTTAAGGGAGATTACTTAATTCAACCGCCACAACTTCGTAGGAAAATAGTTTTTGCATCATCTTAAGAGAAGGGCTCAAGTACTCGGATTGTCAACAAGTACGCCTCTATCTCTCTTAAGCCGAAAAGTCCCTACATATTGACTGAATTGTTATGGGGTAGAAGTTTTATCTCGCTTAAGATGATTAACATCTTATTCTCTAATATGTTTGAATAAGGTTTGATTGAGTTGATTTGTTTTTATCTAAGTTGTAAAATAAAAGACAAAGGTCCTCCTATGGGTAGGATCTATCTTAAAAGATCGACTTGAATGGAATCAAGGATCAACGGGGAATATGATGCAAATGAGATGCATACGCACAATTGTTTAAGTCATGCGCAGATTCTTCCTTTGGACATTATGCAATGCGATAAAATAAATTGCTGGAAGGTAAAAGATTATAAATATAAATTGCGGAAAAAGTAAAAGCATACACAAACACATGAAAGCGCTACGACAAGTGTGTGAATTATGCATATGTGAGTGGAATCGATGCGGGGACGCAAGCGTGCATGATTGATTAAGTTAGGGAGTTGATCTTATTTTAGTGGAATTGATTTTAAGAAAATAGTTGAATTCACTTTAAGTGAAATTGATTTTAGGGGAAAAGTTATATTGGATTTTATATAAAATAATTTTTTTTTAGGTCATAGATTAATTAAATTAATTAATAAATAAAAGCTTAGTTATTATTAATAAGTTTTAATAAAGAGAGTTGTCATTATTAGATAAAAACAAATCAAAAAGAAATTCATTATTATAATTTTTAGTTGCAATTTATTTAGGAAAAATAATTTTATTATTATTTAAGGAATTAATAAAATAGAAAACAAAGGTTGATTTAAGGTTGATTGGTTAATTAATTAATTAAAAAAATTGATTATTAATTAAGTTAATGAGTAGATTAGGAGTTCAATTAATTAGTGCAGCGTGCGATTGGGTGTGAATGCGCAAGCGAGGGTTTACCGTGGTCGAGCAGATGTGGCCGTGTGATGAGATCCATTGGAGATCTGAGTGTCGTAAGTGTGAGGTGCACGGTAGATAGTATGTGTATGCAAGCATGTGATTACAAAATAAAAACAAAATTAAAAGAAATAGGAAAACCCTAATCCCCATTCATCCCCCTCCCCTTCTCCTTCCGTTGATCGCCCCTTCCTCCATCTCTCGCCGCATCTCAGCCTTCTTCTTCTTTCTTTTCTCAATTTTTCCATCCTCTTCTTCTCCCTGTACTCCTCTCCTGTTTCCTACATAAATCAAGCAAAAAAAAATTAAACTGTTAGCGAAAAAACGATAAAAGAAAAAGGGTTTCGATGGCAAAGGGTGGTGGTCTCCGTGAAGGTTTTGAACAGCGATGGCGAAGGTTTCGGCCGCGGACGGTTGATTTTCAGCAACGGTGGCTTTGGGCTTGCTCGCGAACGGCTTGGACAACGACGATGATGAAAGTGGTCTCGCAGTGGGGAAAAGATAAGCTCTCTCACTATTTCGATTTACGAGTTTAAGGTTTGATTTGGGATTTCTTTCAATATCCTCTCTCTCTATTGAACTTTGTTTCCTTTTATAGTCAAACTTTGGATTTTGAATTGAATACCGTTATGAATACTTTCCAAATCTGACTAAACATGTCGAAAATCTGTTTTGGAAAGAAGTTAAACATTTCTTCATGGCAATAAAATCATTTACGCTTCGGTCACAACACGTTTGATTATTTTGGAAAGAAATCAATAGTTGGCTTTGAGCGCGTCTGACTTATGGTGATATTTTCGTTTCAGGTCCATGTTGTGTTGATTGGCTGCTAGACTTGTCTGGAAGGAATTGGACAAATACTTGAAGCAACAACTCAATTCACTTCTATTTCACTGTCCTGTTGCAATGATGTATGCTGGTTTCGTTTAACAGGGTTGAAGTGATTGGTGCTTGTATTTCTTCACGGAGAACAAATTCATCAATGCTTGCTTTCTTCTGAAATCTCAACCAGGAGTTAGTTAGCTTATGCCTCCTCAAATGATCGAGCTGGTAAGTGCGCAGCTTTGAAATATTTGATGTTGTTGTGGGCGACGATGTCGTGATTTCAAATATCTTTTAATGGCGGTCTTAGCTTGAAGAAAGTGAAGACCTACTCTTACTTTGTACAGTCGTACGACGATGCCATAATGGGTCATATATCTTTTGCTTCTAACACTTACTTGATTTGGTCTTTTGGTGTCGTTCCGTTTACGTTTCATAACCTGTTATTCATTTGGTTGCAGGAACTTTCAAGCCAACGCTTGCCTTCGTGATTAATATTAGAGAAATTTAACATGTATGCTCTATCATCAAGGCACTGCTCGAGATATCGAGTCCCGGGTTATGAAAATCGGGTAAGTGCTCTATGTTGTTAATTTCTGCAAATCCGCATTGTATGTGAAAACCGTGTTTAGATCCCTCAATTTAGACAAGATGCTAGTGCAAACCGGATGTTGAACTTATAGGACATTTCTTCATGATACCTAATGCTGACTTTTCTTGATCTTGTCTCAAACAGGTTATAGATACCGATGATGGGTCGTTGGTCACGGTGCTGCTGTTGATATTGAGGTTGTTGCTACTGGAGTTCAAAACAAGTGTCGTTGCTACCTCTGGTCACGGTATTCTCTCTTTCGTCTTTGCTGCAAAACCGTTTTTTTACCTCTAGCTTTTCCTTTCTTCTCTTTTTTTTTGTCTCGACAGAATGAAAACCTTCCCTTTCTACTTGAGTGTACTTGATGATTGTTAATGATAATAGTTTCCTGTTCTGACCAAAACTCATGCCCTTGATGGCAGGTTTTCGTAGTGGCAAAATGTTCAAGGCTAGCCGTGTATAAAACTTAAGCATGGAGGGACTTACAGCATGGCCTTCCGCATCTGGAGGTGATGACACAACTTGGAAACAACACTCTACATGGAGTCTGAATGCCATTATTGTTGGGTCACTTATTAGATACACTTGTATTACTTTCCAAGTCTTGTATTCATGTCCTTGACTACAGTAATTCAATCATACTTATGACTTTGTAAAGAGTAATGACTTTTTTAATTTTGTATAGTATTATATGACCATTTGGATAACTTCAAAAAAGTTACTATCTCCTTTGTGGAGGGTTAACCGTAAGTATTTGCACTTGGATGTCTTCGTAAACTCTATTGTTTTTTTTCTCAAACGCAGTTCTGTTTATGATGTTGGCATTGATGTAAGCAGTATCGCCTTGATATCTAAATCTCAATTGAAAATGAACCTTTAATTGAATTAGAGCTTGGTCACTCAAAAAACTTGACTTATATTCTGAAAGACTTATTCATTCTGAAAAAGGTTAAGTGGTCTGTTGGACATCTTTAGAAAAACGTAACCTCAGCATGCCACACTTAGAATTAGCCGGTAAATAAAACTATATCCATCCTTTAAAGAAGTTTTCTTAGGGACAAAGTAACACATAACGGCTGAATTTCTCAACCTCACGATAGTATCACCATAAACAACTTTCCATTCTTTTCTCTTGGGGAATCACTGTTATGTTACCTTTAGAACTTGCGAAGAAAAACCTTTATGGAAATGTGACTTAGACATCTGGGTGTTGGAAGGATCCTGGTTGTATCATCAGGCCAAAGCTTGCGAATTTGAACTCGAACTTTCTTAAATCACTCTTGATAATGACAATGCTCCCTTTAAAAAAGATCCAGAGATGGTCTGAGATGCTTAAATTGAGAGAAGAAAAAGTATACCATTCACACTTGTCATACCTGCACAAACTGGTTAGTCGCAATAAACATAAATACGAAGTATAAAGCCAAAAAAACGCAAGAAATGCACAAAGGAGGTGGTATCTTAAAGTCAAAAATTAGGGTGCGACAGGTAACTATTACGGTTTTTTAATAGTTGATGATTTTTCTAGATTCTGTTGGACTATCTTCTTGGCTAGCAAGAGCGATGCATTCGCATCATTTGAAAGATTTGCTAAGCTTTCTCAAAATAAATTAAACACAAACATAATATCAATTAGGAGTGATCATGGAGGTGAGTTTGAAAACCATTTGTTTGAGGAATATTATGGTAAACGCGGTATTGATCATAACTTCTCCGCTCCATGTACCCCTAAACAAAATGGGGTTGTGGAGCATAAAAATCGTATTTTGGAAGAGTTAGGGAGAACCATGATCAATGAAAGTGCATTACCTAAGTATTTCTGGGCTGATGTCATAAGTACGACATGTTATGTATTGAATAGGGTGCTTATCCGCCCAATTCTAAACAAAACACCGCATGAACTTTTAAAAGGGCGCAAGCCAAATGTCTCTCACCTACATGTCTTCGGTTGTAAGTGTTTCGTGTTGAATAATGGAAAGGAAAGCTTAGGTAAATTTGACTCTGAGGCTGACGAAGGTATCTTCCTCGGATACTCTCAGTCAAGTAAAGCGTATAGAATTTACAATAAGAGATTACTTACTGTTGAAGAGTTTGTACACGTAACATTTGATTAATCTTATCCGAGAGATGTCGGAAAAGGTAGTGTTGTTCATGGTGCAGGTATATCTTTGGAAGACATACTCAAAAGTGCCGAGTCGGGAATTGATCAACCCGACCTAGCCAAAGTTGAGGAGGAAAAAGATGACCGTCATGAAGAAACCGAGGTAGTTCATCCGTCTGCAAAAGATGATCTTCCTCCAGCTTGGAAGTCTTCCAAAGACCATCCCATCGAAAATATCCTCGGTGATATATCAAAGGGGGTGACGATCGGTCTAAGATAAGTAATTTTTGTTATCATTTCGCTTTCGTTTCTCAAATAGAACCTAAAAACCCAAAATAAGCCTTACTCGATGAATATTGGTTCTTATCTATGCAAGAGGAACTTAACCAGTTCAAGAGAAATAAGGTTTGGGACCTTGTACCTCCTCCGCGAGGTCATCGAGTAATTGGCACCCGATGGGTGTTTAGGAACAAACTGGACGAAAACAGGGTAATAATTCGCAACAAGGCGCGTTTAGTCGTGCAAGGGTATAACCAAGAGGAAGGCATCGACTATGAGGAGACTTATGCGTCGGTTTCCCAACTTGAGGCTATACACCTTTTACTTGTCTTCGCTTGTGCGAAAAATTTTAAGCTATTTCAAATGGATGTAAAAAGTGCATTTCTTAACGGCTATATTAATGAAGAAGTTTATGTTGCTCAACCTTCGGGCTTTGAATCTCATGAATATCCTGATCAGGTATATAAGTTAAAACGTGCCTTGTATGGACTCAAGCAAGCCCTCGGGCTTGGTATAAACATCTAAGCAAGTTTCTACTTGATCAAGGGTATTCAAGAGGCAATGTTGACACAACCCTCTTCATTAAGCGTCAAGGAAAACACTTAATTTTGGTGCAAATTTATGTTGACGATATTATATATGGATCAACTAACATGAATCTCGTAAGAGAGTTTTCTAATCTAATGCAGGGAGAATTCGAGATGAGTATGATGGGAGAGCTCACATACTTTCTCGGATTACAAATCAAGCAACTTGAAGAAGGAACTTTTGTGAGCTAGACGAAATATTGTCTTGAGCTTCTCAAGCGGGTTGACATGGCAAATTCCAAAGCCATTGACACACCAATGCCAACATGTGCAAATCTCAGTCGAGATGAAAGTGGTAAGGATGTAGAGGTAAAAAGATATCGAGGTATGATCGGCTCTCTTCTTTATCTTATAGCCTCTAGACCCGATATTATGTTTAGTGTTTGCATGTGCGCTAGATACCAATCCTCTCCTAAAGAATCCCATCTAAAAGTTGTTAAGCGCATACTTAGATACCTTTTTGGTACTCTAAAGTATGGGCTATTGTATTCTAAAGGAGATAATTGCTCCTTGGTTGGCTTCACCGATTCCGATTTGGCCGGGTGCAAATCGGATAGGAAAAGTACGAGTGGTACTTGTCACTTATATTCAAACTCCTTGGTAAGTTGGCATAGCAAAAACAGGTTTCTGTTTCTTTGTCAACCGCCGAGGCGGAATACGTTGCCGCCGGTAGTTTTTGCGCTCAAGTCCTATGACTTAAGCAACAACTGCTCGATTTTAATCTCAAACTAGAGTGTATTCTGATTTTCTATGACAATACGAGTGCCATCAATCTTACCAAGAATCCCGTGTTGCACTCACTGATCGCGACTTTCTATGTCTAATACAACTAACTGCAAGTGCACAGTCTATCGCGTAGTAATAAAAGATATCGATCCCACAGGGACTCGTAATCAAACTAGTGTTCTCGGGAGTTACTATGTTTAGCTAGGTAGAATATGTTTTAAGGGAATAAGATTGTCACTAAAAGAGGGAACTAAGATTACTATTTAGATTTTAATTAATTGAATCGATACGTAGTAATTGTGTTCTTCAGGGATTTGATAAATTACTGGTGTATGAAATAGTTTTCACAGTTTATTTAAGCAGAAAATGGAGATTCAAAGACTCTCGTCTCACGATGGTTATTGACGCTAATCATAATCCTAAGGGCCAAACGTACACTTTCGTATCCCGTTCGGGGTTAAAACTATTTTTTGGAAATCTCTAAGTTCTAATTCGTTTTAAAGTGCTTTCGCTGTTATTAAAACAAATGCCTAGTGTTTACTATCTGACCTTACCGCAGCTTTCGCTTGTTGGTTCGTATCTTAATTAATCTCCCACTTTCGTGGCAAAACTACTTTTAAATAAGTTCTCGCTTTCGCGACGAAGTTTATTTCGTGAATCAATTTTAAACACTTAGACCATAGGTTATTTTTGTGAAAAGAAAGTTTTCAAACAAGAGTTATCAAATCCCATTCGAATTATTACTACATATCGATTACCTAAGTTTAGCTAGACATGGAATTGGGAAAAACAAAACATAAATAATAATAATAAATAATAAATTGCATTATAATAAAACAGAAGTCGATCAAAATGAAAACCTGTAAATAATGCCAATTGGCCTTTGGGCAGATCCTCCACAGATGTTGGCAGGATTCTGATCTTTAGTTCCAAATTGATCGTACAGTGCAATAGGTATTACAGAAGAGCGGAAATGGAAATGAGGAATTGAAAAGGGAAATAAAGGAAAGGAATACAAATAAAAACTGGAAAGTAAATTTGCTCTGGAAATTAAATTCGGCAGCACTTCGTGGTATGAATGCAGCACCCTTTTTGAAGTCCCCTGCTTCCCTTTTTATAGAAGTGGAATCCCAACGGTTATCTCTGAGGATGATGGACCTTGAGGCAGATAATTTAGGGAGTAGTGGACCACTTAATGGGAATTGGAACTGCTCTTTTGACGTGTAATCTGAGTGGGGCGTTTTTGCCTGCATGACGGTCGTCACAAGGTGTGACGGTCGTCACCCGTGTGACGGTCGTCATGCATCTGTGACGGTCGTCACATCAGCAAAAATAGTCTGTTGCGCTTTTCATTGTGTTTTCACTCCTTTTTCGTCCATATTTCATCTGGGATTGCTTCTTTTCTTCATGTTGCCTTGTTTAGACGTGATCGTTGAATACCTGCAAAAACATCAGACAAATACACGGAAATAACCCGAAATCGGATCGAAAATGGTTAGACTTTAGTTGAATTATGCATGAAAATATCTATATGATTTCGTGTTATCAAACTCCCCTAAGCTTGAATCTTTGCTTGTCCTCAAGTAAAACGTGGAAAAGTCGGCAAGCACGAGGCTGCTTCTTCGTTCGCAGAGTTTGGAAAAACCGGGATTCTTGGTAGGAACAAGACGAGTATCATGACGACACTGGACTACGAGTCTCCGGAGGTCTCCTTTTTATGCAAATTGGTCTCAGTCATGCTACCGCATCTTGGTGTCAAGGTTCTCGTGGCAAGTTCACCCTGTTTGTTCTAGCGCAATCACATTAAGCCCGTTGTCCGCACACTTTCATGGCAAGTCGACCTGTTAGTGAATATGATCTCGTTTTTGTTTTTGATCTTCTTCATTGATCATAATTTGGTGTCATTGATTTTTCAATGAGTTTTTCGTGCCGTTGGGCTAAATGCTCGGGTGAGGAGCACCTAACTTAGAAGGGAACGTATCTTATATTCTTGGGCTTTTTAGCTCTCTTTTCATGATTTTTCATCTTTTTGGAGATCATACACTTATTTGCATCGGTCGCTCGCTTAGAAGTGTTTTTAGGATGGTGCTGACTGCTAGTATAAACTACTTGGGGTTGAGTTTGCGTAGACACTTGAGACTTTGGTACACGTAGATGGTGAAACCGACTCGCATAAACTAGAGATCTAAGGTGTCTGGACGATACTGGTTTTGTTAGAACTGTCGTTTCCTCGGAGTTTCAAAACTCGGTTTGAACTCAGGTGCATTCTCGTGAAGCTTTTGCTTTTGAGGAACAAATGAAAGTTTTTGTTTACGTTGAATGATGTGGGGATTGTTTGCGTAACGTGAAAAATATATAGACGAGCTTTATTTGCTAGAAATAGAAAGTGTAAAAATAGAAATCACTAAAATTCAAAGTGCAGTGAAATGGAAATAAAGGAAATAAGGGAAGTTCAGAGTACAGTGGAAATAAGGCTCCGCTCCCACACTATCTCGATCAGTGTCCTCACTGATTCTTGAAGCATGCGAGAGGGAGATACAACTGAAAATGAAAATACAGAATACTGAAATATAGTAAACAATGAAGGAAAAAAAATGAAAATCTAGTCCCGGCCTCTGTCACGTCCGCGCTGGCGTCCTCTGGCTCTAGCAAGGGCTACTCTATCCTCATAGCTCATGGCTCCCGTGTGGTAGACCGTGTCTCGGAGTCCTTCGACCTGCAGGGTCAGATTCGCTAGACTCTCAGTGATCGTAGATTGGCCGGTGTGAAGTTGTTGCATTTGAGTCCGATGCCAAGCTTCGAACTGGTCAGCTCGCTGGTTCTGCTGCTGCAGCATCGTGAGTATATGTGCCTGCTGGTCTAGGGAGCGACGGAGGTCCTCTTCGGTGTAGTCGGGCACGGGATGGTGACGACGGCAGCGAGAAGATGTACCTACTGGAGGAGGAGGCTGCGATGCCTCTGGCTGCTCGGACCTGTCCAACTCAGCTTGGATTTCATCGTCGGAATCATGAGTGGGATCCTGAGTAGGAACAGCGGCAGCAGGAGGGGCAGTGAGGTCAAACAACCAGTTGGTACGGTCCTCTGGATGGATGCGGGTGCGGGACGGAAGGATGATGCTTCTGACGGTCTTGCCACGCACAACCGGATGGTATTTCCCGTCAGCTCGGGAGCGGATGAGATGGAAGGCCCTGCAGTGGTCGGTGTCAAGGAACACCGAGGGGATGGAATGGAGGTGCTGGAGGCGGTCGCCAAGGTTCAGCCCAAGTGCAATAGCCGTGACAATCCCGCCAAAGTAGAATGGCTTCGAGCCACGGTTGTAGTTGGCCTGAATGTGAGCCAGCAGGAACGGGGCAGCATTAACAGGTTCATTGTTGAAGACGCAATGAAGAAAGAAGAGCTCCTTGGAGTTCACTTTGTGGTTGTTGTCTCTGGCGAAGAAGGTGTTGCTCAACGCTCTGTGAAAGTACCTGATGGCGGGGTTATGGATGTGAGTGGCATGCAGGGAGTCCCAACCATCGGCATTTAGGCCGGTCAACTGATACCACAGCGCGAAGGCTTCATGCTGGAACTAATCAGTGATGCGGCGATGAGCGTTGTCGCCGCGAGGTAGCTGTAGGATGCCGGCAATCTGGTTTTGGTGCATCTGATAGTTAACGCCAAACATCCGGAAGCAAGCGGCACCTGAGTGCTGGTTGAGTTCGCCGCTGCTGGTGACGTACGTGAACGAACTCAAGAACTCAAGAGTGAGTTGTTCGTAGGTCGGCTGGGGGTTGGTGCAGAGGTTCCAGATGCCTGCTCGTTGAAGCATCCAGGTTACACCTTCAAGGAGTCCGAGCTCCGTAAGCGATGGAAGGTGCGGGTAGTGAGTTGGCTGGAGTGACCTCTGATGAAATGCAATGTACTGTGCTCGTTGTCTGTCGCCTAGCTCGCCTTCAGGGAAGGAAATGTTGCTGACATCTGCGTTTCCGGCCATTGTTGAAGATGGAGAGGTTTCTGAGGTTTTGGGGTTTTTCGGCGGAGAGGGAAAAATGACAGAACGGTGGTTTGGAGGTTGAATTTGGAGTTGAGGTTTATAGTTCAATATGGGGAGGACGAAAATCGTAGTGGGGTATGAATTTTGGAAGTTTGAAAGTGATAATGGGGGGAGTGGAGGGGAACACGAACCCTGTTATATCAGATAGTAGTTCTGGACTGCGTGACGGTCGTCACAAAGATGTGACGGTCGTCACCCGCGTGACGCTCATCATGGGACTGTGACGGTCGTCACAGCAGCAAAATCTGCAGAACGCAGAATTTTGCTCTGAGGGCGTACTCGTGGTGATTTTAAAGCTTAGTATTGATACGGTGACATAATATAACAGCCAACAAACAACAAATAATGCGAAAACAGAATAATTGAATAAAACTAGAATTGAAATAACATAAAATTGAAACAATTATATGTAATACATAAAGAAAACGAACAAAGCGAAAAATCCATATGATTAAATTAAACTAAACTAGACTAGACTAAACTGAAACTACTGCTATGAGCTAATAACTAATCTTTTCGTGCCTTCAACTCATCGAATTTCTGTGAATAGTAATCGAGTTGGTCGCAGACTAGATCCATGAAGCCTACCAGTTCGCTGTGCATGCCTGCGATATCAGCTTTTACATTAGTCAGAGCTTTATCAACGTCGTCCAATCTGAGTAACACGGCATCCATTTTGTCGGTGGTTTCCTCAGGGATAGGCTCAGGATAAGTATTGTAGTGTGGAGGAGTCATAAGGTCTACTTCAGTTTCAGAGGCGGCGTCCTCATAGTACATGTAGTCGTGTGCCTCAGAGATGTGGTCACTGTCATACATATAGTCCTGGGGTGTTGACTGTGGTGAAGGAGGTCCCATAGGCTCATCCAATTCGTAGAGCCAGTTATCCTTGTTGTGGATGCTTGTCATCAGATGATCAGGCAGTGTGAATAGCTGTACTGGTTTTTCGTTAATAAGGTACTCATACGGTCCAGGTCCCATAGTCCCTAAGATGCGCCTGTTAAAGCAGAATTGTATGTTCATGGGTCTGATGGTACCAAAACGAGTGCTGGCATTTAAATGGAATCTAAGGCCAAGCTCGTGGGCAATCATTGTTACTAGTCCTCCTATAAGAATAGGTGTCTGAGGTTCCAGCGTGAGGCGTTTGAAGGATCTCATCATGAAAGGTACTGTGTTTACTGTCCGTCCCTGAGAAGCACAGAACATGATGAATAACTCTTCCTTAGACACTGTGGTAATATTTTCTTCTTTTCCAAACAAGGTGTGAGCTAGTATCTTATGGAAGTATCTGAAGGCGGGGTTATGAATGTCATCATTGTACATTTTGTCTGGTTCAAGGTGATAGTCGCCTGTGATTCTACCTCAGAAGTGATCGAGTTGCAAATCAATATCGTCATCTTCTGCACTGATGAACACATGCGGTCCGCTAGGGAATCCTAGGAGGTTAGCTAGTGACATCCTGCTGTGGGTTTGGTCCATTCCAAACAATCGGAAGGTAATCAACTCTGTGTTGGATCCAAAACCATAGTTGGGTGTATATCTGAAGGAACTAAGGAATTCGTAGGTAAGATCCTTGTAGGTAGCGAAGCGTGTTTTCAGAGCAGTGTTCTCCCAACCCAGTTGATTGAACAGGTATTGAATGCTATCCGTGATTCCTAGTTTATCCATAGTAGCCTTATCATAATACAGCGTTAAGGAGAATTCTCTTTCGGTCAGTGCTGCAAATCTTGCCTTTTGAGCGAGTCCTCTGAAGTGAACCTTTGTGAAATCGCACTCGGCCATATTCGCAGATAATTCGGAGAAAACAGAAGGAATGTTTTGAAGGCTTTAAAAATCCTGAAAAGTTTAAAACAAGAAATTGAAGTCAGGATTTTTAGAAACGAAAAGTGGTAGAAACAAAAGGCAAAAGAGAAAAAAATAAAATAAGAATAAAAGTACGAAAATGAACGAAAGTAGAAAGTAGTAGTAATTTTAGGATTTTTGTTGGATTTTTTTCAAAGTAGACTTTTAAGGAAAAATGAAATGCAATGACGAGGGAAATTTGGGTTGCCTCCCAGTAAGCGCTGTTTTTAACGTCTAAAGCCTGACGATAGCTTGGTGAGAAGCTATTCGGGTGTCTGAGCTGGAAGCTCAAGCAATGTTATATTGCTGACTTGAGGACTGTTGTCGTTCTTATTGTAATGTTTTAGACGTTGCCCGTTTACGATGAATGGTGCATTCGTCTTATCGGTAATTTCGACAGCTCCACTCTGAAGTACTTTAGTCACTTCATAGGGTCCAGACCACCTAGATTTTAGTTTTCCTGGGAAGAGTTTTAATCGTGAATTGAAGAGCAATACGATGTCTCCCACATTGAATTGTTTCCTGATTGAACGTTTATCATGCCACTTTTTAGTTCGTTCTTTGTAGATACGGGCATTTTCGTAAGCGTCTAATCGAAGTTCTTCCAACTCGCGTAAGTTCAAGATTCGCTTTTCTCCTGCCTCGGTGTAGTTGAAGTTGAGTGTCTTAATGGCCCAGAAGGCCTTATGCTCTAACTCTACAGGGAGATGGCAGGATTTACCGTAAACTACTTTATAGGGGGTAGTACCTATTGGTGTCTTAAATGCGGTCCTATAAGCCCATAAAGCTTCTTGTAGCTTTGATGACCAGTCTTTTCTCGAGGTAGCGACAGTCTTTTCCAAGATCTGTTTTATTTCTCTGTTTGAGACCTCTACTTGTCCGCTAGTTTGCGGATGATAAGGTGTAGCTACTCGGTGCCTGACTCCATATCTAGAAAGAAGTTTATCGAATATTCGTGATATGAAGTGAGATCCTCCGTCACTAATGACGAGTCTGGGTACACCGAATTTAGGAAAGATTGTGTTCTTGAAGAGTTTGATTACTACTCGTGCGTCGTTTGTTGGAGCAGCAATGGCTTCTATCCAATTAGACACGTAATCGACAGCGACGAGTATGCAGTTATTTCCGAAAGAAGGTGGGAAAGGTCCCATGAAATCTATTCCCCAGACGTCGAAGATTTCTACCTCTAAGATTCCTTTCTGAGACATTTCATCGCGTTGTGAGATGTTTCCAGTTTGTTGGCATCTATCGCACTTTTGCACAACGATGTGAACGTCTTTCCAGAGGTTAGGCCAGAATAGGCCGGCTTGGAGAATCTTAGCGCACGTCTTGGACGTACTAGCATGACCACCATATGGTGCTGAGTGGCATTGGGAAATAATATTTTCTATTTCTTCCTCTGGGACACAATGACGATATATGTTGTCGGCCCCTCTCTTGAAGAGTAGGGGTTCGTCCCAATAATAGTGTTTCAGATCGTGGAAGAATTTCTTCTTTTGCTGATAAGTTAGATCTGGTGGAAGCACGCCCGCAGCGAGGTAATTAACGATGTCAGCATACCAAGGTAATGTGACTTGGGCATAGACGGCTTCTACGGCTTTTTCGAATTCTGGATCTTCCGAGATTGCATTGGGTGTGTCACTTTCTAATTTGGCTATCAGACGTTCGTACGGGAAATCGTCATTTATCGGTACTGGTTCGTGTCTGATGCCTTCTATTCGGGATAAGTGATCCGCAAAAACGTTCTCGGTTCCTTTCTTATCTTTGATTTCTAAGTCAAACTCTTGTAATAACAGGATCCATCTCAATAGTCTTGGTTTGGCATCCTTTTTGCTTATTAGGTACCTTATGGCAGCGTGGTCTGTGTATATGATAATTTTTGCTCCTACTAGGTAAGAACGGAATTTGTCAAACGCAAATATAACTGTTAGAAGTTCCTTTTCTGTGGTAGCGTAGTTCATTTGGGCAGGATCTAAGGTTCTACTGGCGTAGTAGATAGCATGGAGTTTCTTGTCCTTCCTTTGTCCTAGAACTGCGCCTACAGCATAATCACTCGCGTCGCACATGATTTCAAATGGTAGTCTCCAATCTGGTGGTTGCATGATTGGTGCGGTGATAAGGGCTGATTTCAATGTTTCGAATGCTTTTAAACAGTCGTCGTCGAAGACGAACTCAGCATCTTTCATTAACAGGCCGGTCAAAGGTTTTGTGATTTTCGAGAAATCTTTTATAAATCTTCTGTAGAAACCGGCATGTCCTAGAAAACTCCGTATTTCTCGTACGGATTTTGGAGGTTGGAGATCTTTTATAATCTCTATTTTAGCTTTGTCTACCTCAATCCCTCTATCTGATATGACATGTCCTAGAACTATTCCTTGTCGGACCATAAAATGGCATTTCTCCCAATTTAGGACGAGGTTTACTTTTACGCAACGTTCTAGTACCATTTCTAAGTTTTGTAAGCATCCTTCGAAGCTTTGTCCACATACCGAGAAATCGTCCATAAACACTTCCATAATGTCGTCTATGAAATCTGCGAAGATTGCCATCATGCATCTTTGGAAGGTTGCTGGAGCGTTACAGAGTCCGAACGGCATTCGGCGGTAAGCAAAAGTACCGTAAGGACAGGTGAATATAGTCTTTTCTTGGTCATCAGGATGGATGGGAATTTGGAAGAATCCTGAGTAGCCATCTAGATATCAGAAATACGAATGTTTGGCTAATCTTTCCAACATTTGGTCTATGAAGGGTAGAGGGAAGTGATCTTTGCGCGTAGCCTTGTTAAGCTTCCTATAATCAATACACATCCTACTTCCAGTCACAACTCTTTTTGTTATCGATTCACCTTTTTCGTTTTTAACTACTGTGACTCCTCCTTTCTTTGGTACGACATGAACTGGGCTAACCCATTCACTATCGGAGATCGGATAGATGATTCCTGCATCTAGTAATTTCTTTACTTCATCTCTGACTACAGTGCTCAGGATGGGGTTCAGTCTTCTCTGATGCTCTCGAGAGGTTTTAGAGTCTTCCTCTATTGTAATTCGATGCATACAGATCGAAGGGCTTATACCTTTTAGATCGCTTATGTTATAGCCTAACGCGGTGGGGTACTTCTTTAGGACTTCTAATAACTTTTCGGTTTCTGGTTGTCCTAAGTCGGCGTTGACTATCACTGGTCTTTTTAGTTCATCGTCTAGAAATTCATATCTGAGGTTTTTGGGTAGTGTTTTAAGTTCTAAAGATGGGTTCTTCGGACCTGGCATATGATTTGGTGTCAGTGCTAAGCTTTCGCTTAGGCTGTCGTCTTTATACGGTTTACGCCAATTGTCGTCTTCAGAAATGTCGGGTATTTGAATCTTTATTATTTCTGAATACATGGTCTCTTCATTTTCAAGTTCTCTTATGCATTCGTCAATTTCGTCTACTAAATAGCAGGTATCGTCTATTGCTGGTGCTTGTAAGAACTTGGTGAGAATGAACTCTATCTTTTCTTCTCCTACTTCAAATGTTAGCCTTCCTTTCTTCACGTCTATGATCGCTCCGGCTGTAGCTAGGAATGGTCTTCCTAGGATAATTGGGGTTACAGTGTCCTCCTTGATGTCCATGATTATGAAGTCGGTTGGAATGTAGAATTGTCCTATGCGTACTAGAACGTTTTCCAGTATTCCGACGGGGTATTTTACTGATCTGTCAGCTAATTGTACGGACATTTTGGTTGGTCTGAGGTCTCCCATATTCAGCTTTTTGCATATAGATAAGGGCATAACACTGATACTGGCTCCTAAATCGCATAGAGCTTTGTCTATTACGAACTTTCCTATGACGCAGGGTATGGAGAAACTACCTGGGTCTTTTAATTTAGGAGGCATGCGGTTCTGAATAATAGCGCTACACTCTGCCGTAAGTGTAACTGTTTCATTATCCTCGATCTTTCTCTTATTTGACAGGATCTCTTTGAGAAATTTGGCGTATGACGGCATTTGAGTTATTGCTTCTGTAAAAGGAATAGTAATATTCAACTGTTTAAGGAGCTCTACAAATTTCTTAAACTGTCCTGAAGTTTTAGAGTTTATTAGTCTTTGCGGATAAGGAATAGGTGGTTTATATGGCGCTGGAGGTGCTTGAGTTTTTTCACTTGCGATATCCTCCTTCTCGTTGTCCTCCTTCTTCTCTAACTCAGATTCCTTTTCTGCTTGTTCAGTTGGTTTCTGTTGCATGGCTGAGTTTTCGGTCCTCGGATCGATCGGTTCGTCCAATTCTTTTCCACTTCTTAGTATCACAGCATTTGCTTGGCCTTTGGGATTCTGTTCGGGTTGTCCAGGAAATGTGCCAGCAGGTGCGGCAGCAGATGCTTGCTGTTGAGCCACTTGTGATATCTGAGTTTCTAACATTTTGTTGTGGGTGGCTAAAGCATCTACTTTTCCTGTCAACTGTTTAATTTGCTCGCTAGTGTGTATGTTTTGATTCAGGAACTCTTTGTTCGTCTGAGCTTGAGTAGCTATGAACTTTTCCATCATCAATTCGAGGTTTGATTTCCTAGGTGCATTCTGAGCAGCTGGTTTTTGATATCCTTGCGGAGCAGTAGGCATTTGCAATGCATTTTCGCTTTTGTAAGAAAAGTTTGGATGATTTCGCCAACCTGGGTTGTAGGTATTTGCGTAGGGATTTCCTTGAGCATAATTTACCTGGTCTGGCGGGATTCCGGCTAGCAATGGGCATTCGGGTGCATTATGAGTGGTGCTTCCGCATAACTCGCAATTTGGAGTTACTGCAGCGACAATTGCAGTGGGGTTAACGGTCAGACTATCGATCTTTTGTGCCAGAGCATCTACTTTAGCATTGAACTTTTCAAGGCTGCTTATTTCGTACATCCCACCTTTCACTGTGGTTTTCTCATTTGGAGTGCGTTCACCTCCCCATTGGCAATGGTTTTGTGACATGTTTTCTATTAATTGATAGGCTTCATCATATGGCTTATCCATAAGTGCACCGCCCGCGGCAGCGTCTATTGTCAATCTAGTATTGTATAGAAGCCCATTATAGAAAGTATGGATTGTTACCCAGTCTTCTAGACCGTGGTGAGGACATGTTCTCATCATATCTTTGAATCGTTCCCATGCTTCGTAGAGAGATTCAGTATCTTTCTGTCAAAATCCGTTGATTTGAGCTCTAAGCATAGCAGTTTTGCTTGGTGGAAAATATCTCGCTAAGAAGACGTTCTTCAATTGCTCCCACGTCGTAACGTAGTTGGATGGTAACGATTGTAACCATGTCCACACTCTGTCTCTAAGAGAGAATGGGAAAAGAAGAAGTCTTATCGCGTCTGGAGTTACTCCATTTGCTTTCACTGTGTCTGCGTATTGTACAAACTTCGTTAGATGTTCGTTCGGATCCTCAGTTGCGTTTCCTGAGAATTGTTTTTGTTGTACAGCCGACAGCAATGATGGTTTCAGCTCAAAATCATTTCGGGTAATAGCTGGGGCAGCAATGCTACTTCTAGGCTCCATCTGAGATGGTGTAGCGTATGCCTTCAGCGGTTTGTTCGGAGGTCCTTCAGCCATCGTCGGTTCTTCTTCGGATTTGGGAATGGGAGTGAGAGGATCGGGAATGTTATGTTTTAGTTGGTACTCAATGATTCAGCTTCTTAGATGTAAGAAGCGTTCTAGTTCTGCGACTGAAGGTTTCAAGATATCGCTTTGTGGGCGATCACTTGGCATACAATCGACAGCACTAGTAAAGGAAAAAATGAAAATTGTTTACCTAGTCTATACGGCGTAACAGAAGGTTACACTATTGACTAAACGGGTCCCCGGCAACGGCGCCAAAAACTTGATCGCGACTTTCTATGTCTAATACAACTAACTGCAAGTGCACAGTCTATCGCGTAGTAATAAAAGATATCGATCCCACAGGGACTCGTAATCAAACTAGTGTTCTCGGGAGTTACTATGTTTAGCTAGGTAGAATATGTTTTAAGGGAATAAGATTGTCACTAAAAGAGGGAACTAAGATTACTATTTAGATTTTAATTAATTGAATCGATACGTAGTAATTGTGTTCTTCAGGGATTTGATAAATTACTGGTGTATGAAATAGTTTTCACAGTTTATTTAAGCAGAAAATGGAGATTCAAAGACTCTCGTCTCACGATGGTTATTGACGCTAATCATAATCCTAAGGGCCAAACGTACACTTTCGTATCCCGTTCGGGGTTAAAACTATTTTTTGGAAATCTCTAAGTTCTAATTCGTTTTAAAGTGCTTTCGCTGTTATTAAAACAAATGCCTAGTGTTTACTATCTGACCTTACCGCAGCTTTCGCTTGTTGGTTCGTATCTTAATTAATCTCCCACTTTCATGGCAAAACTACTTTTAAATAAGTTCTCGCTTTCGCGACGAAGTTTATTTCGTGAATCAATTTTAAACACTTAGACCATAGGTTATTTTTGTGAAAAGAAAGTTTTCAAACAAGAGTTATCAAATCCCATTCGAATTATTACTACATATCGATTACCTAAGTTTAGCTAGACATGGAATTGGGGAAAACAAAACATAAATAATAATAATAAATAATAAATTGCATTATAATAAAACAGAAGTCGATCAAAATAAAAACCTGTAAATAATGCCAATTGGCCTTTGGGCAGATCCTCCACAGATGTTGGCAGGATTCTGATCTTTAGTTCCAAATTGATCGTACAGTGCAATAGGTATTACAGAAGAGCGGAAATGGAAATGAGGAATTGAAAAGGGAAATAAAGGAAAGGAATACAAATAAAAACTGGAAAGTAAATTTGCTCTGGAAATTAAATTCGGCAGCACTTCGTGGTATGAATGCAGCACCCTTTTTGAAGTCCCCTGCTTCCCTTTTTATAGAAGTGGAATCCCAACGATTATCTCTGAGGATGATGGACCTTGAGGCAGATAATTTAGGGAGTAGTGGACCACTTAATGGGAATTGGAACTGCTCTTTTAACGTGTAATCTGAGTGGGGCGTTTTTGCCTGCATGACGGTCGTCACAAGGTGTGACGGCCGTCACCCGTGTGACGGTCGTCATGCATCTGTGACGGTCGTCACATCAGCAAAAACAGTCTGCTGCGCTTTTCATTGTGTTTTCACTCCTTTTTCGTCCATATTTCATCTGGGATTGCTTCTTTTCTTCATGTTGCCTTGTTTAGACGTGATCGTTGAATACCTGCAAAAACATCAGACAAATACACGGAAATAACCCGAAATCGGATCGAAAACGGTTAGACTTTAGTTGAATTATGCATGAAAATATCTATATGATTTCGTGTTATCACTCACGCACTAAACATATTGAAATTCGACACCACTTCCTTAGAGATCATGTAGAGAAAGGCAATATGGTTTTTGAACATGTTGATACTAAGAATCAACTAGCCAATATTTTCACAAAACCTCTTGCTACTGAGCATTTCTTTCACATCCGACGGGAACTAGGTATTCTTGATATTTCGGATCGTATTTAGTCAAATTTATTGCACATAATATATATCTATGTCTACATGTACTTTGATTTTCGGATATTTAACAATTGAAGATGTTGAAAGTATATGTGTATGTTTATCTAGCTATATTTGGAATTGAGGTAATATCTTTCCTCACCTAACTCTCTCTCTCTCTCTCTCTCTCTCTCTCTCTCTCTCTCTCTCTCTCTCTCTCTCTCTCTCTCTCTCTCTCTCTCTCTCTCTCTCTCTCTCTCTCGATACTCATGTTCACAAAATGTATCAAATTATGTGTTCCATTTGTCATATATGTCATATTATATGTATGTTACCTATTTGAATGCTTAAGACATGGTTTGGATGTTTATCTATGTCTCTATGTTTGCCCATATGATCAAAAATGTCAAATTTTGCTAGTTTTAACTGCATGAGTCAACCTAAATAAGGTCGGTCGACTCACAAATATGTCTTCAAATTTGAAATTGAATTGAGTATGCACAGGTCGACCTATCGGTCGACGTATACCTTTTGTTTTTTTTAACGTGTATTTTTTAACACAGTATGCGTCGACGGATACACAGAGCGGTTGACGCATCGGGCGATTTTTTTTAATTTTTTTTCTTCTAAAAACCGTTCAAAATTCCCTCTTAAATCAACTTTATGACTCATATTTATGTGCATCATTACATTTGCATTGAAACTTGATATCTACATCACATGCTACTCTACTATTCTCCTCTTCCCAAAACCTAGAAGCTATTCGTTGTTAAAGCAACCGCCTCTCGGTTGGAAGACTCTGATGGGAGTGATGAGGAAAATGAAGAAGACAACAAAGAAGAAGATGAACAAGGTGATCTACAACCAATGGAAGTTGAATACCACATAACTTTGAGTTGGTTTAACTAATATCCTACCACAGATCATGGAAATGGTCAAGGGTGGGGCGAATGGCAAAATACTGGTTGGACTTCGTTACGCGACAACTACTAGCCTCCACAGTATTTGGAGTATCAGGAAACTCCGCATTGGGGATATGAGGAGTCTCCACATTGGGTTCATGAGGAGCCTCCACAATGGGGCTATGAGGAGCCTCCACACTTCACGAATCCGCCGCAACCATAGTCTGATGAACTTCTCGAGATGATGACAAATATGCAATTAGAACAACATGCTTTCTTCAATACTCAGGATGAGCGTCTCTCACAACTTCAGAATCAATATGAGACATATTGAATCCTTCAACTCATTCTCCTCTAATGTCAATCAACAGTTCAATGATCTGGTGGAAACAACTGCAAATCAGCACCGCGCTCTTGCCACAAGCTTCAATACCTTGAACCGAGCAGTTTTGGAGTTTACTGAGAGGGTCGAGGCTCAACTACCTCCGCCGTATTTGTATCATGGGGGAGGACAACATTTCAGATGGAGAAGACCTTGAAGGCTATGCATTCTGCATAATTGCATTTCATCATTTTGTTATGTTGATATGAATTTTGCCTTGTATTAAGCATTTCTAATGTGATTAATGTCTTGCTTCATGAACTTACTTATCATTACTTGTGTTAATCTCTAATGTATTAATTGCATTTCTAGAAACAATTACTATTTTTGTCTATGTATGGTGCTAATTATCTCTTTATTCCTTGATCATTAACTTTGTCATGTATGGATGATTGTTAATGTTTATCCTGTTGTGCATGTTTTGATATGAGCATCTGTTATTGGTTTATCATTTCTTAACAGAAGTTTCTTTCTTTTTGATGTTGTCAAAGGGGGAGAAAGTGTCAAGCTGTTTAGTAGCTGTTTAGTAGAACCATAAAGATCAAACATGAAGACGTCACATTTAACGCAAATGAGTAAGTGAGAATGAAGGCATCAAGCAAGGGGGAGGATAATGCCAAATATCATACAGACAGGTTATTTGTGTTTTGACATCATCAAAAAGGGGGGGTATGTGAGGGAAAAGTCTCAGATACTTGATATGCATGTTTCGATGATGTCAAAAGCGAGCCGCATGGAAGAATAGTCATTTGGCGTTATCACCGTGATGCATAAGCATACCTCATTTCTCATGTCTGTTCGTTTGCACTAAAAATCCCGAATACTGCATTTAGAGCTGTCAAAATATGCGGCATACGAGTCAAACTCAATTGGTCTATCATAACTTTCATCTAAGAGAATCAAAAATATGAATTTAAGCATTTTTTTATGTTTTAAGTCTTTGAGTCGACCTAAACTCTGCTCCGGTCGACTCATGGCAAGTGTCCTAGAAATGCATTTTTATCGGGTCTGGTATGGTCGACCTACCGGTCGATGCATACTATTGTCATTTGCATTTGTCAAAAAATTCAGGCTTTGCATCGACGCGTGCCTTGTTCTGATCGACGCATAGCTGTGTGTTTTGCAAAATATGTTGCCTCGGGTTAGCTCAGGTAGACCCTGCACTCTACATGGGTCGACCGCTCGTTGTTTGCTGCATATTTTTTGAGTTGTCTATCATTTTTAAAAGTTGGTTTTATCAGTTATAACAGTTTTGTCTGGTATAAATATTCAGTTGCTCTATTCATTTCAATTCAATTGAATCAATTACAAAAACAAGAAAAGTGAAAGAGGTGTCAATTCAAAATCTCATCATCTTCACCTTCTACATTTCATACCACAACAATCACACACGATAATCTTTGTTGTGCATTATGGATTGTCTAAGGTGATAACATTCGAAACCGTGATTGGGTAATCCGGTTCGGGTTGAGGAATTGATAGGTTTTTCTTGAATAAAACCTCTATGGTTTTGTCCTCCAAGATTCTCTGAATTTGGGGGGTTTTGGACGAGTCTTCTCAACATATATTCGGCCGAGTGAAGCTGATCGAGGAGCGATGGGTTCCGTCGGTCTAGTAGCGGTAATCGGTGAATTATGAAGGAGAGTTTGGGTTTGACACGCGAGTGTTTGAGATCAGTCGGGCTGGGTTTAAAGACGGAAGGTTGTTCAAACATAGAGCTGTAATCGAAGGTTCATACACAAGTTGTCGAATGACTTGATTCGACTTGAATCAAGGGACAAGAGGAGATATCTTCTACAACAACAAAGGAGTTCGTTTGTTTGATTGCTATTTCATTCTTGTATATACAATTCTATAACGGGTTAAATTTATATTATAAGAGCTTAGTTCTATTGTTAGAATTGAGGACAGGCGTACCCCGAAGCAAGGATGGCGGGGGAACTGCCTCAACAAATCCTTGTGCCTTTTACCTTACGCTTTTACATTTGCTTAATATTTGTGTGATTTTCGTACAAACAATTATACCAAATTTAGGAATGTTTTGAGTAAGTGCTGAACTAATGTTGACTCTAGTAGAATCCTTGATTGTACAAGGAAACTAAAGCATCTCACTCAAAGCAGAACTCACTTGAAGTGCTTCGCACGCCAAGTGTTTGATAAATTGTCTGAACCAAAATCCTTGTGTGTTGTCCATTTATTTTGTTGGCATTTTAAGGAATTGGAACTAGTCATACCAAGTAGTGATCTAAATCAAGTTGATAGTGTGACTAGCGTAGTGATTCTCATTACTCGTTATCCGAATTCCATCGGCTAAAACGCATATCCAATTTTCTAGTAATCGTTCTTTATAGACAGTATTTTTCCACGGCCGCTTCCATAAATTAAACAATTTTTAAAAACCAATTTTATTGGTAGCGCCGACTAATTTTTTAATAAGGGATCTATTCAACCCCTTTCTAGATCCGTGCCATCGTCTAACAATTTATGGAGGGATTTGTGGGTTGTGATGGTTTTCGTTTATGACGCTCTGAGATTTCTGGGTTTGATTTTGGGCGATGATGAGTTTAGCTCTGAGCCCTTTGATGGTTTTACGATTTCTGTCCCCCCTTTCTTATCTTCGATTTTATTCTCTTATTAACGGATTCTTGAAATGATTTGAAGGAAATTTTAAAATCTTTCCCTTTTTAATTTATTTGGTCGGAAGCTGCTTTGGGAAGTTTGATTTTTTTGGTTTCTTTCCAAATTCATTTTTCTTTGATTATGGGTGTTGATGGTGCTTTCCATTTTCGGATCATTGATGATGGCTGTGATATTCCATTTACGGTTTGATCTTGTTGGTGACAGATTTATGAGTTTTCCATTTTTATGATGGGGTTGTCTGAAGGCTGTCTGTTTGTTGTGAAATGCTGTCATTTTTGGACTTTTGATGATGATGGTTAATTACTTCCCATTTTCGGAATTGCTTATTGATGACGTTCCATTTCGTTTTGGGCTGTTGGATTTTGAAAAACTCCTTTTCTTTTTACGACAATCCTTTTTCCTTTAATGGACAGATTCTGCCTTATTTTTCTCGCTGTTAGGCTTGTCGAGAATGGAAGTTGGAAGCAACTCCATTATTTCCCTTCCGAAATGCCCAATGATGAAATTTAGTTCTGAGGGCTGAAAAAAATAAATTCAAAGTCCTTTTCTTTTTCAATGATTCTGTGTTCTATTTTAATGTTGTCTTTCCATTATTTGCAGGTATTTTTGAAGATGGAAAAGATGAAGAAGGACTTGAAGAGTTTTGGAATTTCTTAGAATAGTCTTAGATTTTAGGACTTTAAAATTAGAACTTGTAACAAGATGTCACCTTGAACATATTTGTAAAGACTTGAATTTCGTAATAGAATTCGGACTTGAAAATGTATATAAACTCAAAATCTTGAATAGAAATATGAATTTCATTAATCTTGATTTTTCCCTTTGTTCTATTAAATCGGAATTCCAAATTATTTCTTGCAATTTGTTTGACAAATCATGAACTCAGAAGTTATAATTTGAAATTCGGACTAAGCAACGGATCCACAGGCACATCACCTAAATCTCGAAACGAGATAATTTTGGTTGGTTTTTGAACACCTAACAACCTTTGAAACTCCGATGCAAATCTTGAATAAATGTAAGGACCTTGGCCTTGCACTCGGATATTGTGGACTTGATTTCCAAAATTCTTCAATATTACCATAAATTGAAAACTTAATCCTAGTCCTCAATTTTTAGTCCTTGAATAATATCACCACAAATTCCAATTCTTCCACTCGTCAATTAATAATCTAATTCCTCAAACAAAACCAAATTATGCATTGAGACGTCTTGAGGAGTGATTTGGCCTTGTAATAATTAAAGACCGTAGAGAGAGTGAATTCAACATAACCTAATGGCATACAAGATTATTTTCCAATTTCTTCGACACGCCTGCAAAATGAACAAACTAGGCAAACTGGTTAACAGTTAGCTAAAGCGAAAGATGGATGCAAATGATCACTAAATATAAGGGTAAAATTTGGGGTGCGACAATTGCCCCTATTTAAATAACTTCATCGGATAATTAGAGCGATGAAGCTCGAGAAATTATGGTGAAAAGGATTTAAATACAGATAACCGAAAATTTTGCCCTTAGATGCAATGATATGCAATGCTATGGACAAACGAAACGAACTAAAATGCTGACAATGCTATGAATCCTAATATGATGCATATGATAAAAATGATGCAGGAATGCCGACGAGACGACAACACAGGGGAAAGACGCAATGAGTAACCACTCACTAGGGATGACAACGCACTGGGGAACAACACGAAACTGGGGAAATCTAAAGTGATGGACCAACAGGTTCAGGCATGACCAGTTGACACTTTAGAAGGAAAGAAAGAAGAGATCCTCAATGGAAATGGCACCAGAAAGATGACCTCCGCTGGGGGAAATATCTAGAGTAGCTGCTCAATAGGTTCAGCCATAACCGACTAACACTCTAGGAAGAAAAATAATAAGAGATCCTCACTGGATATGGCACCGGCAAGATGACCATCACTGGGGAATATTCAGAGTAGCTGCTCAACAGATTTAGGCATGATCGGCTGACACTCTAGGATAAAAGGGTAACACGGGATCCACATGGCAGTAGGATCGTGTAAACAAAATGCTGGAGTCTTCAGGCTAAAATAAAATCCAAGCTCTGGAAACTCTTTAAACGAAGAGATTGAACAGGATCTTCAGGAACCATCAGAAAATATACAGGGTAAAAACTCTTCTGTGCGCCAAAATAATAGGACTTCAATGGGGGAATGCCCTGATAAGCTTCTCGAGAGAGACTTCCACTTATCACTGCAAGGGACTTACATACCAAAAATGGATAAGCTTCTCAAATAAAGAAACTGCCACTTATCTGAAAGGATAACAATGATAAGTTTCTCATGGGAGACTGCCACTTATCTGGGGATACGGTTAAAACTGATAAGCTTCTTAGGAGAGACTGCCACTTATCTGGAAAAGGCAATGGAAACAAGCTTCTCGAGGGAGATGTCCACTTGTTGCTGGTATAATGAAAATAGAATAAGCTTCTCAGGCGAGACTGCTACTTATCAGTGCTGTAAAATGGTAGTGATAAGCTTCTCGGGTGAGGCTACCGCTTACTAGGGAGTGTCGTATCGCTGCGAAAAAGGAGCCGACAAAGACAGCAGAGTCGCCATCATTCACTATTTATCCCAAAGAGAGGGAAAGGAAACGATCAAAGAAAACCTACGAAAAAAGGGGAAAGATAAGGTCATCACAACCAAATCTTGGGTTCGGGAGTCGGTTACGTAAGGGGAAGGTATGAGCACCCCTCAAGTCCGTTGTACTCAAAGGGACCCACGCTTGTTGTCTAATCTACGGGTGTAAAAACTAATCTAAAGGCTGGCTCACAGGGGTGAACAGAAAGAACAGACTCGATAGGACATCGCCGCCCTATTCCTATGTATTCCCTCGTGCAATGGGAAAGTCAGAGTCAACGTAGTTCGGAAACTACGGGTGAAAGGGGGAAGGTTGCTCGCCAAGACATCATCGTCTTGTGCCTACGTATCCTCATCTGGTATGAGAAATCAGAGCAAACGTAGTTCGGGCTGACACGACCACTGGTTGGTTCAAGTATTTTATGAGCAATGTTAAATCTCCATTCCAGCAGTTAGGGGCGATGCTTGTTTGCGGTAGAACGAAAACTTAACATACTCTTTCTGAAAGATAGGTTTGAACGATCCCGAAGGATAAAAAGGTTTGATATTTTTTTGTGTTTTTTATGAGAAGAAGTGAATTGAGTTAGTTTGCAACTCATGTTGCACTAAAGACTATAACTTGAGAGTGAATGTATCGCATATCGCCCAAAGGGCATACGCTAAACACTCTAGACAAGGTGAGAGGAGGCCCCCCACTCATCATTCCTCAAGTACTTAAGGCTCGAAGTGTACAACAAGTGTTAACCTTTATTAAGTGTCTTATGAAGTTATGATATGAGATGAGAAGACACAAGAATCTAAGGAGAACTGATCAACCCTAATGTTATCATGCAATGTGCTCCTAAAGTTGGGATTGAAAGGGGAACTACCTAATGTTATCATGCAAAGGATTGAACGCCTAATGTCTCTCCTACTCCCATCTTAATTAGAGGGACTAGGAATCCTAAGGGATCATGTGAACAACCACAAGTAAACACAATGCATAATCAATCACAAATGAAAATGAAATGAGAGACTTAAACAAGTCTTGAAAGATGGAGAGAGATATAAAATGAAAGCAAAAATGAAAACAACAATCATGGATAGACATCACACAAGTATGAACATGCTTTGGTAAACAAACATGATCAATCAATAATGCATCAACAAGAATCATCCATCAAGCAACTCACATGAGCATGTTAAACATTCAAAACGAAAACCAAAAGTCGCGCGTCGAAGCATCGAAATTGAACATTCAAGAACGATGAAATAGGCCAAAAACAATCCACATAAATTCATCATATCCATCCATGAAGTTTACATGTGAAAAGGGACTCAATAAGAAAAAAATGCAAAAAGAATCAAAAAATGCAAAAGATAGGCCAAAAATACAAAGCTGCCAAAAATAGGCAAATCTGCCCCAAGTAATGGGTTACTCTATATAGGGTAACCGATTACTTGGTGCAAAACAGCCAAGAAACATGAATTTTTATAGGGTAACCGGTTACTCTATATAGGGTAACCGGTTACCACTAAACCAGAAGCTGAAAATCAGTTTTTAAAAGCACTTTTTAACACCAATCAACCTCTCCAATCATCCATATGATCATGACATCAATCAAGCACGAAATTAACATCAAGAAACAGTAATCAAGCATCATGTAAACACAATCAAGCATTGAAATCACAAATCACAAAGATCTAAATCAACAAAATGGATCAAAAAGTATCAAAAGCCATAGATCTACATTGTGATTATCCAAATAAGCTCAAAACATAATTAGATCTAGAATTGCCAACCTACAAAGCAGAGATTTGCTTTAGTGAGTGTTGATTCACTTGAAATTATCAGATCCAAGCAAGAAACCCATAGATTCTTCAAGATCCAAGAGCTTCCTTGTTGTAGAAATGAAGATCAAGCAAGATCAAGCAAAAACGATCCAAAAAAGCACTTCCAAATTAGCTTCCAAATTCAGATCCAAATCCCAACGAAAATTGAATGGTGAATTGGAGATATTGAAGATGAATGATGGAGGTTTAGCTCTAGAATTCTATGATTTCAATCAAGAATCAAAGAACTCAAGTGAGAGCTCTAATGGAGGTTTTGGGAGTGAAAAAGTGGAGAGAAAATTTCAAGAGTGAGAGTGAAATCTGAAAATGACGGTAATTGTGAAGATTATTGTGTGAGGTTTGGAGCAAATTCACTTAAATAAGGTATAGATTTGGGATCAAAATATGGTTTGGAATGTGGATTTGAATTTGTAATGGAAATTAGGAGTGGGTTTAGGAATGAAGTGTTTGAAAATTGGAGGAAAATGGTGAAAATTGAGCAATTTTAGATCCTTCCATGATGATCAAGTGAAATCAATGGTTGGGAATGATTGGGAATTGCACATGCTGAAAATTCAAATTTCTTGGCTAATTCTGCTCGAAGTAACCGGTTACTCAATATAGGGTAACCGGTTACCCTGTTCAAAAATGCCCAAATTTGGCGCCATGTGGAGGGAATCCTGTGCAATTGCCTGTTGCCACTCGTTCTGACTCTTTTATGCTTTTGAAACCCATTCTTGAACATGGTAACTGTAAGAACACCTGAGATACCCTTTGTGTTGTATCCTGAGCCGAAAATAACCTACTGAATAAAATGAAATCGACCGCTCGATCGATGGGTAAAATAAATGTCGGAGCCTCAGATGCTCGTTGTTTAGACTCTTGCAACAAAAGGGAACCTGAGCCACAAAAAAACCTTGACCCCGTGCCTCGAGAGCCAATGCTATGATATGCATAAATGAAAAATGAAAAGAAACATAAGCCAGTAAGGTTGGGCAAATTTTGGGGTGCTACAACTGCCCCTATTCAATCGACTTGGACCTGAAAGAATGAAAAGCGAACCACTTTCAAATATTCAAGGTAGAAGATGATTGAATACAAAAAGAACCCAGAAATTTGCAGTCGATTGGGATGTATGCAATTGGAGCCCGGTCATACATCGTCGAAAAGAAAACATACCCAAAGAAAACACATCGTCAATTGGGATTGATGGAAAGAACATCATATCCAAAGAAATGTCACATCGCCAATGGGAATTGACGGAAATAAAACCAAATTCGAAGAACCACATCGTCAATAGGAATTGACGAAAAGAAAGCATATCCAAAGATTACCTCGTTTAAGAGTAGACGAGAAGAAAATAAATCTAAAGATCACATCGTCAATAGGAATTGACAGAAAGAACACCAAATCCAAAGAACCACATCATCAATACGAATTGACGGAAAGAAAACCATATCCAAAGAACCACATCGTCAATATGAATTGATGGAAAGAAAACCATATCCAAATAAACACATCGTCAATAGGAATTGACGGAAAGAAAACCTTATCCAAAGAGTCACATCGTTAATAGGAATTGACGGAAAGAAAACCATATTCAAAGAACCACATCGCCAAAATAGGAATTGACGGAAAGAAAACCATATCCAAAACTCACATTGCCTAATGATAGACGGGAAGACCTAAACCAAAGATCACATCGTCAATAGGAATTGACGGGAAGAAAACCATATCCAAAGAACACATCGTCAATAGGAATTGAAGGAAAGAAAATCAAAGAACCACATCGTTAATAGGAATTGACAGAAAGAAAACCATATCCAAAGATCACCTCACCTAAGGGTAGACGGGAAGAAAACCATATCCAAGATCACCTCGTCTAAGGGTAGACGGGAAGAAACATCATATCTGAAGTCACATTTTCTAATGATAGACAGGAAGAAACACATCCAAAGAACACCTCGGCGAACTTCAGAACCACTTCAGCAATAGGAATTGACGGAAAGAAAACCTGCTGGGGATGTCATCATCAGAGGGTTGATGGACAAAGCAAGACCGAAGTATGATCTGGAACCCAAAAGGAAGCAAGCAGATGAGTTGATTGAACCAGGCTGCTGGAGATATGCCACTGTCTTGATTACAGGGTGATTCGGGTTACCATGGAAGGCTAACAAAAACTGGCTTATACTTCGCATGCATATGTTTGAATTTTTATGGCATAATGCTCCATATGAAATGGAAATGCTATGCATTTGAGGATGCAATGCAAAGATGCTAACTATATGCAAAAATGCAGATGCAGGCTCGGGCTGCCGGGGAAAGTTGGATGCAAAAGGACCACTCCAGCAAAATAAATGTTGAAGAGACGAAGCCAACTCCGCTGGGGATAACTGGATGTGCCAGTATGATTGGGCTTTTGCTGGGGGAAGACAGGTGAAATTTGACGGTGATTGGTTTTTTGTGAAGGGTCAGATTTTTCTGGGTACCAATGGGGATTGGATTTTCGAATAAGGCGCCAATAAGGATTGGGCTTTCTGGTGGTTGCCAATAGGAATTAGAATTTAGGTTATCTGTGAGGGGTCAGGTACGAATGACGTTGGAAAATGTCCTGTCTGGATACAGGGTTGGAAAACGGCTTGTCTGGATACAAGGTTGAAAAGTGACTTGTCTGGATACAAGGTTAGAAAGTGACTTGTGTGGATATAAGGTTAGAAAGTGACTTGTCTGGATACAAGGTTAGAAAGGGACTTGTCTGGATATAAGGTTAGAAATTGACTTGTCTAGATACAAGGTTAGAAAGTGACTTGAATGGTTTACATGACTTTCTGACATTCGTCTTGAACTTGAAGGTTGACTGAACCTGCTTGAATAGCTCTGAGCAGCTCTGAAGATATGGAGAGGAACAATTCCTTTGTTTCCAATTTGCCCCAGCCTGTGGGATTTCTGTAAATATCTTCCTCGAAAGGAGACCTGAAATCTTTGTGCCCTGATGGTTTAAGATGAATTACCTCAGCATCATGAACCTCGAAGAGGTGCTTCAGATTCATTGCCTTCTAGATAATGAGTTGTGCTCTTGGGGTGGCCTATCTCATCCTTGAAGTGATTTTGCCCCTGATTGGCTGATTTGTGGAGAAATGTCTCTGACTGACTGACCTTTGAGAGATTTATCGACTCTTGACCTGGTTGCCCCTGATTTGTTGAACCTTGGATGTCTGACTCCCCTGATGATCATTATTTGATATGGCTTGCCCCTGCTCCACGGAGTACTCGAGCGTTCTGCATCTTATCTCGATCAAACTTTCCACTGTAGAAACTCTTCTGATATCAAGTGTTTACTCGCAAGTAAAACAATTCGTTTTGCAAAGATAATATTAATGCAATGCATATGACAGTTTTGAAATCCAAGTCTGTTCACTGAAAAAAGAGTTGTGACATATAGTGAATGCATCACGTATCAGAATGTCAATATCAATACCCATAGGGTAAGAAGAATCCTTTTAGGAGTCAGTTTCGACGCGATCTTTTCCGAAGTATGCTTTTGAACCAAACCTGCTTCAATTAGGTCTTTTGAAGGTTGTATCGTGGTCAGGCTCACAGTTTAAGAAGGAAAGGATATAAGGCTCAAAGTTTTATTTTAACCCAGCCATTCTCCTTGATATTCTCCAGTCCTATGTTCAGCTAATTCGACACAAGTGCACACCTCTCAAAGGTTAAATGACAGGAGTGATGGTTCAAGAAACCACAAGTTCTCGGAGTGACAGTCACTCACTTTTCGTCTTTGGTGTCTAGAATCACACGACTTGTTCTTCGTCATTTTTTCGATTTCCCTATTTTTTTCCTAGACTGACTCTTTTGAGTATATCTTTTGATTTTGAAGTCCAGCGGGATGCCCTAATTTTTGCCTAAGCCACTTGTTTTCAAGTTATCGACTTAGCGGGCTTCTTATTTTTCTTTTTTCCTTTTTTTTTGGGAACAAACCATGTGACACCAGCTTGTCTGACTTGTTGAAAGGATTGTGACTGCCTAACTCCTTGGTTGGCAAGGGGTAACCACTGTGGTTTTTTAGGTACGACCTCTACAAGTGCGATTGATCCTCGAACGAGAATACTCCTTTCGCAATTTGGATGCTCTGTCAAATTAACTGACACCTACCCTACCCTAGGTTAAGATTGAGAGTTTTTCATTTTCATAAAGAAACTCCTACTACTAGGCTCAAAGGGATTGACAAGGGATTATCTTCCTTATATCTCTGGTGTTTAGGAATTTGAAACAATGCATGTACATCATCAGTAGAGGT
Organism: Lathyrus sativus; assembly: GCA_963859935.3. NCBI lineage: Eukaryota > Viridiplantae > Streptophyta > Magnoliopsida > Fabales > Fabaceae > Lathyrus > Lathyrus sativus. Next base: position 391,441,299 of record OZ012740.1, read on the forward strand.
TTTATTGAAAAGAATACAATCGGAAGCTTTGCGTCTTTCAATTTCGTCATCCTCCCTTGGATTCCGCTTAAACAAGTGTTTGACATCAATGAAAGCATTGAGTGAACACGAATGGATTTAATCAAAACATGCATATTCATTTCATTATCATTATCAATTGAAAACAGACAAGTTTGCAAATAAGTTCACACTTAAACAGAAAAGAAATTACAAATGCAAAGAAATTACATGATAACAAGATTGCCAGCTTCTGGGAACTGGGCTTTCAAATCTTGATTTGCTACTGAATTAGCCATCTTCATAATTGCTCGTCGAAGTCAGTCTGATACTCTTTTGAACATCTACTCTCAGTAAATCCCTCCATAACATTAGCTGCTGAACCCACATGACTGGATGAAGGAGGATCGCTGATCTGGATACCCTGAGGCGTGACTGAGAACATATCGGAGTCAAGCAGAGTCTGAATCTTGCTTTTAAGCACCTTACAGTCTTTGGTTGAATTCCCATGTTCCCAAGCATGGTAATCACAATGGGCGTTGACATCAAAACCTGGCGGATACGGCAGAAACTCTGGGTTAATCTTCTTCGGCACTATTAATCTACCTCTGATCAAATCCGGCAACATCTGATCGTACGACATCGGCAACTGAGTGAAATGCCTCGCTGGCTTCCTTGGTCTTTGTCGAGTGTGCTGACGCGGCTGATGACGGTATAACTGTTGACTCTGGAAGGGAACATATATCTGATACACAGACTCAACAGGTTGCTGACTCTGAACACTCGAAGTGTCTGAAAACTAAATCTGAGGTATTGGAGATTCCTGGATGTGATTACTTTCTTTCTCCCGTTCTTCTTGAGAACTGACAACTGACTCGCTTTCAAAAACTGAGATATCTGAGGTGTCTCGAATATTTCCACTCTTGATTCTGCTCTCAATACGTTCCCCCATTATCATCAAGTCAGAAAAATTTAATGCCCTACTACCAATCATCTTATCCCAGTAATGACCTTGCAAAGTATCCATGAAAAGGTCAACCAATTCTCTTTCCAGAAGTGGTGGTTGAACGTGAGCAGCTAATTCTCTCCATCTCTGAACATATGCTCTGAAAGATTCATTCTCCACTTGGGATAAGTCTTGCAACTGCATGCGACTGGGAGTCATGTCGAGATTGTAGTTGTATTGATTTACAAAGGCATTGGCTAGATCTGACCATGATCGGATGCAACCACTCTCCAACTGCATGTACCAACTCAACGATACTCCACTCAGACTGTCCTGAAAATAGTGAATCATAAGCTTGTCATTGATGACATACGAGGTCATTTTTCTGCAAAACATTACCAAATGCTGCTTCGGACAACTATCCCCTTGGTACTTCTCCAAATTTGACGTTTTAAACTTCAGAGGCATCACAAGACCTGGCACCAAACACATGCTTGAAGCATTCAGATCGAGGGCATCATGACCCATCAAGGCGTCAAGCTTTTCCTCCAACAGACGACATCTTCTCATAAATTCAACAGTCTGTGAGTTCTTAAGATTAACCTTTGGAACAACCCCTTGAAGATCTGGCACAGAGAAAGTGAAGCTCCGATAGTCCGTGTCATTTCTATCTCGGACAATAGTATGCTCTTGATCAACAGGAATCTGCATAGGCTGAGCTTGAGCAACATTGTTCACTGGGGTCCTCTGAATATTGTCCTCGCCTCTCGTCATAGTTGTCATGGCTTCCATGATTTGATCCAACTAATTCTTCACCAATTCAAACTCTACCCTTATAACAACCAAATTTTGTTCTCCTGAGTTCATGATCCTTCCAAAGGCTAATTCAAGTCCAATGTAAGTGTCTAGAAATCAACTGCGGGTTGGACAAAAGATGGGTAAGCTCCATGTTCCGGCTGAGGATGGATATGCAAAAATGAGATGCAAATGCAATGCAATGCAAAAAATGCAAAGGATCAAAGCCTCTACAAAGCTCTGAATAACTGTTGTACTGCTGACTAGAGAAGTTCAAAAGTCTTCTCTGAAGAGAAAACCAGAATACCGAGTTGGTTGGAGGTCAAGTTTCCTGCATAACCCTCTCACTCACAGGTATGGACCTAATCTCTGATAAGGTTCGGCATCCTATGCGGTCATCAGTGTCACAGACTCTTGAGAAACGATGATACGTTCACTATTTCTGGTTTGGCATCATAGTCAAACGAGGAGGCCTCACTTAGCTGACTCCTAAATGATCGGTCTCCAGAGTCGACAGTTTCCAGATCCAACATCCCCCTCCTGACCAATGTACAGGATAGGATGTCTTTAATGAAAACCTCATCTGAACGTGAATTTCGTGAGGACTAGTGCATGCTAACACACAGGTCCATCACTACTTTCCACTCTAATTCTAGGTATGTACTCAAGCCTGGGTTTTCGCTTATCTCTCAAAGGAACAATCCCACCCAACAGCACATCAATACATGATAATAATGTGCGGGAAATAAAATTCAAATGCAATATTGTACAAATGTAACACATAAATATACAAACCCATAAACAAGCAACAAACGCTAAGATTGACTCGCATAGGGGATGGGAAAGTCCCCAGCAGAGTTGCCAGATGTCGTATCGCTGCAAAAAGGGGTCGGCTGACTGACAAAAGAGTCGCCATCATTCGTTATTTATCCTAAAGAGAGGTAAAGGAAACGATCAAAGAACACCTACGAAAAAAAGGGAAAGACAAGGTCATCCCAACCAAATCTTGGGTTCGAAAGTCGGTTACGCAAGGGGAAGGTATGAGCACCCCTCATGTTTGTTGTACTCAATGGGATCCACGTTTGTTGTCCAATCTACGAGTGTAAAAACTAATCTAAAGGCTAGCTCACATGGGTGAACGGAAAGAACAGACTCGATAGAACATCGCCACCCTATGCCTACGTTTTCTCTCGTGCAATGGGAAAGTCAGAGTAAACGTAGTTCGGAAAACTACGGGTGAAAGGGGGAAGATTGCTCGTCAAGACTTAACATACTCTTTCTGAAAATTAGGTTTGAACGATCCCGAAGGATAAAAAGGTTTGATCTTTGTTTCTGTTTTTTATGAGAAGAAGTTAATTGATTTATTTTGTAACTCATGTTGCACTAAAGACTATGACTTGAGAGCGAATGTGTCGCATATCGCCCAAAGGGCATATGCTAAACACTCTAGACAAGGTGAGAGGAGGCCCCCCACTCATCATTCTTCAAGTACTTAAGGCTCGTAGTGTATAACAAGTGTTAACCTTTATTAAGTGTCTTATGAAGTTATGATATGAGATGAGAAGACACAAGAATCTAAGGAGAACTGATCAACCCTAATGTTATCATGCAATGTGCTCCTAAAGTTGGGATTGAAAGGGGAACTACCTAATGTTATCAAGCAAAGGATTGAATGCCTAATGTCTCTCCTACTCCCATCTTAAATAGAGGGACTAGGAATCCTAAGGGATCATGTGAACAACCACAAGTAAACACAATGCATAATCAATCACAAATGAAAATGAAATGAGAGGCTTAAACAAGTCTTGAAAGATGGAGAGAGATATGAAATGCAAGCAAAAATGAAAACAACAATCATGGATAGACATCACACAAGTATGAACATGCTTTGGCAAACAAACATGATCAATCAAGAATGCATCAACAAGAATCATCCATCAAGCAACTCACATGAGCATGTTAAACATTCAAAATGGAAACCAAAAGTCGGGCGTCAGAGCATCGAAATCAAACATTCAAGAACGATGAAATAGGCCAAAAACAATCCACATAAATGCATCATATCCATCCATGAAGTTTACATGTGAAAAGGGACTCAATAAGCAAAAAAATGCAAAAAGAATCGCAAAAATGCAAAACATAAGCCAAAAATACAAAGCTGCCAAAAATAGGCAAATCTGCCCCAAGTAATGGGTTACACTATATAGGGTAACCGGTTACTTGGTGCAAAATAGCCCAGAAACATGAATTTTTATAGGGTAACCAGTTACTCTATATAGGATAACCGGTTACCACTGAACCAGAAGCTGAAAATCAGTTTTTAATAGCATTTTTCAACACCAATCAACCTCTCCAATCATCCATATGATCATGGCATCAATCAAGCACGAAATTAACATCAAGAAACAGTAATCAATCATTATGTAAACACAATCAAGCGTTGAAATCACAAATCGCAAAGATCTAAATCAACAAAAAGGATCAAAAATCATCAAAAGCCATAGATCTACATTGTGGTTATCCAAATAAGCTCAAAACATAATTAGATCTAGAATTGCCAGCCTACAAAGCGGAGATTTGCTTTGGTGAGTGTTGATTCACTTGAAATTATCAGATCCAAGCAAGAAACCCAGAGATTCTTCAAGATCCAAGAGTTTCCTTGTTGTAGAAATGAAGATCAAGCAAGATCAAGCAAAAATGATCCAAAAAACGCTTCCAAATTAGCTTCCAAATTCAGATCCAAATCCAAACGAAAATTGTATGGTGAATTGGAGATATTGAAGATGAATGATGGAGGTTTAGATCTAGAATTCTATGATTCCAATGAAGAATCAAAGAACTCAAGTGAGAGATCTAATGGAGGTTTTGAGAGTGAAAAAGTGAAGAGAAAATTTCAAGAGTGAGATTTAAATCTGAAAATGAAGGTAATTGTGAAGATTATTGTGTGAGGTTTGGAGCAAATTCACTTAAATAAGGTTTAGGTTTGGGATCAAAATATGGTTTGGAATGTGGATTAGAATTTGGAATGGAAATTAGGAGTGAAATTAGGAATGGAGTGTTTGAAAATTGGAGGAAAATGGTGAAAATTGACCAATCCTAGATCCTTCCATGATGATCAAGTGAAATCAATGGTTGAGTAAAAATTCAAATTTGTTGGCTAATTCTGCTTGAAGTAACGGTTACTCAATATAAGGTAACCGGTTACCATATTCAAAAATGCCCAAATTTGGCGCCATGTGGAGGGAATCCTATGCAATTGCTTGTTGTCACTCGTTCTGAACTCTTTTATGCCATTGAAACCCGTTCTTGAACATGGTAACTGTAAGAACACCTGAGATGCCCTGTGTGTTGTATCCTGAGCCGAAAATAACCTGCTGAATAAAATAAAATCTACTGCTTGATCGATGGGAAAAATAAATGTCGGAGAAAAACCTGAGCCACAGAAAGGGAACCTAAGCCACAGAAAAACCTTGACCACATGCCTCGAGAGCCAATGTTATGATATGCAGAAATGCAAAATGCAAAGAAACATCAGCCAGTAAAGGTTGGGCAAATTTTGGGGTGCTATAGGAAGCAAAGATACAATGATAAGCTTCTCGGGTGAGACTGCCACTTATCTGCAAAGGTAGCAATGATAAGCTTCTCAGGAGAGACTGTCACTTATCAACAATGAGGCGTTGTAAAAGGATCTTCTTGATAGATAGTGCAAAATAAATGCACGTGCAGGTAGGTTCGGCGACCGACGGGGACCGAAGTTCAATCTAGAATCGAACTAGAAAGAAACTGTCAAGCAAGACTCTATTGAAGGAATGAACTCAAATGGGGATTATCTTATCCAGGCACGGAAAAGATAATTGAACTAACCATCATCCAAGAGGGTTGAACTCTGTGGGAAAACTGGAAATAGTAGGTATTTTATGCTTAAAGTTGACGATCTACTTGGAGAGAAAGGACAAACCCAGTTACTTGGCAGTAACCATAGCCAAAGTAACGGCAAATACGAACAAGGGTAGCAGACATACAGATGCTAATGCGTATGTCTAAATGAAAATGCAATGAGTATGTTGATGCTCATGTTTATGCTGATGCATATGCTGACAAAATAGACAAGAGGAGGAGGAAATGGGAGATGAAACAAACATCTCGACGAGATACCCGGCGACCTCTGCAAAAGTGCATCTATCAAGGAATAGGAAAGTTGATGGTCAGAACCAAATCTCGCTTCAAAGTTCCAAATTCTCTTGGGAGAAAACAATCCACTTGGGGATAAGATATCATGACTTCACTGGAGGGATTTCCATCATGAATCTGGATTCTGATCAAAGAAGACCTGTTCACTAGGAGAGTCATCTTAGGATTAGAGACTTTCGAAGATAAAATAAATATTCACTTCATTGGGGATGATGAGGAGCTAGGCAGCTTCCTGGAGAAAGTGTAGCAACTTCCTGGGAAAGTACATCAACTTATTGGGGAAAGTACATCAACTTCCTGGGGAAAGTACCTCGACTTCTTAGGGAGAGTATGGCAACTTCCTGGGGAGAATTTCTTGAGGAAAGTATGGCAACTTCAGTGAGGAGAATATTACTCCATTGGGGAGCGGGTCCTCACATAATATGTATCACTTGGAAGATACTGGGGAAATTCTCTGCAGTCTTGAAAATCACTGGAGATTATCGGATCTGTCCAAAAGTGTTGTCAGCTTATGTTTTGTTGGGAATTTGCACTGAGGCAATGGTTTAAAAGTGCTTCTGTAGCATTGAGACTTACTGGGGAATGAAGATAGATGTCCTTCCAATATTTCCACAAGTCAAAGCAACTTTATATTCTTTTTAAAAGTGTTTTCAAAAAAACAGTTTTTAAGTTTGAAAACTTTTCACTTTCAAAAATATTATTAACAAATAACAATTTTCATAACAAAATGAAATAGAGATAGAATAAATGGAAAAAATTGAATAGAAAAAGGTTTAATTTTATTGAAGAATGGTAGCTTTCTAAAGGCAAAGCTCCATGAAAAAATACAATGAAATTGGCAAATAGGGAAAGGTTACATTGAATCCAACGACCTCTACTGACCCTAATAACTAAGACTACCCAAAATCCTGCTTCTGACAAGAGCGATTAGATTGGATTGATCTTTTGTAAATGTTGTTCGATGATCGGCGTCATCTGATGCAGTGAAATGCCTTTGTCCCTAATTTTTGTCTGGATCGCCCTTTCGGGTTTTCAATCCACCGAGACGCTCATTTTTGCCTAAGCCGCCTTTCCAGGTTTTTAGCTTAGCGAGCTATATTTTTTTTTCATCCCTTATTTTTCCTAGATCTCCTTCATAGGTTGTGATCCATCGGGATACCCATTTTTTCCTAAATCGCTTTTCCAGGTTTTCAACTTAGCGGGTTGTTTAGGCATAACATCCATTATTGTGAGAATTAGCGATCCTCCGGAGAAGACTGTCTTCACAACAAATGGGCCTTCGTAATTAGGCATCCATTTCCCACGCATGCCTTTATGAAATAGCAAGATTTTCTTGAGTACAAGCTCTCCTTGACAGAACTCATGGATTCAGACCTTCTTATCAAAAGCTCTCTTCATTCATTTTTAGTATAACTGACCATGGAACATAGCTGTCATGCGCTTCTTGTCGATGAGGTTCAGCTGGTCAAATCTGTCTTTGACCCACTCTGCTTCATCAAGCTTGGCTTCCATCAGTACCCTTAAGGATGGTAACTCAACTTCGATGGGGAGGACGATGTCTATTCCATATACCAATGAGAAAGGGGTTTCCCCTGTTGAAGTCCACATTGTAGTTTTATATCCATGCAAAGAAAATGGTACCATTTCATGCCAATCTTTGCAAGTCTTTACCATCTTTTGCAGGATTTTCTTGATATTTTTGTTCGTAGCTTCAACAGCTCCATTCATTTTTGGACAGCAAGGAGAAGAATTGTGGTGTGTAATCTTGAAACTCTCACACAACTCCTTCGTGGTTCTGTTGTTCAAATTGGTACCATTGTTTGTTATAATCCGACTTGGAATTCCATAACGGCAGATAATATCTTTCTTGTTGAAGCGGACAACTACTTGCTTGGTCACATTGGCATAGGAAGAAGCTTCTACCCATTTGGTGAAGTAGTCGATGGAGACTAGAATGAATCGATGACCGTTGGAAGCTTTCGGCTCAATTGCCCCATTCATGTCAATGTCTCACATTGAGAAAGGCCACGGTGAAGATAAAACATTCAATGGTGTTGGAGGTACGTAGACCTTGTCAGCATAAATTTAGCACTTATGGCATTTCCTGGCATATTGGATGCAATCTAATTCCATGGTTAACCAGTAATATCCAGCTCTCAAGATCTTTTTAGACATAGCATAACCGTTGGCATGAGTTCCAAAGGTTCCTTCGTGAATCTCTTGAAGTAACATGTTTGCTTCGCGTCTGTCAATACATCTAAGCAGAACCATGTTGTAGTTTCTCTTGTATAGCACATCATTGCTGATGAAGAACTTGGATGCCAATCTTCTAAGAGTCTTCTTGTCAAGATTAGTAGCATCAGCTGGATAATTCTTGCTCTTTGTATTGTTGAAGTTCAGTGTACTCATACTCATTCAATTTTGCCAGTTTAGTGGGAACTTCGAAATCTTCCTCACCCTCGTCTTCATCTTGATAAATGAGTGAATCAAAGTCAATAGTGACAGTAGGTTCATTGGATTCAACAAGGTTTGGGATAGCATTGTATGTTGGAAGGCTTATTATTAAAATGCACAAGGAAAAATGCAAGAGAAAGAAAAATGCTTTTTTGTAATTTTTGAAAAGATTGCCAATTTCATTTTAAAATGGTAAAAGCAAAAAAACGGCAAATGAAACAACAAGAATTTAACAAAATGCATTTATTAATATCCTTTTAAAAGTGAAAAGGTGGCCCTACAAAATAATCTAGTAGCTTTGGGCATAGCTATGGAATTTTGAAAACATTAAATTACTCTGAAATGGGAAAAATCACGGGGATCTCTATGGCTTCCCAGTTGCTCAAAGCTGCATCGCTCTTGAATACCAGGTTATTCAGGTTTTCATCATCGTTGATAGCATTGACTTGGAAACCTCCGCTGACAAACACTTCTTAGACAATCTTCGGACGTCCTTTGACAATTGTAGAAGCTTTATTATGAGTTGGTTTGTAACCTAACCCATGGCTATTCGTCTTGGTATTGATATTGATCACTTCTCCCCAACCTTCAGGAATGCCTCCTTCGATTGTTGATCTGGTGCTCTTGAAATATGCAAAAGATGGAGTGCTCTGGCCCACTGTTTTATCGACTTCCAATAGGACAACATTGGCAATTTTAAGTGCTTGGAAAGAAGTTTCCAAGGTGTCTTCATCAGCCTCTATGTAATGGAAAGAAGACAGGTTACTAACCATCATACCCTCTTCACCATGTATAATAACTAGCTTTTCATCGACCACAAACTTCATCTTTTGATGTAGAGTTGAAGTTACAGCTCCAGCAGCGTGGATCCAGGGTCTTCTAAGTAAACAACAATAATTAGGATTGATGTCTAATACTTGGAATGTGATGTTGAAAATATGTGGTCCAATCAAGATCGGTAGCTCCACTTCTCCAATCACAGTTCTACGGGAACCATCAAAAGCTTTAACTATCAGCGAAGTAGGCTTCATCTTAGTTTCCTTGTAATCCAACTTGGTAAGAACCCTCTTTGGTAGGACGTTCAAAGATGAACCGGTATCCACAAGCACCCTTGCTAAGTTATCCTCCTGACATTTTACTGATACATGTAAAGCACGGTTATGATTCTGACCTTCTATTGGTAACTCCTCGTTGTTGAAGCTAAGAGTATTGCAGGCAGTAATGTTGGCAATTACACTATCAAATTGGCCGGTAGTAATGTCTTGAGCAACATGAGCTTGAGCCAACAGCTTTTGCAATGCAGTTCTATGAGCAGGTGAACTCATCAACAGAGATAAGATTGAGATCTTAGAATGAGTCTGATGAAGTTGATCAATGACTTTGTAATCACTTTTTCTGATGATCCTCAAGAACTCGGCGTCGTCATCATTTGTAGCCGCTTTTTTCCCTTTGTCCTTGGTTGGTCATAGTGGTAGTGGTTTCTTTAGGTGGGGCCTCATTGAAATAGGGAGTATAGATACGACCACTGCGTGTCATCTTGCTTACCCCAGCTATGTTTGTCACATCTTCATTAGCAGTCTTCAAATCTTCCCTCGGAATAACTTTCCCAGATTCTTTGTCAATCATGGTCACATCGTACTTCCAGGGTACAACTTTAGGATCACTAAAATGAAACGAACATGGCTTCTGAATAATTACTGGCTTCGGCTAGTTCACTGTGGAGATAACATGCTTATATGTACTGAACACGGGCATTGCAGAACTTGATTTTGGCAAATGGAAAATTGGCACTTTAGCACTTGGTTCTGGTAAGTTGAAGACGGGCTCAATCACATCAACTTCATCCTTATTCACTTTACTAACCACTTGTAAGAAACCATCACTGACTAATCTCTGAATATCATTCTGAACCAACAAACAACCCTTGGTACTGACAACACAAACTGCACAATCATCATGACAAGCAGTCACTAAACCAACTTCAAATAACTTTGAATGGAAGACTCGGAGAGGAGTCTTGATCTGGGAAATATCAAGAATAATGCTTTCATCAGATAGATCATCAATGGCATTAACGGGCCCATGGTTAGGCAGAGGATTGCTCTTGACATTCGGATGAGGATCATCAAAAGACAGAATCTTCTTTTCCATTAACTCCCTGACAAGATGCTTGAGAGCATAGCAGCTTTCTAGATCATGGCCAGGCGCGCCCTCATGAAATAAACAATGAGCGGCAGGATTGTAATTAGATGGTAGTGGATTTGGAGGCGGCCCCAAAGCTCTAGTAGTAATCAGACCTTATTTCAGTAATGAAGGGTACAACTCGGTATAAGTCATTGGAATAGGAGGAATCAACTTGTACTGTCTCCTGTTAGGAATGTTCTGGCGAGGTGCCTGATTCTTTGGTTGTTGATAGGTAGGACCGTTGGGCGCTCGTTGATAATTGGCTGGAGCTTGTGCAGGTTGATAACCAGGATGTTGTTGATAGACCGGAGGTTGATAAATAAGAGCCGGTTGCACAGGCTGATAAGCAAGAACTTGTTGATTGAAAGCAGGTGTAACAGCAACTACATAGGGTTGTTGAGCAAACTGTATAGGATAACCTGGTTGTTGAACATAGTTCTGCTGATGCTGCCAAGGTTGATTTCTTCATCGACTTGCAGTTATAGCATTGGTTTCACCCTCTTTCTTCTTGTGAGAGGTAAACGAAGGCTTCTTGGCATGATCTTTATTGGAGCTTTAACTACCAACAGTACTTGACATTTTCCCACTTTTTAGACCCAATTCAACTTTCACACCAACAACAAAAATGTCAGAAAAGTTTATAGCCACACTATCAACCATTCTTTCATAAAATTCTGGACGAACAGTGTTAACAAACCAATCTGCTAGCTCTTTCTCAGTCAACAGAGGTTCTACTTGCAAAGCAATCTCTCTCCACCTATGAGCATACTCTTTGAATGATTCATAACTCTTTTGGGACATACTCAGTAGTTGTCGTCTATCAAGAGACAAATCCATATTGTATTTGTAATGTTTGATGAAAGCGTCAGATAGATCTTGGAAACTCTTGATACGAGACTGCTCCAGATTTAAGTACCACTTTGATGAAGCACCTTTCAAACTGTCCTGGAAACAATGTATCATCAGCTTGTCGTTTTTAACCTGAGCATCCATTTTACGGTATTACATGATCAGATGTCTCTTCGGACATGTAGCACCTTCATAACAGTCAAAGCTGGGAGTTTTGAACTTCGAAGGAATAACCAACCCAGATACAAGACAAACTTCTCTAGTAGCAACACTAAAGATTTGATCACCTTCCATCATTCTCAGCCTTTTGTCAATAATTTCCACATTCTCTAGGAGTTTTTCATGACGTTCATCCTCATCTTCCTTCACATCAGGAATGTCATATACCGGTTCGTTGAAATACGGTTGCACATGAGTATGAACTGCAGTTGGCGCAAAAGTGGGAATCACTTGAGGAGCTTCAGAAGGAACAACTTATTGAACTGGTTGAGCAATAGGAACTGCAGTAGGAGTCAGCACAAAACCAGGTGGAAGACCATAAGGAGGTACATTAACGACAGATGGTTGAGGATCCACCGCAACATTGGTAATCTCAGAAACAATAGTGGGCTGAGTATCCATCCTCGCACGAATAACCTGTGACATCTCCATCATCTGCCCCACACTTCCCCGAAGGTCTTCTAATTCATTGCTAACATGATGCAACTCTTAATTTTGCTCTGCCAAATTTTTCCGAGCTCGAGCTCTGGTGTTATACTGGTGCAGAAGACTCAGGGTGACAGAACTGGAAGGCGAAAGAATCGACGATAAGAAACCAGAAGGAAAATGAAAATGCAAAATCAAGGATGCAATGCGATGCAATGGTTTCAAGAATTTCAACGGTTAGTTGCAAATGTTTTTCTTAGGAAAGCTGAAAAAGTTTTAGATTTTGAAATTCAAGATTTTTTGAATTTGCAAGGACTGACAGTTGAATTCGTTGAAACCAGGAATGTCGTGATGCTGGGATGCAATGCATAAACACACAAAAGTAAACAAAAGTCCTAGGTCAGAGGTTCGTGAGCATGGAGCCAAGGTCTACCCATCCCGAAAGGTATGTACTAAGGGTTAATTGTACCTGCAGAACAAGGGTTCTAAGCGGTGCCTAAAGTCATCAGTTTTTTTCCGGATATTATTAATTTCCCGACTAACTCGGTGGTTAATAATATTCTCAAGATAACCTCTTTTGAGTGTAGTATCACGTAGCAACTATTTTGGGACTACTCCCTCATAGTCATCGCACTATGTCCTAATAAGGCCAAAGTTGTGTTTAGGTAACTATGGTCCCCAGTATCACAGGCTCCAAGGTCAAAAATAGTGAATGTTTTCACGATTACTCGTTCAACAATAATAATTTTCAAGAGGGCCTCAACTGAGCGGTGATTCTCAAGTCAGCTTGGTCGGGATTCAACTCCCTATAAGCCTCGTCGAATATATCACCTTCCTATAATAATTGCACTCAAGTCCGGGTGTAGGATTTGCCTCACAACAATGATATAACCCCAAGAAAGGTATAACATATATATACAAATAGATAATAAAGAAAATAGCAAGCGTAAAAAACAAGATAGGGATAACCCTCAAAAGATATGAAAGATTCCCCAGTGAAGTCGTCACTTTCTGTTGCGGTGAGAATAGGATATCAAATTATTGATTAATTTAAATCACAATCTTAGTTCACAATCGGTCTTTGATTTATCCGAAGGAAAGATTTAAAGAAAGAAAAAACCTCTTTTGCATCACAAACACAATGCGAGGAGAGATCTAGGGTTTGGGGGTTGGTTAAGCTTAGGGAAGGTATTAGCATCTTAAACTTCTGTAGTACTCTACAGGAACCTCTTGTTTTAAATGTGTTATTTGCTAATGGTTATCTGCTTAAAGGTAATGTTAAGGGTTAAAGGTAACGAGAAGGACCTAAGGGTTAGTCCTAAGTATACTCGCCAAGATTTGCATCTTGTACCTACGTATCCTGGGTAGGGGATGGAATCAGAGTAATTGTAGTTCCCCTTACAGAGGGAGGAAAAGGAACTTCTTGACTGTGGTCAAGGTTCCAAAGGGAAGTAAACGTTCATATGGAAGCGTTTACATGGAGTGCGGCGACACCTATTCTACGTTGAAATGTTAAGTTGAAAAGGGTGAAGTATTCCACAGCGGGAACTTACATGGAGTGCGGCGACTTCTGATCCTAAGGCTAGGATGAAGGGATGGATGTCCACGGCGGGACGCCTAAGCATGAGTGCGGCGACTCAAATCTTAAAGTTGGGAAAAGGTGAAGGGTGTGTCCACGGCGGGATGCCTAAGCACGAGTACGGTGACTCGGATCCTAACATTAGGATGGGCGAGGGTAAAGGCATTGACACAGCGGTCAAACGGTAAACCTTTCCTTCGGAGGGAGATAAGCGGTTGAGCAGTGAAACAATAAAAGCGAAAGATAATTGATGATATGTGAATATCAATACTGATTGGTTAAGTTCAAATGGATAATGAGAAAGAAGGTTAGATGGATGGTGAACTGTGATTGATTAAGTGGATTAATGAAATTGGAATTGATTTAGAAAAAGAAGTTAATTGTTTTTGAGAATTTTATGATTAAATCTGAATTAGACAAATGTTAGAATTAATTGTTTTTATGGTTTTTTGAGAATATTAAGAATATTGTTTTGGTTAAATTAATCTAAAAAGATGTTGAAATTAATTAAGTTAAAAAAGTTAATCTTGAGTTAATAAAAAAAGTTATTTATTTTTTAGAAAAAGATTGGATTAACTAACAAAAGGATCAATTAAATTTTAAAATAAATTCTAATATATTTAATTAAATTAAAGTTTGGAAAAAGTTTTTAGATTTTCATTATTATTAAGAAAAGAAATTGAAGTTAAATTAAATTAAACATTTTTTTGGTTTTTTTTTTAATTTATGAAATAAAACTATATCAATATTTAATTAAAATAACTAATTATATTCTATTTTTTATTATTATTTTCATTAAAAAAACTAAATTAAAATTTCAATTTATTATTTTTTATTATTTTTAAATCAAAATTCGTTTTTTATTTTTTTAAATAAATAATATATTTTCAGATTATAAAACATTAGTATGTTAGTAAGTTAGTTGTTAAGTTAGTATTTATTAATAATATTACAAATAAAAAGAACTAAATAATAAAAACTAAAAAAAGACAAATAAAATGGGTTGGGTCTGGGTCTTGACCTCAGGACCCATACTCGGCCGGATAAAAGGGGCAAGGGGTGGAAATTAGGGTTTGAAAACCTAGTCTTCCAAGGGCAAACGCCCCCCCCCCCTTCTTGTTCTCTCTGAACCCTCTCTTCTTTGGTCGCGAATCTCTTTTCTCCGTTCGCGATTTGTCTTCTTCTTTTCACGTCGCGAACTCTTCCTCTTCCACCTTAATCTTCTTCAATCTGAAAAAAAAAAAAAAACCCAATGATGTTAGAAAGAAATGGGGCTTACGGCGTGAGTTTTTTAATTTTGCCGATGATGACGATGATGAGAAGCGATGGTTCCCCTTCGCTTTTCTGAGTCTTAACTTGGTTTGGTGATTTGTGAACTTGTTTCATGTTGATGGCTTTTGCGGTTTTGTTGATATTTTTGTTGATGGTTTTCGGCTGGTGGTTTCTGGACGAATTTGTGGGTTGCGATGGTTTTTGTTTATGATACTCTAAGATTTTTGGGTTTGATTTTGGGCGATGATGAGTTTAGCTCTGAGCCCTTTGATGGTTTTACGATTTCTGTCCCCCCTTTCTTATTTTCGATTTTGTTCTTTTATAGACGGATTCTTGAAATGATTCGAAGGAAATTTTAAAATCTTTCCCTTTTCAATTAATTTGGTCGGAAGCTGCTTTGGAAAGTTTGATTTGTTTGTTTTCTTTCCAACTTCGTTTTTCTTTGATTATGGGTTTTGATGGTGCTTTCCATTTTCGGATCATTAATGATGGTTGTGATATTCCATTTACGGTTTGATCTTGTTGGTGACAGATTTATGATTTTTCCATTTTTATGAAGGGGTTGTCTGACGGCTGTCCGTTTGCTGTGAAATGCTGTCATTTTCAGACTTTTGATGATGATGGTTGATTACTTCCCATTTTCGGAATTGCTTATTGATGACGTTCCATTTCTTTTTGGGCTGTTGGATTTTGAAAAATTCCTTTTCTTTTTACGACAATCCCTTTTCCTTTAATGGACAGATTCTGCCTTGGTTTTCTTGTTGTTAGGCTTGCTGGGAATGAAAGTTGGTAGCAACTCCATTGTTGTCCTTCTGAAATGCCCAATGATGAAATTTAGTTTTAAGGGCTGAAAAAAATAAATTCAAAGTCCTTTTCTTTTTCAATGATTATGTTTTCTATTTTAATGCTGTCTTTCCATTGTTTGCAGGTATTTTTGAAGATGGCAAAGATGAAGAAGGACTTGAAGAAGTTATAATTTGAAATTCGGACTAAGCAACGGATCCACAGGCACATCACCTAAATCTCGAAACGAGATAATTTTGATTGGTTTTTGAACACCTAACAACCTTTGAGTCTCCATTGCAAATCTTGAATAAATGTAAGGACATTGGCCTTGCACTCGAATATTGTGGACTTGATTTCCAAAATTCTTCAATATTACCACAAATTGAAAACTTAATCCTAGTCCTCAGTCCTTAGTCCTTGAATAATATCACCACAAATTCCAATTCTTCCAACCGTCAATTAATAATCCAATTCCACAAACAAAACCAAATTATGCATTGAGACGTCTTGAGGAGTGATTTGGCCTTGTAATAATTAAAGACCGTAGAGAGAGTGAATTCAACATAACCTAATGGCATACAAGATTATTTTCTAATTTCTTAGACACGCCTGCAAAATGAACAAACTAGGAAAACTGGTTAACAATTAGCTAAAGCGAAAGATGGATGCAAATGATCATTAAATCTAAGGGTAAAATTTGGGGTGCGACAAATGGATTTAACCAAGACATGCATATTCATTTCATTATCATTATCAATCGAAAACAGACAAGTTTTACAAATAAGATTCGCACTTTAACAGAAAAGAAACTACAAATGCAAATAAATGACATGATATAAAAGACTTCTAGCTTCGGGGAACTAGGATTTCCAATCTTGATTTGCTACTGAGCTAGCCATCTTCAAAATTGCTCGTCGAAGTCAGTTTGATACTTCTTCTGAACACCTGCTCTCGGTAAATTCCTCTATAACATGAACTGATGAACCTGCATGACTGGGTAAAAGAAGATTGTTGATCTGAATACCCTGACAAAAAACATATTAGAGTCAAGCAGGGTTTGAATCTTGCTCTTGAGCACCTTACAGTCTTCGGTTGAATGCCCATGTGCCCCAGCATGGTAATTACAGTAGGCGTTGACATCAAAACCTGGCACTACCAGTCCACCTTTGATCAAATCTGGAAATATTTGACTATACGACATCGACAACTGAGTGAAATGCTTCTCTGGCTTCCTAGGTCTTCATCGAGCATGCTAACGCGGCTGACGGCGGTATGACCATTGATTCTGGAGGGGAAAAGATATCTGATACAAAGACCCATAAGATTGCTGACTCTGAACAGTTGAAATGTCTGAAGACTGAGTCTGAGGTATCGAGGATTCCCGGGTAGAATCACTTTCTTTCTCCCCTTCTTCTTGAGAACTGACAACTGACCTGCTTTCACTAACTGAGGGGTCTGAGGTGTCTCGAATCTTTCCACTCTTGATTCCGCTCTAGATACGTTCCCCAATTACTATCAATTTAAAAAAGTTTAATGCTCCATTACCAATCATCTTATCCAAGTATGGACCTTGCAAAGTACCCATGAACAGGTCAACCAATTCTCTATCTAGAAGTGGTGGTTGAACTCGGGCAGCTAACTCTCTCCATCTCTGAACATACGCTATGAAAGATTCATCGTTCGCTTGAGATAAGTCTTGCAACTGCATGTGACTAGGGGTCATGTCGAGATTGTAATTGTACTGCTTCACAAAGGCGTTGGCTAGGTCTGATCATGATCGGATGCAACCACTCTCTAACTACATGTACCAACTCAAGGATTCACCACTCAGACTGTACTAGAAACAGTGAATCATAAGCTTGTCGTTATAGACATACGAGGTCATTCTTCTGCAAAACATCACCAAATGATGCTTCGGACAACTATCCCCTTTGTACTTCTCAAATTTTAGTGTCTTAAATTACGGAGGCATTACAAGACCTGGCACCAAACACATGCTTGACGCATTCAGATTAAGAGTATCATGACCCATTAGGGCGTCAAGCTTTTCCTCCAGCAAACGATATCTTCTCATAAACTCGACAGTCTGTGAGTCCTTAGGATTAATCTTTGGAACATCCCCTTAAAAATATGGCACAGAGAATGTGAAATTCGGATAGTCTATATCATTAAGAGAAGATGGATGTCTATCTCGGGCAATGGTATAATCTTGTATAACTTGGTCTTCAACAGGAATCTGCACAGGATGAGCTTGAGCAACATCGTTCAATGAAGGTGGAATAGCATCCTCATTAATTGGAGTCCTCTGAATATTGGCCTCTCCCCTTGTCATAGCTGTCATGGCTTCCATGAGCTAATCTAGTCGATTCTTCATCAATTCAAACTCTGCCCTTGTAACAACCGAATTTTGTTCTCCTGAGTTCATGATTCTTCTAAAAGCTAATTCAAGTCCAATGCGAGTGTCGAGAAATCAACTGCGGGTTGGACAAAAAGATGGGTGAGCTCTCAGTTCTGGATGAGGATGGATATGCAAAAATGAATGCTAATGCAATGCAATATGCTAGTGCAATAAACATGGGATCAAGGTCACAAATCCTGCAAGACAACACAACGAGATATCTCTCACCTCGGGTGGGCAATCTACTGGTTTAAAAGAGGGCATCCCAAAGGCTTTAAACAAAGTCTTGTGTACTAACCCTCAAAATTTTTCCATCATAATGAAGATTCGTGAGACGATAATCCCTTCAAAGGATGAACACAGAGTTATGTCTTAGTAACCTTCAGAATAAGGTTCTAAAAAAGGTCTTCAGAGTCACGGACTCCCAGGTCGGAAATAAAGACGCCATTACGACTACTCGTAAGACATAATCATTCTAAAGGGGCCTCATTTGAGAGGTGGAAGTCAAACTAACTCAACGAGTCCTAAGTCTCGCAAATCAGAAAGAAACCACCTCCTAACTTAGTGTATACTAGAAAGCTCAGGTAGAAAGCTTTTATCCTTACAAACCATCCCAATAAACCCAACAGGTAAGAGGAACACATCATAATAAAACAATAAGACAAATAAAACACAAATGCGACAAACAAACTAGGTTTGGCTTGCTAGGGTCCCCAGGAGTGCTGCCAAGTTGTCGCTACTCGAAAAATGCAACGGCGGAGATGCGGAAATGGAAAGACAGAAGAGTCGCCATCGAACTTTATTTATCTCATGAGAGGAAGGGAAAACATCGAGAAAACCCTAAGAAAGGAACGGATAAGATGGTCTCACAACCAAGAGAAAGGGTTTGGAAGCCGGTTATGCGAAGGGAAGGTATTAGCACCCCTCGCATCCATCGTACTCGATGGGAACCATTTGTTTGTCTATGCGTGAAGTTATCTGCTAAAAAATATTGCTTTAAAGTGTGTTCTAAGGGGAAAGAGAAAGGTTAGGAATAGGGAAAAGAGAGATAAAGGGGGAGAAGTGACTCGGTAGGACTTCGTGGTCCTATGCTTACGTGTTCTCAACAGACATGAGAAAGTCAAAATCAACGTAGTTTGGGAAACTACGGGTGATAAGGGTAAGGTTGCTCGGCAAGACATCACTGTCTTGTTCCTACGTATCCTCATCTGGTATGAGAAATCAGAGCAAAGGTAGTTCGAGAAACTACGGGAGAAGATCTCGATCGCACTGGGGCGAGAGAAAAGGTTTGTGATAACGGGTCGATCTTGATTGTGCTGGGACAAGAGAAAAGGGAAGTTAGTTGTTAGTGTGCTTGTTAAGGATAGATATCCTCGTGCATACGCATCCTTACTTTAAAGAAGTAAAGAATCAGAGCAGTTGTAGTTCGGCCTACGATTAACTGGTGTTTTGTGGATGATGCTAATATGTGTATTCTAGTAGTTAGGTGTATTGCAGCTCACTTGTGGAGTCTTAGGCGTTACCTATTTGCGCTAGAACATACGTAACATATCTTTTTTGAAAAGATGAGATAGTTTTCACCTTCGAGGCAAGATATCACATTTGATTTGCGAGGTTATTTTTAGGGGTGAAATAGATCCTCGGATAGTAACCCCTTGCGGGTAGTACCCAATTCTTTATCTCAAAAGAGTTATTGTGAAAAGGTGTGGCGAATACAGTCACATCTTCGTATTGAAAGATGAGTATCGAAACCGCACACTCTACAGTGAGCATCCTGATACTCGGAGAGGAAGAATATTGCACTCAATCCTCTCTTTTTAGTTCAATACAAAGAGAACTTCATTCCTTTATTTAAATATGTCTTGATCTTGAATGGTAAGTGCTTTACGATAGTGAACCTTAAAGGTAATGTCAAGCACTCGGGATAGGAGAAGGCCTACGCCTAACCACTCCACAACTATTCAAGCTTTATTATGAAAATAGTTTTGAAAACGCACTTGGTACGGGACCAAGGTTTTAGGAGAAAAGTTGTAAAAAGAACGGGTGGTGAACGACAAGAAAACACTAAGCGTCGTAATCACACACAACATCAAGTATTGAAACTCGAGTTAATCTCCAAGGTAAATATGTACGAGTCAAAAAAATATTCACGAATACGCTCAAGAATTAAGAATTAATACAAAACTGAAAGAGTTAATTAAATCAAAATCGAAACCAAAAGTCAAATCCTATGTTAATTAATTTCTAATCTAACTCTAACTTAAAGTTAACATCTAAAAATTAAAACTAAAATCTAATGTTAATTAAAATCTAAATCTAAAATAAACTGATTACATAATTCTAAAACTCATCGAATATGACTAATTCTAAAATTCTAATTAAATCTAAAATTATGACTAATTCTAAAAGTTAAACTAAAGCTTAAAAGATGTAAACTAATTCTAAAAAAAAAATTAAAACATAACATTCTAAATTAAATTTTAATCTTAAGGACTAACTAAATACAAATCTAAATAAAACTAATTTAAATAAATCCTAATTAAGACCTTAAGAAAATGATTGCAAACAAAAAAAACTAGAAATATAAAAATAAAAAAAAAAAAACAAGAACATGGGTTATGAAGAGCTCTAAGCCCAAGTACAAACCCGGGTCGGATCCTGTTGCACCCCAAAATTTGCCCAACTTTTTCCTTCTTGTTTTTGCATTAGCATAACATCATCATAGCATTATCATAGCATTGCATTAGCATTTATGCAGGGGATCAAGTGTGATATACATCAAGAGAGGCCTATCTAGAGGTTTTATTCGAGCTCGAGGAATCACTAAAGTCACCAGGAAGTGGTTCATGCCCTTGAGAAGTTCAGATGCTTGTGTGGGGTTCATCCCCTAACTTAGAGGCCAACTGAAGATTATCAATGAGTTGGAAAACTATGATTACAGGTCATAAAATTACAAGTCCAGTTCACCACTTTCCATAACTCAAATGGAATTTTTTCCAACATGAAAGTTGCTCCGAATGGCGTCATTTGGTCAACTAAGCCTCAAGATTTTAATGGGTTAGCTCATGGTAGAAGTTTGATAAAAGTCACTTTGGTGAAAACATGTGAAAAGGCATAGTTTGGTATTTCTTCAAAATTTAATCAAATAAGTCCATGTTTGTACTTATTTTGAGTGGAAATCTCATTTTAAGAACAATGACATTATTACATTTTTCATTTGAGGATTTTATCATGAGCTATTTCAAGATTTCTTACAATTCAAGTAACACTTTGGATTTTTGCCTTAAGACTAGAAACAAGGAACTATTTTTGGCCTTGGAAGCTTCTTATGATGCATGAAATGTATATAAACCAAAATAAAGGCATTTGCATTTCTTCTTCACCACTTTTCCATATTCACTGTAATACCCCAAATTTTACCCTTATATTTAGTCAGTCATTTCGCATATCATCTCATCTGTGCATTTGCTAACCACTAACAAGTTATGGAGGTGTTTGTTTTGCAGATTTGGTTCCAGGGGTATTTTGGTCATTTTACGCAAATTCTGCTAATTCCTTGAAGACGGGTTGTTATTAAGTTCTGAGGCATTTGATACACTATTTTTGAGGCATTTACCTATCACCAGGTCTGATTATATCAAGGTGCCAATTCGACGTGGTCGGTATTAAAGTTTGTCGAGCACAACTGGATTTAAGATCCATTTCATCGCTCATGGTTCATTTCCAAAGCGCTTCCGTTTCTGTTAATAAGGCGCAATTTAATTGGGTATTATCGGATTGTTTCTCAAGGTATTTGGTCAGTGGAATTCAATTACGACCAAGGTTATCATCGTTGAGTCTGTTGTGATTACGACGCACATCTGTGTTTGGTTATAAAGTTGTTGGCTAGAATCTGAGTTGGAATGTAGTCAGGTGATGAAATTGAGAATACAAATGGGACAAATACATGGACAAGAACATCGCTCACGAATGTTTATGGTTTATGACTATGTTAATGAGTTTAAACGTTTGTGGATTTGTTCACAAATATTTATAATTTATAACTAGAAATAAAAATAAGTAAATTCAAAGCTGAGCAGGTCATGAATATATAAAGGAAGGTCTGACATTTTATTTCATAAAAGAGCTCATCATACAAAAGGGAGTAAATTGTTTCACATTCTTAATTGTGATAAAATTACAATTACGGATATTACATTTACTCTAAAAAGGTCCTAAATCCTAAAGACTGCTAAGTGTCCTTCGCGGTGTCCTTGAGCTTCTCCGCAGAATCTCCGATTCACCTGCACATCAAAAAGAACAAACAGAATAGAAAAATGTTAGAGTTTGTTTTTGACACTCTCAGAACAGTGTCATCATCGAGTGCCGGGAGTGGCACAACCGAAGCTGCGTCCTACCCCCCGTTACCGATCCGTGCCGTTGGCGTCAGATCAGGTAACACCTGTTCTTATCATTACGGGGCGTCCGAGAGATAGAAGTGATAAAAGAAGCGGGACTGATTCGTTTTGCCGCGATTGGATTTCCAAACTGATACGAGAATAAGGCAACATAGGCAAGTTTGGACTCAGACCCGGATGCCGGCAGGTCTGAGTCGCTTTGGTTTCGAAATTTCCAACACCTGAAAAGCCACAAACATCATCAGTACAACAGAACTCAAAGCATAACAAGCTGCATAAACAAAACTAGGCAAAAGGGAGCCCGCGCCAGTACAAGTGTGAAGAGGCACAAAGAAACAAATCTGCCACAAAGGTTCAGAATGAAAGCCAAGTTCAAAACAGAACAAGAAAAATGAAATGAAACCAAGCTGCATCAAGTTGCGTCAAAAAGTTCAGAAGAATCAAAAGTAAAAACAAGTTTCAATTTGATATCACAGCAGGTAGTCAGTTCGCAAGTCACCGAAACGTGAATGATATCAAGTGAAGTTATCAAACCATACTCACGAGCGAAACCGAACCAGTTCAGAATGCAAACAGCACAAAGTCATGACACGAATTGTACCAGCAAGGATAAGCAAACATAAACATAGCAGTGCACAAAACCATAGCAGTTCATATCAGTCGTCGCGGCTCAGGTAATCAGCATCATGGCCCAGCTCACAGGCACAGCCAAGGGATAATGGAAACCATCATGAATTAAACAATCAGAACCAAGTTTGTAAATCAAAGCTGTCATGAACATCAAAGCCATAATAAAAGGCCTGCATCAGGAAAAAAAAACCAACGTGAATCCAGATAAAAGCAAGTCGAAACCAGCAATGCCCAGTTATCAGACAAATCAGAAGCAACAACGTAATCAAAAGCCAGGATTGTAGTATCCTGTTCCGACGGTTCAGACTAAGTGTCATCACTACCGCGTACCCTTCTCGGCGGCAAAGACCAATGCAATATCAGCCCTCTCTGAAAGAAGAAGAGGAAAAGAATCTGAGCTGCATCAAAAAAAAATCAAACAAATCGAAAACGAATCAGTTCAGTTCAGATGAAATCAAACAAATCAAAACGAATCAGTCAAACAAATTAATTCCAGATATCAGACAGATCAAATGAAATCCAATCAATGTCAGATAAAACCAGGATCGCATCAAAATCCCAATCAAATCTTAAAAAAGGAAATCAGATTCAATCAGATCATCAAATCAGAAAGTAACGCAAATCCAACATCCAAGGCCCAAAAGATAAATCAGAGTATATAAAAAGGGACGATTTCACCTGCGAGGGAGGATAGCGAGTGGCCGCGAGAAACCCTAACGGACAAACCGCGAGCGAAAACCCTAAGTGTCGTGAACAAACGGCCACGAACTCAGACGAAGGGGGATCGTCATCATCGTTCAAGGAATCACCCAACATCGATCGAAGCTCATCACCAAACGCGATCAACAATACTCAGGGGGAATTCCACCAACACCGTTCCATTTAAGCGGCGGGCAAACAACCATCGAGGCTCAGATTCGCAATATCATCATCGCCCTCGCAGCAATCAACAACTATCGGCCATTATCGTAACAGACCGCTCGAAACCCTAGCAAAAGGGTGAGAAATCTTTTTGATCTTTCTTGTGTTGGTTTTTCAGGAATCTTAGAAGAAACAGAGGCGAACGGTCGATGGATGAGAGAATCGAGAAAGGAGAATCGAGAGAGAAGAAGAACGGTCGCGAGAGGGAATCAAAGAAGAAGAACGCAAGCAGCGCCGCTGCAAAGCATTTAGGGTTATGAAACCCTAAAGGACCCCTCTCTTTAGTGATTGCTGAGCCGGGTTGGGTCCGGGTGTGATGACCGGCCCAACCCCCTTTATTTATTTATTTATTTTTTTTTTGTTTTTTTAAATTTGTTTTTATGTTTTTAAATTGTTTTTTAGCATTTTATTTTTATAATTCAAAAAACTGTTTTAAAAAAAAAAAAAAAAAAAAAAACCTTTTTATGTAAATATTAAGAATAAATAAAAACTCTTTTTTTAAAATAAAATCAGAAAAACGTTTCTTAAAAATATAAAAAAAAATAATAACCTTTTTTAAAAGAGTAAAACATTTTTTAAATTAAATCTTTTTTGCAAAGCTAATATTAAATTTTTTTTCTTAAATAAAACAATAATAAAATCTCAAATTTGCATCTTTTTTCTTCATTGTCTCGTAACTCATTTGATTGCCGCCTCACTCTGCCCACTAACGTCGTTTGTTCATTTTGCAGCTCATTACGTTTACCATTACTTATTTCATCTTATTTTTCACTCAGAGTTCATTATCATATTGTATATGTTTCTCGGTTGTAACCCCGCGAATCTAATAATCGCGCTTTAAATTTCTGCCTTTAAGTTTCTGTTTGTATGGCTTTAACTTCTGTCTTTATTCCCTGTTTGCAATTCAATCACCTCACGCATTTATCAATATTCCAGTCACACTACACACATCCGCAGGTTAGGTCTAGCTTTTGGTCGCCGCGCCAATAGTCCTCACCTTCAACCCTTACACCTTTTCAACCCTAAATTTTCACAAATGCCTCGCCGCAGGCAAAATTACAATTTTACCCCTAGCATTAGGTCAAAGAGCCGCCGCGCTCATTTTAGGGTTTCCCGCCGTGGAATCCCTAATTTAACCCTAATTACAACTTAACATTTCAACGTAGAAATTTGGAGTTCCTACACTCCACGTAAGCGTGTCCTTAAGATGCGTTTATTCCCCTTGAGACCTTGACCACAGTCAAGAAGTCTCTAACCTCCCTTTTGAGGGGAACTACGATTACTCTGATTCTACTCCCGTAAGGATACGTAGGCACAAGATGCGATGTCTTGCCGAGTAAACTTAGAATTAACCCCTTAGGTTTATTTTCTCACTTTTAATCCTTTATACATATACCTTAAGAATGAATAAAGCAAATAGTAAACATTTGAACAAAAGGTTCCTGTAGAGTACTACAGAAGTTTAGGGTGCTAATACCTTCCCTAAATTTAACCAACCCCCGAACCCTAGATCTTTCCCCGCATTGTGTTTACGATGCAAAATAGGTTTTCCCTCTTTTGACCTTTTCCTTCGGATAAATCAAAGAGCGGTTGTGAATTGAATTGCGATTCAAACTCATTAATAGTTTGTGATCCTATTTCCACCGCAACAGAAAATGGCGACTTCACTGGGGACTTTCTAAACTTTTGAGGGTTATCCCTAATTTGTTCATATTTATTATTATTTGTTTTACTATTCATTTGCATGTATATATTGTACTCTGATTTTGGGATGGTTCCTTGTGTTATGAGATAAGTCCTACGCCCGGACTAGTGACATTATTATAGGATGGGGATATATTCGATGAGGCTTATAGGGAGTTGAATCCCGACCAAGCTGATTCGAGAATCACCGCTCAGTTGAGACCTTTTCGAAAATGGTTCGGTTGAACGAGTAATCGTTGAAAACTTTTTCCATGGTCGATTGGAGTCTGTGATATTGAGAACCGTAGTACCTTTACACCACCTCGGCCTTATTTAGGACGTAGTGCGGGAGCTATGTGGGAGTAATCCTACAACGGCTGCTACGCGATACTACACTCAAAAGAGGTTCTCCTGAGAATATTATTAACCCCCGAGTCAATCGGAAGGTCGATAGTATCCGAAAGATGGGCTGATGACTTTGGGCACTTTGTAGAACCTTGTTCGGCAGGTACAACTAACCTATAGTACACTCCTTTTGGGATGGGTAGACCTTGACTCCGCTCACGTTCCTTTAACCTAGGACTTTGTGTGTTTTCATGCATTGCATCCATAAAGCATCTCATTGCATTGTATTTCATGGAGTTCAAACATCATTTATGGATATCGCGGGATACCATAAATAAAAAAAAATAAAATGAAAAAAAACAAGAAAAAGATTTCCTTGGTACCCCACGACATTCGTAAATGTTTGAATTCCATGAAATCTTCATTTGCATTCACATTTTAGCATCATACTTTTGCATTGCATGTGTCTCCCGGTTTCTCATACTCGGTTCTCTCACCTTCCAGTTTTGTCATCCTAAGTTCTCTGCATCAATACGACCCTTCAAAAGAATGGAAGATCAAAACCAAGAGATCAACCGTGTCAGCCATGAACTCGAAGATCTTCGAGGAAGTGTAGGGCAGATTTTGGAGATGCTACGAGCTCTTAGTGTGAAGGTGGATGCTCAGTCTACTGTTGTTTCTAAGACTAATACAGTTATGGAACCTCAACAAGCTGTTATTGTCGAGAATGTACCTCCTCATGGTCTTCAATCCGGTTTGGTGCCTCCTAGTGCTCAACCAGTTCGACGAGCTACCCCTCCAAAGTGCAAAACTCCTAACTCCGACCATGGTAAAGGACCTACACGTTCGAGGAACCGCAAAATGGCTACTCCTCAACCTTGGCAGCACCAGCAGAGTTATGTTCAAGGTTATCCGCTCCCATATGTTCAACAAACCTATGTAGCTACTGTTGCACCTCCTTTCGATCAGCAGTTTCCTACATACCAGCCTCTGCAGTCAGCTCCGGTATATCAAGCGCCGGTTCATCAACAACCTTTCGGTTATCCGCCCATGCAAGTTCCTGTCAACAGTCAACGAGTGCCCAACGCTCCTGTTCACCAACAATCACGGGATCAGGTTCCTTATCTCCGTAAGAGTCAGTATAAGCCTTGTCCTCCAATTCCGATGACGTTCACTGAGTTATACCCCCATTTGGTACAACAGGGTCTGATTACCACCCGTGCTTTGGGTCCTCCGCCTAATCCGTTACCTGCAAGTTACAACGCTGCCGCTCATTGTTTATTTCATGAGGGTGCGCCCGGCCATGATCTAGAGAATTGCTATGCTCTTAAGAAAGTTGTCAGAAATTTGCTAGAAGCAAAGAAGTTGTCTTTTAGCGACGCTCAGATGAAGATCGAGACTCCTCTCGGGGTCCCTCACTTGTCGGGTTCGAATTCTGCAAAGCATGCTACGCCTGTGGCAAATCAGCCGAATCCAGTAATTATTCAAAGGCCTAGCTCGCTTCATTTCAGTAACCCTCAAGATGATATGACCGGGATCAATAAAGAATCTGGGAAAGTTATTTTGAAGCAACGACTGAAAACTGTTGAAGATGTGACTGGCATAACTGGGGCAAGCCATGACGACTCACAGTGGTCGTAAACCAGACGTCCTTTTCCATTGAGGCTCCGCCAAAGGAAACTGTTGCTCTTGAATTTCATAAACCATTTAGAAGGATTTTTCCGACAGTTCATTTGTTTATTTATATGTATTTCTCTTTGATTAAGCATATTTAGCATGTACGAACTTGTTTATCTTTGATTAATGCAACGCATATGTTTGTCTTGAATAAGTCCATTCGTTTCACTCATTCAAAATATATTTTTCATAAATTATAATACCAACTTTACCCGATCTCTTGTTCTGATAGAGAATTGGGAGGAGGATGACGAGCCCAAAACGGCAGATTTCTTGTCGTATGCTTTCATTTAAAACCTGCTGATGATGTAAGGCATTGTTTCAAATCCCAAACACTGGAGATATAAGGATGTTAATCCCTAGTTAACCTCTTTGAGCCTTGAAGTAGGAGTTTTTTTTTTTAAGAACCCTCATCTCAACCTGGGGCAGGGTAGGTTTCAGTTAAACCGATTGAGCACTTAGACTCTAAAAAGGGAGGAGCAAACCTTCGAGAATTTATCCTTAGCATCTTAAGAAGTCCAATACAATGACTATCCCTCGGTTACCTAAGGAGTGGGGCAGCCACGAGCATTTCAAAAGATTTACACGACTTGTGCATAAAAGAATATTCAAAAAAAAATAAGACCCGCTAAGTCGAAACCTATGAAGGAGACTTAGGCAAAACTAGGGCATCCCGCTGGACTCCAATGTCAGATCAAAAGACGTTGTCCAGGCAAAAGTTAGGGAATAAGAACAACAAACCAGTAGTTTTTAGAACCCCTATAAAGAACAAGGTCGTGTGACCAATTGCCAAAAGAAATAGGTGAGTGACTGCCATGTCCAAAGCCTTGATAAGTTCTCGACCATAACAAATCCGCTTGAGATATGAGCGTTCGTATCCGGTTAACTGAATTAGGATTGGAGAACATCACGAAGAATGGGTGGGTACAAATATAACTTTGAGCCTTTATCCTTTGTTTCTTAAACCGTGAACCGAGCCACGATACAACCTTTAAAAGACCTAATTGAAGTAGGACTTCGGTTGAAAGCATACTTGACAAGATCACGTTTCCTGACTCCTACGAGCTATGCTCAGAAAAAATTCATGTTGGCATTATAATTCAAACTTATATCCTAACTAGTGATCTCGGTCACGAGTTGTTGAGGTATCTTTTTCAAAACAAAAAACAAAAAATTCAAGACAAATATATGTGTGCATTGACAAACTCAGGATAGGCATTTCAGGCATGACAACTTTGCTTGATATCGTAGAGATTTACATATGAACATAACCCGTGGAACTTGAAGATCCTGCTGAACAGGGGCAGGCAGTTTCCCAATCCGCTTACCAACGCGAGTCTGACGTTCTTAAGAGCTATTTCCCAAAGATTTCGTCGTAACACGATTAATTTGTGCCAGTTACGTCGAGACCTGACAAATCTCTCAAGGAGTTTGAGAACAATGGGGCAACCGGACTCGGTGTTCTCTATAAAATCCTCTTGAGATGACCCTACCTCGCAACGCAAGTATTCTGGGGCACCATGTTTTTGAAGAAACAAATGGCGACTACTATAAGGTCCTTCAAGATCAAAACTATGTGGCTTCACAATTTTTTTCATGCACCCGATGGATTTTACTCACGGCGGCCTTCGTTCCCCAGTAAATCTCAGTGTTGCAACAGGCTCCTAAACTATTGCCTCATCACAGTCCCCAGAGAGACTATAAGCTGACAACTTTTTCTTGGGTAACTCGAACGTGTCCCTCAGGTTTTCTACTCCCCATGTGAAGACGTGATACTGTGCACCCAAGCAGATTACCTTCTCCCCAGAGAATTCAGAATTTTGAAACCAGATTGGTTCTACCATTGATCTTTCTTACCCATGATTGACGTATTGGTTACAGAGAACGCAGGGTATTTCCGTCGAGATGTTTATTTCATCTCTCGTCCCGTCTCTAGTCTGTTTCGTCAGCATACGCAAGGGCATAAGCATCACATGCCTATTTCATTACATATTCATTACATACTCATTACATACTCATTTCATAACATCCTGCATATTTACATACATAGACATCAACATACATTCATATTAACATATTCATTAACATACGCGTTAGCATGCACAGGTTCATTGTGTCTCCATCATTGGTTGTTATCGCTGAGTAACTGGGTTGGTCCATTCTCTCCAAATAGATTGTCAGCCATAAGCATAAAATAATTACTTGTTTCCAGTTTCCCCACAGAGCTCGATCCTCGTGGATGACGGTTACTTCAGCTATCTTTCCTCACCAGGATAAGATATTTACCCTTCGAGTTCATTCCCTCGATGGAGTTTTGATTACCAGTCTTCTTTCTAGCTCGATCCTAGATTGAATCTCAGTCTTGTCGGTCGTCGAGTCCAACCGGACGTGCATTTATTTTGCACCATCTAAAGATTTTCACCATACCATGGCAGATATGCGACTGTTTTCGCCCGAGAAGTTTATCACTGTACACGGACGTGCATTTATTTTGCACTATCTTTCAAGAAAATCAACTACAATCCTTTACAGATACACGACAGTTCACGCCTGGAAAATCTATCAGTACAACACCTTACAATCCTACATGTTACAACATCGGTACAACACTTTACATCTTACAACATCGGTATGCAACATTTCTCACCTAAGAAGCCGATCCTATCTTCGTTATGACTCGCAGCAAATGGCCATCTCCATGGAGCAGTTGGGCTTCCATTTTTCCTGTCGTCTTGAAGTATGGGGAGGTTTGAACCAAATCGTATTCAGGAGAGCACGATCTTGAAGTACGGGGAGGTTTGAGCGGAATCATATTCAGGAGAGCACGATCTTGAAGTATGAAGAAGTTCATTTACCCTTTAGTAAAAGAAGGAGCGGAATCATATTCAGGAGAGCACGATTCTGAAGTATGAGGAAGTTCAGTTAGCCCTTTTCATATTCAGGAGAGTACGATTCTGAAGTATGAAGAATTTCATTTACCCGAAGGAGCGGAATCATATTTAGGAGAGCACGATTCTGAAGTATGAGGAAGTTCAGTTAGCCCTTTTCATATTCAGGAGAGCACGATTCTGAAGTATGAAGAATTTCATTTACCCGAAGGAGCGGAATCATATTCAGGAGAGCACGATTCTGAAGTATGAGGAAGTTCAGTTCACCCTTTTCATATTCAGGAGAGCACGATTCTGAAGTATGAAGAATTTCATTTACCCGAAAGAGCCGAATCATATTCAGGAGAGCACGATTCTGAAGTATGAGGAAGTTCAGTTTACCCTTTTCATGTTCAAGAGAGCACGATCTTGAAGCATGAAGAAGTTTATTTATCCTTCAGTAAGAGAAGAATCAGAATCGTATTCCAGGCGCCGACCTTAAATGCGAGAAGATTTATTTATCAGATAAGCAGCAGCCTCTTTATTTGAGTGCTTATCCATTTTGGCATATAAGTCCCTTCCAATGATGAGTGACAATTCTCCCTCGAGAAGCTTATCAGGGCATTTCCCATTAAAGTCCATTTATTTTGGCATACAGCTGGTCTTTACCCTGTATATTTGATACGGATTTCCGAAAAGTCCATTCGATCCCATCACGAAAGATAGTTTATAGAAGCTTGGATGTTATTCTTTGCTCAATGCTCCAGCAGTCTGTAATCGATCTTGCAAGCCGTGTAGATCCTGTTATTATTAAACATTCCCAAATGGAGGTCATCTCATAAGTGCCCTCTCCGTTTAAGAACCTTATTCCTAAAGTCCATTTATTTTGGCATACAGCCGGTCTTTACCCTGTATATTTGCTACGGATTCCCGAAAAGTCCGTTTGATCCTGTCACGAGAGATAGTTTACAGAAGCTTGGATGTTATTCTTTGCTCAATGCTCCAGCATTCTGTAATCGATCTTGCAATCGTACGTGATCCAGTTTTACTTTTAGATTCCCCAGTGGAGGCCGTCTCATAGGTGCCATCCCCATTTGAGAATCTCGTTCCTTTTCTAAAAAAGACAATTGGTCGTGTTCGCACCAGTTGACCATCATTTTTAGAATTCCCCAGTGTTGTACTGTGTCCCAGCGTGTCGTTTTCCCCGGTGTGTTCTTCTCGTAGCGTCTGTCCCTGTGTCGTCGTATTCGTCAGCATTTTCGCATGCATCATTCCAGCATACGCATCATATCATATTCATGGCATTATCTGCATTAAGCTGTTCCCGCTTTGTCCATAGCATTGCATATCGTCGCATATAAGGGCAAAATTTTCGGTTATCTATATTTAAATCTCTCCACCACGATTCCTCGAGTCTTTGTCACTCAAATCGTCTGGTGTAGCCATTTAAATAGGGGCAACTGTAATACCCCAAATTTTACCCTTATATTTAGTCAGTCATTTCGCATATCATCTCATCTGTGCATTTGCTAACCACTAACAAGTTATGGAGGTGTTTGTTTTGCAGATTTGGTTCCAGGGGTATTTTGGTCATTTTACGCAAATTCTGCTAATTCCTTGAAGACGGGCTGTTATTAAGTTCTGAGGCATTTGATACACTATTTTTGAGGCATTTACCTATCACCAGGTCTGATTATATCAAGGTGCCAATTCGACGTGGTCGGTATTAAAGTTTGTCGAGCACAACTGGATTTAAGATCCATTTCATCGCTCATGGTTCATTTCCAAAGCGCTTCTGTTTCTGTTAATAAGGCGCAATTTAATTGGGTATTATCGGATTGTTGCTCAAGGTATTTGGTCAGTGGAATTTAATTACGACCAAGGTTATCATCGTTGAGTCTGTTGTGATTACGACGCACATCTGTGTTTGGTTATAAAGTTGTTGGCTAGAATCTGAGTTGGAATGTAGTCAGGTGATGAAATTGAGAATACAAATGGGACAAATACATGGACAAGAACATCCCTCACGAATGTTTATGGTTTATGACTATGTTAATGAGTTTAAACGTTTGTGGATTTGTTCACAAATATTTATAATTTATAACTAGAAATAAAAATAAGTAAATTCAAAGCTGAGCAGGTCATGAATATATAAAGGAAGGTCTGACATTTTATTTCATAAAAGAGCTCATCATACAAAAGGGAGTAAATTGTTTCACATTCTTAATTGTGATAAAATTACAATTACGGATATTACATTTACTCTAAAAAGGTCCTAAATCCTAAAGACAGCTAAGTGTCCTTCGCGGTGTCCTTGAGCTTCTCCGCAGAATCTCCGATTCACCTGCACATCAAAAAGAACAAACAGAATAGAAAAATGTTAGAGTTTGTTTTCGACACTCTCAGAACAGTGTCATCATCGAGTGTCGGGAGTGGCACAACCGAAGCTGCGTCCTACCCCCCGTTACCGATCCGTGCCGTTGGCGTCAGATCAGGTAACACCTGTTCTTATCATTACGGGGCGTCCGAGAGATAGAAGTGATAAAAGAAGCGGGACTGATTCGTTTTGCCGCGATTGGATTTCCAAACTGATACGAGAATAAGGCAACATAGGCAAGTTTGGACTCAGACCCGGATGCCGGCAGGTCTGAGTCGCTTTGGTTTCGAAATTTCCAACACCTGAAAAGCCACAAACATCATCAGTACAACAGAACTCAAAGCATAACAAGCTGCATAAACAAAACTAGGCAAAAGGGAGCCCGCGCCAGTACAAGTGTGAAGAGGCACAAAGAAACAAATCTGCCACAAAGGTTCAGAATGAAAGCCAAGTTCAAAACAGAACAAGAAAAATGAAATGAAACCAAGCTGCATCAAGTTGCGTCAAAAAGTTCAGAAGAATCAAAAGTAAAAACAAGTTTCAATTTGATATCACAGCAGGTAGTCAGTTCGCAAGTCACCGAAACGTGAATGATATCAAGTGAAGTTATCAAACCATACTCACGAGCGAAACCGAACCAGTTCAGAATGCAAACAGCACAAAGTCATGACACGAATTGTACCAGCAAGGATAAGCAAACATAAACATAGCAGTGCACAAAAACATAGCAGTTCATATCAGTCGTCGCGGCTCAGGTAATCAGCATCATGGCCCAGCTCACAGGCACAGCCAAGGGATAATGGAAACCATCATGAATTAAACAATCAGAACCAAGTTTGTAAATCAAAGCTGTCATGAACATCAAAGCCATAATAAAAGGCCTGCATCAGGAAAAAAAAACCAACGTGAATCCAGATAAAAGCAAGTCGAAACCAGCAATGCCCAGTTATCAGACAAATCAGAAGCAACAGCGTAATCAAAAGCCAGGATTGTAGTATCCTGTTCCGACGATTCAGACTAAGTGTCATCACTACCGCGTACCCTTCTCGGCGGCAAAGACCAATGCAATATCAGCCCTCTCTAAAAGAAGAAGAGGAAAAGAATCTGAGCTGCATCAAAAAAAAATCAAACAAATCGAAAACGAATCAGTTCAGTTCAGATGAAATCAAACAAATCAAAACGAATCAGTCAAACAAATTAATTCCAGATATCAGACAGATCAAATGAAATCCAATCAATGTCAGATAAAACCAGGATCGCATCAAAATCCCAATCAAATCTTAAAAAAGGAAATCAGATTCAATCAGATCATCAAATCAGAAAGTAACGCAAATCCAACATCCAAGGCCCAAAAGATAAATCAGAGTATATAAAAAGGGAAGATTTCACCTGCGAGGGAGGATAGCGAGTGGCCGCGAGAAACCCTAACGGACAAACCGCGAGCGAAAACCCTAAGTGTCGTGAACAAACGGCCACGAACTCAGACGAAGGGGGATCGTCATCATCGTTCAAGGAATCACCCAACATCGATCGAAGCTCATCACCAAATGCGATCAACAATACTCAGGGGGAAGTCCACCAACACCGTTCCATTTAAGCGGCGGGCAAACAACCATCGAGGCTCAGATTCGCAATATCATCATCGCCCTCGCAGCAATCAACAACTATCGGCCATTATCGTAACAGACCGCTCGAAACCCTAGCAAAAGGGTGAGAAATCTTTTTGATCTCTCTTGTGTTGGTTTTTCAGGAACCTTAGAAGAAACAGAGGCGAACGGTCGATGGATGAGAGAATCGAGAAAGGAGAATCGAGAGAGAAGAAGAACGGTCGCGAGAGGGAATCAAAGAAGAAGAACGCAAGCAGCGCCGCTGCAAAGCATTTAGGGTTATGAAACCCTAAAGGACCCCTCTCTTTAGTGATTGCTGAGCCGGGTTGGGTCCGGGTGTGATGACCGGCCCAACCCCCTTTATTTATTTATTTATTTATTTATTTTTTGTTGTTTTGTTTTTTTAAATTTGTTTTTATGTTTTTAAATTGTTTTTTAGCATTTTATTTTTATAATTCAAAAAACTGTTTTAAAAAAAAAAAAAAAACCTTTTTATGTAAATATTAAGAATAAATAAAAACTCTTTTTTTAAAATAAAATCAGAAAAACTTTTCTTAAAAATATAAAAAAAATAATAACCTTTTTTAAAAGAGTAAAACATTTTTTAAATTAAATCTTTTTTGCAAAGCTAATATTAAATTTTTTTTCTTAAATAAAACAATAATAAAATCTCAAATTTGCATCTTTTTTCTTCATTGTCTCGTAACTCATTTGATTGCCGCCTCACTCTGCCCACTAACGTCGTTTGTTCATTTTGCAGCTCATTACGTTTACCATTACTTATTTCATCTTATTTTTCACTCAGAGTTCATTATCATATTGTATATGTTTCTCGGTTGTAACCCCGCGAATCTAATAATCGCGCT
The DNA here is from genome assembly GCA_963859935.3 of Lathyrus sativus. Classification (NCBI taxonomy): domain Eukaryota; kingdom Viridiplantae; phylum Streptophyta; class Magnoliopsida; order Fabales; family Fabaceae; genus Lathyrus; species Lathyrus sativus. The sequence goes on from OZ012740.1 coordinate 391,476,765, forward strand.
TTAAATTTCTGCCTTTAAGTTTCTGTTTGTATGGCTTTAACTTCTGTCTTTATTCCCTGTTTGCAATTCAATCACCTCACGCATTTATCAATATTCCAGTCACACTACACACATCCGCAGGTTAGGTCTAGCTTTTGGTCGCCGCGCCAATAGTCCTCACCTTCAACCCTTACACCTTTTCAACCCTAAATTTTCACAAATGCCTCGCCGCAGGCAAAATTACAATTTTACCCCTAGCATTAGGTCAAAGAGCCGCCGCGCTCATTTTAGGGTTTCCCGCCGTGGAATCCCTAATTTAACCCTAATTACAACTTAACATTTCAACATAGAAATTTGGAGTTCCTACACTCCACGTAAGCGTGTCCTTAAGATGCGTTTATTCCCCTTGAGACCTTGACCACAGTCAAGAAGTCTCTAACCTCCCTTTTGAGGGGAACTACGATTACTCTGATTCCACTCCCGTAAGGATACGTAGGCACAAGATGCGATGTCTTGCCGAGTAAACTTAGAATTAACCCCTTAGGTTTATTTTCTCACTTTTAATCCTTTGTACATATACCTTAAGAATGAATAAAGCAAATAGTAAACATTTGAACAAAAGGTTCCTGTAGAGTACTACAGAAGTTTAGGGTGCTAATACCTTCCCTAAATTTAACCAACCCCCGAACCCTAGATCTTTCCCCGCATTGTGTTTACGATGCAAAATAGGTTTTCCCTCTTTTGACCTTTTCCTTCGGATAAATCAAAGAGCGGTTGTGAATTGAATTGCGATTCAAACTCATTAATAGTTTGTGATCCTATTTCCACCGCAACATTCACCATAATTGAAAATCTCAAAATTCAATTCTTTCTTTCTCCCATTTTTTGTCCATTCTTTCATTGCCAATCAATTCCATATACTTTCTACAATTGATTCCACCATTTTTTCGCCATTTTTGGTGCAAGAACAAGCTTATAGTAATTGAAAAAGTGTGGTTGGAGTCAAATTCGAATTATGTTTTTCACATCAATTCAAGCATTTTCTTTGATCCTAATACCTCTACCAAGGATTATTGAAGGTTTCTACATAATTTTCCAAGGAAATCCGTGCTCCATTGAAGCTCCATAATTCATTTTTCAGAGGTAATGCAAATTCAAGTTTTCTCCATTATTATAAATCTTTTTGATGCCACTTTTATACCATTGCATTCCTCTCATCTCCTATTTGGATTATGGTACAAAAAAGATCATTTTTGTGACGATTTTTGGTTCCCGAAATTTTCTTGGATGCATTCTTTTTGAAGAAATTAGTGGATAAAAGTGAAGTTTAATGGTATATTTGGAATGCCCATGAAAAAATAATAAGGTTTGGCTCAAGAAAAAGTGATTTTGGTCAAGAAATGAGAAAGTTATAATTTTTGCCAAAGGTTGAAGATGATCGGAATTATTTCCGGCCACCATGAGCAAGCCGGACCACCGTGGGCGCCTCCCTCCTCTCCATTTTCCTCCACATAGCCAGACGGTACAGCCACCGTCCGATCGCGCCCCAAGTGAAGACTTGGTAGGCCGATCGGACGCCTCTCATGCGCCCACGTCATGCGCCACGCAAGCAGCCCGTCAGCTTCATTAAGCCACATCCGCGCCAACTCAGCCAAATGTACCCCATGTCCCCTGTTCGAATCCAGCTTGTGCCTTTTTTATTTATTCACTTATTTCCTTATGTTTCTCATATATTCATGTTCTTATCTTGTTCTTTTATTTTTCTTTCTTTTACATGCTGACTTATAAATATCATAAAAAATAGGAAAATTAGTCTTTTCTATCCCCATTTTTTCTGCATAATCTTCAAGATGCCTAGAATTTTATAGAATTGGAACCATATTTTTTCCATTTTTATTCATTTTATTAGATTTTTTTACATTTTAGTTGTCAAAAAAATAGCAATGCTGGTGCTATCATGTTGTGGATTTTCTTTGACCCATCAATATGTCATTTCAAGGCCTAACCTTTTGCAGGGATCTCATACACATGTTAAGGTATTGTGATATATTTTTTTGGGAATTTTATTGTACCATTTTAGTTGGTTTTGGATGCTTTCTTTGACATGCTCCATTTTAACTTTTCCTTTGGTATACATGAGATATCTTGCAATGTTTTCATCTTATTTGACTATTTATCTTTGGATATTTTTGTTGTATCTCTCACCCCTGGTTTATGGATTGATGTAGGTCATGGGAGATTTTTATTTGAATTTTTTAGCACCGTTTGCTATTTTTCTTGTATTTTGTATTTGGACTTGTAATTTGGACATTCGAACGGACTTTGCTTTTCTTTCGGCTCCAACGGCCTCGATTTATTCGTGTGGTGAACGCTAGGGTTCCTATGACTTGTTATAGACATTGTATAGGATGTGTAGATCATTGATGGGCTGGTTTTATCATACATAATTGCCCATTAGGTTCCATATTTCCATGATAGCGTGTTATGATTCCAAACCGTAGTATACGCATGTCATTCGTAGGTTTTATTGCTTCGTATCTCTTTGTAATCGCTTGTGGCTAAGATTGTATGTTTAGAATAGGCCATTTTCCATTCATTATGGGCTTGAGGTTGAGATGACTTCCTCCCTCACTTGCATTCCATGTTTACCTTTATGAATCCGCATTTCCTGTATGCTGTTTATTTCATCTGTTTTCCGTTGCTTCCTTTGCCTTTCCCTTAGGATCTCCATTCCTTCTTGTTGAAGATGGAATGTGATAGACATTAGGCTTTGCAACCATGTATGACAACATTAGGGTAGTTTTCCCCTTTGCAAACTTCAACCTTAGGACGAACTTGGCATGATAACGTTAGGATTAAACTAGTCTCCCCGTAGTAAGCCCGAACTACGACTGCTCTGATCTTTCATACCAGATGAAAGTCTGTAGGCACGAGATGCGATATCTCGGTGAGCAACCTTCCCCTCCTTTCCTGTAGGTAGGCGAACTACGTTGACTCTGATTTCTCGTTCTAGACGGGAATACGTAGGCATAAAGTGCGATACTTTGCCGAGTCATTTTCTTTTCTTTTTAAACCCAGACCTGTAGAGTAGATAGAATAACACACCCTTAGATAGAAAACAAGCGTGGATCCCGTCGAGTACGACGGACGTGAGGGGTGCTAATACCTTCCCCTTGCGTAACCGACTCCCGAATCCAGGACTTGCTTGCGATGACCATTCCTTTTCCCCCTCTTGCATTAGGTTTTCTCTGAGCGCTTCCTTTCCCTCCTTTGGGATAAATAACGCACGGTGGCGACTCTTCTGTTTTGCCGGCGCCGATTTTCGTAGTAGCAACAGCTGGCGACTCTGCTGGGGACTGCGATGGTTCCCTATGCGAGTCTCGCCTTGGATTTTCTTCCTAGCTGTCTGGGTCATCCCCAGCAGCTGGCGACTCTACTGGGGACACTTTATAGCTGCAGGGGAATTTTCCCATTCCCTACGCTGGGACCGTTTCCCATCCCCTAGGCGAGTCAGTCCTATCGCTTGTTTGTTTATCTTGTGGGTTTTGTACATACCTGTTGTATCTTAGCTTTACGTTCCCGCATTTTATTTTCCCGCAGTTTATTTTCAGCATTATATTATATCCTTATTATGCTGTTGTGGGAGGGGATTGATTCTGATGAGAGATAAGCCGGACCTGGGCTTGAGTTTGCACATAGACTTAGAAGTAGAGAGTAGTGGTTAGCCTGCTTGCTTAGCTCGCACCAGCTAGCCGCGAAATCTGCGCTCAGACGAGATTCTCTTTGATGCTTCTTGCCTGGCCCTTAGGGCTCGACAAGTTGTCTGACCCGAGGATTATCGACTCTGGGGACCTATCAATTGGGATTCAGCTAAGTGAGGCCGCTTCAAGGGATGATGATGCCACACCTTCTAGGTATCGTATCATCGCTCTTGAAAGTTTTTGACGCTGATGAACGCATAGGATGCCGTATCTTATCAGTGGATAGGTCCATACCTGTGAGAGGGATTCGGTTATGCAGGAAACCATAGCTCCAGATCACCTGGTTTTCTCTACAGTGTGAACTTTTGGGTTTGATATCATAGGTCTTCAGTATCAGTGATCTATGTCATGCAGTGATATATGTTATGCAAAGGCGAAGCTCTGGTTATTCTCAAGCTACAGCACAATCAGCTTCTGATTATTATTGCTACAGCACGACACAACTACCTTGATCCCGTATAGCATCCTTGCATTTTTGCATTTCTCATCTGCATTGATTACATGACATTGAATTAACATTGCAGGTGCATATTCCCTTTGATTCTAGCTATCTCGCTTGTCGTCATTCGTGCTCAGATACTTGTGCTTGTAACTACCTATGTGGTCTTCCATCTGTATATGAGAAGTTTTTTACTATTGTTGTCTGAGGGGTTTCCATTGTCATGTGTTTCACCCGGAACTAGAATCAAGGGAAATATTCCATATGCATATATACATTGTTAGCATTTTGCATATTTTTCTTTGTGTTTACAGGTACCTTCTTAAGCCTCATTCTTATGTTCTGTTGTCTTTTCAGAGTTATTTCAGGATTGCTGACCAGAGACTTCCCCGGTATCCTACTAGAAACAATCTCAAGAAAGCCATGGATCACGTTCAGACTGAGATGCAAGAGATGAGGGAGCGCATAACTCAGCTCATGGAAGTCATGCAAGGTATGGCTCAAGGACAGGAGCAACTGAGAACAATAGTCCAGCCCCTGGTAGCTATGGTTGATCTTAATGGAGTTCTTCACGGAGGTATTGCTGCTAATACTCCCCGCAACGATACAGAAATTCCTAACGCCACTGTTGTGCCTACCGGATGCACCCCAACTGCTGCAGGGGCCGGGAATGGTAGTGATGTTGGCGTCCGCCATGCTGGTCTGGGTAATGCTGCTGGTAATGCAAGTTTGGGTAATGCTGGTAATGCAAGTCTTGGTAATACTGTTAACTTGGGTTGTGGTAATAGTACTCATAATGATGGGTTTGGACCTGGTGCTGCTAACCATGGTCTTGGTAACGCTGGGTATGGTTACACCGTCAATCGAAACGTCTATGGTCCGGAGGGTGCCTACGCAGGGTATGGCAATGGGGACCAACGATGGAATGAAGATCGTTAGGACGACGTGTTCTCTATGAGGGATGTAGGCGCTGAGTTGCCTGCTGAAGTTGATCGTAGATTCAGAATGTTGGAGGAACAGATGAGGAACATAACAATTCAGGACTCCATGGGGCTCGACATGGCCAATTTAGGGTTGATCCCTGATTTACGAGTGTCGTACAAGTTCAAAGTTCCTACCTTCGATAAATACAAAGGTGTCACTTGCCCAAAGGTGCACATACGTTCATTCTACAGAAAAATGTCAGCCTATTCAAATGATGAGAAGATGCTCATGCACTTTTTCCAGGATAGCCTGTCAGGGCCGTCGCTCGAATGGTATATGGGTTTGGAACCCTCTCAGGTTCGCAGTTGGAAGGGTTTGGCTGAAGCATTCGTGAAGCATTACCAGTACAATAGTGACCTTGCTCCCAATAGGGTCCAGCTTCAGAATGTCGTCCAGAATAGCGGGGAATCTTTCAAAGAGTACGCCCAGAGGTGGCGCGAGCTTGCAGCCAGAGTGCAACCTCCAATGGTAGAGAGAGAGTTGATTGACTTGTTTGTATCGACGTTATCTGGGATGTACTATGAAAAGCTCGTCAACTGTATGTCCAGGAGTTTCTCTGACCTTGTCATCACTGGTGAGAGTATAGAAAACGGCATCAAGATTGGGAAAATTCAGGCTATAGAAGTACCTTTGTCAGGTGGAGGAAAGAAAGCGTTCGGAAATAAGAAGCGTGAAGGCGACGCTAATTCTGTATCAAGCTCTCAGGGTAGAGGCAGAGGTAGATATCAAGATCAGTGTCATCATCATCAGGATGCAAGTGTTATTATTCCGATACCACCACAACAACAACAACCACAACAGCAGCAGAATCAACAGGGCTACAGGAAGTACCAAAATTCAAGGGGAGCAAATAGAGTATTCGATACGCCGCCAATGCCGTACTCCCAGATGCTTCAGAAGTTACTACAGCTGCAGTTAATTCAGAAGAGAACCTTGGCCCCTCTGACAGCCCGACCACCACCTGGCTATGATGCAAATTCCCATTGCGAGTTCCACTCGGGGGCACCCGGGCACAACATTGACGGTTGTAAGGCTTTTAAGCACAAGCTACAAGATTTAATTGACAGTAAAGCCATAAACTTCTCGCATGAAGCGCCCAACGTGGTACGGGATCCTCTGCCAAACCATGGACAAGCCGGAAGCGGTTGAGTCTCCCACAAGTCAAGATACAAGAAGCCCGGTTCTCAGAAGCTGTCAATCTGCATTTTGCATGTCATTGCTTTGCATTTGTAGTTTCTTCCCTGTCTATGTGCAATTTTCGCTCGTAAAAGTCGTCGTTTCTCAATTGATATTGATAATGAAATAAATATGCATCTTTTGAATTAATCCATTCGTGTTCACTTTATTGCTTTCTTTTATTTCAAATGCTTGTTTAAGTGGAATCTAGGGAGGATGACGAAATCGAAGAATGCATGAGCTGCCGATTGTATGCTCTTGGATAGAAAAACCTGTTGACGATATACAGGCATTGTTTTAAATCCATAAACACCGGAGATATAAGGAAGATAATCCCTTGTCAACCCCTTTGAGCCTTGTAGTAGGAGTTTCTTTCTGAAAATGAAAAACCCCCAATCTTAACCTGGGGCAAGGTAGGTGTCGGTTAATTTGACCAAGCGTCCGAATTGCAAAAGGAATGTCCGTTCAAGGATAAATCACACCTGTATAGGTCTAAAGGACCACAATGGTTAAACCTTGCCGATAAGGAGTGAAACAGTCACAATCTCTTTTAACAAGTCAGACAAGCCGGTGTCACATGATTTGTTCAAAAAGAAAAAATCAAAAGAAAAAGCCCGCTAAGTCGAATCTTGGGAACAAGCGACTTAGGAAAAAATCAGGGTATCCCGCTGGACATCAAAATCAGAAACTCAAAAGAGTTAGTCCAGACAAAAATTAGGGAACGGAAAAAGCGAAGAAAAAACGAAAAGGATTACAAGAGAAAAAATCCTCAAACAAGAACGAGATCGTGTGACCCAGGCACTACAAAGACGGAAATGGAATGACTGTCACTTCAGAAAGCAGGTGGTTTCCTGAACCATCATTCTTATCATTCCACCGTTGAAAGGTGAACGCTAAGGTCAAATTAGCTGAACATAGGATTGGAGAATATCAAGGAGAATGGGTGGGTTAAAATGAGTTTTGAGCCTTATATCCTTCCTTGTTAACCGTGAACCTGACCACGTTACAACCTGAAAAAGTCCTAATTGAAACAGGTTTAGTTCGGGAGCATACTTCGGTAAAGATCGCATCGAAACTGACTCCAAAAAGGATTCCTCTTACAGCGTTGTATTAATTTTGACACTTTGATAATTGATTCGTTCATTATATGTCATAAATTTTTCCAGTGAACGGGATTGGGTTTTTGAAAAAAACTGTCATATGCATTGCATTTAATATATCTTTTATGCAAAACAACTTGTTTTACTTGCGAGTAAGCGCTCGACCGCAGGAAAGTTTCCACAGTGGAAAGTTTGATCAGGATAGAATGTAGAACGCCTGAATACTCCGTTGAGTTGTGGCCAGCTATTATCAAATAACCCCCAGTAAGGTCATCCATCCAAGAATCAGTTAATCTGAGGCAATCAGGTCGAGATTTGGTAAATCTCTCGCAATCGGGGGTACCGCTCCGCAAACCAGTCAATCAGAGGCAAAGCCATTACAAGGCTGGGGCATGTCACCCTATGAGGAAAAGAATTTGTTCTTCTCCATACCTCTAGAGCTTATCCGAACTATTCAACCAAGGATCCTCTCACGGTCCAGATTCTGGGGCAATCCATCTCGGGGTCGTCTCATGGCAAGCTATTTTCTTCTCAGTGTAGACCTTCCCAAAGATTAGACTGGGGCAGGGGCATTACGCTTGGGGCGATTTCTCAGAGAGATTCGGATGAAGCTCATTTTTTCAACAATCAAAGATCACTCCCCAGCAGTTGGTCAGGCGTACCTCTAATCCTCACAGAGTACGAGTATGGGTTTGTTCCCCAGCGAGTCGAGATCAAATTTCTCTCCACCAGGCATGTGTGGAATATCCTCCGGCAGGTCGTTCGCGACCCTAACAGTGTAAGATGAGTTCCAGAGAGGTCATGCAGGACCTTTACCCCGTTCCTCAGCAAGAGTTGCTCATCCCCAGCAGAGATTTGTTCATCTCCAGTAAAATTTGTAACTCCAGGTTTGTTAGTATACCCCTCAGTAGAATTGGGATCGTATCTTCCAAAGTTGTTCAGAGTTCTTCTCCCCAGCATGGAGCTATGGTATTCAGACATCATTTTTTACGTTGAGTATTCAGGCTCCGGTCAGTACGTTGAGTGTTCAGACTCCGGTAAAATCAAGCAAGGGTCCAGACCCCTATTAGTGTTTGTGGCTATTCCGTCGAGTATCTAGGCTCCGGTAATCTCCAGTTTGTATGGATTCTTTCTCTCGTCGAGTATCCGGACTCCGGTAAAGATTTTGTGAGGTGATCTTGATAAGTATTGGTAGTATTCTCTTTTCGTCTGTTTTTCTTCCGTCGAGTATTCAGGCTCTGGTTTGTTAGCTTCGTTGAGTATCTAGGCTCCGATGCGTTTCGTCCGTCGAGTATCCAGGCTCTGGTTTGTTGCGTTGAGTGTTCAGACTCCGGTTTGCTGCTTCGTTGAGTGTTCAGACTCCGGTGTGTTTTCGTTGAGTATCCAGGCTCTGATTTGTTGCTTCGTCGAGTATCCAGGCTCCGGTTTGTTGCTTCGTTGAGTATTCAGGCTCCGGTGCGTTTTCGTCCGTCGAGTATCCAGGCTCCGGTTTGTTGCTTCGTTGAGTATCCAGGCTCCGATTTATAGTCTCGTCAAGTTTTCAGACTTCGGTTTGTTGTTTCATTGAGTGTTCAGACTCCGGTTTGTTGTTCTGTCGAGTATCCAGACTCCGGTTTATTGTTCCATCGAGTATCCAGGCTCCGGTGCGTCTTCGTCCGTCGAGTATCCAGGCTCCGGTTTGTCGCTTCGTCGAGTGTTCAGACTCCGGTGTTTTCGTCGAGCATCCAGGCTCCGATTTGTAGCTTCGTTGAGTATCCAGGCTCCGGTGCATATTCGTCCGTCGAGTATCCAGGCTCTGGTTGCTGCTCCGTTGAGTGTTTAAACTCCGGTGTGTTTTCGTTGAGTGTTTAGACTCCGGTTTGTTGCATCGAGTATCCAGGCTCCGGTGTGTTTTCGTCGAGCATCCAGGCTACGATTTGTAGCTTCGTTGAGTATCCAGGCTCCGGTGTGTTTTCGTTGAGTGTTCAGACTCCGGTTTGATACTTCATTGAGTGTTCAGACTCCGGTGCATTTTCATCCGTCGAGTATCCAGGCTCCGATTTGTTTGCTTCGTTGAGTGTTCAGACTCCGATTTGTTGCTTCATCGAGTATCCAGGCTCCAGTTTGTTAGCTTCGTTGAGTATCCAGGCTCCGGTGCGTATTCGTCCGTCGAGTATCCGGGCTCCGGTTGCTGCTTCGTTGAGTGTTCAGACTCCAGTGTGTTTTCGTTGAGTGTTCAGACTCCGATTTGTTGCGTCGAGTATCCAGGCTCTGGTGTGTTTTCGTCGAGCATCCAGGCTCCGATTTGTAGCTTCGTTGAGTATCCAGGCTCCGGTGTGTTTTCGTTGAGTGTTCAGACTCCGGTTTGCTACTTCATTGAGTGTTCAGACTCCGATGTGTTTTCATCGAGCATCCAGGCTCCGATTTGTTTGCTTCGTTGAGTGTTCAGACTCCGGTTTGTTGCGTTGAGTGTTTAGGCTCCGGTATGTTTTCGTTGAGTTGTCAGACTCCGGTTTTTTGCGTTGAGTGTTCAGACTCCGATGTGTTACGTTGAGCGTTCAAGCCCTGGCTCCTCCATTGAATATCCATATTCCGGTGAAATTTCCAATTTGTAACATTTTGCTTTGTCCGTTGAGTGTTCGGACTCCGATAAAGGTAGTTGGGTATACAGATCCTAGTAAGTGTTACGATAATGCTCTCTCTCCGTTGAATGTCCAGATTCTGGTGAATGTTCGGTTTGTGATGCATTGTTTCGTCCGTCGAGTATCCAGGCTCCGGTAAATCCCCAGTGAAATCACCAGTTACGTCGAGCATCCAGGCTCCGGTCAGTGCGTTGAGTATCCAGATTCCGACAGATTTTGATGTGGTTCTATCGTGCGTTGAGTATCCAGATTCCGACGATTCGAAAGATTGTTCTTTGGCCCAGGTGGTGTTCAGACTAAGGTCAGTTACGTGTTTCTTAAAAGCAGAGTTACTTGATTAAGTTTCTCTTTCCCCCGATGGGATGTTCAAGATGTTCATTATGTTCGGTTTCTTCGGAGATTCTATCCCAATCAGAGTTTGCAGTTTATTTTTGCGGTTGGCAAATTTCTGGGTTCTTTTGGTATTCAACTGTCTTTTACCTTGATTGATTGAAAGTCGTTTGCTTTTCACTCATTCAGGTCCAAGTCGCTTGAATAGGGGCAGCTGTTGCACCCCAAAATTTGCCCAACCTTTTCCTTCTTGTTTTTGCATTAGCATAACATCATCATAGCATTATCATAGCATTGCATTAGCATTTATGCAGGGGATCAAGTGTGATATACATCAAGAGAGGCCTATCTAGAGGTTTTATTCGAGCTCGAGGAATCACTAAAGTCACCAGGAAGTGGTTCATGCCCTTGAGAAGTTCAGATGCTTGTGTGGGGTTCATCCCCTGACTTAGAGGCCAACTGAAGATTATCAATGAGTTGGAAAACTATGATTACAGGTCATAAAATTACAAGTCCAGTTCACCACTTTCCATAACTCAAATGGAATTTTTTCCAACATGAAAGTTGCTCCGAATGGCGTCATTTGGTCAACTAAGCCTCAAGATTTTAATGGGTTAGCTCATGGTAGAAGTTTGATAAAAGTCACTTTGGTGAAAACATGTGAAAAGGCATAGTTTGGTATTTCTTCAAAATTTAATCAAATAAGTCCATGTTTGTACTTATTTTGAGTGGAAATCTCATTTTAAGAACAATGACATTATTACATTTTTCATTTGAGGATTTTATCATGAGCTATTTCAAGATTTCTTACAATTCAAGTAACACTTTGGATTTTTGCCTTAAGACTAGAAACAAGGAACTATTTTTGGCCTTGGAAGCTTCTTATGATGCATGAAATGTATATAAACCAAAATCAAGGTATTTGCATTTCTTCTTCACCACTTTTCCATATTCACCATAATTGAAAATCTCAAAATTCAATTCTTTCTTTCTCCCATTTTTTGTCCATTCTTTCATTGCCAATCAATTCCATATACTTTCTACAATTGATTCCACCATTTTTTCGCCATTTTTGGTGCAAGAACAAGCTTATAGTAATTGAAAAAGTGTGGTTGGAGTCAAATTCGAATTATGTTTTTCACATCAATTCAAGCATTTTCTTTGATCCTAATACCTCTACCAAGGATTATTGAAGGTTTCTACATAATTTTCCAAGGAAATCCGTGCTCCATTGAAGCTCCATAATTCATTTTTCAGAGGTAATGCAAATTCAAGTTTTCTCCATTATTATAAATCTTTTTGATGCCACTTTTATACCATTGCATTCCTCTCATCTCCTATTTGGATTATGGTACAAAAAAGATCATTTTTGTGACGATTTTTGGTTCCCGGAATTTTCTTGGATGCATTCTTTTTGAAGAAATTAGTGGATAAAAGTGAAGTTTAATGGTATATTTGGAATGCCCATGAAAAAATAATAAGGTTTGGCTCAAGAAAAAGTGGTTTTGGTCAAGAAATGAGAAAGTTATAATTTTTGCCAAAGGTTGAAGATGATCGGAATTATTTCCGGCCACCATGAGCAAGCCGGACCACCGTGGGCGCCTCCCTCCTCTCCGTTTTCCTCCACATAGCCAGACGATACAGCCACCGTCCGATCGCGCCCCAAGTGAAGACTTGGTAGGCCGATCGGACGCCTCTCATGCGCCCACGTCATGCGCCACGCAAGCAGCCCGTCAGCTTCATTAAGCCACATCCGCGCCAACTCATCCAAATGTACCCCATGTCCCCTGTTCGAATCCAGCTTGTGCCTTTTTTATTTATTCACTTATTTCCTTATGTTTCTCATATATTCATGTTCTTATCTTGTTCTTTTATTTTTCTTTCTTTTACATGCTGACTTATAAATATCATAAAAAATAGGAAAATTAGTCTTTTCTATCCCCATTTTTTTCTGCATAATCTTCAAGATGTCTAGAATTTTATAGAATTGGAACCATATTATTTCCATTTTTATTCATTTTATTAGATTTGTTTACATTTTAGTTGTCAAAAAAATAGCAATGCTGGTGCTATCATGTTGTGGATTTTCTTTGACCCATCAATATGTCATTTCAAGGCCTAACCTTTTGCAGGGATCTCATACACATGTTAAGGTATTGTGATATATTTTTTTGGGAATTTTATTGTACCATTTTAGTTGGTTTTGGATGCTTTCTTTGACATGCTCCATTTTAACTTTTCCTTTGGTATACATGAGATATCTTGCAATGTTTTCATCTTATTTGACTATTTATCTTTGGATATTTTTGTTGTATCTCTCACCCCTGGTTTATGGATTGATGTAGGTCATGGGAGATTTTTATTTGAATTTTTTAGCACCGTTTGCTATTTTTCTTGTATTTTGTATTTGGACTTGTAATTTGGACATTCGAACGGACTTTGCTTTTCTTTCGGCTCCAACGGCCTCAATTTATTCGTGTGGTGAACGCTAGGGTTCCTATGACTTGTTATAGACATTGTATAGGATGTGTAGATCATTGATGGGCTGGTTTTATCATACATAATTGCCCATTAGGTTCCATATTTCCATGATAGCGCGTTATGATTCCAAACCGTAGTATACGCATGTCATTCGTAGGTTTTATTGCTTCGTATCTCTTTGTAATCGCTTGTGGCTAAGATTGTATGTTTAGAATAGGCCATTTTCCATTCATTATGGGCTTGAGGTTGAGATGACTTCCTCCCTCACTTGCATTCCATGTTTACCTTTATGAATCCGCATTTCCTGTATGCTGTTTATTTCATCTGTTTTCCGTTGCTTCCTTTGCCTTTCCCTTAGGATCTCCATTCCTTCTTGTTGAAGATGGAATGTGATAGACATTAGGATTTGCAACCATGTATGACAACATTAGGGTAGTTTTCCCCTTTGCAAACTTCAACCTTAGGACGAACTTGGCATGATAACGTTAGGATTAAACTAGTCTCCCCGTAGTAAGCCCGAACTACGGCTGCTCTGATCTTTCATACCAGATGAAAGTATGTAGGCACGAGATGCGATATCTCGGCGAGCAACCTTCCCCTCCTTTCCTGTAGGTAGGCGAACTACGTTGACTCTGATTTCTCGTTCCAGACGGGAATACGTAGGCATAAAGTGCGATACTTTGCCGAGTCATTTTCTTTTCTTTTTTAAACCCAGACCTGTAGAGTAGATAGAATAACACACCCTTAGATAGAAAACAAGCGTGGATCCCGTCGAGTACGACGGACGTGAGGGGTGCTAATACCTTCCCCTTGCGTAACCGACTCCCGAATCCAGGACTTGCTTGCGATGACCATTCCTTTTCCCCCTTTTGCATTAGGTTTTCTCTGAGCGTTTCCTTTCCCTCCTTTGGGATAAATAACGCACGGTGGCGACTCTTCTGTTTTGCCGGCGCCGATTTTCGTAGTAGCGACAGATCCCTCTTTGGGTCCAAACTCGAGTCAATTTAAAATGAAACAATGGTCTCATGGACCTTACCCTAGCCGCAGCAATAATTCAGGCAGAAACCCCTGATGCTTGGCTTATCGGAAACGAAAGAAATTCGCTCGATTCTCTCCCTCGCGCAATTCATCCCCTTCTCTTCCTCTCGCGATCACGCTCCCTCGCCTTGTTAAGGATGAAACTGAAGGATTATTGGTGGTTCGAAACTGTTATCGTGATGCTTTGTTGTTAGAGTATAGGATGATTATGTGGGAAAAAGAAAATTAAAGAACAACTATCGTTTCTTCTATTCCTTGAGTGGGATTTTCAAAACGTGAAAAAAGAGGTTTTAATGGTGATCTTGTAGCTTATGAGTGTTAATGGGTGGTAATGATTGATGTAGAAAGAAAATGAAGATCTAGAAGTGCGTGATTTGTTACTGTGACCGGGTTGAAGAGTGATGAGGTGCGGTTTTCAGGCTTGAGGAATTGGCGAAGGGATCTTGGAATGTTGATTTTCAGTTGTTGCACGTTATTTCGGAAATTTTATCAGTGTTAAAGTTAGGGAGGGAAGAAGACGGAAGGAGGTAGAAGGAGATTGAAGGAGGTTTTTGCTATGGTGTTACTGCCTCAAGAAAGAAGAAGAAGGCTTGATGTTGTGTTGAAGAGGACGACAGGTATTGACCTATTTTTTGTCTGAGATTAGTTTCTCCTCCAAAAAATTTCTTTTTTTCGAACCCTGTTTCCCTCTTCCCCAGTTCAAAGAGATCTCCCCACTTCTACTATTCGTCTGTCCCTTCTCTACTCATTCCCTCTTTTAAAATTAAAAGAAAACAAATTGTTGATCCATTTTTTTGTACAAATTCAGCAGATCTTTGAGTTGTCATTGTTGTTGGTTTTTGTCTATAGAAAATGGTCGGGCGTGGGCTGTTTTGGAGTGTACTATTGTTGGTAGTGGTCCGGTGTATAGAAAAGGTGCAGGGAGCAGGCTTCATATTGATGAAGAAGGGGAGATTTTAAGAGGGTTGCGCTCCCTATTTTCGTGAGGTTTGGAGGAATTTTGAAGGTGATGGACATATTATTTTTTACAGTGAAGTGTTGTTTTTTCTTTCTCTTCTGGATTTTTCTCCTTTTAAAACCATCAAGCTTATTTTCTAGGTTTTCATTCTTGTCTTATTTTATGAGATGGCGAGTTGTTTGTTGCTGTATGGTGCAGGGTCTGTGCATTTGGTACAACATTTTAGCTTATTATGCTTGGAGTTTTGCAAGCAGCAGAACGAAACGGCAGGTTTTGCAGCGGACCGTAGCAAGTTGTCTGGCGTGGAATTTTTGTAGGTGTTGCAAGATAGTACGGTTGTTGTAGTGTTGTGGGTAGTACAAGCATGTTTTGCATGTTGTACAATTTGTGACGGGTGGGATGCTACCAGACAAATTACAGCAAGTCAAATTTTGTACAAAAATGTGGGGTATGGCTTGGAATGAAATATTGTGGACTATATGAACCCATGTAATGATTTTTTTGAATTATGTGGGCCTTCAATCTATTGTGATGTGGGCTTTGTGTTTAAATTATATGAATATGGATTTATGAGAATAAATATTGTTTAATGAATTTAAAATGAGTATTTGAAGTAGAAATTAGATATAAAATAGAAATGAATATTTGAAATGGCTATGAACAGGTTTTTTACAAATGGTTATTGGACTAAATTTCAAGGATATGGACAAACGAGCATGGATTAGAATGGATTAACAAATGATTTCTAAGAGTGGGGAGATAGTTTCAAAATAACTATGGATCTAGAGATTGAAAGAAAATGGATATGGTTTATAGTTTGAATTAGATATGGGTTTTGAAAAATGCATAAAATAAAAAAATGGGTTTTTATGGATCATAGAAAATGGAAAATGGATAATTATGGATATTAAATAAAAATGGTTATTTGTTAGAAAAATATCATCACCAAAATTATAACCTTAATGAATCCCAAAAATTCAACCAGTTAGCTCAAACGATCATGACCTAATGCCCTTTCAAATCATACCACAAACGCTTTGTCCTGACGACCACAAATCCTTTTAACATAACACCATAATCTCGTGACCCTCAATTTGATAAAAATCCACAAGCTCAACCACGAATCTGAAAATCCTTATCTTCCTTGAATGTACACTGAGGAAGAAATGAGTTGAATTGTTCAGAGAAATTCAAAACCTTAATCCAGCCCTTTTCAATTTAGACACGGGTGACACCCCAAACACTTGATGCTTCTTGAGAAATCTTGAAGGAAACAACTGGATACTTAGTGATCTTTTGATAAAGAGGAAGCCTTGATATTTAATGATCTCTGATAGAGAGATACTCATGATGTTATGAGCTCAAATTTTTGCTTCAACTGGAGTAAAGTAGCTAGATAAATCACCTCTGAGTAAGGAAAACCAAAACCACCAGAAATTACTTTGATCCACGTCTTCGGAGACTAATGCACTATATGATTATGAAGTTATGACCTAATGGATATGCATATGAATGCGAAACATAATCCAGAAAAAGTTAGAAAAAGTGAAGGCAAATTTTGGGGTGCAACAAGGGAGAAGAGGATATACTAGTAAGTCATCTGTCCTCATTTCACTATGTTGAAGTGGGAGGTGAAGTTCATGAGACCACTTTTCAAGCATTTGATGTGATAAATATGGAAATGATCCCTGCTAAGAAGGAGGAGAAGAAGTCAAAAAGGTCTGGATCCCCTATGGTTACTTGGAAGGACGCAAAGATTGTGATTGAAGCCGATCACCCCGAAGGTTAGGGAAGAGTGTTAGATTTACCTATCAACAAGAACATAGCTGGTTTAGGTTACCCAGACGATCACACAGTTCAGCAGAAGACAACTGTTGACAAGGACAAAGGGTTCATTCCTCCACTTGCTTTCATTAGTGGTGGACATCTGGCAGATGGTCAGGTAACCTTTGTGGAGGCTGAAAATTATGCACTGAATGAAGTCTGCATGGTGTACCCAAGAACATCGAATCAACAACTTAACAATTGGACTGTCGTGGAGATACCAGAAGTCACCTTTATCAAAGAGTAATTTTCTTTGTTTTTCTTCCAAATCCTATGCTCTGCCCAAGGCATAATGAATATTTTGTAGGGCCTCCTATGTTTTCAATTAATATTTATCATGAATGAAATGAACATTTTGCATTCAATTGTGTTCCCTGTCTTTCTTTTTTATTTTTGCATAAATAAATGGCAATGTTTTGTTGCATTTTCCTTTTTCCATCTTCTCAAAATAAAGCATAAAATCACCAATCATGCAGATCTACCCCAGATTCCATTGATAACGATACTGCTACAACTCTATATGACTTTGATAACCCAATCTACCACACTGACGAAGATTGTGAGGAAGATTGTGAGCTCCCTGAGGAGTTGGCCAGATTATTAAAGCAAGAATCAAAGATCATTCAACCGTATCAAGAATCAATAGAAGTTGTCAATCTCGGAACCGAAGAAGACAAGAAAAAAGTCAAGATAGGCGCTGCCCTAGAAGAGAGTGTGAAGAAAAGACTAATCGAGCTGCTACATGCATACGCAGATGTGTTTGCCTGGTTATACCAAGACATGCTTGGATTGGATTCTGACATCGTAGTACATAAATTTCCACTCAAGGAAGATTGTCCGCCTGTAAAGCAGAAGATGAGATGAACTCGACCCGACATGGCCATTAAGATAAAGGAGGAAGTGTAAAAGCAGCTTGATGTCGGATTCTTAGCAGTATTAAAATACCTTCAACGGGTCGCCAACATTGTACTTGTGCCTAAAAAAGATGGTAAGGTGCGGATGTGTGTCGACTATGTTAGACAATGGCGCGAATCTAGAATGTGGGTTGAATAGATCACTTGCTTAAAAAGAGTCAACGCTACCAAATAAAATTGGTTTTTAAAAATTGTTTAATTTGCGGAAGCTGGCCGAGGAACTATACCGTCTATAACGAATGGTTACTAGAAAACCAGATATGCGTCAAGCCTATGGAATCCGATAACGAGTAATGAGATTCACTACACTAGTCACACTATCAATTTGATTTAGCTCACAATGTGGTATGACTAGTTCCAATGCCTTAAAATATTCAACAATAAATGGTCAGCACACAAGGCTTTTGGTTCAGACAATTTATCAAACACTTGGCATGCATAGGACAACAAGTCAGTTCCGCTTTGAGTGAGTAGCTCAAGTTTCCCCGTACAATCAAGGATTGTACTAGATTCAAAATCAGTTTAGCACTACTCAAATCGGTCCTAAATTGATATAATTGTTTGCACTAAAATCCATAAATATTAAGCAATGTAAAATGTAAGGCAAAAGATGCAACGATTTGTTGAGGCAGTTCCCCCGTCATCCTCGCTTCGGGGTACGTCTGCCCTCAATTCTAATAATAGAATTGAGACCTTATAATATAAATTTAACCTGTTGTAGAAATGTATATATATATATATATATATATATATATATATATATATATATATATATATATATATATATATATATATATATATATATATATATATATATATATATATATATATATATATATATATATATATATATATATATATATATAAGAATTGAATAGCAATCAAACAAACGAACACCCTTGTTGTTGTAGATGCTATCTCCTCTTGCCCCTTGATTCGAGTCGAATCAAGTCCTTCGACAGCTTGTGAATAAACCTCCGATTATAGCTCTATGTTTGAACAACCTTCTGTCTTCAAACCTCGGCCCGACTGATTTCAATCACTCGCGTGTCGAACCCGAAACTCTCCTTCACAATCCTCCGTTTACCGTTACTAAATTGACGGAACCCACCGCTCCTCGATTACCTTCATTCGGATGAATATGTATTGAGAAGAATCGTGCAAAAAACCCTAAATTCAGAGAATCTTGGAGGACAAAACCCTAGAGATTTTATTCAAGAAAAACCTGTCAATTCCTCAACCCGAACCAGATCACCCAATCAGCGGCTTCGAACGTTATCACCTCTAACAATGCATAATGCATAATAAAGATTATTGTGTGTGATTGTTGTGGTATGCTATGAAGAAGATAAATATGATGAGAGCTGAATTGACACCTATTTCACTTTTCTTGTTTTTCTCTATCACAATGATTATGTGAAGTGAAAAGAGCAATTGAATATTTATATCAGACAAAAAATGTTATAACTGATAAAACCATATTTCAAAAATAATAAACAAATCAAGAAATATGCATAAAATAACAAGCGGTCAACCCATGCAGAGTGCAGGGTCGACCTGAGCTAACTCGAGGAAACTGATTGTGCAAAACACACAGCCATGCGTAGACCGGGACAAGGCATGCGTCGATGCATAGCCTAAATTCTTGGACAAATGGAAATGCCAACAGTATGCGTCGACCGGTAGGTCGACCATACCTAACCTGAAGAAAATGCAGGATTAAGACACATATCATGAGTCGACCGGAGCAGAGTTTTGGTCGACTCAAAGACCTGAAATTTCAGAAAATGCCTAATTTCATACTTTTGATTCTCTTAGATGATACATATGATAGACCAATGAAGTTTAACTCATATGACGCATATTTTGGCAACTCTATATGCAACACTCGAGATATTTTATGCAAGCAAATAGATCATGAGAAATAAGGAATGCTCATGCAACATGGTGATAACGCTCGACATCTATTCTTCTATGAAGCAACATTTTGACATCATCTAAATACGTATATCTTGTATATGAGGCTTTGCCCTCACATACTCCCCCTTTTTTATGATGGAAAAACACGTAGAACATGTCTGTATGATATGCGGCATTATCTTCCCCCTTGCTTGATGCCTTCATTCCTACTTATTCATTTGTGATAAATGCGACGTCTTCACTTTTGATCTTTATGGTTCTACTAAACAGCTTGACATTTCTCCCCCTTTGACAACATCAAAAAGAAAGAAATCCTTGTCAAGAAATGATAAAAAATAATAGATGCTCATATCAAAACACATACTACAGGATAAACATTAACATACATTCACATATAACGCAGTGAATGAACAAGGGACAAAGAGATAAATATCATCATGCATAGACAAAAATAGTAAGTTTTACTAGAAAATACACACAAGAAATGACATATAAGTTTATGATTCATGACATTTAAGTGGAAAAATGAACAGTTTTTCAGAATTTTTTTTCAGGGAAATCGCGCGATGCATCGACCGAAGGGTCTATGCGTCGACGCATACTGTGTTGAAAAATTCATTTTCAAAATACAAGAGGTATGCGTCGACCGGTAGGCCAACCTGAGCATACCCGACTCAAATGAAAAATAGAAGTCATTTTTGTGAGTCGACCGAACCATGCTTAGGTCGACTCATGCAGGTAAGACTAGCAAATTTTGTCATTTTTGATCATATGGACATACATAAAGACATAGATACAAATCCAAAACATATTTTAAGCATTCAATGCAGTAAAATACATACAATCATGACATATACAACAAATGTAACACATAATTTGATACATTTTGTGAACATGAATTTTGAGAGAGAGAGAGAGAGAGAGAGTTAAGGAATGATATTACCTCAACTCCAAGTATAGCTAGATGAACACACATATACTTTCAACATCTTCAATTGTTAGATATCCGATAAACAAAGTATATATAGACATAGACATATATAATATGCAAGAAATTTGACTAAACACGATCTAAAATATCGAGAATACCTAGTTCCCGTCGGATATGAAAGAAAGGCTCAGTAGCAAGGGGTTTTATAAAAATATCAGCTAGTTGATTTCTAGTATCAACATGTTCAAAAACCACATCACCTTTCTCCACATGATCCCTAAGGAAGTGGTGTCGAATTTCGATATGTTTGGTGTGTGAATGCAACACAGGATTTTTGGTAAGATTAATGGTACTCGTGTTATCACAGAAGATCAGAATACACTCATGTTTGAGATTAAAATCGAGCAATTTTTGCTTAAGCCATAGTACTTGAGCGCAACAACTACCGGCTGCGATGTATTCCGCTTCAACGGTTGACAAAGCAACAGAAACCTGCTTTTTGTTATGCCAACTTACCAAAGAGTTTGAAAATAAGTGACATGTCCCACTAGTACTTTTCCTATCTGATTTGCACCCGGAAAAATTAGAATCGGAGAATCCAACCAAGGAACAATCGTTTCCCTTAGAATACCATAGCCCATACTTTGGAGTACCCGAAAGGTATCTAAGTATGCGCTTAACTTCTTTTAGATGGGATTCTTTAGGAGAGAATTGATACCTAGCGCACATGCAAACACTAAACATAATATCGGGTCTAGAGGCAGTAAGATAAAGAAGAAAGCCGATCATACCTCGATATCTTTTTACCTCTACATCCTTACCACTTTCATCTCGACTGAGATTTGCACATGTTGGCATTGGTGTGTCAATGGCCTTGGAGTTTGCCATGTAAAACCGCTTGAGAAGCTCAAGACAATATTTCGTCTGGCTCACAAAGGTTCCTTCCTCAAGCTGCTTGATTTGTAATCCAAGAAAATATGTGAGCTCCCCCATCATACTCATCTCGAATTCTCCCTGCATTAAATTAGAAACTCCCTTACGAGATTCATGTTAGTTGATCCAAATAAAATATCGTCAACATAAATTTGCACCAAAATTAAGTGTTTTCCTTGACGCTTAATGAAGAAGGTTGTGTCGACCTTGCCTCTTAAATACCCTTGATCAAGTAGAAACTTGCTTAGACGTTCATACCAAGCCCTAGGGGCTTTCTTGAGTCCATACAAGGCACATTTTAACTTGTATACATGATCAGGAAGTTCATGAGACTCAAAACCCAGAGGTTGGGCAACATAAACTTCTTCATTTATATAGTCGTTAAGGAATGCACTTTTTACATCCATTTGAAATAACTTAAAAATTTTCGCACAAGCGAAGGCAAGTAAAAGGCGTATAGCCTCGAGTCAGGCAACCGACGCATAAGTCTCCTCATAGTCGATGCCTTCCTCTTGGTTATATCCTTGCGTGACTAAACACGCCTTGTTGAAAGTTATTACTCCATTTTCGTCCAGTTTATTCCTAAACATCCATCAGGTGCCAATTATTCGATAACCTCGCGGAGGGGGGACAAGGTCCCAAACCTCATTTCTCTTGAACTGGTTAAGTTCCTCTTGCATAGATAACAACTAATGTTCATCGAGTAAGGCTTCTTTCGGGTTTTTAGGTTCTACCTGAGAAACGAAAGTGAAATGATAACAGAAATTACTTATCTTTGACCGAGTCGTCACCCCCTTTGATATATCACCGAGGAATTGTAGATGGGATGGTCTTTGGAAGACTTCCAAGCTGGAGGAAGATCATCTTTTTCAGATGGATGAACTACCTTGGTTTCTTCATGACGGTCATCTTTTTCCTCCTCAATTTTGGCTAGGTCGGGTTGATCAATTCCCGGCTCGGCACTTTTGAGTATGTCTTCCGAAGATACACCTGCACCATGAACAACACTACCTTTTTCGAAATTTCTCAGATAAGATTCATCAAATGTTACGTGTACAGGCTCTTCAACAGTAAGTAATCTCTTGTTGTAAATTATATAGGCATTACTTAACTGAGAGTATTCGAGGAAGATACGTTCGTCGGCCTTGGAATCAAATTTACCTAAGCTTTATTTTCCATTATTCAACACGAAACACTTACAACCAAAGACATGTAGGTGAGACACATTTGGCTTGCACCCTTTTAAAAGTTCATACGGTGTTTTGTTTAGAATCGGGAGGATAAGCACCCTATTCAGTACATAACGTGTTGTACTTATGGCGTCAGCCCATAAATACTTAGGTAATGCACATTCATTGATCATGGTTCTCCCTAACTATTCCAAAATATGATTTTTGCGCTCCACAACCCCGTTTTATTGAGGGGTACGCAGAGCAGAGAAGTTATGATCAATTTCGTGTTTACCGCAATATTCCTCAAACAAATAGTTCTCAAACTCACCTCAATGATCACTCCTAATTGATATTATGTTTATGTTTAATTTGTTTTGAGAAAGCTTAGAAAAATTTTCAAAGGCTGCGAATGTATGACTCTTGCTAGCCAAGAAGATAGTCCAACTAAATCTAGAAAAGTCATCGACTATTACAAAACCGTAATAGTTACCACCTAGGCTTTTAATTCTAGATGGCCCAAATAAATCCATATGGAGAAGCTCAAGAGGTCTCGTAGTTGAAACGATATTTTTAGATTTAAAAGAGATACTCGTTTGCTTTCCCATTTGGGAAGTATCACAAAGGTGATCCTTGGTAAACTTAATTTTGGGCAGGCCTATGACTAGATCTTTTGAAACTACATTGTTTAGCAAGTCAAAATTGACATGTGCTAAACCTCTATACCATAACCATGAATCCTCACTCATTGTCATGAGACATTTATCACTTGTCAATGATACTTCACTCAAATCCAGCATATAGACATTGTTTACTCTTAGACCATTAAAAACATCTTTCATTTCATCATTATGCTCAATTAGACAACAATCTTTTGAAAATGATACTTTGTATCCTTTGTCGCATAATTGCCTAATGCTAATGAGATTATGATTAAGGCCCTTGACAAGCAATACATAAGAGATAGTAGTGGAAGAAGGATTACCTACACTACCTTTTCCAAGTATTGCACCACGGTTGTTGTCTCCATAGGTTACAAATCCCTTCTTCTTTGCCACGAAGTCAATGAAGAGAGATATGTCTCTTGTCATGTGTCTTGAGCATCCACTATCGAGAACCCATCTTCTCTCAGTAGTCTCAAGACGTTGTACCTATGAACACAATTAGCAAGAATAAGTACCCAATTGCTTATTGGGTCCTAAGTTGTGAGTGAAAACATGGTTGCATTTAGGCAACCATTGATAAACACCTTTAGGAACCAAAAATCTCCTAAAATGGCATTTAACAATGGTGTGGCCTTTTGTGCAACAATACAAACAAGAAAAGTTAACTTTTTAATTATTTTTGCTATCATGATCTCTTACAACATATGTGTATTTTTGATATGGATTAACCATACTCTTTCTAAAATTAGCTTTATCAATGGCAAAAGTAATTTTGGGCTCTAGAGCCTTGTTAAGTTTGGCATTTAGGTT
This sequence comes from Lathyrus sativus, assembly GCA_963859935.3. Taxonomy (NCBI): domain Eukaryota; kingdom Viridiplantae; phylum Streptophyta; class Magnoliopsida; order Fabales; family Fabaceae; genus Lathyrus; species Lathyrus sativus. The sequence continues at coordinate 391,500,798 of OZ012740.1, forward strand.
TCTAACTTCATTTTTCCAAATGTAACAAGTATCACACCCGAAGTTAACAACTCTTTTTCTTAGATCCTCACAACCTACTTTTTTACTTTCTATTATGGAAGCTTTTAATGCCTCTAGTTTATTTTCGGAATCACGAATCTTTTTCTCTAGGTGAGCAAAGATTTGGTTATTTGAGGCAAGTCTTTTAAAGGCTTCTTTTGCTTCATAATGCTAAGTATTAAAAGTAGTTTGTAATTCAAAATGAGACATTTTAGAGGAATTTTCATACTTATCATGTCGTACCTTTTTCTTTTTGTTCTTTTGATGGGCGGAAAGACAAAGATTGACGAATTTGTCTTTATCACTAGAGTTATCATCCTCAGATGATTCGCTATCGCTTTCCCAAGCGATATACGCTCTCCTTGGCTTAGGTTGCTTCTTGTGTGACCTATTTGATTCCTTCTCTTTGTCCTTTTTCTTCAAGGGACAATCTGGTTTGTAGTGTCTAGTCTTTCCGCAATTATAACACGACCCTTTTGTTTTGTTTCTTTTATTGTCGTCATTTCTAGAGTATCTTGATTGTTTCCGGAAGTTGACAAGTATTTTCTCGGAGTGTTGGATACCTTTCTTTTTGACATAGCGATTATATCGCTTTACAAACAGCCCCATATCCTCACTCTTGTCATCATCTTCATTATCACTCAAGGTGTAATCACTTTGCTCTTTTGTTTGGGACTTTGAGGAAGAAGTCTTGAGAGCAATGGACTTCTTTTCACTATTTTTCGTTTTCTCCTTCTTTTCATATTGCTCTAGTCTTAGAAGCACTTGTTCATGCTCTTGCAGCTTTCCAAACAATGTTGTGAGATCCAAAATTGTGAGATCGTTAGCTTCTTTAATGGCGGTTACCTTTGGTTGCCATTCCCTGTTAAGACATTGTGGCTACTGCGAAAATCGGCACCGGCTATGACAGAAGAGTCGCGACCGTGCGTTATTTATCCCACAAGAGGGAAAGGAAACGCTAAGAGTAAACCTAACGCAAAGACGGGAAAGGAATGGTCGTCGCAACCAAATCCTGGATTTGGGAGTCGGTTACGCAAGGGGAAGGTATTAGCACCCCTCACGTCCGTCGTACTCGACGGGATCCACGCTTGTTTCTAGTACGAATTGTTATTCTATCTACTCTAAGGGTATGGGTTAAAAGAGAAAAGAAAATGACTCGGCAAAGTATCGCACTTTATGCCTACGTATTCCCGTCTGGAACGAGAAATCAGAGTCAACGTAGTTCGCCTACCTACGGGAAAGGAGGGGCAGGTTGCTCGCTAGGATACGGCATCCTATGCCTACGTACTTTCATACAGCATGAAAGATCAGAGCAAACGTAGTTTGGGCCACGTACGACACAAGTCTGCCTGTTTATCTTTTATCCTTCTGGGAAAAAAAAGTTTCTCCTGATTACGGGTCCAAGCGGACAAAAATGACGTTTTGATTGGTTTTCAGTCTTTTACGCAAGAACTGTTTTTTTATTATTTTTGAAACATTATTGTATTTTTCATTGTTTCGAGATGGGAAGAGAAAAAAGCTCTAAAAATCCTATGATTGAAAATGGGAATCAGAACTACTCTAATGTTATCATGCATGGATTAACACCTAATGTCTGTCATAATTCCCTCCTGCACAGAGGAAATCAGAGATCCTAGGGGATAAACGGAAAAGAAACAGATATATAGTAAACAGTAAACATGCATGAGATGCAGCAATACAAGCGAGGCAAGGGAGTCCCACTCAACCTCGAACTTGGGGAAAACAACAAGCAAAGTGAAACAGCTTAACTTCAACCTTTGGGGCAAGCTGAACAAGCCAACAAACAATACAGAAAAAGAAGTAAAACCTAACACCAGCTCTGACAGCAACACCAGCTCCTACAGTAACAGCTCTGACAGCTACAGCTGATTAACAGCAAAAAAGGTTGACAGCAACAACTTCAAGAAAGATCCCATCTTCACTCTTCAATGATCCCCAAGCTTTAGATAAGCTTCTATCTTCAAAAGTACCCCAGCTCTGGCAAGCACTGAACACCAACAAATAGACAGCTTCAAACAGCAAACAGCTTCAAAAAGCAGCAAAACCCTAGCTTCGACAGATATCCATCTTTGACAGGCACAAGCTTCATCTTTATCAATATCCAATACACTTCTTATCTTCAATGGGCTTATATCTTCAAGGCAATCACTCACAGGATAGAATCACTTAACAGATTAAGTTGAAATGCTAAACAACTTATTGACAACCAAAGGAAGCCTATAAGTGTTTAACATTATAAGAGAAAGGTTCCCTCAAAGTTCTACTTCCAAAATAAGCCACTTATCCCTCCAAAGGAGGGATGTAAATATCTTAGAAGTACTTTTTGTCATAGGGAGGGATAGAAGCACAAGATGCTTTCTATGTTTGTAAGAAGAAATCATTCTCATCTAAAGCTCTCCCTATTTCTCCTATCTCCTAAGTCTTCACAAACCATCTTCAAGGAGAGGAATCTTCATGCATCAAGCTCTATCCCTTGTCTTCAATCATCATCCAAGGTCTTCATAAGCTCCAACAAGCAAAACTCAAGCCCCGAGCCCAATTGAAATAACCCAACCCAAACAAACAAACAAAATGCCCAAGAGGGAAAACACACAATCAACGCTCAAATTGCAAAAATCAAGTAAAATAGTAACACTCACTAAAAACACCTAGATTAATTTCTAAGGGAACCTAACTATATACCATATACCCCATATAAACCCCAAGGCCTAAATCAATTTTAAAACCCCAAAACTATGCCCTACACTACACCTAAGTGTTGTGAAACCCTAATTCTGATACCTCTCCTATCTATCTCTCAAATTACTCTAAGTTTTAGTCACAAAAATATGATAAAATTCCTAAGGGTACATGCTTCCCTAATATAGTTAACCTCATAAGAATCAATCAAAAATCATGCACCAATCTCCCATACTAAATTCAGAAAAATTAAGTATCAACAAAATGCAAAATAAAAGCAATAATATTGTAAAATATACCAAAAAAATATATAATCCATGAAATTATATTTTTATTATTTCACAATTTTCTAGAGGTCATAAGGGAACTAGGGAAAAAATCCCATCCTAAAATGATTATTTTTCAATTTGATATGAATTATTTACTAACCTATATGCAAACATGAAAAATAAAAGAAAATCAACTAAAAATAATAAACTGGTGTGGCGAATAGCAACTATCTGCAGTTCAAAAATGATGTTGGGCTCAGGGGGGTGCGCTTATCAAGCGCGTACTAGGCCCACCCAGTCAGAAAATAATTGGAAAAAAAACAGGGAAAATGGAAAAAACCTGTGGCGAATAGCAACTATTTCGCCTTGGTTTCTCACTGGGCCCTCAGACTGGGGTGCAATAAGCAAATCCTCTTAGCCCAAAACCCAAAATATCACACGGAGAGGGAGGTTCCATGGGGAAAATGGGGAGATTCTTAGCAAAGGAACAATGGGCCTAAGGCCCGAGTCCAACATCCCCTTCATTATCAGATTACCAACCCTAATACCCTTAATCCCTTCTCTACTGTTCACCAACCCTAGCGCCGTTCTCATCCTTCCAAACCTCTCTCTGTCTCACAATCTCTTCACCAACCTTGTTCATCAATATCTCTCACAAGCTAACTGTTCTAAACCATCAGCTCAAATCATCCTCTTAACCTAATCTCGTTGCACAACCCATCACTCAAACTAAACTAGTTCTACAACTAAACAGCCACAAATTAACAAGTTTAATCAGTTCATAGCAAACCTGGAGGCGCTACGAAGATGATGTTCTGAAGGCGTTGATGAGCGGAGATCCTCTGAAGACGCGCGTTCCTGCTGACGAGCGCATGAAATAGCTTTGAAGGATCAACGTTTTTGGGGAATTCCTCGTTGAAGATGTTCGATGTTGGTGGAATTCTTGCGAGGAACTGATGAAGATCTTGCGAACTTGACGCTGAACGATGACGATCTTGAAGTTCTGGAGGACTCAAAAGTGAACACGTGATGAACTTCTTGAAGCCTTCAACGAAAATCTGTAGAAACGGTTGGGGACTGATGACGATCGTGGTATATCTCTGGTGAAGGTGCTTGAAGATCTGTGAAGTATGATGAATGTAGCAGATTCCGGCGAGGATGTATTTTCCGGCGAGGGGTTGATGGAGGCTGATGAAGAAGATTGAAAGGTGTTTCTTGGATTTTCTGTGAAATTGCAGTTTCCGATGTGTTAGCTGTCTCCGGCGGTCAGTTGCGGCGGTGGAAGACGTCTCCGGCGATGGTTAGGGCGGCAGGGACGGCGGTTGCATGTACTCCGGCGAAGGGAGTTAGTGGAGGATAGGTGGCTTGAGGGTGGAGGAGAGAAGGACGTGTGGGTTGAGGGAGAAGGGGAGAGAGACACGTGTGGCAGTGGGGAGAGGTGGCAGAGAGAGAGAGTGGTGTGAGGTGTCAGGTTCTGAGTGAGTCAAAAAGTGAGGTGGAAGGGAGAGAAAGAAACGCGTGGAAAGCTTTATATGCAGACACCTGGCGAAAATTGGGCCCCCAAATTCGAACACCTGGCCCATTATGACCTTAATGACTCTGATTAAATGTGAATTATCTGGACTTAATGGGTTGATTAAGACATGATTGATGCTGGGTTAAGAACTAATTAAGCAGACTTAATAATAAAACGAAAATGATGATTAAAATGCTAATTAACTAATGAAAATGATTAATGAAACTAAAAAATGATTAAAACTAATCCTAATTAATAAACTACACCATTAATGATCTAATTAATCTAAAAACTATTAAATCTATATCTAAAAACTATATTAAAACCTATTTAATATCTAAACTATTCTATTTCTATATTAAAATTAATATCTAATAAAACTCTAAAAAAAACTATTATTCTATATTAATATCTAGAAAAAGAAATATCTATTAAAAATATTAAAAAAAGGAAGCCGATTAAATCGATTAGAGAACAAATACACAACCATTAAACTCTATTAAAAAATTAAAACCCTATTTAATATCTGAAAACTCAAGTAAATCTATTAAAAAATCTATTAAAATGCATTAAAAATCTAGAGAATAAAAGAGAAAATTCTAAAAACACCAGGAAGCCGATTAAATCGATTAGAGAACAAATACGCAACCATAACGAAATAGACGGTAAAAGCCGGACACCGAAATGTCCTCAAAGACAACAGCGAGAGCTGAAAACACTGAGACGAGCATGAATTCTCAAAATAAATCCTCGCATTGGCCTGAAATGCCTGAAGCGCCAGGGGAGGCTGTAATCCCGATAAAATCAATCTGACTGAGAAAATGCAATGTATGCAGTATGCGAATGCGAATGCACAATGCGTCGAAACATAAACCAGATGTGGGAACCGGTTGGTCAAATTTTGGGGTGCAGCAGCTGCCCCTATTCAAACGGCTTGGACCCGACTGGGTGAAGAGCGAACGACCTTCAAACATTCGAGGTACGAGACGGTTGAATACCAAAGAAACCCTGAAATTTGCCAACCGTGGAGATAAACTGCAAAACTGCTTGAGAAGCAACGTCCAATGAACTGAATATGGTTGTTACGGCAACAACTGGTCAATTATCTGATACAATTTTGATTTCCCCCTCAACCACCTGTGTGACGCCACAGGTGTTGAACTATCTTCGCAAAAACACCTTCGTCCACCATTGGGCTAACCTCGTCAACACCCGAAAAGGAACCAATTCGTCAACACGAATAGAGATTTTGTCGTCACAGGAGTAACCTTGTCCACATCTGGACCCAAATTTCATCAAATCACGAATAAATGCAAATTTGTCCACGTCAGGACTCACATTTCGTCAACCCGAAGGAAGACATCTGTTGTGGATAAATGATTCCTGAAGAGTAATCAATCTTGTCCAGGTCAGGACTTCACATTACGGAAAACTCCCGGCGCTTTCGCTGGGGAAACATTTCTGTTTAATCCCAGGGAACTCATCTGCCTATCCCTACAGGCACATCATCTACCTAAACACCGGCAACCCCATCCGTCTACTTCATACGGGAAAAGTCATCTGCCTGATTATAGGAAACTCCATCCGCCTGCTTCATACGGGAAAAGTCCATCTGCCTGAACACAGGAAAGTTCATCCGCCTGCTCCATACGGGAAAAGCCATTTGCCTGAACGCAGGAAAGTTCATCCGCCTGTTTCATACGGGAAAATACATCTGCCTGATTACAGGAAAATCCATCTGCCTGCTTCATACGGGAAAAGTCCATCTGCCTGAACACAGGAAAGTTCATCCGACTGCTCCATACGGGAAAAGCCATCTGCCTGAACGCAGGAAAGTTCATCTGCCTGTTTCATACGGGAAAATACATCTGCCTGATTATAGGAAAATCCATCCGCCTGCTTCATACGGGAAAATTATCTGAATACCGTTTCTCTGCCTACCTCTGCAGTAGCCAACTCCGTTGGTCCCAACCCAAAACGGCGTCGAGGAGGACTCTACTAGGGACATTAACACGAGGAAATCACGACGACTTCCTTGGGGAAAATACTTTTGTCACATATCGGAACACAACTCACATACTCTGTCTATCACGGGAGAATCATCTATCTGGATACAGGAAAGTTCATCTGCTTGCTTCATACGGGAAAAGTCATCTGCCTGATTCATACAGGAAAGTTCATCCGCCTGATTCTTACGGGAAAACATAACACATCTGCCTGGTTCATACAGGAAAGTTCATCCGCCTGTTTCTTACGGGAAAACATAACACATCTGCCTGGTTCATACAGGAAATTTCATCTGCCTGTTTCTTACAGGAAAACATAACACATCTGCCTGGTTCATACAGGAAAGTTCATCCGCCTGTTTCTTACGGGAAAACATAACACATCTTCCTGGTTCATACAGGAAAGTTCATCCGCCTGCTTCATACGGGAAAAGTCATCTGCCTGATTCATACAGGAAAGTTCATCTGCCTGATTCATACGGGAAAGCATAACACATTTGCCTGGTTCATACAGGAAAGTTCATCCGCCTGATTCTTACGGGAAAACATAACACATTTGTCTGGTTCATACAGGAAAGTTCATACGCCTGATTCTTACGGGAAAACATAACACATCTGCCTGGTTCATACAGGAAAGTTCATCCGCCTGATTCATATGGGAAAACATAACACATCTGCCTGGTTCATACATGAAAGTTCATCCACCTGATTCTTACGGGAAAACATAACACATCTGCCTGGTTCATACAAGAAAGTTCATCCGCCTGATTCTTACGGGAAAACATAACATATCTGCCTGGTTCATACAGGAAAGTTCATCTGCCTGATTCATACGGGAAAACAACATCTTGGATATAGCTTCCTTGCCTATTCTTGGTAGTAACTTACTCCACTGGGGATATTCTGGAAATAACTGCCCGGCACCCGTTTCGATAACAAGTGACCTCTTCTGAAATTTTGATTCATGAAACCCTGAAATGCTGCCGCGACAGCAAACCTGAAGAAAAGCACTCCGCTGGTCGGACAAGAGAAACTTCAGACAATAACCCTGTGAGGAATGATAATAAGAACTGTGTCATCATATGTCTCACGGCGAGACCTCGATCATCCGGTAACAGATCTGCACTGTAACTTCATACTCCTGCTGAGAAACACACCTGAAAGCAAAAGGTTAACCGATCTGATTTATGTTTCGAAATGCATATGTTTGAAAATGGCGTAATGCTCCATACGGCATGGAAATGTTATGCGTTTGTGGGTAGATGCAAACATGATAATGTATGCAAATGCAAATGCAGGTTCGGGCTGCTGAGGAAGGCTCTGACAAGCTTGCTTCAACGCGACTGTTGAGGACGAATACCACCCTATTGGGGATGAACGGGTATCGCAAAGTATTCTGGCAAAATAAATGCCAAAAATACAACCAACTCTGCCGGGGAGAGATTACACATCAGTTTCCACTGGAGGAAAGAATAACACCTGCTGGGAAGATTAACTCAGCTGGGGAAGAAGCAACCCTCCTGGGAGACAACTGTCTGGGTACAGTTTACAAACTCAAAACTACCACCCCGCTGGGGATAATCATCCTGACGAAAGCATGACGACCTTCGGGGAGAAAGAAAACCATCCTCGTTGGGGATAAACCTTCTAAACCTACTACGACTTGGTTATGCGTCGCGGAAATCCTCCCAGCTGGGGATTGAGCATGCACATACTCGACTCTCTAGGGAGTATAACCTCTTCCTAGGACACTGATTCTGTCTAGCTGGGGATGTCCGGTGGACAACTTCCATGAGGATACTCTTCTGGGGAAAATAATCCTTCCTTCGGTAAGGGGATAATCTATGGGAATGAGATGCGACTTGCTGGGAAATAAGGTCAAGTCCTTCTTCCAGGGCCTCTGGCTGGGGCCATTATTTTCTGATTGTCTGCTTCAAGGGCGAGAACCCTGCAAAACACAAACGAGACAAAACAAAACTATGCAACCAAATCTATTCGGGTTAGCCTCCGTGACATTACCTCAGTCAATTCGAAGTTTTAGCAACTATCGGCAAGGGCCAGCAAAGTTATGAACATGCGAGTTTATCAAAAACATAGGCGTTTTCCACATACAAAACAGTAAAGCACAAACATCAAATACTAAATAACATGTTTTATTAATTGAGCCTGTAAATAGGTGAAGCGTTGTACATCGGATGCAACTCCTGAAAAGAGGAAGTTACGCACACACACATACATATATGCACAAAAAGCATAAAAACAATATTTGTATACATGTCGGCAACGTGGTGCAGACAAACATCATGAGCTGATCCTCCTATGACTCGCCTGACTCTGGCGCTTTCCCGGTATTCAATTTTCGGAAGAAATTGTGTCAGATAAACAAACCCTCAGGTACTCCCAAACCACTAAGCAATGTTGTATCAGATTCGGACCGCAGTCATTTGCTTTTTCAACCCCTAACTTTTGCGTGAATCGCCCTTTGCGGGTTTTCAATTCACCGGGATACCCTTTTTTGCCGAAGTCGCCCTTTGCAGGTTTTCGACTTCGCGGGTGTACATCTTTTCGATTTTATCCCTAACTTTTGCCCGAACCTTTTATTCATTTTTTACGGTTCGCCAGGATGCCCCATTTTTGCCTGGACTCTCTTTTTACTGTCCAGCGGGTCACTTTCAAGCTAAGTATTTTTTAACTGCGCCCGAATTCACAGGCGACGTAAAGTCTTCACCATCCATGGTGGACAACAACAAAGCTCCTCCGGAGAAGACTTTTCTAACAACGTAGGGACCTTCGTAATTAGGGGTCCATTTGCCCCTGTGATCTGTTTGTGGCGGGAGAATCCTCTTCAGCATAAGGTCGCCCGTCTTAAAGCTTCAAGGGTGTATCTTCTTATCGTATGCTTTCTTCATCCGGCTCTGATACAGCCGACTGTATGCGAGAGAAGCTAGCCTCTTCTCATCCATTAAGCTGAGCTGATTCAGTCTATCTTTAACCCATTCTGCCTCGTCAAGTTGGACATCTCGTAAAACCCTCAAGGAAGGAATCTCGACCTCCAACGGTAACACCGCCTCCATCCCGTATACCAATGAGAAAGGGGTTACCCTGGTTGATGTGCGTACCATCGTACGATAACCGTGCAAAGCGAAAGGTAGCATCTCGTGCTAGTCCTTATACGTCACAACCATCTTCTGAACAATCTTCTTTATATTCTTATTGGCCGCCTCAATAGCGCCATTCATCTTGGGCCGGTAAGGAGAAGAGTTGTGATGCTCAATCTTAAAATTCTGGCACAACTCTTTCATCATCTTGTTATTCAAATTTGAACCGTTGTCGGTGATAATCTGCTCAGGGATTCCATATCTGCAGATAATATCTCGTTTGATAAATCTGGCGACCACTTGTTTGGTGACATTGGCATATGATGCTGCCTCCACCCATTTGGTGAAGTAATCAATTGCCACCAAGATGAACCGGTGTCCGTTGGATGCCGTAGGCTCAATCTTCCCGATCATATCAATTCCCCACATCGAGAACGGCCACGGTGATGACATCATATTCAGGGGACTTGGAGGCACATGGACTTTATCCGCATAAATTTGGCATTTATGACACCTCTTTGCAAACTTGAAACAGTCTGTTTCCATAGTTAGCCAGTCATAACCTGCCCGCAGCAATTTTCTCGTCATAGCATGCCCACCAGCATGTGTACCAAACGTACCCTCATATATCTCTTCCATGAGCAACTTTGCTTCTTTCTCATCTACACAGCGTAGCAACACCAAGTCGTGGTTTCTTTTATATAGGACACCGTCAGGATTCAAATAGAAATTGCCAGTCAATCTCCTGAGAGTCTTCTGATCTCGACTGGATGCCCCAGCCGGATACTCCTTGTTCTTCAGGAAATTCTGGATGTCAAAGTACCAGGGTTGACCATCGGGAGCCTCGTCGATGGCAAATATGAAGGCAGGCCTGTCGAGCCGAGAGATAACAATCCGGGGAGCCTCGTTCCAGAAGTTAACTTTATACATTGAAGACAATGTCTCCAGGGCGTCAGCCATTTGATTTTCTGCTCGCGGCACATGATGCAATTCTACCTTGTCAAAGAAAGGCAACAATCTCCTTGCATAATTCATATATGGTATCAAGTTGGGCTGACGTGTCTCCCATTCTCCTTTAATCTGATTCATCACCAGAGCTGACTCTCCGTATACATCCAGATGTTTGATTCGCAAATCAATAGCTTCTTCCAGACCCATGATGCAAGCCTCATATTCAGCCTCATTGTTGGTAACGGGAAAGGTCAATCGGGCAGTAAAGGGGATGTGCGACCCCTGAGGAGTAGTAATAATTGCACCTATTCTGCTACCATAGGAATTTACAGCTCCGTCAAATATTAACTGCCACTTGGAACCCAACTCTGGTCCTTCGTCTGGCAACGGTTCTTCACAATCTTTCATCTTCAGGTACATGATATCCTCGTCAGGAAAATCAAACCTCATCGATCGGTAGTCCTCAACAGGCTGCTCCGCGAGGTACTCTGACAAAACGCTACCTTTAATAGTCTTTTGCGAGACATACCGAATATCATATTCAGTTAACACCATCTGCCATCGGGCAATTCTTTCGGAGAGTGCTTGCTTCTCAAACACGTATTTGATTGGATCCATCTTTGAAATTAGCAGGGTTGTATGATTTAGCATGTACTGCCTCAAACGTTTGGCGGCCCAGGCTAGCACGCAACACGTCTTCTCGAGCATTGAGTATCTGGACTCACAGTCGGTAAACTTCTTACTCAAATAGTAGATCGCATGCTCTTTACGTCCCGTCTCATCGTGTTGACCGAGAACACAACCCATACTTTCCTCAAGAACCTTCAAATACATAATCAAGGGTCTCCCGACCACTGGGGGTATCAAAACATGAGGTTCCTGCAAGTATTCTTTTATCCTGTCGAACGCCTTTTGACAATTTTCATTCCAGGTCACAACCTGATCCTTTTTCAACAACTTGAATAACGGCTCGCACGTCGCAGTTAGGTGAGATATGAACCGGGCGATGTAGTTCAATCTCCCTAAAAATCCACACACTTCTTTTTCTGTTTTAGGCGTCGGCATTTCTTGTATTGCTTTTATTTTCGCAGGATCAACCTCTATTCCTTTTTCGCTCACGATAAACCCCAGTAGTTTGCCCGATCTCACCCCAAAGGTGCACTTGTTAGGGTTCAGTCTCAACCTGAACTTCCTAAGTCTCTTGAACAGTTTCAGTAGATTAACCAAATGCTCCTCCTCCGTCTGGGATTTGGCAATCATATCATCAACATAAACCTCGATCTCTTTATGCATCATGTCATGAAAGAGAGTCGTCATAGCACGTTGATATGTTGCCCCAACGTTCTTCAATCCGAAGGGCATCACTTTGTAACAAAATGTTCCCCAGGGAGTAATGGAGGTAGTCTTCTCCATGTCTTCTGGAGCCATTTTGATCTGATTATAGCCTAAGAAGCCATCCATGAAGGAGAATACGGAAAACTGAGCAGTGTTGTCAACCAGCACATCAATGTGAGGAAGTGGAAAGTCATCTTTCGGGCTCGCCCTATTCAAATCACGGTAGTCTACACACATTCTCACTTTACAGTCTTTCTTCGGTACTGGTACAATATTAGCAACCCATGAGGGATATTTTGTAACAGCTAGGAAACCAGCATCCCACTATTTTTGAACTTCCTCTTTGATCTTCACAGCCATGTCCGGTCTAGTTCTTCGGAGTTTCTACTTAATAGGCGGACATTCCTCTCGCAGTGGCAGACGGTGAACAACCATATCCGTATCCAACCCAGGCATATCCTCGTACAACCAAGCAAATATATCACTGTACTCTTTGAGCATCTCAACCAACCTTTTCTTGATGCCGCTTTGCAGTGCAGCCCCTATACGGATGTTTATCACAACCTCTTCCGAACCCAAATTGATAATCTCAATGACTTCCTCATGAGGCAGAATGATTCTTTCTTCTTGTTTCAATAACTAGGTCAACTCTTCTGGTACGTCGCCATCTTCCACAATCTCTTCCTCAGCCTGAAATACCGGGTGCTCGAAGTCGAAATGAATCATAGGCGGTTCATAGATGTCATCTGAAATAGTAATCTGTTTAGTTGTCACAGGAACAGTTTCCCGGATAGACCAATTGCAGAGACTTTGTCCTGGCACGCTTGGCTTGATCCACGCGTCCATATCACAGTCGCTATCTCCGTCTTCAGCATCAGAAATGGCATTGATAGTCTCGAAGCTCACCCCGCTTGGCGTAATCATGACTGGTCCCTTGAACCTGGGCGCTCCTGAAGAGGATGTTGACAACGAAGGATGATATCCAAGCCCGAACTTGTCATTCTTCACGGGAATCTCCAATACCTGCCCCCAGCCCTTGGTTTTGCCTGCCTGCACTAGGGCTTGAGCCTCTTTGTAGGATGACACTGCCACATCTGATGTTTTGCTGGAACCCTGGGCTTTGTCTTTAATTCGCAACCCCTCGAAGGATTGACAAGGTTTTTCATGTATCTCGCCGTCGACCTCCACATATTTGAACGAAGACAAATGGCTAACCAGAATATCTTCTTCTCCACAAACAGTGACGACACTATCCCCCACCATATACTTCAGCGTTTGGTGTAATGTGGATGTGACTGCCCCGGCAGCATGGATCCATGGGTGCCCAAGAAGACAACTATACGCAGGCTGGATGTCCATTATATAGAACTCGGTTTTAAATATTTCAGGCCCCACCTGCAACGGTAATGTTATCGATCCGAAAACCGACCTCCTCATTCCATCGAACGCCCTCACCACTAAATCACTGGGCGTGCAGATAATCCCCCTGATATCTAACTTCATCATGGCTTTCTTCGGTAGCACATTCAGGGAAGATCCAGTGTCTACTAAAACATGGGACATGACCGTGCCCCGGCATTCTACTGACACATGCAATGCCATATTATGCTCTCGCCCTCTCGGGGTCAAATCAAAGTCTGTGAAGCCCAGACTGTGCCCCGCATTGACATGCGCCATCACCCCTTCTAACTGATTAACAGAAACCTCTTGAGGCACGAACGACGTGTCCAGAATCTTCAGCAAAGCATTCCGATGGGCCTCGGAACATAACAGTAATGATAGGATGGAAATTTTCGACGGCGTTTGCTGGAGGTGCTCAACGATTTTGTAATCACTTTTACGAATGAGCCTCATAAACTCCTCCACATCCTTAAGTGACGTTTCCTTTTCATTTGACTGAGATGGACCACTCTCAGCTACCTTGGCTTTACCTTTGGATAATCTTTCTGCCTCTACCTCGGGTGACGTGAAGATTCTTCCGCTTCTGGTCATACCCCCTGTTCCGACAACATTATCTACAACCCCAGCTGGTTGTCCATTGACTTCAATTCTCTCACCGTCACAATATACCTCCAACCCGTAAGTCCATGGCACTGCTTTAGTACTCTCAAAAGGAACTGGTCCTGCTTTAGTAATTGTGATCGTTGGTCGCCTGGCGGGCGTCGTTATCGTTATTGTTTTCCTTGGAATCGTCACCGTCGCAACATCGTTCCGCTCATCACACAATGCCTCTACAGGCTTTTCAACCTTGGTTCTATCAAATTGCAAAGTACCTTCATCCATCATATCCTGAATACCCTGCCTCAATTCATTACAACCCTCCGGCTGGGTCCAACAATCCAAGCAAAACTCATCACAACTCGGGAATACACCCCCTTTTAACAACGTGCTTTTAATCTCACCCAACGGTGTCTTCAGTTCATTGACATTCATCACTAGATTCAAATCTTTTCTATCAAGATGGCATTTGCCCCTTGATTGGGCATAGGCTGTTGTACTATATTTGGACCCGCCTGTCCAAAGTTGATAGCTTTGCTATCCAATAAATCCTGAACTTTGTGTTTAATTGCCTGACAAGTTTCTATATCATGCCCGGGTGCCCCGGAATTGAATTCGCAATGCTTGTTGGCATCATATCCGTAAGGAAGTATTGCCCCCGTAGGTGGTGCCAAAGTCCTCTTTTCAACCAAGTTCAAACCTAGCAGGGTCTGGAGGATTTCTGCATACGTGGAAGGAGGTGCGTCAAACACTCTTTTCGCTCTCGCATTATGTACCCTTCTCTGGCCAGGATTTTGTCCTTGCTGTTGATGTGGTTATTGTTGTTGTTGCTGTCTTTGTTGAGGAAGCGAGATAGTGACACTAGCTATCTGTTGTGGCTGAACATACTGATTTCTTCCTCTGCCCCTGCCCCTGCCACCAAACACGGCACTAGTATCACCTTGTCATCTACCACCAAATGCTTTTCTGGTACCTCCTGTTGAAGTAGACTCACCTGCTTGGAACCTTCCAACTTTAATCCCGTTCTCAATCATCTCCCCCATAAGGATCAAATCGGAGAAACTGCTCAATGACACACTAAACAATTTTTCGTAGAACACCCCCGTAAATGTCCCAATGAACATATCATTCATCTCCCTTTCAATTAAAGGAGGATGCACCCTCGCTGCCATATCGCGCCACCTTTGCGCATACTCTTTAAAACTTTCACCGTTCTTCTGTGACAAACCCTGCAATTGGACCCGGTTTGGCGCCAGATCGCTGTTGTATTTGTAATGTGTCACGAAAGCATCAGCCAACTGCTTCCAGGTTTTGATCTGCGTGGGCTCTAGCCCCATATACCATTCAAGTGAAGGCCCTGATAAGCTATCCTGAAAGAAATGCATGAGCATCCTTTCATCATCTGAATACGCAGACATCCTTCTGTAATAAGAGCGGACATGGACCTTAGGGCAGGTGTCCCCCTTGTACTTGTCAAACGTGGGAGCCTTGAATTTCAACGGCACCCTCAGCCCTGGTACCAAGCCCATTGTAGTTATATCCAAACCGGTGAAGTTCTGATTCACTACCCCCTTCATCTGTTCTTCAAGCATTCTGATCCTCTGCACAGGATCAACAGGTCCTTCAAACCCCACACCTCTTCCAAAAAAGGCGTCCTTCTGGTGGTCTTCACCCCAATTCACATTTTCATTTCTGTATCCATCGTAACTAGTGTTGCGACCAAACCCTTGTTGATTGATCATGGGACCTCGTCCCCCGTTACCGAAACCCTGGTTGACCCTAACAGGTCCAAATCTAGTGTTGACAGGAATCACCCTAGCACCATTCATATTACCAAATCCACCATACCCCTGGTTAGTGTTACCAAAACCGTCATAACCGAAACCCTAAGTGTTGAAGCCGAATTTCCCGTCCTGATTGACGTAATCAAATCCCTGATCATTGTAGCCGAAACCATTGTTGCCAAAACCATTATCGCCATTGTTGTTACCACCGCCTTGGTTGGCGTCCCCAAATCCAGCATTGTTAACAACCGTCTCATTTCCATTCCCTGTATTGCCATTGCCAGCGCCAGCACCATCGTTTACAACCATAACAGGTGGGGTCACTACAGGGGGAACTACAAGCGTAGGGGGGCCATCTTCCGGAATAGTTTCAACGTGAGCAGAATTGTGGTCATTGTTGCCATTCCCATTAGCCCGCGTCAGCAGCGGCTGTACCAAAGTCTGGAGGCTCTCCTGGCCCTTAGCAATGTTCTCCATTGCTTGCATGAACAGATTCAGCTTCTCGCGGATTTCCTGCATCTCTATTTGGACTTGATCAATGATTCTTTTGCAGTTGTTTCAGGTTGAGTAGCGGTGGACTCTTTGTTCGTCAATCCTGGAAAACCTGGAGATGCAGGAAATGAGATACAAGTTCAACAAGTAACTAGCAATGCAAAATGGATATGCAGATGCAATATGTGTCTGTGCGTTAGGGAGATCAACCCCTGATTCTAGTGCAAAAGTGTCAGTGCAGTGACAGTGATAGCAATAAGAAGCTCGAAAACCCAATCATAGAAAACATCTCATATATTGCGGAAAAGCCCATCAAGTCAGGAATACAATATTACTGAGCGTACAATAGGAAGGCATGACCTCAACCAATAATCCTGGTGATGGCCAGCACAATGCAAATAAAGCATACACGTCAATACATGAGATAATCAAGTGCGACCATATGCCTGGTACTCCTCTAATAATCTCTTAGTCTTGGGATGATTCGGTTGAGCAAGCAACCCTTCAACGAGCGAGTCTCTTTGCCTGATAACACGCTGGAGATCACCAATGGATTCCTCCCACACACCTTCCCCAAAGCAATCTTCTAGCTTCCGTTTCTGGGATGCAGCCTCTTTCTTGCGCTTGATAACTTTGTTCAAGGCATTCTGGACATCATACCTCCGCGTAACCTCTTCTTCCAACCTCTTCTGGCCAGCTCTCAACTGGCCTTCCAGCTCAGAGATCTGCAGCTTCAGTTTGTCTTCTCCTTCCTTATTGCCGGTCAGCATGGCGTTCCAGGTTTTGTTGAATGCAGAGATCTCCCGGTAGGCTATATCAAGTGCTTTCTTCTTAGACTCCAGCATGTCATGAGAGCTCTTGAAATCTATCCCCAATTGTTCGCGTTTCTTTCGTTGCTCAGTCAATTCTGTGCCTAGTTGATTCACCAGCTTCGTTTGCTGTTCGAAGGAATATACGGCCTCATTCCTTTCGCTCCTGAGTTGCACTAACTCTTCTTCCAGCTTCTCGTTGGCTTTCATCAGCTCTTCTTTCTCCTTCACAACCTGCCTGTATCTCTCAATAGCCACAGTAGTTGGCTCCTCAATCACGAGGGGAGCAGGAGATAATGTTGCAGGAAACGGCATCCGCACCTGCTTTGCTCGATATTGGATCCAGACTTTGAATGGGGGGTAGGCTTGACAATCATTTTTACCCAACAATGGCTTACCCCTTCTGTTGATGTTTCTCCAAGCATGCTGAAGATTGGACAATAGTTCTCCCTTCAAATCACCTGTGAAGTATAGAGATTCCTGCACTTCCTCCTATTTAGGCGAGCTTTTCAAAGCATACCCGAATTGCCTGATCAACAACGAAGGATTATAGTTAATACACCCTTTTCTCCCAATCAGAGGAACGTTAGGATATCCGGCGCAGTTATAGATGATCACAGATCCCAGCAAATCTTTATTAAACCAGACAACTTCTTCTGAAGAAAGTCCCATCAGATGCTCAGACCAATCCACCGTATCTGCAGACTCAGCGAAGATACCCTTCTTAGGTAGATGACTCTCAAACCACATATACAGTAAAGGCCCACAACAAGAGACGTTCTTGCCCCTCCTGTTCTCGTTCTTATAATGCAGTGAGTGATAGAAATCTCCAATCAAAGTAGGCACAGGATTGCCTGAAGCAAATATATAGAACGCATCCAGATCAACGAAATCAGGCAGGTTCGGGAACAGTACAATGCCATAGATACATAGAGCAAAAATAGCATTAAACACAGTCCAACATCCACTCTTGGCATACTCTTGTGCTTTCCCAACCAAGAACTTGAGAGAAAAGCCGGACACTCCATTCCACGAGGTTAACAGCAACTCTGAGGAGTCTAAATGCAAGGCAGCAGCCAAATCCTCCATTTTGGGCTCAGCATCCATATGAATGAAGGGTACCCTATTCTGAATGGTCAACTCTAAGATCTCAGCATATTCCTCCATAGTCGGAGCCAGAATGCAGTCAGGGAAAGTAAAACACCTCAGCGGGGGATCATAGAACTGCATTAGCGTGTACAACCCGTTGCGCTCATACATGGATGGTTTATAAACCAATCTAAGTAACTTCCCATAGCTCTTCCTGAAGCTTCTCTTCACATCATCATCAGCTAGAGATATCAAACCAAGCAAAGAAGAAACATCTGGAGTAGGCAACTTGTACGCCACAATCTTCTTCAAAGTATCCATAATATCAGCTGACGGAAATCCGGGCAACTAGAACCAAAGGTATGAAAATGCACCTGCAGCACAGACACACGTTAATGATATGCAGAATGAGTATGCAACAATGCAGTATGCAACAGGGATCAAGTGCACATGGCTGAGAAGCCCAATCCACCATGCTGGTCTCAAATAGGCCCACAAACTGCTCAAAACCTGGTCTCAAAAGATCAACCGCCATGCTCCAACCTGGTCTCAACAGACCCAATAACATTGTCCTCAAACACCACTGAACCTCAATTAAGAAAACCGGTAATCTGGAGGTCAAGTTACCTGCATGCCCCAACCCCTCTCACAGGTAGGTGTCCTAATAACTGACACAAGGTACGGCATCCTATGCGGTCGTCGGCGTCACAGACTTTCAAGACTGATGATACGATACCCAGGAGGTGTGGCATCATCATATCCTGAAGAGGCCTCACTTAGCCAACTTCCAAATGATCGGTCCCCGGAGTCGACAATCCAACTAACCAACAACCCCCTCAACCCAAAGGGTTGAAAAAGAAGTCAACCAGAAGAACCTCGTCCGAGCATGGATTTTGCGGGACACTGGTACATGCAAAGCATGCACGCGCCCACTACTTCCCACAACTAATTCTAGGTGCACTCAAGCCCAGGTTCGGCTTATCTCTCAATAGATCACCCCATTCCCACAACAGCAATAACAATATAAAGCTGACAATAAAATGCGAAAAGTAAAGACAGAAATGTAAATCCATACAAAAACCCACGACGGGAAAACAAGCGCTAGGACTGACTCGCGTAGGGAATCGTTGGAGTCCCTAGCAGAGTCGCCAGCTGTCGCTACTGCGAAAATCGGCGCCGTCTATGACAGAAGAGTCGTCACCGTGCGTTATTTATCCCACAAGAGGGAAAGGAAACTCTCAGAGTAAACCTAACGCAAAGACGGGAAAGGAATGGTCGTCGCAACCAAATCCTGGATTCGGGAGTCGGTTACGCAAGGGGAAGGTATTAGCACCCCTCACGTCCATCGTACTCGACGGGATCCACGCTTGTTTCTAGTACGGATTGTTATTCTATCTACTCTAAGGGTATGGGTTAAAAGAGAAAAGAAAATGACTCGGCAAAGTATCGCACTTTATGCCTACGTATTCCCGTCTGGAACGAGAAATCAGAGTCAACGTAGTTCGCCTACCTACAGGAAAGGAGAGGCAGGTTGCTCGCTAGGATACGGCAACCTATGCCTACGTACTTTCATACAGCATGAAAGATCAGAGCAAACGTAGTTCGGGCCACGTACGACACAAGTCTACCTGTTTATCTTTTATCCTTCTGGAAAAAAAAAAGTTTCTCCTGATTACGGGTCCAAGCGGACAAAAATGACGTTTTGATTGATTTTCAGTCTTTTACGCAAGAACTGTTTTTTATTGTGTTTGAAACATTATAGTATTTTTGATTGTTTCGAGATGGGAAGAGAAAGAAGCTCTAAAAATCCTATGATTGAAAATGGGAATCAGAACTACCCTAATGTTAACATGCATGGGTTAACACCTAATGTCTGTCATAATTCCCTCCTGCACAGAGGAAATCAGAGATCCTAGGGGATAAACGGAAAAGAAACAGATATACAGTAAACAGTAAACATGCATGAGATGCAGCAATACAAGCGAGGCAAGGGAGTCCCACTCAACCTCGAACCTGGGGAAAACAACAGGAAAAGTGAAACAGCTTCACTTCAACCTTTGGGGCAAGCTGAACAAGCCAACAAACAATACAGAAAAAGAAGTAAAACCCAACACCAGCTCTGACAGCAACACCAGCTCCTACAGTAACAGCTCTGACAGCTACAGCTGATTAACAGCAAAAAAAGTTGACAGCAACAACTTCAAGCAAGATCCCATCTTCACTCTTCAATGATCCCCAAGCTTTAGATAAGCTTCTGTCTTCAAACGTACCCCAGCTCTGGCAAGCACTGAACCCCAAGAAATAGACAGCTTCAAACAGCAAATAGCTTCAAAAAGCAGCAAAACCCTAGCTTCGACAGATATCCAGCTTTGACAAGCACAAGGTTCATCTTTATCAATCTCCAATACACTTCTTATCTTCAATGGGCTTATATCTTCAAGGCAATCACTCACAGGAGAGAATCACTTAACAGATTAAGTTGAAATGTTAAACAGCTTATTGACAATCAAAGGAAGCCTATAAGTGTTTAACATTATAAGAGAAAGGTTCCCTCAAAGTTCTACTTCCAAAATAAGCCACTTATCCCTCCAAAGGAGGGATGTGAATATCTTAGAAGGACTTTTTGTCATAGGGAGGGATAGAAGCACAAGATGCTTTATATGTTTGTAAGAAGAAATCATTCTCATCTAAAGCTCTCCCTATTTCTCCTATCTCCTAAGTCTTCACAAACCATCTCCAAGGAGAGGAATCTTCATGCATCAAGCTCTATCACTTGTCTTCAATAATCATCCAAGGTCTTCATAAGCTCCAACAAGCAAAACTCAAGCCCCAAGCCCAATTGAAATAACCCAACCCAAACAAACAAACAAAATGCCCAAGAGGGAAAACACACAATCAACGCTCAAATTGCAAAAATCAAGTAAAATAGTAACACTCACTAAAAAAACCTGGATTAATTTCTAAGGGAACCTAACTATATAGCCCTATACCCCATATAAACCCCAAGGCCTAAATCAATTTTAAAACCCCAAAACTATGCCCTACACTACACCTAAGTGTTGTGAAACCCTAATTCTGATACCTCTCCTATCTATATCTCAAATTACTCTAAGTTTTAGTCACAAAAATATGAAAAAATTCCTAAGGGTACATGCTTCCCTAATATAATTAACCTCACAAGAATCAATCAAAAATCATGCACCAAACTCCCATACTAAATTCAGAAAAATTAAGTATCAAAAAAATGCAAAATAAAAGCAATAATATTGTAAAATATACCAAAAAAATATAAAATGCATGAAATTATATTTTTATTATTTCACAATTTTCTAGAGGTCCTAAGTGAACTAGGGAAAAAAATCTCATCCTAAAATGATTATTTTTCAATTTGATATGAATTATTTACTAACCTATATGCAAACATGAAAAATAAAAGAAAATCAACTAAAAATAATAAACTGGCGTGGCGAATAGCAACTATCTGCAGTTCAAAAATGATGTTGGGCTCAGGGGGGTGTGCTTATCAAGCGCATACTAGGCCCACCCAGTCAGAAAATAATTGGAAAAAAAACAGGGAAAATGGAAAAAACCTGTGGCGAATAGCAACTATTTCGCCTTGGTTTCTCACTGGGCCCTCAGACTGGGGTGCAATTAGCAAATCCTCTTAGCCCAAAATCCAAAATATCACACGGAGAGGGAGGTGCCATGGGGAAAACGGGGAGATGCTTAGCAAAGGAACAATGGGCCTAAGGACCGAGTCCAACATCCCCTTCATTATCAGATTACCAACCCTAATACCCTTAATCCCTTCTCTACTGTTCACCAACCCTAGCACCGTTCTCATCCTCCCAAACCTCTCTCTGTCTCACAATCTCTTCACCAACCTTGTTCATCAATATCTCTCATAAACTAATTGTTCCAAACCATCAGCTCAAATCATCCTCTTAACCTAATCTCGTTGCACAACCCATCACTCAAACTAAACAAGTTCTACAACTAAACAGCCATAAATTAACAAGTTTAATCAGTTCATAGCAAACCTGGAGGCGCTACGAAGATGATGTTCTGGAGGCGTTGATGAGCGGAGATCCTCTGAAGACGCGCGTTCCTGCTGACGAGCGCATGAAATAGCTTTGAAGGATCAACGATTCTGGGGAATTCCTCGTTGAAGATGTTCGATGTTGGTGGAATTCTTGCGAGGAACTGATGAAGATCTTGCGAACTTGACGCTGAACGATGACGATCTTGAAGTTCTGGAGGACTCAAAAGTGAACACGTGATGAACTTCTTGAAGCCTTCAACGAAAATCTGGAGAAACGGCTGGGGACTGATGAGGATCGTGGTATATCTCTGGTGAAGGTGCTTGAAGATCTGCGAAGTATGATGAATGTAGCAGATTCCGGCGAGGATGTATTTTCCGGCGAGGGGTTGATGGAGGCTGATGAAGAAGATTGAAAGGTTTTTCTTGGATTTTCTGTGAAATTGCAGTTTCTGGTGTGTTAGCTGTCTCCGATGGTCAGTTGTGACGGTGGAAGGCGTCTCCGGCGATGGTTCGGGCGGCAGGGACGGCGGTTGCATGTACTCCGGCGAAGGGAGTTAGTGGAGGACAGGTGGTTTGAGGGTGGAGGAGAGAAGGACGTGTGGGTTGAGGGAGAAGGGGAGAGAGACACGTGTGGCAGTGGGGAGAGGTGGCAGAGAGAGAGAGTGGTGTGAGGTGTCAGGTTCTGAGTGAGTCAAAAAGTGAGGTGGAAGGGAGAGAAAGAAACGCGTGGCAAGCTTTATATGCAGACACCTGGCGGAAATTGGGCCCCCAAATTCGGACACCTGGCCCATTATGACCTTAATGACTCTGATTAAATGTGAATTATCTGGACTTAATGGGTTGATTAAGACATGATTGATGCTGGGTTAAGAACTAATTAAGCAGACTTAATAATAAAACAAAAATGATGATTAAAATGCTAATTAACTAATGAAAATGATTAATGAAACTAAAAAATGATTAAAACTAATCCTAATTAATAAACTACACCATTAATGATCTAATTAATCTAAAAACTATTAAATCTATATCTAAAAACTATATTAAAACCTATTTAATATCTAAACTATTCTATTTCTATATTAAAACTAATATCTAATAAAACTCTAAAAAAAACTATTATTCTATATTAATATCTAGAAAAAGAAATATCTATTAAAAATATTAAAAAAATGAATATCTAATTAAAGGTTCTAGAAAAATCTATTTAATGCTATAAGAAAATATTAAAATCTATTTAATATATAAAAAAAAACTATCTATTAAAAAATCTATTAAACTCTATTAAAAAATTAAAACCCTATTTAATATCTGAAAACTCAAGTAAATCTATTAAAAAATCTATTAAAATGCATTAAAAATCTAGAGAATAAAAGAGAAAATTCTAAAAACACCAGGAAGCCGATTAAATCAATTAGAGAACAAATACGCAACCATAACGAAATAGACGGTAAAAGTCGGACACCGAAATGTCCTCAAAGACAACAACGAGAGCTGAAAACACTGAGACGAGCATGAATTCTCAAAATAAATCCTCGCATTGGCCTGAAATGCCTGAAGCTCCAGGGGAGGCTATAATCCCGATAAAATTAATCTGACTGAGAAAATGTAATGTATGCAGTATGCGGATGCGAATGCACAATGCGTCGAAACATAAACCAGATGTGGGAACCGGTTGATCAAATTTTGGGGTGCAACAGACATCTCAAAATTTTGTTAGTAGCAACATCATTGGCAACTGGCCTACCTAGTGAGTATAATCTATTGATGATATGAGTGAATCTCTTTTGCATGTCCGCAATGGTTTCCCCTTGCTCCATGTGAAAGAGATCGAACTCTTGCGTTAACATATTGATTCTCGCTAGCTTAACATCATTGGTTCCCTCATGGGAAACTTGCAATGAGTCTCACATAGCTTTTGTCGTTAAACTATGAGAAACCCTATAATATTCATCAACTCCTAATGAGGAGATCAAAATATTTTTGTCTTTCCAATCGTAATTATATTTCTTCTCGTCATCCTCATTCCATTGTGCTTCAGACTTAGGCACAATCATGTTATTCTCACCGGTCATAGTTATTTCAATTGGACCGTTAAGAATAACATTCCACACCTTCTTGTCAATGGAATTAATATGCACACGTATACAGTCTTTCCAGTAACTATAATTTTCTCCATTAAAAACAGGTGCTCTATTATAAGCCCCTTTAGGTTCGTTAGCCATTTTCTACTAAGTTATACTTGAAAGCACGGAGTGAACCGATGCTCTGATACCACTTGTTAGACGATGGCGCGTGTAACACCCCAAAACTAACACTTGCGGATAACAGGAAAAACAACAACTCATATAACAAACAGAGTGCAACAGCGTAAAAATTGCACGCATGACGATCGTAATGAAGGTGCGACGGTCGTCACACGCTCAGAATTCTTCAACTTCAGAGATGTTACATTCAACTGAACAGACAACATGCATTTATGCAGCCACATTTCAAATAACATACGTAGCACGAAATTGGATGAACAGACAACAACATTGCTTAACATTTAACTCGTAATGCAACCAATTTTTATTTCGACGGAATTGTAGTAAAGCTTACAACACGTTCAATTAAAACAATTTAATGAAAATGCTATAACAAGTGCAGCAGCAAAACATCAACTAAAATAATAACGGAAAATGTTCATCTCCCCAAGAGTGCTACGTATCAGAGCGACCAACGACACCTTAAACGACAAAATGGAACTTCATTCCGGGCTACCTGCAAGTTACCACCAATGGCGGTAACATACAACGTAAAGGGGTGAGATATCAACAACATAACATAAGGCATGATATATGTCATATTAGAAATCATATCACAGCAATATAATCTTCGCAAACTTATAAACATCAACGACAATCGTTTGCAAGCAAATTCATATCTCATGTATGCCATAACAACCGACAACCAACATAATTATGCAGCTTTATGTGACTCAGCAATGCAACTCAACTATGCATATGCATGTGGTACCATTTAAGAGCCAACACCCTAAAACTCGGGATAGGAGCCAACACCCCAAAACCCATTCAGGAGCCAACGCCCCAAAACTCGGGATAGGAGCCAACGCTCCAAAACCCATTCAGAAGCCACCACTCCAAATAACGCCAATTCAGGCCAACCAAGATGATATGTCATGAAATGCTCCTATTATGGACTACAACACAACCATAACGACCATACAATAAAGCTTTATGCTTACAACCAAACTGTCCATAACAGAGCATCATTCTCATACAACTCAAGACACTATCATTTTCCACCTGTTCACGTATGAGGGTAATAACAGCCTTAAATCAACAATTAAGAATACAACAAATGATCGTAATGACAACATATCTGCTCCTATTCACATAATTAATTACAAATCTCTATAAAAGTTTAATTACGAAACAATTAGGACAACTACCATTTCGCCCCATTAGGGAAACCTTAGAGCATCGTACTAATAACGATATAACACATTCATTTCTACATATTTGTCCCATTAGGGAAACCTTAGAGCATCGTACTGCTAACGATATAACACATTCATTCTTACATAGAAAAACCTCGTCACTAACATTTATCGATTAACGGAAATTATACCTATGAATCGATTCCCTACATGAAATCGATCATACCCACGGTTATAGAATTGAACCCCACCCTTACCTTAGAATAGAGGCCAATTCCACGCTTCCGGTTCCGGTTCTAGTTTACGGTAACTCTCCTGCAATTCTCTTCCAATTTTCACCGATCGACGATTCTTCCATTCTCCCCTTCTCTCAACTACGATACTTTCTTTTTAGTCATGTTTTTCTTTTCCAAAAACCGACAAAATGAGAATAAGTGAAATGTGGAATAACCGTACTAAAATTCCCCACGTTCCAATTTTTTGGATTTTATTACTATGACGATCGTAACAAGTTCTTAACGAGCGTCACGACCGTGACGACCCTCACATCAGCAAAATTTCATTTTTATTAGACAAAACATTTCTTAAGCTTTCCAACGCTTCAAACGTGGACTAAAACCAACTTACGGATCGAGAGATATGATTTTTCGAAGTTTTCCCTAAAACTGCTACGGGATTCTGCACTTTTGCCTGAAATTCGACCGATTCAATTCCTTTATTCAAAACAACCACATTTTCAAATACGAATACAATGTGATGAAACACGGTAAAGTCATAACTAAGTTTAATCGAAATAAAACGGGCGTTATAACTTTCCCCTACTAAAAGAATTTCGTCCTCGAAATTACCTCAATCGAACAGCTCGGGATAGGACTCCCGCATCTTGCTCTCCAGTTCCCACGTCAAGCTTTCGCCAGCAGCTCCCAACCAAACCACTTTCACCAAGGGAATCTCTTTTCCTCTCAATGTCTTCACCTCACGATCATCAATTCTCACAGGCCTTGTCTCTACAGTAAGGTTATCACGCACTTGCACATCGTCCATAGGAATGACATGCGATGGATCTGAAATATACTTGCGAAGCTGCGATACGTGAAATACATCGTGCAGATTCGATAAATTAGGCGGCAACGCCACTCGATATACGACCTTCTTCACCCTTTCCGATATCTGGTACGGACCAATGAAACGAGGAGTAAGCTTCTTAGATTTCAAAGCTCTGCCAACTCCAGTCACAGGCGTGACTCTCAAAAACACATGATCTCTAGCTTCAAATTCTAAATCCTTCCTGCGCTTATCATGATAGCTTTTCTGTCTACTCTGTGAAGCTTTCATCTTTTCTCGAATTAACTTCACCTTCTCAGTAGTCTCCTGAACAATCTCTGGTCCGAGTACTACACTCTCTCCCGATTCATACCAACACAGCGGAGTCCTACACCGCCGACCATACAAAGCTTCGAACGGTGCCATTCCGATACTAGAGTGATAACTGTTATTATAAGTGAACTCTATCAACGGAAGGTAAGTATCCCACGAACCACCTTCCTCCATAACAGAGGCTCTCAACAAATCTTCTAAAGACTGAATAGTCCGCTCAATCTGACCATCTGTTTGAGGGTGGTATGTTGAACTCAACCTCAACTTAGAACCCAATGCCTTTTACAGACTCTTCCAAAACTCAGAAGTAAAGCTTGGATCTCTATCTGACACAATACATAATGAAACACCATGCAACTTAACAACCACTCTGACATAAATCTCTGCCAACTTCGATACCGGAAAAGTGATGTTAATAGGAATAAAGTGAGCTGACTTTGTAAGCCTATCAACAATCACCCAAATAGAATCACATCCTCTTAAGGTATTCGGAAAACCCGTTACAAAATCCATTGAAATGTTGTCCCATTTCCACTCTGGAATCTCTGACGGTTGCATCAACCCAGCAGGTTTCTAATGTTCGACTTTCGACTTCTGACAAGTCAAACATGCATACACAAATCGTGCTACATCACGCTTCATACCAGGCCACCAAAACAGATTCCTCAAATCACTATACATTTTCGCCGCTCCTGGATGAATACTCAACTTACTTCCGTGACTCTCTTCCAGAATCTCCTTCTTCATATCTGCACTATCAGGAATACAAATACAACCACGAAATCTCAACACTCCCTGCGCATCCAACTGATAATCATTATTTTCCGAATGGTCTACTCCAGGCATTAAATCTACTAACTTCACGTCTAATTTCTAAGCCTCTCTGATGCTGTCCAGAAAATCATTATTAATCTTTAACATGCCCAACTTTACACTCTTCGGTGTTACTTCGCAAACTAAACTCAGATCTCTGAATTGCTCAATCAATTCCAACTCTTTAGTCATCATTGCTGACATATGCAAAGTCTTGCGGCTTAAGGCATCAGCTACAACATTAGCTTTTCCCGGATGGTAATGTAAACCAAAATCATAATCTTTTAATAGTTCCAACCACCTTCGTTGTCTCATGTTCAGTTCCTTTTGATCAAACAAGTACTTCAAACTCTTATGGTCACTGAACACCTCGAATCTTGAACCATAAAGATAATGCCTCCAAATCTTCAGCACAAACACAACAGCAACAAGTTCTAAATCGTGCGTAGGATAATTCTTCTCGTGGACTCTCAACTGTCTTGAAGCATAAGCAACTACTTTATTATTCTGCATGAGTACACCTCCTAAACCAAACTTAGAAGCATCGCAGTATACCACAAACGGTTCTTCTGCATTAGGCAAGGACAACACCGGAGCAGACGTCAACCTCTTCTTTAACTCTATAAAACCTGCTTCACATTGAGCATTCCACACAAAGGTTTTCCCTTTACAAGTCAACTTAGTTAACGGAAGGGCCAACTTAGAAAAGCCTTCAATAAACCTTCTGTAATAACCAGCAAGTCCCAAAAAGCTTCTAATTTCCATTGCCGACTTTGGAGTTTCCCATTGCAACACGGCATCAACCTTAGATGGATCTACAGCAATTCCACTACCGGATATAACATAACCCAGAAAGCTAACTTCTTCCAACCAGAAGTCGCACTTCGACAGTTTCGCAAACAACTTCCTTTCTTTCAACACTTGCAGTACTAACCTCAGGTGCTCAACATGTTCCTCCTTCGATTTAGAATAAATTAAGATATCTGATGGGCTAAAGACGTGTCTACTTATGCGTCTAGCGGTATCTTACTGCAAGTGCACAGCCTATCGAAGTAATATTTAAGATTATCGATCCACAGGGATTCTATTGTTACTTAGTGCTAGATGAACTTCTAGTTTAGCTAAGGCGAATAGTTGTCACGATTGTTGTTGGTTTTTAAGACTAGTAAAGGCGGAATTAAATTTAAGTTTTTAATAAAATAATACTAAGGCGGTCGGTATGTAATTATACTAACTTAGGTGGGTCAATCTAACCTAGGCTTATAAAGATGTTCACTTAATCTATTCGGTAGAGACTACCAGTTTAAATACCCTCAACTCACACTCTCGTGGTCTTGTATCAGATCTTATCCCTAAAGCCCTATGCCTGCTCTCGCTAGCCCATAAGTGTTTAGAGGTAATTTTTGGAAACTAAATAATTCTAATTTATCTTAAAGCGCTCTCGCTGTGTTTAATTTAAATGCCTAACTTTAGCTATCTGGTTAAATCTCACACTCTCGTGGTCTTGACCCAACCTAATACCCTTTTCTTACTCTCGTAACGAAAAGGTCTATTTTAATTAAAAAGTATCAGCCAGAATGTTAAGTGATTAATTATTTTAGCCCATGGTTATATTTTACCGGTTAAGTTTGTTATAACTACATACCGCCCTAAGGTATTTAGCTACTCATCGAGGTTGAATCAGACACAGAGTTAAATAATAACTTACTAATGGCAGAAAAATAAATAAACATTATAAATAAATTAAAGTGCAATAAATTGAAAAACCTGATTAACAAATATCTGAGTAGACTCCTTCTTCCACAGACCGGAAGGCTTGGAGTAGGCGGAAATAAAAATTAAAACGAATGCTGAAGGTTGGAAACAAATAAAAGTATAACAATTCCCTAATGTTGGAAATTGTTACACGGTTGGTTTGGATACAAATAAAATAAGACAGAAAGTAAAATAATGCTGGAATAATAATTCTGGTGGTAAGGTAATTCGGCAGAGCTTCCGCAGGAAATTTGGATAATGAAGTCTGTCCTCAGTTCACCTCAGCTGGTACTATTTATAGAGCCTTTTGTTGCACCCCAAAATTTGCCCTCACAATACAAGACTTTGTGTTCTAAGAAGGTTCACAAGGTTCACAAGTTCTCCAACAACTTGCATAACCTTTCATGAAGTTCATAAAGTCCACAAGCTACTTTATGAAGGTTCACAAGGTTCACAAGTCCCACAGTGCTTTCAATACCTTTCATGAGGTTCATGAAGTCCATAGGTTGCTTCTTGAAGGTTCACAAGGTTCACAAATTTCTCAACATCTACAAGACCTTTCATGAGGATCATGAAGTCCATAGGTTGCTTCTTGAAGGTTCACAAGGTTCACAAGATTCACAATGTTTACAAAGCTTTCCTAAGGGTCATGAGGTCTACAAAGCCACTTCATGATGTTCACAAGGTTCACAAGCTTCACAATACCTCCCATGAGTATCGCAAGATATCTTATGAAGATTCACAAGGTTCACAAAGTTCACAATTGGTCAGGAGAGTTGACAATTCCCTCAGACAATGCACCTCCTAAGCAGTGCATCCAAAACTAGGGTTTTGACTTTAATCAAGCTAAATGGACTTCCAAGACTTCAAGTGAGCTTCATAACATCTTATATGTGTATAAGAACCCCCATGTCAAGTTTCAAGACTTTTCTCAAAAGTTTGCTCAGTCAGATGATCAGATAAGTCAAAAGCAGTCAACGCAGTTAAAAGGTCAAACTGAGGTCAACTGTGGTCAAACCAAAGTCAAACTTCATGATTCTTTGCCAACACCAAAGAGAGATTTGGTCCCAGGGGTATTTTGGTCATTTTACACAAATTCTACCAATTCCTTGAAGACGGGCTGTTATTAAAATTCTGAGGCATTTGATGCGTTATGGTTTTGAGGCATTTATCAATCACCAGTTCTGATCATATTGAGATTTGGCATTTGGTCAATGGAGTTTTAGTTTTGCTGTTGACGCTGAAAATGTTGTGACCATGGTGCCCATATGAGTTTGGTTATGAAACAATTGGTTAACATTTTAATCGGATGATGAGATTAGGATCACAAATACCACTTGGAAATATTTATGTTTTATGCCTATGTTAATGAATTAAATACTTGTGGATTTATTCACATTTGTTTATATTTTTTAACTAAGAATAGAATATAAATAAATTCAAAACTTTGAGAATTTTATTTCATAAATAATGCTATCATACAAGAATGGGGATGTTGCTTCATATTTTACAAAGTACTGTTACAAGGAAGTACATTAAAATTCTCAAATCCTAAGGGATTACATTAAAGCATCTATCCTAAATCCTAAAAGTATCTAAAGGTCTTCATGTTCGTATTTGAACTTCTCCATGAATCCTCAGCTAACCTGCACATCAAAAGAGAACAGACAGTACAGGAAATGTTAGAATTTTTTTTCGACGCTCTCAGAACAATGTCATCATCGAGTGCCGGGAGTGGCACAACCGAAGCTGCGTCCTACCCCCGTTACCGATCCACGCCATTGGCGTCAGATCAGGTAATATCTGTTCTTATCTAAGGGACAACCGAGAGAGATAAAGAGTAAAAGAAGTGGGGACCGAAATGATTTGCCGAAAAGGATCATATGCCGAAAATTGGATTTTGTTTCAAAGTCAAATTCCATTCCATCAAGTAAATATGGTAAGTTCCAATTTATTTTTCAAACTGATACAAAGCTGAACAGCAGAGCCAACCCGAGTTCGGACCTAGATGCCAATAGGTCTGAACCATTTTCCATCACCTGAATCAGACAGTACCGGCTCACAAACAAAATCCATAAGCTGCACAAAACATGAGCAGATAAGTCAATTCACAAAGTGTACAGCAACACATGTTCATAAGAAAAGAAGTCAGCTCAATTCACTAAAAGCCACAGAAATAGAGGAATTGAGAATGAATTCAATACAAGGACAAGGCTGAATCAATATCAGCATTTGAAAAATCAAACGAAGGCAGCCCATCAAAGCAAATCATGTTGATTTTAACGGGATAGATCGAGATAATTCAATTCAAAATGCAGTTCAGAAGGCAATCAGAAACAGCCCATGATCATCAACACCAAGACAAAAGCAAGACTAATTATGGTGGAAATGGTCTCAAAACAAATCCGGATGAATACCAACATAAAATTGGTTTTGACATCTGCAAAGACACAAAAGAACATCAGACAATGCATAACAGGTCCAAACGTTCAAATCTGAGCAAAGTAAATAAGTTTCGAAAAACAATCAGTTTGAATTTAGAGAATAGAAAGGAGGCATCAGTTTCGAAAAACCAGCATGCCAGTCCCCATAAACATCAGTAAGTCAGTTCAGAAATAAACCAGCACATGTGTTGCCACAAATACAAAAGCCTAAGGGCTCAGCTACGCATCATCGCCCTGGACCCACGTCGAAACCAGTTAAGGCAAAGCAAGCTGTAACCATCCACCAGAAAAGGGAACCACATCTGAAACCATGAAATACAAGTCAATACGGATTATCCAAACTGAAGTGGAAAACGGTTACCCAAAGGAAATCCAAAACCACATATGTGAAAATCCAAATAACATCTGTTACAGAAGAGGAAAGTTTAAATCAGATAAAATCCAAATCGCATCAAATAAAATCAGGAAGACCACAAATCAAATCCAATCAGTTGAAAAAGGGAAACTCGTTTAAACCTAAAGAATCAATTCCAATCAGGTCCAAAAGCCCACAAAAGATTTAATAACGAAGAGTATAAAGGAATGATACAACCTCTTTCAAAACCCTAGAGGAGGACGAATGGAGAACGGCGACAAGGCGACGAGGATCATCAAAACCCTCACGCGAGCAAGACCCCTCTGAAGGAAATCACCGGCGTCGTTTCGTTTCAACGGCGGGCAAAGTCCTTTTTGAAGCTCAGACCGACGTCATCATCGCCCTCATAAGCAATCTTCGGCCATCATCACCGTTAAACGCCCTCGCAAACGTGAGATATCACCGTTAATCATGAAGTTTGTTGTTTTTTTTTGTCATTTTTCAGGTTTTTGAGGAAAGAGATCGTGAACGAGACGAAGAGAACGAGAGAGAACACATCGAGAATCGACGTCGCCAAATCGAAGAAGGAAATATGAAACCCTAACATTCTAGGACATCGTTTGTGTGTGTACGTTGGGTCGGGCTAATACAACCACCGGCCCAACCCCTTCTTTTTCTTTTTTAAACAAATTTTTCTTATTATTTTGAATTGTTTTTTTACTATTTTATTCTATAATATAAGAACTGTTTTGTGAAAATATTATAAAATTTAAAAAAAAAAATAATATAAAACTCTTGTTTTTTTTTTATTTTTTTATTTGTATAGTTTATATTAATTAAAATAATGTTATGTGATTATTAAAAATAAATTTTTGTATATATATAAACCCTAATTCTTACAAACCCTAAAAATTATTTTCTAAAAAAATAAAACCTAATTTTAATTTTCTATATAATTCTATGTATATATTTATTATAATTCTTGTAAATTTTTATAAATAAAATTAAACCTTATAAATACTTAATGTAAAATTTTGTGAATGTGATTATTGATTATTTAAAATTTATTTTCATCATAATGTGTAAATATTTTTCTTAATAATTGTTAATATATAATTAGAGATAATTAAATTTTGTAAATGATTAAGAAATTTATAATTATGTTATATTTAGAACTTTATATTATAGTAATTATTTAATCATTTATGTTTCTAAATAAAAATCAAATTTTATGTTTAATCACGTTATTAATTAATTATTATTGCTAATCCTATTTTGTTGCTTATTATTATTTTGAAATTTCTATCTTATTATTTTTTCTAACTTTGTCTATTTTTCTAATTATTATTGTTTCAACTAATTATTTTCATTAACTTTATATTTCTACTAACCTTATTTAATTTTTCTTATTATTTACTAACCCCAATATTTTATTTACTTATTTGTTATTTTTTTTATTATATTTATTTTGATTATATTTTACTATTTATTTTATTTATTATAATTTTGTAATTGCCTCTTGGATGTAAATTGTAATTATTTAATTATTATTATCATTATAGTTAGTAATTAGGGAGTGCTAACATGTATGATATTTAAAAAAATAAATTAGATCATTTTAATATAAGATAATTAAATTAAACATTTCACACACGTCGATTTTAATCGCCGTCTCACTTCCTAAGGATATCCCTCAAGTTGCCTACGAATAATGGTTAAGTGGGGTGTATAAAGCAAGTTCCTCAAATGGAAAAATCATCAAAGTCCCTTATGGTTGCCTTTACGAATCGAGTCCCTTTCGAAAAATGATGATGGTCCCTTATATGTGCTTATTACACCCCACAATGGCCTTCAAAAATCCAATTGTCCCTCACATGCCCCTTAACATCCAAAGTAAGGACTACCTACTCCATTATAGTAGGGATAGTCTTACTAAGGACAGGATAAAGAATAAGAAAGACCTTAAAACATTAGGGTAGGCTACTCCTAGATACTTGCTCACTTCAAAACTTTTTCACACTTAAACAAATTTCCAACAAAATTTTCAAACAAGTTTTTTTTCACATCCATACACGGATTATTATTAAACTATTCTGAAATTTTTTGCTATTCACACACTACACTTTCAAAACAATTCAAAAGTGAGCTTAAGTACCTAAGAGCCCATGGATAACCATGGATGAAAAGGGTGCTAACACCTTCCCTTTTCATAACCTACCCCCCGGACCCAAAATATTCTCTAAGGTCTTTCCTGTTCTTTTATAACCTTTCCTTATGGATAAAATAAAAGTCGGTGGCGACTCTTGCTATCCGCAACATTGTTTAAAGTCAGTTCTCCCACCGTGTTACAGAACTGGCGACTCTGCTGGGGACCTATTTAAGAGGGGTACCCTTAGGAATTAAGATCACTTTAAATTGTTTGCCTTGTTTGCTTTATTATTATATTGTTGGGGTGCTCTTATGTGTGAAAGGTCCTAACCCGGATCTAGTGTACCTTAGGTAAATGGCAATAGACCAAGGAAACTGTACGACGTATATCGATACGGTTGATCTGGTGGCCATAGTTAGTGCGACTTCTTGGTTGGTGCTTATATTCCTTAAGTCAAGTTGAGGATAATATTGAGGCTGCCATATGTTGTCAATGCACTAACTGACTTTTAGAACCCTAGTTAACTCATCTTGGCCTTTAGAAAGTAGTGAGGTAACCGGCTTTGGTGCAGACTGAAGTTGGTTGACACTCGATACTACGCTCATTGAGATCTTAAACTTGGAGGGTTTTGGTTGGCAAGTAAGTTGCCTTCTGAACAACCACCCTTGTGAAGGATCAATGATATTGAGATCCCTTAGAACCTGGTTACTTTTGTAGGACAGGATGAACCATCTAACTTCAGGGGAGGGTACTTGCCTTTGAACCTCATGCAAGCCTTTAAACCTAGGGCTATGGTGTGACTTGTTTGTGTGTGCCACATGTTTGTGATTGAGCATGACATCATGACATCATCATGCATCATAAGCATATCATTTTCCCTAACCATTTCAAGGACCAAAGGATTTATCTTTGTTCTTTGTTGCAGGTCATGGCTTCTGCTCGTAGAAACACCATCAGGATCAACTTTGTAGGGATACCTGCTAAGCTCAAGGAGTGGGTTTCCCTAGTGCCTGATCATTCCCAGTTCAACAAGAGACATGGTCACTTATTGGATCTAGTTACTTCAGGGTTCAGTGAAGACATGATGAGTGTGCTGTTTCAGTTCTTTGACCCTAAGCACCATTGCTTTACATTTCCTGATTATCAGCTGGTTCCAACCATGGAGGAGTTCTCTAAACTTCTGGGTATACCTGTTCTTGATCAGAAGCCATTCACAGGCTTAGAGAAGGAGCCTAAACCAGAAGTTATTGCTGCAGCTCTACATCTGAAGAAGTCTGACATTGTTCTAGAGACGAGAAGTAGAGTTAAAGGTATTCTTGCCAAGGTATTAGTGGATAAAGCTCAAATGTTCTTGAAGGCTATGAGCTACGATGCTTTTGAGGAGATCTTAGCCTTATTAATTTATGGCTTAGTGTTGTTCCCCAATCCTGATCAGTTCATAGACGTTCATGCCATCAACATATTCCTGAGTCACAATCCAGTGCCTACCTTACTTGGAGACATCCTACATTCTCTTCACACCCGTACTACAAGGGCAAGAGGAACTTTGATGTGCTGCATACCTTTACTTTCTAGGTGGTTTATTTCTCACCTTCCTCGCTCAGTAATGAAGAATGAGCAAGGGTTCAGATGGTCCAAGAGGATCATGTCACTTTCTCACTCAGACATCCATTGGTGCTCCAGATCTATGGAGAATGTCACCATCATTGACCGTTGTGGGGAGTTTCCTAATGTGCCACTTCTAGGCATAAGAGGAGGCATCACCTACAACCCATCTCTAGCTCTACGACAGTTTGGTTACGCCCGGAGCGATGGTCCACATGACATGTTGATTCAGGGCATTGTGTTTGACTACGACAACGATCTTCAGGGTTACCGTCAGAGATTCATACGAGCTTGGGGAAAGGTAAACAGGATTGACAGCAAGACACTGGAGCCTAAGTACACCATTCCTATGGAGGCTTATCTCAGATGGGTACGATTTCGTGCTCAGACACTCATGATGCCATATCCTGCCATCCTACCAGTTACCATGGAACCTGTTGCTGAAGGAGACACAGCTTATACCATCCTTCACCCAGACATGCCTACTGATATGGAAGACTTGCAGAGATCATGGATCCAACTGAAAGAGCAAAGGGATACTTTCGAGGCTCATTACAAAGCAGGCCAAGCAAGGATCCTAGAGCTAACAAAGCTACTTCATGAGGAACGAAACCTCAACTCATACCTCAACACCAAGAGGAAACGTCCATGGGAGACTTAAAACCCCATCTTTTGTACTTATTTCGTTTTCATTTTTTGTAAGCCTAAAAGGCAAAACAAGTTATTACTAATAAAAAGTTACTTTCTTGTTTGTTCAAGCAAATTTAAATCATGCGGTCCTTGAAAACATTGCATATGCATTCCCATATCATTGCATCACAGGTTATAATTGTGCACAGGTTTCTCATCTTCTCGCTGTTTATTTCAGCAATGGCTCTTGAACAATCAGTTAAGGATCTCCAGGCACAGAATGCACAGTTCCAAGAGCTGATCCTGAACCTATCCAAGGGGCAGGATGAATTGAAGACACTGCTGGCCAAGAAGACTAAGAAGGCTAGAAGGTCTGCTGGGCTGCTCAACATGGGAAGAAGGTTCAAAGGTCCTGTCAAGACCAAGGAACATGTTGAAGACTATGAATCTGAAGAATCTGAGCAGGAGAGAGGCAGTCTCCACAACACTATGGGGGACTCTGATTCTGAGGCTAACTACTACCATGAGCCTAACGAAGACAAATTCAAGATGCTGGTGGATAGAATGGATGCTATGGAATTACAGAAATCATCTGGGCTGGATTTTGAGGATTTAAGCTTGATATCTGGGGTGGTCATACCCATTGGGTTCAAAGTTCCTACATTTGTTGTCTATGATGGGGTCTCTTGTCCCAAATTGCATCTGAGGTCTTATGTCAGAAGAATGCAACCCCACACTGCTGATAAAAAGTTGTGGATCCATTTCTTTCAAGAGAGTTTATCTGGAGCTCAGCTAGAGTGGTATTATCAGTTGGAGAGTGTCAACATCAGAGATTGGAATGACCTTGCTGAAGCTTTCTACAAGCAGTATCAATACAATGCTGACTTAGCCCCCACTCGCATGCAGCTTCAAAGCATGTCTATGGGTGCCAAAGAAAGCTTTAAGGAGTATGCTCAGAAGTGGAGAGACTTAGCTGGAAGAGTTCAACCCCCTTTGACTGATAGGGAGTTGGTTGATATGTTCATGTGTACGCTGAATGGTCCGTTTTACAGTCATCTCATTGGAAGCTCATCATCTGGCTTCACTGAGTTGATCATGACAGGAGAGCGAGTAGAGAATGGTATCAAGAGTGGTAAGATCCAAGTGGGCACTTCTTCATCAGGTGCTGCAAAGAAGCCTCCCACTGGGAAGAAAGAATCTAATGCTGTGTATGGTCAGCCTGATCGTAACAGAAGGCATCAGTCTGTTAGTGCAGTTCATATTTCAAATCCAACTCCTGCAACAACAGAGCAGCCTCAAGGCAACCAACAGAGGGCTAGAAGACAGTTCACGAAGATCAACATGTCAATGGCTCAGGCATTGCAACACTTGTTGAAAGCTGAACTTATTACCCTGAGGGAGGCCCCTCAGAATCCCAATGTTACCTCTCCCAAGTACAATCCCAATGCACGATGTGCATATCATTCAAACTGTCCAGGACATGATACTAATAACTGCTGGGTCTTGAAGAACAAAATTCAGGATATGATTGATGCTGGAGAAATTGAGTTTGATCCACCAGGTACTCCAAATGTGATTACAGCTCCAATGCCAAATCACGAGAAGACTGTCAACGCCATTGATGAAGATATTGATGAAGATCTGCATGTCTATTCAGTTATGGAGTTGAGCACACCATTGTCTGTTATCAAAAAGAGGTTAGTACAAGCTGGGATCTTTCCAGGTTGTCATGAAGATTGTCTATATTGTACCTATAAGCCGGATAGTTGCTTCATTTTGAGAGATGGGATTCAACGTCTCATGGATAAATATACTATAGTGTTTGAAAGAAGACCAGCATCTGTAGAAAGTATGGTGGATCATCTGACTCAGGGTAAGAAGATTGAAGAGGTTGACATGGTTGACAAAGTACAACTAAGAATCACTTCAAAGGGTCCCATTAAAATCACTCATCAGGGCCCAATCAAGATTACTCCTGAAGGTCCTGTGAAAGTTGTCGCTGAAGCCAGAGTAGCTCCTCTGATCATTACCACTCCTGGTCCTATTTCTTATACATCTGACAAAGCTGTGCCTTGGCACTATGGGTCTGATGTTTACATCCATGGTGTCAAGCAGGAGCCTTTACCTGATATGCCTGTCGACATTGATAATATTGCTGGATCTAGCAAGATCACTCGTAGTGGAAGAGTCTTCTCTCCTCCAGTTGCTTCTAAGAGTGCAGTTACTCCTGCTGTCACTTCCACCACTGATGCTCGGGGCAAAGGTCCTGTTATTGAGCCTGTATCTACTGATGTGCCAGCTGCTGATGACCTCTCTAAGCAGATGGAAGAAGTATTGAAAATCATTCGCAAGAGTGATTATG
Source organism: Lathyrus sativus (assembly GCA_963859935.3). Lineage (NCBI taxonomy): Eukaryota > Viridiplantae > Streptophyta > Magnoliopsida > Fabales > Fabaceae > Lathyrus > Lathyrus sativus. The sequence continues at coordinate 391,539,858 of OZ012740.1, forward strand.
ATATTGTTGATCAGCTGGGGCATACTCCCTCAAAGATTTCTATGCTCTCCCTGTTATTATGTTCTGAGGCTCATGCCAAGTCATTGATCAAGTTTCTAAAGATGGCTCATGTACCCAGTGCAATTTCTGTGGACCAGTTTGAGAATTGTGTTGCTCACCTGACCTATGACAACGGGTTAGGATTTTCTGATGCTGACTTGACCCCTGCCAAGAGGGATCATAACAAGGCCTTGCATATTTCAATTGAATGCAGGGGCACTACCCTGTCTCATGTGCTGATAGACAATGGTTCCTCTCTGAATGTGTTGCCTAAGGAAGTCCTGAACAAGCTGAGTCCTGAAGATACGGTATTGAAGCCCAGTAATATTGTGGTAAAGGCTTTTGATGGTTCTAGAAGAGTAGTGCATGGGGAAATTGATCTTCCAGTCAAGGTTGGCTCTCAGGTGTTTACTGCTACATTCTATGTGATGGATATTCGTCCTTCGTACTCATGTCTGCTTGGTCGTCCCTGGATCCATGGGGCAGGTGCTGTGACCTCCACATTACATCAAAAGTTGAGATATCCGGTGAATGGAAAAGTTGTTACTGTCTTTGGAGAGGAAGAATACTTTGTCAGCCATGTAAACACTTTCAAGTATCTGGAAGTAGAAGGTGAATACATTGAAACTCCATGTCAGTCATTTGAAGTGGTTCCCTGGGCTGTTAAGGATTGTGTGACTCCTCCTGCTGTGAAGAAGGTTCCTGTGGTCATCAGAAACCCTCCAACAATGGCAATGGCCTCCCTCAATGATGCAAAAGCTGTGGTGGAAGAAGGTGATGGTACTATTTGGGGTCAGCTTCCTGATATTCCATACAAGTCTGACAAGTTTGGTTTGGGTTTCACTGCAGAGTCCCAGAAGGCTGTTCGTCGTGCTCGTGCTGTTCGTATCACCAATCAAGGGGTTATCAATGCTGTGGGAGATCAAGATGAAGACTACAACTTGGAGGCATGGATTTTTCCTACTGTGGGTGCTGGACTCAATAATTGGAAAGCTGAAGATGTTATCCCTATCTCCTTTAGTCAGGAGTAAATACTATTATTGTGTTATGTTTTTAAATTTATAATTTCTGGAACAATTAAAACTTTCAAGCCATGTGCCTTACCCGGGGCACAATGGTGTGCTTGTTACGGGTTGTCATTTCATTTGCATATTTCATTCAATAAAATCAGTGGATGTTTCGTTTTCGTAAATATTGTGTTCCTTGTCTTTCTTTTTCTTTTATTTTTGCTTTATCAGCTATGTGTTCTTACACACACCCACGTCACTAAAATGCAGATCCTCATCCACTCTGGATCCAGTTGATAACAGTTCTACTATTGCCAATTACAATTTCGAGAATCCGATCTATCAAACTGAAGACGGAGACGAGGACGATTGTGAAATACCTGTAGAGCTTGCTAGGTTATTACAACAAGAAGAGAAAGCTATACAGCCACATGAAGAGCCAGTCGAAGTTGTGAATCTGGGAACTGAAGAAAACAGAAAAGAGGTCAAGATAGGGGCTGATTTAGAGGGCAGTGTCAAGAGCAGGTTGGTTCAGATGCTACGTGACTATGTGGAGATCTTTGCTTGGTCTTATGAAGATATGCCAGGGTTGGATACGGACATTGTGGTTCACCGTTTGCCAGTGAAAGAAGATTGTCGTCCAAAGAAGCAGAAGGTTCGTCGTATGCGTCCTGAAATGTCAGAAAAGATCAAAGCAGAGGTAATGAAACAGTTCAATGCAGGGTTCTTGGCCGTAACTTCTTATCCTCAGTGGGTTGCAAATGTGGTACCAGTTCCTAAGAAAGATGGTAAGGTACGTATGTGTGTAGACTACAGAGATCTGAACAAGGCTAGCCCTAAAGATGACTTTCCACTTCCTCATATTGATATTCTGGTAGACAACACTGCTCAGCATAAGGTATTCTCTTTTATGGATGGTTTCTCTAGTTACAATCAAATCAAGATGGCACCTGAAGATATGGAGAAGACTACATTTGTGACACAGTGGGGCACCTTTTGCTATAAGGTAATGCCATTTGGTTTGAAGAATGCAGGGGCAACATATCAGCGTGCTATGGTGGCTTTGTTTCATGATATGATTCATCATGAGATAGAGATATATGTGGATGATATGATAGCCAGGTCTCAGAATGAAGAACAACATCTTGATCATCTGCACAAGTTGTTTGAGAGGTTGAAGAAATACAGGTTGAGATTAAATCCAAACAAGTGTACTTTTGGAGTTAGATCTGGAAAGCTCCTGGGTTTCATTGTCAGTGGAAAAGGTATTGAAGTGGATCCTGCAAAAGTGAAAGCTATACGAGAGATGCCAGCTCCCCGTACTGAGAAGGAGGTTAGAGGTTTCTTGGGACGATTGAACTACATTGCAAGATTTATTTCCCAATTAACTACCATCTGTGAGCCAATCTTCAAGTTGTTGAAGAAAGATCAGGTGATGGAATGGAATGATGAGTGCCAGGCTGCCTTTGATGAAATCAAGAGATATTTGCTAGAACCTCCAATTTTAATGCCACCAGTTGAGGGAAGACCCTTGATTATGTATTTAACAGTATTAGACAACTCAATGGGGTGTGTATTGGGGCAACATGACGAGTCTGGTCGAAAAGAGCAGGCAATATACTACCTTAGCAAAAAGTTTACCGACTGTGAAACAAGATACTCACTGCTCGAGAAAACTTGCTGCGCTTTGGCATGGGCTGCTCGCCGACTAAGACAGTATATGTTGACCCATACTACCTTGTTGATTTCGAAGATGGATCCAATCAAGTACATATTTGAGAAACCTGCTCTCTCCGGAAGAATTGCAAGATGGCAAATGATCTTGACGGAATATGATATACAGTATACTACTCAGAAGGCCATTAAGGGGAGTGTTGTTGCTGATCATTTGGCTCATCAAGCAGTAGATGATTACCAGTCAATGAATTTTGAGTTCCCTGATGAAGACATTATGTCTGTTACCAAAGAACCTGGACAATATGACGGACCTGAACAAGGATCCCGATGGACTATGATTTTTGATGGTGCCTCCAATGCACATGGTAATGGTGTTGGCGTTGTGATTAGTTCCCCTGAAGGTTGTCATACCCCGATTACTGCCAGACTTTGTTTCTATTGTACCAATAACATGGCTGAGTATGAGGCATGTATCATGGGTATGCAAGTTGCTATTGATATGAAGATTCAGTTCCTTGAGGTGTATGGAGATTCAACTCTGGTAGTAAGTCAGATTAAAGGAGATTGGGATACAAAGCATGATAATCTCATTCCTTACAGAGAACATGTGTTGTCTTTGATCCCACATTTCAAAAAGATTACTTTTGGACATATTCCACGAAGAGAGAATCAGTTGGCAGACGCATTGGCCACCATGGCATCTATGTTTGAGATCAGCTGGGATGATGAAGCTCCCAAGATTACCATTGATAGATTTGAAAAGCCTGCATACTGCAATGAGATTGACACTGAAGGGGCAGAGGATAAGCCTTGGTTCTATGAAGTGAAAAACTATCTTGAAGCTCAGGAGTTCCCTGAAGGGGCATCTGTCAAAGATAGGAAGTTCCTGAGAAGGTTTTCTGCTAAGTTCTTTCTGAGTAACGGCATTCTGTATAATATTACCACAGGGTGATCCTAGGGGCAAGTGGACTCCAACATGTGAGGGACCATTTGTAGTCAAGACAGTGTTCTCAGGAGGTGCCATGATACTGACTACAATGGATGGTGAAGACTTCCCACAACCTGTAAACGCAGACATAGTTAAAAAATACTACGCATAAAAAGAGACCCGCTAGGTTGACAGGCCTAGGCAAAAATAAGGGCATCCCGGCAAACCAAAAGGGTTTGGGCAAAAATTAGGGATATATATATAAAAAGATGTACACCCGGCAAGTCGAAAACCTGAAAAGGCGGCTTGGGCAAAAAAGGGTATCCCGGTGGATTGAAAACCTGAAAGGGCAATCCAGGCAAAAGTTAGGGATTAAAGCGTATGACTATGTCTCGTTTGGATCACTCATGAAACTGCAACTAGTTGTACTACTTACTCAAGCTCAAACAGATGAAGCTCAATCCAATCGTTTCCGTCTCAACAGCAAGAAGATGAGATACTTGAGTGGCAATAGTAGAATTGAAACTCAATAGGATTATTTCCCACATAGCTGATTCTTTTTGTAAAACTTCATGACAAAATTCTCTTACTAGGGTTTATGTCTCCTTGTACAAACTTACCCGTGTATGGGTCACTTTTGATATAAATAAACTCCATCTTTTGAATCCAGATTTACTTTTACCCTATTTACATAAGCGAAACGTCCATTGGTTGTGTTTGAATGTATGTATGCCTTTGAATATGATTGATGTTTACCAGAAATGCATGTATGCTTCTAATATGATTGATGTTTACCAGAAATGCATGAAAATGCAGTAATAGTATTTACTAAGGACGAACGAGGGCAGGATTTCAACGAAGCTTCGCCGGTTCATCTTTACAAGACAGTTACAAACCATCAGTAGGACTAATCCATTTTCACAAAGTCTAATCTCCCTTGGAATTTATATCCATCTCTTTTATCCTCATACGGATATACGGGAAATTACTTTCCAATAAGGGCACGATGAACGAAGACGGGATGTTATACTTATCCTACTATCAAACGAAAACGAAGGTTATCTATACCCTACTATCCCCAACAACGGGAGGTTATCTATACCTTGTTATCCCCAGCAGACGGAGGGTTATATATTCTTCAACAACGAATCGGGATTTATTTTCCTTGGCCAGCAGTTGTTATACAAGGATATCCAGACACTTCCAGCAGTGTCATAGCATACATACATCATTTACATCATACCATAACATATATGTCTATAGTACATTACCTAAGTGCATCATGTCATACATGCATACATAAAGCATAAACTAATGTTATTATACAGAATGCTACCTTGTTTTCAGGTTAATTATCCAACAAACAAGCTTATGATCTTTGGGACTGCTTTATTGTAACCTCAGGGTTACTTTATCCTCCTGATGAGATTCTTATTACTTTGGGACTGCTTTATTGTAACCTCAGGGTTATTTTATCCTCCTGATAGACTCTCATGACTTCAAGACTGCTTTAGAGCTACTAATTGCTCTATCCTCCTGAAATCATCCTATTACTTCAAGACTGCTTTAGAGCTATTGATTGCTCTATCCTCCTGAAGCCATCTAATTATTTCAAGACTGCTTTAGAGTTATCCATTGCTCTATCCCCCTGAAATTACATTATTATTTCAAGACTGCTTTAGAGCTATCCATTGCTCTATCCTCCTGAAATCATTACTTCAAGACTGCTTTAGAGCTATTGATTGCTCTATCCTCCTGAAGACATACCACATTATTATTTCAAGACTGCTTTAGAGCCATTCATTGTTCTATCCTCCTGAAATCATATCATTGCTTCAAGACTGCTTTAGGGTTATCACTATTGATTGCTCTATCCTCATGAAGACATGCTGCTACATCATTATTATTCCAGACTCCTGACAGCTTTCATCATACACCCATATTTTGAACTGCTCCCCCCCTAGTGGAATCTTTAAGCCCACTCAATCATATTCAACTAGCCATCTGTACCACTCTAGTGCACTGGTGAGTGCAAATTTTTGGGCTTTTGTGTTCAATCCCCTTCAACCTTCCAGGTTACGACTGGCAAATATACCAATCTAACCCCTCAGGTTTCAGAAAATTGAACAGGGGCAGCTGTTGCACCCCAAAATTTGCCCTCACAATACAAGACTTTGTGTTCTAAGAAGGTTCACAAGGTTCACAAGTTCTCCAACAACTTGCATAACCTTTCATGAAGTTCATAAAGTCCACAAGCTACTTTATGAAGGTTCACAAGGTTCACAAGTCCCACAGTGCTTTCAATACCTTTCATGAGGTTCATGAAGTCCATAGGTTGCTTCTTGAAGGTTCACAAGGTTCACAAATTTCTCAACATCTACAAGACCTTTCATGAGGATCATGAAGTCCATAGGTTGCTTCTTGAAGGTTCACAAGGTTCACAAGATTCACAATGTTTACAAAGCTTTCCTAAGGGTCATGAGGTCTACAAAGCCACTTCATGATGTTCACAAGGTTCACAAGCTTCACAATACCTCCCATGAGTATCGCAAGATATTTTATGAAGATTCACAAGGTTCACAAAGTTCACAATTGGTCAGGAGAGTTGACAATTCCCTCAGACAATGCACCTCCTAAGCAGTGCATCCAAAACTAGGGTTTTGACTTTAATCAAGCTAAATGGACTTCCAAGACTTCAAGTGAGCTTCATAACATCTTATATGTGTATAAGAACCCCCATGTCAAGTTTCAAGACTTTTCTCAAAAGTTTGCTCAGTCAGATGATCAGATAAGTCAAAAGCAGTCAACGCAGTTAAAAGGTCAAACTGAGGTCAACTGTGGTCAAACCAAAGTCAAACTTCATGATTCTTTGCCAACACCAAAGAGAGATTTGGTCCCAGGGGTATTTTGGTCATTTTACACAAATTCTACCAATTCCTTGAAGACGGGCTGTTATTAAAATTCTGAGGCATTTGATGCGTTATGGTTTTGAGGCATTTATCAATCACCAGTTCTGATCATATTGAGATTTGGCATTTGGTCAATGGAGTTTTAGTTTTGCTGTTGACGCTGAAAATGTTGTGACCATGGTGCCCATATGAGTTTGGTTATGAAACAATTGGTTAACATTTTAATCGGATGATGAGATTAGGATCACAAATACCACTTGGAAATATTTATGTTTTATGCCTATGTTAATGAATTAAATACTTGTGGATTTATTCACATTTGTTTATATTTTTTAACTAAGAATAGAATATAAATAAATTCAAAACTTTGAGAATTTTATTTCATAAATAATGCTATCATACAAGAATGGGGATGTTGCTTCATATTTTACAAAGTACTGTTACAAGGAAGTACATTAAAATTCTCAAATCCTAAGGGATTACATTAAAGCATCTATCCTAAATCCTAAAAGTATCTAAAGGTCTTCATGTTCGTATTTGAACTTCTCCATGAATCCTCAGCTAACCTGCACATCAAAAGAGAACAGACAGTACAGGAAATGTTAGAATTTTTTTTCGACGCTCTCAGAACAATGTCATCATCGAGTGCCGGGAGTGGCACAACCGAAGCTGCGTCCTACCCCCGTTACCGATCCACGCCATTGGCGTCAGATCAGGTAATATCTGTTCTTATCTAAGGGACAACCGAGAGAGATAAAGAGTAAAAGAAGTGGGGACCGAAATGATTTGCCGAAAAGGATCATATGCCGAAAATTGGATTTTGTTTCAAAGTCAAATTCCATTCCATCAAGTAAATATGGTAAGTTCCAATTTATTTTTCAAACTGATACAAAGCTGAACAGCAGAGCCAACCCGAGTTCGGACCTAGATGCCAATAGGTCTGAACCATTTTCCATCACCTGAATCAGACAGTACCGGCTCACAAACAAAATCCATAAGCTGCACAAAACATGAGCAGATAAGTCAATTCACAAAGTGTACAGCAACACATGTTCATAAGAAAAGAAGTCAGCTCAATTCACTAAAAGCCACAGAAATAGAGGAATTGAGAATGAATTCAATACAAGGACAAGGCTGAATCAATATCAGCATTTGAAAAATCAAACGAAGGCAGCCCATCAAAGCAAATCATGTTGATTTTAACGGGATAGATCGAGATAATTCAATTCAAAATGCAGTTCAGAAGGCAATCAGAAACAGCCCATGATCATCAACACCAAGACAAAAGCAAGACTAATTATGGTGGAAATGGTCTCAAAACAAATCCGGATGAATACCAACATAAAATTGGTTTTGACATCTGCAAAGACACAAAAGAACATCAGATAATGCATAACAGGTCCAAACGTTCAAATCTGAGCAAAGTAAATAAGTTTCGAAAAACAATCAGTTTGAATTTAGAGAATAGAAAGGAGGCATCAGTTTCGAAAAACCAGCATGCCAGTCCCCATAAACATCAGTAAGTCAGTTCAGAAATAAACCAGCACATGTGTTGCCACAAATACAAAAGCCTAAGGGCTCAGCTACGCATCATCGCCCTGGACCCACGTCGAAACCAGTTAAGGCAAAGCAAGCTGTAACCATCCACCAGAAAAGGGAACCACATCTGAAACCATGAAATACAAGTCAATACGGATTATCCAAACTGAAGTGGAAAACGGTTACCCAAAGGAAATCCAAAACCACATATGTGAAAATCCAAATAACATCTGTTACAGAAGAGGAAAGTTTAAATCAGATAAAATCCAAATCGCATCAAATAAAATCAGGAAGACCACAAATCAAATCCAATCAGTTGAAAAAGGGAAACTCGTTTAAACCTAAAGAATCAATTCCAATCAGGTCCAAAAGCCCACAAAAGATTTAATAACGAAGAGTATAAAGGAATGATACAACCTCTTTCAAAACCCTAGAGGAGGACGAATGGAGAACGGCGACAAGGCGACGAGGATCATCAAAACCCTCACGCGAGCAAGACCCCTCTGAAGGAAATCACCGGCGTCGTTTCGTTTCAACGGCGGGCAAAGTCCTTTTTGAAGCTCAGACCGACGTCATCATCGCCCTCATAAGCAATCTTCGGCCATCATCACCGTTAAACGCCCTCGCAAACGTGAGATATCACCGTTAATCATGAAGTTTGTTGTTTTTTTTTGTCATTTTTCAGGTTTTTGAGGAAAGAGATCGTGAACGAGACGAAGAGAACGAGAGAGAACACATCGAGAATCGACGTCGCCAAATCGAAGAAGGAAATATGAAACCCTAACATTCTAGGACATCGTTTGTGTGTGTACGTTGGGTCGGGCTAATACAACCACCGGCCCAACCCCTTCTTTTTCTTTTTTAAACAAATTTTTCTTATTATTTTGAATTGTTTTTTTACTATTTTATTCTATAATATAAGAACTGTTTTGTGAAAATATTATAAAATTTAAAAAAAAAAAAAAAAATATAAAACTCTTGTTTTTTTTTTTTGTTTTTTTATTTGTATAGTTTATATTAATTAAAATAATGTTATGTGATTATTAAAAATAAATTTTTGTATATATATAAACCCTAATTCTTACAAACCCTAAAAATTATTTTCTAAAAAAATAAAACCTAATTTTAATTTTCTATATAATTCTATGTATATATTTATTATAATTCTTGTAAATTTTTATAAATAAAATTAAACCTTATAAATACTTAATGTAAAATTTTGTGAATGTGATTATTGATTATTTAAAATTTATTTTCATCATAATGTGTAAATATTTTTCTTAATAATTGTTAATATATAATTAGAGATAATTAAATTTTGTAAATGATTAAGAAATTTATAATTATGTTATATTTAGAACTTTATATTATAGTAATTATTTAATCATTTATGTTTCTAAATAAAAATCAAATTTTATGTTTAATCACGTTATTAATTAATTATTATTGCTAATCCTATTTTGTTGCTTATTATTATTTTGAAATTTCTATCTTATTATTTTTTCTAACTTTGTCTATTTTTCTAATTATTATTGTTTCAACTAATTATTTTCATTAACTTTATATTTCTACTAACCTTATTTAATTTTTCTTATTATTTACTAACCCCAATATTTTATTTACTTATTTGTTATTATTTTTATTATATTTATTTTGATTATATTTTACTATTTATTTTATTTATTATAATTTTGTAATTGCCTCTTGGATGTAAATTGTAATTATTTAATTATTATTATCATTATAGTTAGTAATTAGGGAGTGCTAACATGTATGATATTTAAAAAAATAAATTAGATCATTTTAATATAAGATAATTAAATTAAACATTTCACACACGTCGATTTTAATCGCCGTCTCACTTCCTAAGGATATTCCTCAAGTTGCCTACGAATAATGGTTAAGTGGGGTGTATAAAGCAAGTCCCTCAAATGGAAAAATCATCAAAGTCCCTTATGGTTGCCTTTACGAATCGAGTCCCTTTCGAAAAATGATGATGGTCCCTTATATGTGCTTATTACACCCCACAATGGCCTTCAAAAATCCAATTGTCCCTCACATGCCCCTTAACATCCAAAGTAAGGACTACCTACTCCATTATAGTAGGGATAGTCTTACTAAGGACAGGATAAAGAATAAGAAAGACCTTAAAACATTAGGGTAGGCTACTCCTAGATACTTGCTCACTTCAAAACTTTTTCACACTTAAACAAATTTCCAACAAAATTTTCAAACAAGTTTTTTTTCACATCCATACACGGATTATTATTAAACTATTCTGAAATTTTTTGCTATTCACACACTACACTTTCAAAACAATTCAAAAGTGAGCTTAAGTACCTAAGAGCCCATGGATAACCATGGATGAAAAGGGTGCTAACACCTTCCCTTTTCATAACCTACCCCCCGGACCCAAAATATTCTCTAAGGTCTTTCCTGTTCTTTTATAACCTTTCCTTATGGATAAAATAAAAGTCGGTGGTGACTCTTGCTATCCGCAACATTGTTTAAAGTCAGTTCTCCCACCGTGTTACACCTTTGATGGGCTGGAGTCTTGGTCTTTTGTTTCTTGGGCCTTGCTGAAGTAGTTGAGGAAATGTTGGAATGTGGCAGCAGAAAATGGGAGAAGTCGTCTTCACGTGCTGCCTTGAGGAGAATTACTAGGAGAAGTGGTCTTCAGTGGTGGCTTGACGTAGTCTGAGTCAAAACTGAGTTTTATCCTTGTCACGGGCGTGACAAGGTCTTCACGTTCGTTATTTGAGGATTTCAAGTGCCACGGTCGTGACTACCTCCTCACGGTCGTGATGGCCCAAATTAGGGTGTCACGGTCGTGACACCCTTGTAACGACCGTGGCTGTTACAAATTATGCAGACTTTTTGCAGGCTTCTGCCTTGCTTCATTTCTTGTGGTTTCTTTCGTTCCTTTCTTCCTAATTCATGATTCGGCCTCACATAACGATGTACCTGCAAAATAGTAAGAAAAACTCGAGAAATCGAGCGTTAAAACGGTGAATGCGCGATAAAACGTCAATGAAATCTAGCGATATAATCGATGCGTTTTCTCGTCATCAAACTTCCCCAAACTTAAACCTTTGCTTGTCCTCAAGCAAATAGTCGGTTGAAAATCGGCGGACAAGATTTTATTCGCGCATACTCATAACAAACCGTACGGTGGATCGTTTTGTCGGATAGTCCGGTACTTTGATAGAACACTACCGATACTCTAATGACACAAGCAACAAGCTATGTCGTCGACTTCCCGTCAAGCGAAACAATCGGCGATCACATTACGATTTCACCTAGAGTTTTTCGATCTTATTTCGCCCGGCTTCGTTCTAGCGCAGTCACATTAAGCCCTTTGCCTTCGCACGCACGTAGTGGAGTAGCCGGTTAGCGATTTTGATCCTTTTTTAGCACGGCGTCTGGTACACGAGTGTGGTAACCCTTCATGTTTTATCCGATTCGGAGGTTGTGGGGGATCGAGCCGTAGCACGCCCTACCGAGTTCAGAACCAGTACCTCTGAACCAACTCGAAACGGGTTCCTTCTCATATTTCTCGTTTCTTATCTGCGACCGTGTACTTTGGTGCAATTTCTTTTCATTTTGCATCGAGATACGAAGGATCATTATTGATTAGGCATCAAACGCTTATATTCATCGGCTCCCCACGTGGTTTGTGTTCAGACGGTGCTGACTGCTAGTATAAACTACTGGGGGTTACTTTTGAACTGAAACCAAAGGTGCACTCGCAATGGTGATCGGGATGGAATTTCTTAAGCAGGGGGGTCGAAGATGTCAAGATTGTATTGGTCTTGTTTAATCGTTCCCGGCTTCGTAATTACGAACCATTCGGTGGTAAGTCGGGTAATGCGAGTAATTAAAGATTTTTCTGGTATGTCTTAATAATCGGGGAAAGCTCGAGATTAAAGAAAATAGCGCACAGATTTGCTCATTTCATTGATTTTGCTAAAAGGAATACAACGGAATTGAAAGTACAGTGAAACGAAAAGTACCTCTCCCACACTATATCAGACATTGTCCTCAATGTTGTGATATAAAAGCGGTACAAATACAGTACAAGACTAAAAATGAAAAACAACATAAAAGTAAACTACTGCTGCTGAGGACCGCGGGCTCGGCCTCTGGTGCGAGAGCGGCGTCTGGAGGGAGTCGCGTCGGGATCACAGCCGTCGCCGGAGGTAGCAGTAATGCTGATGCGGAGCGCTTCGAGCTCGCCAAAAAGTTCTCCAAACCGCTCATTTGTGGCCTCCTGGTTGGCAGCAATAGTGCTGAGTAAAGCGTCATACTGCGCCTTCTGCCGTCGCTCCAGTGCGGCGTTCATCAGGTTCTGCTGATGAATCGCAAGTAGGACCTCCTCAAGTGTGACTGCGGGAGCAGGGGGCTGCCTGGTAGATGTCTCGGGGATATCCTGGGCAGGCGCAGCTGCATCCATAGCGTCCTGCATCTCGTCCTCTGGAGCGTCTGCCTGCTCATCATGAACCGGGACGTGATCGGCCGCAACTGGTAAAACAAAGAGCCAGTTGGCTCGGTTGGATGGGTCGATGCGGGTGCGGGACGGCAGAGTGATGTGGTGGAAAATGGTGCCATTGACAACAGGGTTGTACCTGCCATCCTCTCGCTGCGCGATCAGGTGGGCGGACCGGCAGTAGCTCATAGTCAGGAATTCGGCGGCGAGGTGAGGCTGATTAGCGAGCGCGTCACCAAGCCCCAACTGAATGGCGAGGGTGGTGACAATGCCGCCTATGAAGAACGGGGAGGAGCCTCGGTGCGCAATGGCCTGGATGTGGTAAAGCATAAAGGGGGCAGCGTTGATTGGCTCGTCATGGAGAGCACAGTATAAGAACAGAAGCTCCTTGGAGTTGAGCTTGTGGTTGCTTTCTCTGGCAAAGATTGTGTTGCAGATGATCCGGTGAAAATAGCGGATAGCCGGGTTGTGGATGTGTGTGGCGTTGAGGCTCTGGAAGGTGGTCGCACGGGTGTTGGTAAGGTCGTGCCACAGAGTGAATGCTTGTTCACTGAAATTGTCGGGCACGCGACGGTGGGCTTCGGTGCCGTGATCGAAACCTAACAGCTCGGCGATCCTGGTTTGCGTGAGGTTGAACTCCTGGCCGTGCATTCTGAATGTTACGATGCCGGTAAGCTGACTCTGAGAACCGGGAGAGGTGATGTAACTGTAAGAGCTGAGGAACTCCAGCGTCAGAAGTTCGAAAGTAGGCTGAGGCTGACGACAGAGGTCCCACAGACCGACCTTTTGCAGTAGGCTTTGAACGCTGGACAGCATTCCGAGTTCTCGCAGACAGTCAGTGGCAATGTACCGGGTAGGTTGCAGACCGCGGTTCTGGAAGCGGATGAAACGGTCTCTCTGGGTTACTCCAGCTTCGCCTTCTCTAAAAATGATGGAATCCATAACATGCAAGAGTGAAGAGTGAGGGTGGAAGGATTTTGTGAGGTTTTGTGAGAAAAGTGGTAGAATGAGGGAGATAGAAGTTCAGGTTAAATACGGGAGAGTGGTAATGAAATGGTAGATGAAAATGGAGGATTAATGGGGGTAGTGGAGAGGTTACGGCGGTTTTGGAATGAGTGGGTAATGTTTTGGGTAGGTTATGGATGGAGAAGAAGAGTGGACACGATGAGAAACGGTTCTGTTTCTCACGATCTCTGTAATAGAGGTCGTCACGGTCGTGACAGGGGCGTGACGGTCGTGACACGCTAAATGAGCACGTCACGATCGTAAGTGGGGTGTGACGACCGTGAGGGCGTGTTGGGCTGAATAATTCCCAGAAAAGAATATTTTCTCACGTTATTTATTATAAATTGATAATAATTTATTTTATTTAGTAGCACTTATATTAAACACACACCATATTATATATCATTTGCAACACAGTAGTATACGAACCTAAGATTGTATACATTAAATAATGTAGTCATACAGTATATGGTCATACAGTATATAGAAAAAATAGAAAAGGTATATAAGCTGCTAAAAATGAAGAAATAATTGAAATAAAAAGTGCATGGCATAAAGAAAAATTGAAATTACATAAACGGAAATTATGTTATGAAATTGTTGCGAAAGATAAATTTAACTGGAAACGAAAATAATGAGAAAAAAATAATGAGAAAAATTGATAAACTAAATCACTGATAGCCGGTTCAAAGGCGTTTCTTCAGGTCTTCGATGGCGGAGTCCAAATGATAGAATTGTTCGCAGGCCATGTCAGTCAATCCTATGATGTCCAATCGCATACTCTTAATGTCTTCTCTGAATAGATTAATGTCAGTTTGATAAGCATTGAGAGTGTGCATGATGTTCTGTAAGTTGTTAGCATAATCTCCTTGATTCGCTCCAGGGGTTTCGTGAACTTTGTCAGTTGGGTCAATGTCATGGTATCCAGGAGGTGTCTCGGGGTCAGTTTCAACAGCGGTCATTATATCATTTGTTATCCTGTGAGACTGAGGTGTTTCAGGAGTGGCTGGATAATCAGGTGGGTTTAACTCATAAAGCCAGTTATCCTTATTATGAACACTTACTTTAGCATGATTGGGCAATGTGAACAGGGTGACTACTTCGTTCCGGATTAGGTACTCAAAAGGTGTGCGTCCTAAATTCCTTATGATATGTCTATTGAAGCAGAATTTAAGATTCATGAGGCGGATGGTTCTCAGACGGGTGCACCTGTCCAGTTGGTACCTAAGTCCTAAGGCATCAGCAATCATGGTTACAAGACCTCCTACCACTATAGGTAATTCAGGTTCTTCTTGGATGCGGGTGAAGGTTTGCATCATGAAGGGTACACCATTAACAGACTGTCCAGTATTAAAACATGACATAATAAATAATTCATCTTTAGAGACTCCGGTAATGTTTTCTTCTTTTCCAAAGAAGGTATGGGCGAGGAATTTGTGGAAGTAACGGAGAGCAGGGTTATGGATCTCATCATTGTTCATGTCATTTGGTTCAGGGTGGTAGTTTCCGGTCAGAGTTCCCCAAAAGAAATCTAGCTCCACATCCATCAATTCTACCTGTGTGGTAGTAAAAGCAAAAGGTCCACTAGGGAATCCTAACAGGTCAGCTAGTTCTTTATGGTTAAAGTCGTATTCTATTCCAAATAGGCGGAAACTAATGAATCCTTTCCTAGATCCAAAACCGCGCTCAGGTAGGTAAAGTAGGGAACTAGGGAACTCAAGGGTGAGCTCACGGTAAGTCGCAAACTTGTGTTGGATCATTGCATTCTCCCATCCGAGTCGGTTGAACAAGTACATGACACTATCATGTATACCTAAGGTTTCCATAGTCCTATCATTTGGGTACAGGGTCAAATCCATTTGCCTCTGTGATAACTCTTCGAACTTCATTCTTTGGTTCCTACCTCTAAATTTGGTTTCCATATAGTTAATCGGTTGGTTAGCCATGGTCAGTGAAAATACGGGGGAAACAAATCAGTGGAAAAGACTTTAGAAAATCTGTAAAAAGTGATTTAAGATAAAAATAAGAAAATAAAATGCTAAAATGTAATGGCGATAAATGTGATGTAAAATAAAACTGACAAAACAATTCAAGCAAATAGTAATAACGATACTTAAAAATGCTCTAAAAGAAAAGAATAGTTTAAATAAGTAAATAGGTAAATGGGTTGCCTCCCACTAAGCGCTGTTTTTATTGTCAAAAGCCTGACGTAATGCTTTGGTTTAGATTAATCAGGGGAATTGGTGGACAATTCTAAAAGCTTCAGATTATTGGCATAACCTCTATTTTCAACTTTATGATAGTGTTTTAGACGTTGTCCGTTTACTATGAATGGTTCACTATCCTTACCCTTAATTTCTATTGCTCCACTTGGGAATACTTTAGTTATATCAAAGGGTCCTGACCATCTAGACTTTAACTTTCCAGGAAAGAGCCTAAGTTTTGAATTAAAGAGGAGTACAACGTCTCCCACACTAAATTCTTTCCTAGATAGGCGTTTATCATGCCATCGCTTAGTTCTTTCCTTATATATCTTAGCGTTTTCGTATGCATCTAACCTTAATTCTTCTAATTCGTTAATGTCTAGGATTCGCTTTTCTCCTACAGCATTATAGTTCATATTGAGAGTTCTGATCGCCCAATAAGCTTTGTGTTCTAGTTCTACTGGGAGGTGACAAGATTTTCCATAAACTAGTTTGAAAGGTGTAGTACCTATGGGAGTCTTGTAAGCGGTCCTATAAGCCCATAGAGCTTCATTAAGTTTAGATGACCAATCTTTCCGAGATATGGCGACAGTCTTTTCTAAGATTTGTTTAATCTCTCTGTTTGAGACTTCGACCTGTCCACTTGTTTGTGGGTGGTATGGTGTAGCCACACGGTGTCTCACTCCATACTTAGATAGTAATTTGTCAAAGATTTTCGAAATGAAGTGCGAGCCACCGTCACTTATGACGAGTCGAGGTACACCAAATCTGGGAAAGATTATGTTTTTGAAAAGCTTTATTACTACTCGTGCATCGTTTGTAGGAGAAGCTATGGCTTCAATCCATTTCGAGACATAGTCAACAGCTACGAGTATGTAATTATTGCCGAAAGATGATGGGAATGGCCCCATGAAATCTATTCCCCAGACGTCGAAGATTTCTACTTCTAAAATTCCCTTTTGGGGCATTTCATCTCTTCTTGAAATATTGTCGGTGCGTTGACACCGATCGCAACTTATAACAGCGATGTGGACATCCTTCCATAGATTAGGCCAGTATAAGCCGGCTTGCAAGATTTTTGCACAAGTCTTGGAAGTGCTTGCATGTCCACCATAAGGAGATGAATGACATTGAACAATGACGTCTTCTATTTCTTCTTCGGGAATACATCGGCGAAAGATTCCATCTGGTCCTCTTTTGAACAATAATGGTTCATCCCAATAGTACTGTTTCAGGTTATGAAAGAATTTCTTTTTCTGCTGATAGGTTAGATCGGGTGGAAGAGCTCCTGCGGCGAGGTAGTTGACAATGTCAGCGTACCATGGCAGTCCTACAGTTGTCTGTATTGTTTCCATGGGTTCTGGTTCATCTATATCTAACTGCGCTAGGTCGCTTCCTATTTGTGCTATCAGCTGTTCATACGGAAAATCATCGTTAATCGGCACTTGTTCGGGTTTAATACCTTCTATTCTAGATAAATGGTCCGCTACGACGTTTTCAGTACCTTTTTTATCTTTTATTTCTAGATCAAACTCTTGTAAGAGTAAAATCCATCTTAGGAGTCTTGGCTTAGCATCTTTCTTAGTTAATAGATATCGGATAGCAGCATGGTCTGTGTAAATGATTATTTTCGCTCCAACTAGGTAAGAGCGGAATTTGTCAAGCGCAAAGACAACTGCTAACAACTCTTTTTTTGTAGTAGCGTAGTTCATCTGGGCAGAATCCAAGGTTCTACTGGCATAGTAAATCGCATGAAGTTTCTTTTCCTTTCTCTGGCCCAGAATTGCGCCTACAGCATAGTCACTCGCATCGCACATGATTTCGAAAGGTAATCTCCAGTCAGGGGGTTGCATGATTGGTGCGGTGATGAGGGCTGTTTTTAGAGTTTCGAATGCTTTAAGACAATCTTCATTGAATATGAACTCAGCGTCTTTCATTAATAAACCAGTAAGAGGTTTAGTAATTTTCGAGAAATCTTTGATGAATCGTCGGTAAAAACCGGCGTGTCCTAAAAAGCTTCGTATTTCTCGAACGGTTTTAGGGGGTTGAAGATCTTTTATTACTTCAATCTTAGCCTTATCAACTTCAATTCCCTTGTCTGATATTACATGACCTAATACTATTCCTTCGTTGACCATAAAATGACATTTCTCCCAGTTAAGCACGAGATTCACTTTTACACATCTCTCTAACACCATTTCTAAGTTCGATAAGCATCCTTCAAAGCTTTGCCCGCATACAGAGAAGTCGTCCATGAACACTTCCATGATGTTGTCTATAAAATCTGCGAAGATTGACATCATACATCTTTGAAAGGTTGCAGGAGCGTTGCACAATCCAAAGGGCATTCGCCTATAAGCGAATGTTCCATAAGGACATGTGAATGTAGTCTTCTCTTGATCATCAGGATGGATAGGGATTTGGAAAAATCCTGAGTACCCGTCAAGATAACAGAAGTAAGAATGCTTGGCTAATCGTTCCAACATTTGATCTATAAAAGGTAATGGGAAATGATCTTTTCGAGTGGCTTTGTTTAGTTTACGATAATCTATGCACACTCTATATCCCGTCACTACTCTTTGTGATATCGATTCGCCTTGTGCGTTTTTCACCACAGTGATACCTCCTTTCTTTGGCACTACATGTATTGGACTAACCCATTCACTATCAGAGATTGGATATATTATCCCGGCATCTAATAATTTCTTGACTTCTTCCTTTACTACAGTGCTAAGGGTTGGGTTTATTCTTCTTTGAGATTCTCTGGAGGTTCTGCAATCTTCTTCTAGCAGAATGCGATGCATGCAAACTGAAGGACATATTCCTTTGAGATCAGATATGTTATATCCTAATGCAGTTGGATATTTCTTCAAGACATCTAAAAGTTTCTTTGTTTCTATAGTTCCTAAACTGGAATTTACTATAACTGGTCTTTTACATTCAACGTCTAAGAATTCGTACCTTAGGTTATTAGGTAAAGTTTTTAATCCTAATGTAGGTTTATCTTTACTTAGCATGGGATCCGGTGTAAGTGCTAAACTTTCGCTTAGACTATCATCCTGATACGGCTTTCGCCAATTATCATCTTCGAGAATTTGAGGGATTTGAATTTTCATTATTTCAGAATAAGTGGTCTCCTCCAGTTCCATTTCTCTTACACATTCGTCAATTACGTCCATTAGATAGCATGTATCCTCTATAGCTGGTGATTGTAAGAATTGTGTTAAAACAAATTCGACTTT
Source organism: Lathyrus sativus (assembly GCA_963859935.3). Classification (NCBI taxonomy): domain Eukaryota; kingdom Viridiplantae; phylum Streptophyta; class Magnoliopsida; order Fabales; family Fabaceae; genus Lathyrus; species Lathyrus sativus. The sequence goes on from OZ012740.1 coordinate 391,558,894, forward strand.
CTCTTCACCTACTTCAAAGGTTAGCTTTCCTCTTTTTACGTCTATTATGGCTCCGGCGGTAGCTAAGAATGGTCTTCCTAGTATGATAGGTGTAGTGGAGTCTTCAGAGATGTCCATGATTATAAAATCAGTAGGAATGTAGATTTGTCCTATACGTACTGGGACGTTTTCTAGTATGCCTACAGGATATTTAACAGAGCGATCGGCTAGTTGAACAGACATTTTAGTTGGTCTTAGGTCTCCCATGTCTAGCCTTTTGCAAATCGTTAAGGGCATAACACTGATACTGGCTCCTAAATCGCACAGAGCTTTGTCAATGACGAATTTTCCTATTACACAGGGTATAGAGAAACTTCCTGGATCTTTTAGCTTAGGAGGCATGTTATTCTGAATTATGGCGCTACACTCGGCAGTAAGTGTAACTGTTCCGTTATCCTCTATCTTTTTCTTATTGGATAAGATTTCTTTTAAAAACTTGGCATACGAGGGTATTTGGGTTATTGCTTCTGTAAACGGAATAGTAATATTCAACTGTTTCAGAAGTTCGACAAATTTCTTAAATTGACCCGTCGTCTTGGAACTTATTAATCTTTGAGGGTACGGAATTGGTGGTTTATAGGGTGGTGGAGGCACATAAGGTTGTTCTTTATCCACTACCTCTCGACTTTCATCTTCCTTTTCTTCTGGATCATTCACCACTTCAGTCGGTTTATCCGGTTTTTGGTACATGGCTGGATTGTCAAGTCTTGGATCGGTAGGTCCGTCAAGTTCCTTGCCACTTCTTAATATTACAGCGTTAGCATGTCCTTTCGGGTTAGGTTGAGGTTGTCCAGGGAATACTCCAGCTGGTGCAGCAGTAGGTGCTTGTTGTTGAGCTACTTGTGAAATCTGAGTTTCAAGCATTTTGTTATGTGTAGCTAATGCATCTACTTTGCTCACTAATTGTTTAATCTGCTCACTAGTGTGAATGTTTTGGTTTAAGAAGTCCTTGTTTGTCTGAGATTGGCTAGCTATAAAGCTCTCCATCATCAATTCAAGGTTCGATTTTCTAGGGATATTAGGAGCAGTCTTTTGATATCCTGGTGATGTAGCTGGTGCTTGACCTGGTGCGTAATAAGCATTGTTATTCTTATAGGAGAAGTTCGGATGATTCTTCCAACCTGGGTTGTATGTGTTTGAGTAAGGGTTTCCTTGAGCATAATTCACTTGATCAGTGGGAGTTCCTGTCAATAGTTGACAATCAGAGACTTCGTGTCCTGGGACTCCACATAACTCACAGTTAGGTGTTACTGCAGCCACGGTGGCTGCAGGTGTTATGGCCAAGTTATCGATCTTTTGGCTTAGTTGGTCAAACTTCGCATTGACTTGGTCCATACTACTTACTTCGTACATACCTCCTTTTGTTGGTTTCTCAGTTGCGACTCTCTCGCTTCCCCAAAGGTAATGATTTTGCGCCATACTTTCGATAAGTGCATAGGCATCTCTATATTCTTTGTCCATCAATGCACCACCCGTGGCGGCGTCAATTGTCATTCTTGTGTTGTACAAGAGTCCATTATAGAAGGTATGGATGACCATCCAGTCTATTAATCCATGATGTGGACAAAGTCTAAGTAGATCCTTATAGCGTTCCCAAGCTTCGAATAATGATTCACTTTCTCTTTGCTTAAATCCGTTGATCTGAGCTCTCAGCATAGCGGTCTTGCTAGGTGGAAAATACCTATTCAAGAAAACTTTCTTAAGTTCTGCCCACGTAGTTACTGAGTTCGAAGGCAGAGATTGAAGCCAAGCTCTTGCTCTGTCTCGAAGTGAAAAAGGAAATAAACGTAGTCTAATAGCTTCTTGGGTAACTCCATTGGCTTTTACGGTATCTGCATATTGCACAAAGATCGAAAGATGAAGATTCGGATCCTCGGTAGGATTTCCGGCGAATTGATTTTGTTGCACGGCTGATATCAATGAAGGTTTTAGTTCGAAATCATTTCGGTTGATAGCCGGCGCTGCAATGCTTGAATGCGGTTCACCTTGCGAAGGATTAGCGTAATACTTGAGTGGATGAGTTTGTTCCTCAGCCATCCCTGCGTCTGGTTTTACGACTGGTTTAGGCGGATCTAATTGAAGATCTGGAATATTGGAATTATTTTCGAAATCGAATATACGTCTTCTTACGTGTAAGAAGCGTTCCGATTCAGGGATTAGAGGTTGCAAGTCTTCGCTTTTAGAGCGAGTACTTGGCATGCACTCGGAGATTAGATTAAATTAAATAGTTGATACCTTAGTCTAGACAATGCTACCTAAATGCACTAGTAACTAAATTAAGGAATCCCCGGCAACGGCGCCAAAAACTTGATGGGCTAAAGACGTGTCTACTTATGCGTCTAGCGGTATCTTACTGCAAGTGCACAGCCTATCGAAGTAATATTTAAGATTATCGATCCACAGGGATTCTATTGTTACTTAGTGCTAGATGAACTTCTAGTTTAGCTAAGGCGAATAGTTGTCACGATTGTTGTTGGTTTTTAAGACTAGTAAAGGCGGAATTAAATTTAAGTTTTTAATAAAATAATACTAAGGCGGTCGGTATGTAATTATACTAACTTAGGTGGGTCAATCTAACCTAGGCTTATAAAGATGTTCACTTAATCTATTCGGTAGAGACTACCAGTTTAAATACCCTCAACTCACACTCTCGTGGTCTTGTATCAGATCTTATCCCTAAAGCCCTATGCCTGCTCTCGCTAGCCCATAAGTGTTTAGAGGTAATTTTTGGAAACTAAATAATTCTAATTTATCTTAAAGCGCTCTCGCTGTGTTTAATTTAAATGCCTAACTTTAGCTATCTGGTTAAATCTCACACTCTCGTGGTCTTGACCCAACCTAATACCCTTTTCTTACTCTCGTAACGAAAAGGTCTATTTTAATTAAAAAGTATCAGCCAGAATATTAAGTGATTAATTATTTTAGCCCATGGTTATATTTTACCGGTTAAGTTTGTTATAACTACATACCGCCCTAAGGTATTTAGCTACTCATCGAGGTTGAATCAGACACAGAGTTAAATAATAACTTACTAATGGCAGAAAAATAAATAGACATTATAAATAAATTAAAGTGCAATAAATTGAAAAACCTGATTAACAAATATCTGAGTAGACTCCTTCTTCCACAGACCGGAAGGCTTGGAGTAGGCGGAAATAAAAATTAAAACGAATGCTGAAGGTTGGAAACAAATAAAAGTATAACAATATTCCCTAATGTTGGAAATTGTTACACGGTTGGTTTGGATACAAATAAAATAAGACAGAAAGTAAAATAATGCTGGAATAATAATTCTGGTGGTAAGGTAATTCGGCAGAGCTTCCGCAGGAAATTTGGATAATGAAGTCTGTCCTCAGTTCACCTCAGCTGGTACTATTTATAGAGCCTTTGATGGGCTGGAGTCTTGGTCTTTTGTTTCTTGGGCCTTGCTGAAGTAGTTGAGGAAATGTTGGAATGTGGCAGCAGAAAATGGGAGAAGTCGTCTTCACGTGCTGCCTTGAGGAGAATTACTAGGAGAAGTGGTCTTCAGTGGTGGCTTGACGTAGTCTGAGTCAAAACTGAGTTTTATCCTTGTCACGGGCGTGACAAGGTCTTCACGTTCGTTATTTGAGGATTTCAAGTGTCACGGTCGTGACTACCTCCTCACGGTCGTGATGGCCCAAATTAGGGTGTCACGGTCGTGACACCCTTGTAACGACCGTGGCTGTTACAAATTATGCAGACTTTTTACAGGCTTCTGCCTTGCTTCATTTCTTGTGGTTTCTTTCGTTCCTTTCTTCCTAATTCATGATTCGGCCTCACATAACGATGTACCTGCAAAATAGTAAGAAAAACTCGAGAAATCGAGCGTTAAAACGGTGAATGCGCGATAAAACGTCAATGAAATCTAGCGATATAATCGATGCGTTTTCTCGTCATCAATATCATCAATGAATACTACTACAAACTGATCCAAATACTCGTGAAAGATATGGTTCATGTACTCCATAAAAACTCCCGACGCATTAGTAACACCAAAAGGCATTACCGTAAACTCATAGTGTCCATATCTAGTTCTGAACGCCGTCTTCTGAACATCATCATCTTTTACCTTAATCTGGTGATACCCTGACCTTAAATCAATTTTACTAAACACCCGCACCCCAACCAACTGATCCATCAAGTCATCGATTCTGGGAAGCGGATATTTATTCTTAATTGTTACTTTATTCAGTTGTCGGTAATCAATACACAACCTCATACTGCCATCCTTCTTCTTTACTAGTAATACCGGAGCTCCCCACGGCGACACACTTGGTCTAACGAACTTCTTCTCAAGTAAGTCTTCCAACTGTTTCTTCAACTCTGCCAATTCAGATGCAGACATCCTGTACGGCGCCATAGACACAGGTCTGGTACCCAGTACAAGATCAATAGAGAATTCAATTTCCCGTTCCGGAGGAACTTCAGGAATTTCATCTGGAAACACTTCCGAAAAGTCACAAACAAATTCTAACTCATTAATTATCGCTTGATTCTCAACGGATAATGATGCCACCAACGCAAACTCTTGAGCACCTTCTAGCAATATCTGCTTCATCTGTTTCGTAGTTACCGAACGGGCTCCCTCCTCCTCAGGAGTAGAAAACCTCACTGACTTATCAAAGCAATTAATATGAACGCAGTTATACTCCAACCAGTTCATGCCTAAAATCACGTCTACCCCACTTAGTGGCAAACAGACTAAGTCAATCAGGAAATCCTTATCAAACATTGACAGAGGACATTTCAAACATTCCAGAGATGTAGTCACTGATCCCTTAGCTGGAGTCTCAACTACCATCTCCCCATTCATGTGAGATAACACGAGACCCAAACGTTCAACACAATCAGCAGCAATAAAAAAATGAGAAGCACCAGTGTCAATAATAGCAAGTAAAGGAGTACTATTAATGCAACAAGTACCTTCAATCAGCCTGTCCTCGCTGGACGTCTGAGTTCCAGTTAGAGCGAACACTTTTCCACCAGTCTTCTCTTTCTTAGGCTTCTAACACTTGTCACGCATGTGTCCCTCTTCACCACAGTTGAAACAAACCATTCCTTTGTGTTTGCATTCAGCAATAGTGTGTCCCAACTCTCCGCAACGATAACATTTCACTGATCCAAAGTTACACACATTACTCTTGTGACTAGGTTTCCCACACTTATAGCAAACAATGCCAGCAGGAGCGTCTCCCCTACTAGTTTTCTTACCATCAGTCGCTTTCTGTTTCCCTTTGCCAGCCGGAGGGTCATAAGGTCTACCGCGATTCTGATGCGACTTACTTCTCCTCTCGCTCAACAGCTTGTAATGAGCATTGCTATCTTCTTCATAAATCCTACAACTTTCAACCAATGAATCAAAAACATAGATCTTCTGATACCCGATTGCTTTCTTGATTTCAGACCTCAATCCGTTCTCAAACTTGATGCATTTAGAGAACTCAGCGATTTCAGCGCTGTAGTGCGGATAAAACTTAGCCAACTCCTTGAACTTCACCGCATATTCAGTAACAGATTTGTCTCCTTGCTTCAGTTCAAGAAATTCAATCTCTTTCTTACCACGGACGTCTTTCGGGTAATACTTCTTCAGAAATTCCCTACGGAATACAGTCCAAGTAATCTCCTCACCCGCAGCTTCCAACACTGGACGGGTCTCTAGCCACCAGTCATCAGCTTCGACTACTAGCATATGAGTCCCATAACGAACCTTCTGCGCTGGAGTACAATCCATCACACGAAAGATTCGCTCCATCTCCTTCAACCACTCCAACGCACCATCAGGATCATGCTTACCCTTGAAGGTAGGCAGATTCTCTCGTTGAAACGTTGCCAAACTGCGAGACCCAGCATCTCTAGCAGGATTCGGTTGATGTTCCATAGCATTAGCTAGAGATTGCAGCGCGGCAGCAATTGCAGCATCATTCCTTCCAGCCATTTCACTTAAACTGCAACAGCCAATCGTCAGATTTCGTAAATAACGGGACTCTCGTGCTAGGCATGACGACTGACTCGACGACACTAGACAACTTGGTCGTACAAACCGACCTGCTCTAATACCACTAATGTAACACCCCAAAACTAACACTTGCGGATAACAGGAAAAACAATAACTTATATAACAAACAGAGTGCAACAGCGTAAAAATTGCACGCATGACGATCGTAATGAAGGTGTGACGGTCGTCACACGCCCAGAATTCTTCAACTTCAGAGATGTTACATTCAACTGAACAGACAACATGCATTTATGCAACCACATTTCAAATAACATACGTAGCACGAAATTGGATGAACAGACAACAACATTGCTTAACATTTAACTCGTAATGCAACCAATTCTTATTTCGACGGAATTGTAGTAAAGCTTACAACACGTTCAATTAAAACAATTTAATGAAAATGCTATAACAAGTGCAGCAGCAAAACATCAACTAAAATAATAACGGCAAACGTTCATCCCCCCAAGAGTGCTACGTATCAGAGCGACCAACGACACCTTAAACGACAAAATGGAACTTCATTCCGGGCTACCTGCAAGTTACCACCAATGGCGGTAACATACAACATAAAGGGGTGAGATATCAACAACATAACATAAGGCATCATAGATGTCATATTAGAAATCATATCACAGCAATATAATCTTCGCAAACTTATAAACATCAACGACAATCGTTTGCAAGCAAATTCATATCTCACGTATGCCACAACAACCGACAACCAACATAATTATGCAGCTTTATGCGACTCAGCAATGCAACTCAACTGTGCATATGCATGTGGTACCATTTAGGAGCCAACACCCCAAAACTCGGGATAAGAGCCAACACCCTAAAACCCATTCAGGAGCCAACGCCCCAAAACTCGGGATAGGAGCCAACACTCCAAAACCCATTCAGGAGCCAACACTCCAAATAACGCCAATTCAGGCCAACCAAGATGATATGCCATGAAATGCACCTATTATGGACTACAACACAACCATAACGACCGTACAATAAAGTTTTATGCTTACAACCAAACTGTCCATAACAGAGCATCATTCTCATACAACTCAAGACACTATCATTTTCCACCTGTTCACGTATGAGGGCAATAACAGCCTTAAATCAACAATTAAGAATTCAACATACGATCGTAATGACAACATATCTGCTCCTATTCACATAATTAATTACAAATCTCTATCAAGGTTTAATTACGAAACAATTAGGACAACTACCCTTTCGCCCCATTAGGGAAACCTTAGAGCATCGTACTAATAACGATATAACACATTCATTTCTACATATTTGCCCCATTAGGGAAACCTTAGAGCATCATACTGCTAACGATATAACACATTCATTCCTACATAGAAAAACCTCGTCCCTAACATTTATCGATTAACGAAAATTATACCTATGAATCGATTCCCTACATGAAATCGATCATACCCACGGTTATAGAATTGAACCCCACCCTTACCTTAGAATAGAGGCCAATTCCACGCATCCGGTTCTGGTTCTGGTTTACGGTAACTCTCCTGCAATTCTCTTCCAATTTTCATCGATCGACGATTCTTCTGTTCTCCCCTTCTCTCAACTACGATACTTTCTTTTTAGTTATGTTTTTCTTTTCCAAATACCGGCAAAATGAGAGTAAGTGAAATGTGGAATAACCGTACTAAAATTCCCCACGTTCTAATTTTCTGGATTTTATTACTATGACGATCGTAACAAGTTCCTAACAAGCGTCACGACCGTGACGACCGTCACATCAGCAAAATTTCATTTTTATTAGACAGAACATTTCTTAAGCTTTCCAACGCTTCAAACGGGGACTAAAACCGACTTACGGATCAAGAGATATGATTTTTCGAAGTTTTCCCTAAAACTGCTACGGGATTCTGCACTTTTGCCCGAAATTCGACCGATTCAATTCCTTTATTCGAAACAACCACATTTTCAAATACGAATACAACGTGACGAAACACGGTAAAGTCATAACTAAATTTAATCGAAATAAAACGGGCGTTATAGTGCGGATCTAGAAGGGGGGTTGAATAGATCGTTTGCTTAAAAAGAATCGGCGCTACCAAATAAAGTTGGTTTTTAAAAATTATTTAATTTGCGGAAGCTGGCCGAGGAACTATACCGTCTATAGCGAACGGTTACTAGAAAACCGGATATATGTCAAACCTATGGAATCCGATAACGAGTAATGAGAATCAATATGCTAGTCACACTATGAATTTGATTTAGCTCACAATGTGGTATGACTAGTTCCAATGCCTTAAAATATTCAACAATAAATGGGTAACACACAAGGCTTTTGGTTCAGACAATTTATCAAATACTTGGCGTGCAGAGCACAACAAATGAGTTCCGCTTTGATTGAGTAGCTCAAGTTTCCTCGTACAATCAAGGATTGTACTAGATTCAAAATCAGTTTAGCACTACTCAAATCTGTCCTAAATTGATATAATTATTTGCACTAGAATCCACAAATATTAAGCAATGTAAAATGTAAGGCAAAAGACGCAACGATTTGTTGAGGCAGTTCCCCCGTCGTCCTCGCTTCGGGGTACGTCTACCCTCAATTCTAACAATAGAATTGAGACTTTATAATATAAATTTAACCTGTTGTAGAAATGTATATACAAGAATTGAATAGCAATCAAACAAATAAACATCCTTATTGTTGTAGATGCTATCTCCTCTTGCCCCTTGATTCAAGTCGAACCCGAAACTCTCTTTCACAATCCTCCATTTACCGTTACTAAATCGACGGAACCCACCGCTCCTCGATTACCTTCACTCGGCTGAATATGCATTGAGAAGAATCGTGCAAAAACCCCCAAATTCCGAGAATCTTGGAGGATAAAACCCTAGAGGTTTTATTCAAGAAAAACCTGTCAATTCCTCAACCCGAACTGGATTACCCAATCAACGGCTTCGAACGTTATCACCTCTAATAATGCATAATGCACAACAAAGATTATTGTGTGTGATTTTTGTGGTATGCTATGAAGAAGATGAAGATGATGAGAACTGAATTGACACCTATTTCACTTTTCTTGTTTTTTTCTATCTTAATGATTATGTGAAGTGAAAAGAGCAACTAAATATTTATATCAGACAAAAACTGTTATAACTGATAAAAACATATTTCAAAAATAATAGAAAAATCAGGAAATATGCATAAAATAGCGAACGGTCGACCCATGCAGAGTGCAGGGTCGACCTGAGCTAACCTGAGGAAACTGATTATGCAAAACACACAACCATGCGTCGACCGGAACAAGGCATGCGTTGACGCATAGCCTGAATTCTTGGACAAATGGAAATGCCAACAGTATGCATCGACCGGTAGGTCAACCATACCTAACCCGAAGAAAATGCAAAATTAAGACACATATCATGAGTCGACCGGAGCCGAGTTTTGGTCGACTCAAAGACCTGAAATTTTAGAAAATGCCTGATTTCATACTTTTGATTCTCTTAGATGATACCTATGATAGACCAATGAATTTTAACTCATATGACACATATTTTGGCAACTCTATATGCAACACTCGAGATATTTTATGCAAGCAAATAAATCATGAGAAATAAGGTATGTTCATGCAACATGGTGATAACACCCAACATTTATTCTTCTATGAAGCAACGTTTTGACATCATCGAAACATATATATCTTATATATGAGGCTTTTCCCTCACAGACTACAGAGACCTAAATAGAGCAAGCCCAAAGGACAACTTTCCGCTACCGCATATTGATGTGTTAGTGAATGATACGGCTCAATTCTCTGTGTTCTCTTTCATGGATGGTTTCTCCGGATACAACCAGATTAAAATGGCTCCAGAGGATATGGAAAAGAATACCTTCATTACCCCTTAGGGAATCTTCTGCTATAAGGTTATGCCATTTGGTCTAAAGAATGCTGGTGCGACATATCAATGAGCAATGGTGACTCTCTTTCATGATATAATTCATAAAGAGATTGAAGCCTACGTCGACGATATGATTGCAAAATCCCAAGCTGAAGAGGAACATCTCACCCACTTGGAAAAGTTGTTTACAAGGCTGAGAAAGTTCAGGCTAAGGCTCAATTCGAATAAATGTACCTTTGAGGTAAGATCTGGTAAATTGTTAGGTTTTTATCGCAAGCCAAAAAGGAATTAAAGTCGATCCTGACAAAGTAAAAGCTATCTAAGATATGCCAGCTCCAAGAACAGAGAAGGAGGTTCGTGGTTTCTTAGGGAGATTAAACTACATTTCCATATTCATATCTCATCTAACAACTACCTGTGAGCCAACATTCAAGTTGCTTCGCAAAGATCAAGTAATCATGTGGAATGACAATTGTCAAAAAGCATTTGAGAAAATAAAAGAATATATGCAAGAGTCATCGATCTTGATGCCTCCCATGCCAGGAAGACCTCTCATCATGTAATTGACCTTTCTAGAAGGATCTATGGGATGCGTTTTGGGGGCAACATGACTGACCTCTGTGATAACATCTGCAGACTGACAGAACAATTTATCTAACCATTTAAAGTGTGCAGAATTATAAATGTTGAAAGATAAATAACACAATAAATTGTTTATCCAGTTCAGTGCAACATCACCTACATCTGGGGGATACCAAGCCAGGAAGGAAATCCACTATTAGCATAATTAATTCAGAGCTAAAATCCCTCGTTTGCAACCCCTTACTTAATCTCTACCCAATGCAATTTCTGCCTAGAATCCACTAGAAAAGAGACACCTCTCACTCCCCCTCAATCACAGCAATGATAAACAATTCAATACAAAAAGGAAAGACTTTAGAAGACACTCTTCAAAGTCACAATACTTGATTTTGCTTAACAACTTCAATCAAGAACAATACACTCTTGCTTAAAAGCTTTGAGTGAACAATTAACACTGTACAAATAACAGCCTAAACATGTCTACCACGACGCATCCAAAGATACAAAGGGTGACTTACAAGGTCACACACAAAAGACTCTCAAGACCCTAAACCTTAATTTTTCACTCAAGTTTTTCTTGTTGTGAGTGCTTAATTTCCCTTGCTTCTACTCCTCCTTAAATAGTACTGCAGATTGGGCTTGGGCTGATCAAAAACAACATAAATTAGGTTTAACTAAGTTATCATAATTTCCATAATTCAGATGCTGCGAATTAGGTCACAGCTGCTTCATGTTATGTCCAGCCCTGGCTAGAATCTCGCCTGAGATAACTAAGGAGTCATAACAGGTTTCCTGAAGTATAGCCTGAGTTTCCTCTTGCAATATAACAGTAAACCTAAGCACACGCCCTGATGTCATATGCTTGATGTCATAACATCTAGCATGACATCCAACACTTTGTTCTTAGCTGACCAAACTCACCCTGCAGTACACTCCTGCAGAATCTTCTTCATAACAGTAGAAACAAATATATTATAGTTTCCTAAAAAGTCTCAGAGATCCTTTTTATGAACACTAATTAAATCTGTACTTTCATGTTATGAATATCTTTGACCTGCGCACACTTGATGAGATATATCCAACAGGATCTCATCAAACCAAACCACTTCTGTCCAGTGATATAAAATAGCAGCTCTATCATGACAGCAGTTCTGTCATCAGCTCCTGTTGTACCAGACAGCAATGTCATGACATTGGTAATGACATCCTGATTAAAACACATGACAACAGTTATGTCATGACAGCAGATGAATGTCATAACATTCAGCTTGACATCAGTGTTGAATCATGTTTTACCAAAATTTAGCCAATCATAGAATCATGGACAATCATAGAATCATGGAACTAACAATGATGAAATGGGTAGAAAGGAGCACGCTATCTACTACTTAAGCAAAAAGTTCACTGACTGTGAAATGAGATACTCAATGTTGGAAAAGACATGTTGTACGCTCGCATAGGCTGCAAAACGCTTAAGGCAATATATGTTGACCCATACCACATTGTTGATATCAAAGATGGATCCAGTCAAGTACATCTTCGAAAAGCCTTCTCTCACAGGACGAGTAGCCCGTTGGCAAATGGTATTGACAGAATATGACATCCAGTACGTCTCACAAAAAGCTATCAAAGGGAGTGCGTCATCTGAATATCTTGCCCACCAACCCGTGCATTTTGACTTCCCTGATGAAGACATCATGTTTGTCAGAGACTATGAAACATTAGGCTCAGACGACGGATGCGAACCAGGAGCGCGATGGACGCTCGTGTTCGATGGCGCCGCAAATGCTCAAGGCAATGGAATAAGGGCAATCATTACATCTCCTACTGGTTTTCATATCCTATTCACCGCAAGACTGTGTTTCGAATGCACCAACAATATGACTGAATATGAAGCATGTATCTTCGGAATCGAAGCTGCTATTGATCACAGAATCAAGATTTTGGAAGTGTATGGGGATTCCGCATTAGTCATCAGTCAAGTCAGAGGCGACTGGGAAGCACGTGATAGCAAACTAGTTCCATATCGGGATCACATCTTGAAGTTAATTCCATACTTTGATGAGATTACTTTCAATCACATTCCTAGAGAAAGAAATCAATTGGCAGACGCTCTTGCCACGTTGTCATCCATGTTCAAAGTTAAGTGGAAAAATGAGGCACCCGTTATCTGCATTGAACATCTTGATGAGCCTGCCCATTTTCTGGAGCTGAGTTAATGATCGATGATCAATCATGGATCTATGATATCAAAAGGTATCTAGAAAAACAAGAATATCCAAAAAAATGTTTCTATCACAGACAATAAGTATTTAAGAAGGCTCTCTGCCAAATTCTTCTTAAGCGGAGATGTGATTTACAAGCGAAACTATAACTCGATCTTGCTCAGATGCGTGGATAGACACGAAGCTGGCCGGATCATAAATGAAATCCATGAAGGCTCTTTTGGTACATATGCCAGCAGACATACGATTGTTAAGAAAATTTTGAGGGCTGGTTATTATTGGATGACGATGGAAACTGATTGTTATAGTCACGTGCAAACATGCCAAAAATGTCAAATCTCTGCAGATAAGATACATATGCCACCAGTTCCTCTAAATGTCTTGACATTGCCTTGACCCTTCGCCATGTGGGGCATATATGTGATTGGACGCATCAAGCGAACATCTTCAAACGATCATCGTTTCATCTTAGTGGCCATTGACTACTTCACTAAATGGGTGGAAGCCGCATCTTATGCCAATGTCACCAAACAAGTGGTCGCTCGGTTTATCAAGAAAGAAATCATTTGTCGTTATAGGGTCCCAAATAAAATCATTACTGAAAATGGTTCAAACCTCAATAACAACATGATGAAGGAATTGTGTGAAAATTTCAAGATCGAGCATCACAACTCATCACCGTATCGCCCAAAGATGAATGTCGCTGTTGAGGTAGCAAACAATAACATCAAAAAAATTGTTCAGAAGATGGTGAAACATACAAAGATTGGCACAGAATGCTATCGTTTGCTTTACATGGCTACCGCACTTCAGTATGCACTTCTACTGGGGCAACTCCATTTTCTCTTGTATACGGTATGGATGCAGTATTCCCCATTGAGGTAGAAATTCCCTCCTTGAGGATTTTGACCGATGTCAAGCTCGATGAAGCAGAACGGGTACAGGAGAAATTTGATCAACTTAATCTCATTGATGAAAAGTGCATGGCAGTCATCTATCATGGCCAGCTATACCAAAAGCGGTTGAAAAAGGTGTTTGACCAGAAAGTTCGCCCTCGAGATTTCGAAGTGGTAGACTTGGTATTGAAAAAGATTATGTCAATCCACATAGACCCAAGGGGCAAATGGACACCTAACTATGAGGGTCCATATGTTGTGAAAAAGGTTTTCTCTAGAGGAGCCTTGATATAATCCAACTTGGATGGTGAAGACCTGTCATCCCTTATAAACACAGACGCAGTCAAAAAATACTACGCTTGAAAGCAAACCTGGTGGACAACAAAAAGAAAAATTCCAGGAAAAAGTTAGGGATAAAATGAAAAAACAATAATACCCGATAAGTTGAAAATCCTTAGGGGCTACTTAGGCAAAAACGGGTATCCCGGTAGACTGAAAACCCGAAAGGGCGGTCTAGGCAAAAGTTAGGAACCTTAAAAAGAAAATGACTGTGGTCTACGAAGAGTCTGTGAGCTCATCATCAGAATAAAGAGAGCTACACACAGGAAAGACCAATCTAACCACCTTCCCCAAAAGCAACGTACGAGAAACCTCGAGGCCATATGGATCATAGCAGAATTGGAACTCAATGGAAATCAAATTTTTTTCTCATTGTCGTTGTGATTTTTGTCATATTTTTGCAATTACCTCTTTTAGGAATTGTATCCTTATGTAAAATTACCCATTTATAGGCCACTTTATCATCAATAAAATCTCTTTCATCAATTCGTGCTTCGTATTTTTTTTACTTTTAATGTTTGTCTGTAAAAAGTGGAATTTTCATTCTTAATAAATATTACATTGAGAGCTATGGGGTAACAATAATAATAAAAAAAGAAAGCATAAGCCTGCTTTCCGATCAAGGTGTATGAAGAATAAACGTGATCTCTAATAGACGCACATGTACACGAAGAATCGTATAATCATAAAGTTCACCTGGACTCAACCAAGTCAGGGGTAATCTAACCAATCAGTGCAGCTTGTTATGACCATCTAGGGATGATCCAAATTTCTTCACAAGGATGTCGAGAAGTCAAACTTGACGCCCCAAACCAAATCCCAATCACTTTGCATAAATCATCACCCCTAACCTCCATATCCTTACATCCCCGACATTTTTGCATACATCCTGCATCATCGCATGTGTGCTTAGCCAGTCATTCTCAAAGATGCGGATTTCCCGTGGTCATCCTGGTAGGATCCTTTAAGAGTGTTTATCCCTTCACTTACCTTATGTAAGTCCTTTTGAGCCTTTTACATGATATATTTTCTCACCTTACCTTTCGTAAGGGATTTCATTGCCTTTCGCGTGAAACCTTCTCCTTTCGTTTTCCTTTTGTAAGTGCGTCTTCACTGTCTTTTTCCATGTGACAAAACTTTGTTTTGGGTATTTTCGATCAATTTGGACGCTTGATGCCTGTGTGGCCAAGAACTGAATGGTCGCCATAATAAAGAATGTCACCTCTGCCATTGTTCCTGTGAGGTCAAATAATGTTCTAATACCTATGCAAATTCCCCCTGCCATTTGCAGGAGGATGGTTATTGCCTTCAACTTACCTTTTGTGAGTCTTTTCGTGTCTCTTTCATTAAGTATCTCCACCTTACCTTTTGCAACAGATTCAACTTACCTTTAGTAAGACCTCCTGTGCCTTTTGTACAGGTTCTTGTCAGCTTACCTTTTGTAAGTATCCTCTCTACCTTTTGTAGAAGGAATTTTTTTCCTAACCTTTTGTTCAGGAGTCTTTTATGTTTTTCACAGAAGAAACTATGATCGTCCTCTCCTGAGGGAGTCTCCTATCTAACTTTTGTAGAAGGAATTATCTCTAAACCTTTCGTTCTAGAGTCTTCTCTACCTTTTGTAGAAAAAACTTCTTCTCCTAACCTTTTGTTCTAGAGTCCTTTCTGCCTTTACAAAAGTAAATATGATCGTATTCTCCCAAGGGAGTCTCCTTTACATGATGTAGAATGAGTTATGTCTTCAAACCTTTTGTTTTGGAGTCCTCTCTACCTTTTGTAGAAGGAATTTTTCTCATAACCTTTTGTTCAGGAGTCCTCCTTACCTTTTGTACAAGGAAACATTTTCTCCAAACCTTTTGTTTGGGAGTCCTCCTTGCCTTTTGCAAGAGGAAAATCAATTTCTAGAGTCCTTTTTACCTTTTGTATAAGGAATATATCATAATGTTTATTCTAGAGTCCTATCAATCTTTTGTAGAAGGAATATCTCACATTTCTATATTTATTGAGTCCTCTCTACCTTTTGTAGAAGGAATTTTTCTCCTAACCTTATGTTCAGGAGTCCTCCTTACCTTTTGTACAAGGAAACATTTTCTCCAAACCTTTTGTTCGAGAGTCCTCCTTGCCTTTTGCAAGAGGAAAACCAATTTCTAGAGTCCTCTCTACCTTTCGTAGAAGGAATATCTCATAATGTTTATTCTAGAGTCACATCTACCTTTTGTAGAAGGAATATCTCACATTTCTATATTTCTTGAGTCCACTCTATCTTTTGTAGAAGGAATATCTCCTGGCCAATTATGATTCCCTATTACAAGGTGTCTCCTCTTCTGGCTGACAAAGCACTCATGTTCTTTCCGCATTGCATCTCGAGCATATCATCATATCCCCCATAACCCTTTTTCACTAACAGACACCTTTTTCAAGCCATCTCGCTGACTATTTACTTTCATTCCACACCTCTCCAGTTGAAAATCCCGGGTATTCTAGTATTTAATTCTCTTCTACCATGAATGATTGAACACCTTTATCCTCCAGACGTTCAGGTCCAAGAGGATTAAATAGGGGCAACTGTCACACCCTCATTTTCACCTTAGCTTTCGTATCCTACATTCATCATATCATACTTTGTTCTAGTACATATCGAGCATGTGGGTTTACAAGGTAAGGAATTGGTTGGTTCATTGTTTTCCATTTCAAATAAGAGAAGTTTCCTATCATGAGCTACATTGAAGAAAGGTTTGTCATCTAAGTTTTGGTTCAAGTTGAAAAGTCTACTCATATAGATTTCTTCAAGGAGAAGTTAATTGAAAAATATTGAGGCATTCAAGGTCAGTGTTCCTAATGAACATGAATTGCAAGGCCTAATTCAATATTTCTTCATCCAACTTTGTTTCAAATTATATGTTCAAGTGGAATTCAAAAGATCACAAGTTCATAATTCAAGACTTCGTCCATTTCAAATTTAATGGTATAAGGGAAATCCATCATTCCAAATTCAAGATTTATGAATTCAAGATTAGATTCAAGGATATTATAAAAGGAACTTTCATGACATTTGCAAGAATGTCACATTTGTTGCAAAGTTTCCAACTCCAAGCAATGCTTAGAAAATTAAGCTCTCTCTAATCTTAATTTAAGTATCTAACCAATTTCATACTATGGTACCCTTCATGTCTCATCAAATCTCCATATGCCACACATAATTCATAATCAATTAATCCCATAAATATCCAAGAAAAATAATTAAGGTTTAATTCAACATTGGAACCTTTCAAAAGCAAGACCTTTTATGCTTATTCATGTGCAATTTCAAGGAATTTTCAAATTAATCCAAAAACAGCCCCATAACCAACTAACTCACAACCAAGCAAACCATGTCACAAAACCTAAGGAACTAACTCATGATGGTTCACATACATATCAAAAACCAGAATTTCAAAATTCTGTCAAGGGTAGAGGCATGGACCACAAGGACAACTCAAGAACAACCAAACAAATGAGAGCAATGCAAAAGGGCGGCAGAAAAAACAACACTAGGAAAATGCAGTAGCAAATGCAGAAAAAGCAGCATTCTAGAAATAGAAAGAAATGAGGTTGCACCAAGAAAGTGGCAATAAGCATTTCCAAGTACAGAAATTCTGAAACTTGAAACATGTGTAAACTCTAATACTTTGGTACAACAGCAAATGCAGAAAAAGTAGCATTCTAGAAATGGAAAGAAATGGGGTTGCACCAAGAAAGTGGCAATAAGCATTTCCAAGTATAGAAATTCTGAAACTTGAAACATATGTAAACTCTAATACTTTAGTACAGCAGTAAAAGATTGTGAAAAAGCAGAATTTCTAGAAATGGAAAGAAAAGGGGTGCATCAAGAAAGTGGCAATAGACATTTCTAAGGGTAGAAATTCTGAAGTTTGAAAACATGTGCAAACCCTAATGCTTTGACTATAAAAGAGAAGCACCAACAGTAGGAAAAGGGAGCCTAATTGGAGAGAAATAGGAGGCCACATTGAGAACAAGAGATATTGAGAAAACCAGAAAAATAAGAGAGAAAAAAGTGACATTGAGAACAAGAGAGCTTAGAGAGAAAAACAGAAAAAAAAGAAAGGTAGAAACACATAGGAAATTTGAGGAAGACACATCCAACAAAGGACATTGGTGTCTAGGAGGAGAGTAGGAGTTATGGGGTATCCATATCTTTAATCCTTTCTCTTTTACATTTTCATATTTTTGCATGCTTGTTTTATTTGTTGCTTTTTATCATTGTTAGTTAGGATAACATTTGTTGATGTATATATTGTAATGAGGTCTCAAGAGTGACCTATGTTGTAAAAGAAAGCAAAAGAAAATAGAGAAACAAGAATGAGTTTTGTGGTGGAATAGTTTGAAAAAAAACACTCAAAAGTGCTGTCATGTTCGCTGGAAAGTTGGCACAACGAACTTTGGCACCTTTCGCCCCTGTTTCTGTGAAAAATGTGTATTCTGGGAAAATTCGTTAGTAAGTTCGCACAGCGAACTTCCTGATGATTTTTCTGGGAAGATTCGCTGACAAGTTTGCACAGCGAACTTTGACCCCTTTCGCCTCTGTTTGTGAATACTGTGTATCTGGGCAGATTTGCTAGGAAGTTTGCACTGCAAACTTATTGATGTTTTTCTGGGAAAAATCATCAGGAAGTTTGCACAGCTAACTTCTTGCCCTTTTTTTAGCTTTTTGTTTTTTCTTGCTTTTATGCTTTATTTTTGCTATTTTTTTGTTTTCCTTAAAGTTTTTTTGGTGTTTCAAATTCTTTTAAGTGAAAAGATAAAAAAAATGATAATATAAAAAAAGAAAGAAAAGAGTTTGTAATTTATATTTATCGATTAAAATATTAATTAATTAAATATCCATGCTTAGTTTAAATTAATAATTTAAAGTAACAACTTTGTGAAATTTAACTTGTGTCCTTAAACCAACTAACTTGACCTTGTCTTATATTTCATTATATATTTATATTAATAATGTCATTTTGATTTGTGTTGCCAAAACCCTTTTCAAAACAAGCTCTCGATTCTTATCGAGTCATTTTTGACCTTGTAAGTCGACTTCTTTGTGCATCATCATCAACCTTGTTCGCATCACCTCAAACTTTTTTTTAGTAAGCAATAAAATCCTTGACCCAACATCAAGTGGTACTTTTCTCAAAAAATACAAAAAAACACAATAAAGATACGATTAGGTTTACACGCCATGGGCTTTAAAGTGGTAGAGAAGGAATGAGAATGGAATCCCTCCTACACTCGTTCCGAATATTTTGAATACAAGGCGCTCGACTTGGATATTCGAGATATTCATCTCTACCCAAAGTCTTTAGTGTGATCCTAATCAGGAACAATTTATTCTCAAAAATCCTAAAAAACATCAAATTCATCAAACTTATTTTCGCCTTAGGGCATCAATCCGAAAACCCTTTTTTAAGGTATAAAATCAACCGGCATACAACCATTTCACAAGCCTCCGAACTACGGAGCTCTGATTCTTTACTTATTTTAAGTGAGGATCCACAATCCTTGGCAAGCACTCTAATAAAAAACCAACCCCTATATCCCTTAAGCAAGTAAACTTTTAAAATTAAAAACACCAATTCAAGCTAAACAACTTAGAAGGTTCCCATCGAATACGATGGATGTGAGGGATGCTAATACCTTCCCCTCGCATAACCGACTCTCGAACCCTAAAACTTGGTTGCGATGACCATGTTCTTTTCTTAAAGGTTTTATCGTTATTTCCCTTTCCCTCCTTGGGATAAATAAAATCTGGTGGCGACTCTGTGACATTTTTCGCATAGCGACAACTGGCGACTCTGTGTCATTTTTCGCGTAGCAACAATAGTTGATGGATTAAGTAGGAAGTCCTTGCATATGTCGATGCTTATGGTTCGAGAGTTAGGACTGATTGTACAATTCAGAGATATGAGTCTAGCGTGTGAAGAGACTTCTAATGGTGTGAAGTTGGGTATGCTAAAGTTGACTAGTGGCATTCTCCAAGAAATCAGAGAAGGTCAAATATCTTATTTGAGTTTAGTGGATCATCTCACGTTAATCAACCAAGGTAACAGGGGTGACTTTCGGGTCGATGAGAATGGTGTGCTGAGGTTCAGAGATAGAGTGTGTGTTCTAGATGTGCCAGAAATTAAGAAGAGTATTCTTGAGGAAGGTCACATAAGTGGGTTAAGTATTCATCCGGGTGCCACAAAGATGTATCAAGACTTGGAGAAATTGTTTTGGTGGCCAGGGATGAAGAAGAAAGTGGTTGAGTTTGTGTATGCTTGTTTGACTTGTCAGAAGTCAAAGATTGAACATCAAAGACCTTGGGTCTGATGCAACCGTTGAATATTTCAGAGTGGAAATGGGATAGCATTTCTATGGATTTTGTGACAGGTCTACCAAGGAATTTGAAGGGATATAATTCAATTTGGGTGATTGTTGATAGATTGACCAAATCAGCTCATTTTATATCGATGAGGATCAATTATTCGTTACAGAAGCTGGTCAAATTGTATATTGATGAGATTGTGAAATTGCATGGTATTCCTTCAAGTATTGTGTCAGATAGAGATCCGAGATTTACATCGAGGTTCTGGGAGAGCTTGCAGACAACTTTGGGTACTAAGTTAAGATTGAGTTCTGCTTATCATCCGCATACGAATGGACAGACATAGAGAGCTATTCAGTCTTTAGAGGATTTGCTGAGAGCTTGTGTGTTGGATCAAGGTGGATCATGGGATAGTAAATTGTTGTTGATTGAGTTTACCTACAACAACAGTTACCATTCTAGTATCAGAATGGCACTGTATGAGACATTGTATGGTATGAGATGTATGAATCCTTTGCGTTGGTATGAATCAGGCGAGAGAGTTGTACTCAGACCTGAGGTTGTGCAATAGACGACTGAAAAGATCAAGATGATCCAAAAAAAGATGAAAGCGTCGTAGAGTCGTCAAAAAAGTTACCATGACAAGAGAAGGAAAACACTTGAGTTTCAAGAAGGAGATTACATGTTTTTGAGAGTTACACCAGTAACTGGTGTTGGTCAATCTTTGAAGTCCAGAAAGCTCACACCGCATTTTGTTGGTTCATATCAGATTTCGCAGAGGGTGGGAGAAGTAGCGTATCAGATTGCTTTACCACCGTCGCTTGCGAATTTGCATGATGTGTTTCATGTGTCTCAGTTAAGGAAGTACATTCCAGATCCGTCACATGTGATTCAGATGGATAATGTACAAGTGAGATATGATTTGACTGTTGAGGCATTGTCAGTTCGGATTGATGAACAAGAAGTGAAGCAACTGCGAGGTAAAGAGATTTCCTTGGTAAAGGTAGTTTGGGGAGGACCAGCTGGAGGGAGCATGACTTGGGAGCATGAGGATCAGATGAGGGAGTTGTATCTGACTCTGTTTCCTTGAGGTAATTTTCGAGGGCGGAAATTCTTTTAAATGGGGGAGAGTTGTAACACCCCAAATTCTTGGAATATTTATTTATTTTTTTAAAATATAAATATTCACATTTTTGGTGATTTTTCGGTGGTTGGTGTGAATATTGAGAATTATGGAGTTTTGAGTTATTTATTTAAACAATAGTATATAATATGAATATATTGGTATTAATATTAATTTAAATAAATATAAGTGAATTAAGGGCAAAGTGGACATTTGAGGAGGAGTTAGTGAGGGTGGAGTTGGAAAGCTCAATTTTAAGGCCCAAAGTTAGGTTTAACAAAAAGAAATTTTGAGGGAATTAGGATTCATTCTTGTTAGACCGTGAAAAAGGGAAGAAATAGAGGCCAGAGCTCTGAGGAAGAGGATTGAGGCAAAAGGCTTCGTGAGGTTTCCTAGAATCAAGGAGAAAGGCTTAGAGTCGACAATTAAGGTATGAAGAGTATTGCTTTCATTGTTTTCAATATGTGATTCAATGTGTTTAAAGCTGATTTAAGGGTTTAGGGATTTTTGGGTATTGTATTGTTGTTGTCTTTCTGGTGATGAGTTCAATGAGTTTGAGGGATTTGAACTGATGGTCTGATAGGTTTGAGGTTGATTTAGGAGTAAGGGAAATTAGGTCTTCGTGGCCAAAATCTATTGTTGAGGTTTTAACCGTATAGGGTAATTGATTATGAGAACTTTAATGACCGTGGGGTAGTTGTAAGAAATTATGGGAATTAGAGGCATAAATATGATACGAGATTGGCCTAATAAGTCGTAGATTTTGTGCCTTTATCACTGTAATACCTTAGGAATGATTTTGGGATATTTTTAGGGTATTGTGGAAGGAAATCGTAGAGGCTTTTGGGCTGGTTTTAGTGCTGGTGCGTAACAGCAATTTGCTGTAATCGCGAGTTCGCACCGCGAAGAATCCTTCGCACGACGAACATTCACCCCAGACTCGCACAATGAACTTGCTAGCGAATGTAGCAGAGTTTCGCGAATTCTGATTATGTGTAGTGATGTATTGATGTTTTGATATTGTGATTTCTTTGATGAATTACCATGAGTATGACTATGATTCTTCTGAGATTAATACATGATTATATGATGAATTCTATGAGTAATGATGATGAGTTATGATGTTGATTTCATGAGTTTTGATGATTCTATAATGACATGATTATTATGATGATTTTGATGAATGACGATGCACCTAATGGTTTTATTATGATGATGATATTGACGTGTGCATCATGCATTCATATGCATTTCGGACTTCGGTCTAGGACCTTAATTCTTGTGGCTTTAGTCTCATTATGCGGATGTGAGGTATTTTGTTGTGCTCCGGTTCTCGTGTAAAGTCAATCCTACTGTTGTGGATCTATGGAAGGTTGATGGCCCAGTGTCCATTGAATTTTGTTGATTGGTACCACATGCATGAGTCTTGTTGCATTTGAATTTATGAGACAATTTGGTGTAATTTATAATGTTGTGGCTTTTGATGTTCCTTGATGATTATGATGATGTTGAATATGAAAATGACGCTATTTTATATATTGATTCCTATATTTATTATTATGAATCGTTTTACTCACCCTTCCTATTTGAATGTTGCCTCCACGTGGGTAACATGCAGATGACCAGGTTTAGTCGTCGAGGACTTTTTGAAGTTTTTGGATCATTGGCCATTGTGGTTGACTTAGAGGGTCTTGCTTTGATAGTGTAACATCGGGTTGGGGTCTTTTAAGTTGAACCATGTTTTATTGATTATTGTTATTTTGATTAAGTTATGGGCAAGGAAAACTTTGGATTTTTGCCTTTTTGAGTTCCGCTGCCTTTTGAGTAATATTTTGAGTAATTTTCAGAAAACCTGTTGTTTATGGAGCCTTGACTATATTTGAGTTATTGAGGAATGTGCACCGTTTTGAGATGATTTTATTGCGTTCAATATTTTACTCTGATAAATATGATTGATTTGTCATTATATTTGTGGGGTAGAAAAAGGTGTTACACTAATCACCTTTTGGAAACTTGCTAGACTTGATTATGAGTGAAAACACATGCTAATTTTGCTTAAAATTGAGATTAAGATGATTAAAAAATCTGACCATGGAGCTAAATCCAACTTCAAGTGACCATATTCAAAGCTATGGGGCATCAAGCACAAGAGGCTTTTGTGATCATTCTTTTTGCAACTTATAGTCTCATGGCCTAGTTTACAATGTGCCTAGAAAGTATTCATTTGGAAATCTGAGGAGAAAGTTATGAGGTGTTGAAGTTGGAAAAAATAACTGGTCATCATTCTTAGAAAAATTCTAAGTCTTTTAGGCAGAAAATGACCTATAATGTTCCCATACTTTCCAAGGTCTTTCAAGCATAATTTGATCTTGACCCTCAAAGAAAACGTGTAAAGGGTATAAGAAAGAGTATTTTTCAAAAATAATGGGCCTAAAATGATGAAAATTTATGAAGTTATGATTCTTGAAAGTTGGAGAAAATTCACTTGAAAATATGTCAAAATTCCACTAAGTCCCAAAATGACCTAAAATATATCCAAACTTTTGATGATCTTCCACACATAATTAACTTTTGACTTGTAAACATAAGTTGTTTAGGGTGTCAAGGAGAGTCATATGCCCAAAGGATCACTCAAAAAAATTGAATAATGAAGGAGTTATGCTCTTTTGAACTTAAATTGAAATGTTGACTTTTTGGTCAAACCAACCTTGAATTAACTAGCATACTCGATCTTTTCTTGCATTCTAAGGCATGATGAAACACATAAGAACTTGACATGATGATATCTTGTTTTAAATTTGATTTATCATGGCCAAACTTGAGATTACTTGTTAAAGAAGGTGTGGAAATAAACACATGAACCTTGAAGCTTCTTGGACAATAAGTAACCAACTCTTTGGGGAACTTTTGACTAATTGAGATTGAATGACCCTTTAACATGGTACAACCTAATATTATAGGTTAATTCTTAATGCATAAGCCTTAAGAATCAATGTTGACCACCTTTTGACTTTGAGGGAGCAAAACCCTAATTGATGAATCATGCTTGATGCTTTTGATATAGTACCCTACATTGCAAAGAAAACAAAAAGATATAAGCTTTATTTTTGGCATTTTGATTAATAGTTAGTGAAACATAAATCACATAAACATAAAGGAACAAAAATGCACAAAGAGGTGCTTGGTGATCCCTGTAAAGACAAGCCCAAGGATGAGAGGACAAGAAAGCAACCAAGCTTGTGATCTTGTTTCTGTGCAAAGATGCAAATGATATGTGGAATCTTAAGGTTAAAAGTTAGGGTATTACACGCATGAGTATCTAATCTTAATGATGTGTGTTGTTTGATAGGCTGAGAGATTGTCGATTAGATAATACGGTAGAAGTATCATCGATGTGGCAGATATGCACTCTGATGTGAGCGATACATGATGATACTGATAAGTGTTTAAATTGTGCATAGCTGGTTGGTAGACTTACTTGTTAGATCAGTGGATGAAATTCAATCCTGATAAGCTCTCGTATCTCTACAAAAATTTATTTTTCATTCATTCATTTTACATAATGTAGCTTTAATTCAAACCTTACAAACCTAAGCTTAAAATCATAGAGACTGTTGAATGATAGTTGATGTCGCACTTATGGATACAATAAAATCTAGAATTCTTCCAAACTTAATTTTTGCTCGTCGCTTTACTGCCTCAACAGTGGTAAAGTTTCTTGGTGCAGTGCTAAGCAAACTCTTACGACTTCATCCACCATGGCAGCAAAGTTTATAGCATGTTATGAGGCATCCAACCATGGGATTTGGATAAGGAATCCTGTCATTGGGTTGCAAATTATGGAAGAAATTGAAAGGCCACTTAAGTTATATTGTGACAACAAATCAACTGTCATATATCCAATAATAATAAGAGCTCGACTAAGGACACTTAAGGACACATTCCATGGTAGAATATCCTCTTACAAAAGGTCTTCTACCGAAGGTCTTTCATGAACACACCGCTCGCATGGTTGTTTTACCGTTAGAGGAGTCTTTGGTATAGTGGGAGTTAGTCGATTATGAATTTTATGTTCTGTGTTTGGTATTATGTATGCATACTATGATTTTGGATATTTTCCAATTAATAAAGTTTGATATTCAGTAGTTTACATTTTGTACGATAAATTTATTGAATGATCTCACTAAAGTAAAATACGACCAGTTGCAAATCAACATATATAGACCAACATCATGTGATTTTCATGTTGCACATTTTATGATAGATCTATGTTATTTAGTTGTGTCACTATTAGTGATCATTGAAGAGTTTAGTTATGATTGATATAACGAAAATCACTTTGATTCAGTAATACTGACATGATTAATGGATAAGATAATTTGGATATGCTCAAAACATGTAATGGCAAATTTTGAGTTCATAAAGTCTAACACGCATGTAAAGTTACATTAGAATTTAGGGTCACAAATCTAACATTTAAGGTGTTAGTTCCATTATTTTAATTAGTCGAGACTTAAAGAGGTCTAATTAATATAATATTAAGTTTGTGGCTAAAAGTATAAATATCATGAAAGGTTCGATTATTGTGTAGATACCATGAGTTAATATCTAATTTGATGAGAGGAAAAATTAGAATATTGAAAACTAAGAAATAACTCTATGGGTATTGAAATGGGCCATGGTCCCTATTTTTAGAGGAAGATCAAAATACGATTTATCAGGTTTTCTCTCTTCATCCCCATTAGAGGAGATTCAAGGAACCATAAGGAACTCTACAAATTAAATGAATTTTTTTTGAAATTACTAATTTTTTACTTACCTCCACATTTTACAAATATCTAACAATCTGAAAAATATAAAACAATAATAATTTAGCTTTATACAATATCGAATGAAAAGAAATCCTAAATCAAATATATAATTCATTTAAAACAAAATTAAACCAAATGAAATTGGACTATGAAACCTCTTCATTTATCATTTATTATCCTTTAACTAAAACAAGTGCAATAGAATATATGAAATAAAAGGAATAAGTATAAGATAGAGAAAATATTAGAGATAAATAAATATAGAATTGTGAAAGAGATAACATGGTCGTGTTCAATGCAAGGACTTTGAGTTTTTACAGGAGAAAATCAATTAGAGGTTAGCATTTTGGAAATATAAATTATTAAACAAGGCTGGTTGTTTGACTTTAGTTTGGTCTATCTTAAACTTCATCTTAAATTTTTATATGCAAATGGTTTGACTACTTCAGCCAATTTGTGATTTTATCGATATGATGGTTAAATATTTTTTGTGAAAAGGTAATTCAAACTCTTGTGTGCATCTCGTTGGGTGGAAAAAAATGCCTAATCCCAAAAAGATGGGTAGTATTAGGATCCAAAAAGCAAGAGAGGAGATTGCTTCTATGTTGGGTAAGATGGTTTGAGGTCTCCACCGAGATTGTGATTCCCTATGGGTCCGTGTTTTGAAACATACGTACATTAGTGAAGAAACATTTCTTAATATGAAAAAGAAACTCAAATCAATTACTTGGAATGCATTTATGAAAGCTCTCTTTGCTCTTAAGTATGACTTTGAATTTAGATTGGGGAATGTAAACTCCTTTTTCTAGTTTACCAATTAGTCTGAGGTAGGGAAATTAACAGAGGAGGTTCTATATGTGGATATCCATGATCTGGAAATGTGAGTGAATGATGTTTACTTGGATGAGAATTGAAACTTTAAGTCATTGTATACTAATATTCCTCCAGGTATTTGTCACCTCTTGAAAGTGCTCCCTGATTGTTTGAACTCTATGGTGCCTTATTGGACAACTTGGAAAGAAAACTTAGATGGTATCCATACCGCTCATAATGGTTATGACTGGCTCAATAAATTTGAATTTGTCAAGAATACAACAAAAAATAACTCTTGAAAATGGGTGTGGCATATTTATGCTCTTGAGAAGGTGAAATCCTTCCTTTGGACGACTTTACATAAGTCCTTTCCTACGAGATCAATGTTGTTTCATCGTGGTATGCTCCAGATTAATCAATGCCTTAGATGGAATCAGGATGCTGAAACGACTCTACATTTCCTGAGAGATTGTGAATTTTCTACTCGCTTTTGGAAATATGTTGGCTTCTTAGACCCATTATTCTTCCAAAGGGATAATTTATATGATTAGGTTAGACATGGAAAAAAATTGCGGTTCTATCTTTTTGGTTGCTTGCTGGTGGTTGTGACGAGTAAGGAACACATTATGTCTTGCTAATGAAGTGATATCTTTCTATACTTTGAAACTCATCACAATGAATTATGCTAATTTGTTAGCTAAATGTTTTATCAAACATAATTTATCTAATCCAATGAGAATGATCACCTGGAATGCATAAAAAGGTTGTAATATGATTTTGAGTGTTGATGGTAATAGACTTGATAATCCCAACGTCTTGGGTTTTGATGGATTAATTTGAAATGTTGTTGGTGCTTGGATTCACGATTTTGTGGGTAATATTGGTTATTCTAACATCCTTCACATTAAGCTTGTTAAATGTATTTTTGGTAATTCAAGTGTTGTAACTGGTTAACATGGGAGTGTAACCAGTTACAACAATTCAAATATCACTCTTGAGCTGAAGAAAATAAACATGCATCGTGGTTGTAACCAGTTCATGTAACTAGTAACTGGTTACCACTGGAAGATAATTTATTTTTATGTCATTAGTAACTGGTTACAGACCCGAGATTTTTGTTTTTTCCAGTTATATAATTGTGTGACTTATGTCCCAATCATTTTGTATTGCTTGTATAAATGCCTTGAAGACATCCTTATCAATAGCGAATGAAACCACTCTAATGACTTATGGGATCGGTGATGTTTAGATCACGAGAATGAATAGTGGAAATTCCTTGATCAAAAATGTATTGTACATTATAGGAATCAAATGTAACCTTTTAAGTATTGACCTATTGTTTGAGAAGGGTTACAAGATTCACATGGAAAACAAGGGGCTAAGCACTATGGATGCAAATAGGGTTTTGGTCATTAAAGCTCATATGAATGCCAATAGACTATTCAAGGTTGATTTAAAGGTTATGAAGCATAAATGTCTTGCTACAACGATAAGTCGAGAAGAGTGGACATGTCACTATCATCTTGGGCATATTAATTTCTGAGATCTCAAAGACTTGTAAAAGAACGAATTGGTAACGGGGTTGCCATTACCATTGATCAACATACCAGCTGAAATTTATGAAGAATGTGCGCAAGCGAAGCAACATACAAGTAAATTCAACAAGGTTGCAGATTATATAACTAAGAGTCACCTTGAGGGGGTGTATTCGAATGTGTGTGGACCGATGCAAGTAGATCCCATTGGTGACAATAGATACTTTGTCACATTCATCGATGATCATAGTAGAAAATTAGGGACATACCTAATCAAGAGAATATATGAGGTATTTGAAGTGTTTAAGAAGTTCAAGTCCATGGTTGAGAGGTAAAGCGGTCACAAGCTCAAAGTGCTCAAAACGGATGGTGGAGGTGAATATGTCTCAAGAGATATTGAGAGGTGTTGTGATCGAGGAAGGGTAATACATGAGGTTGTACCACCTTATAAACCGCAACAAAACGGTGTTGCCGAAAGGGTCGATCATAAGCATGGTAAGAATCATGTTGAAGGGGAAGAACTTGCCAAAAGAGTTATGGAAAGAAGTAGTATCCCAAAGCTGCCTATTTGTTAAATATGTCTCCAACAAAGAAGTTTGAGAAGGTAACAACAAAAGAAACTTGTCAAAAGAAAAAATCAATCAATCAATCATAAATTTTGAAGCCAACTTTTAAAAATTCCTTAAATTGACGATTTTAATTATTGTACTTTTTTAGTATCAGACTTAGACCTAAAATTATTCTATAATATTTTATCATATTTAATTTGATTTTTTTAAAAATGCACTTTCTTCTCTTATTATTATATAAATTAATTGTATTTTTTATTAAAAAATAAAATTTGAATTGTTAAGGATAAATTTATAAAAGAAAGTTCACTATCTATATATTTAATTTTATATTCTCTCTATCCTACAATAAGTAATTCGGTTGACTACTTTATATATATTAAAAAAATAGATAATTTAAAAAGAGAATGATATTTTTACTAAAATATTTTATCATGTATTGAAAATGATGAAAATAATATTAATTAAAATAAAATTAAAAAAAATTACATTAAAAAGTCAATTTTTTTAAAAAAAACTTTATTATTTTAAATGAATCACTAATCCAGTAGGAGTATAATTTTGATATCACATTTTAAAATTTTCACTCAAGTAAAAAGTAAAACCATAACAAAAATTAACCACAACCATAGTTGATTCCAAAACAAAAAACCGTATGTACCGTCATTTCAAGTTTAATTCAATTAAATGCACGTGTAAAAAATATTATTTACTCACAGCATGCAAATTGTGACACGTCAGTGCCACACACGTCAGTGCTTAATGCTTATTGGTCAAATGTCCCAGCTATACCCTTAACCAGGTGCCACAGCAGGTAGTTTTATGATTTAGTTAGTTAACCGTGTGTCATCAACTGTCAACTCCGCACCGCATCAAAACCTAGATCCGATTCCATAACACTGTTTCGCCATAAACGGGTTGGAGCATTTTAAACCATGGATGTTTTTCATTCTTTGATATTTTCAAATCACAATTAACCAAAGCCACGCCAAACAAAGAAAATTCATATACTAAGAATTTGTTTGATT
This sequence comes from Lathyrus sativus, assembly GCA_963859935.3. NCBI lineage: Eukaryota > Viridiplantae > Streptophyta > Magnoliopsida > Fabales > Fabaceae > Lathyrus > Lathyrus sativus. The sequence continues at coordinate 391,589,098 of OZ012740.1, forward strand.
TTATTTTATAAAATAATTAAATTTCTTAGCTTTTAAAGTTAAAAACTCAACTAAAATAATAATAAAGTGAGTTAATGAAAAAAAATGGAAACAAAAAATCCTTTCAATAGAGTATTTTATTGTAATACACACTATAATTATAATATAAATGATTCAAAAATATTAATAAAAAATATTTTAAAATTACATAATGAAGTTTACATTTTGATTTTAATATAATAAATATTATATCATAAATATATTGCACTATATTTAAATTAAAATATAATATACTAAAACAAATTATAACAAAAAATAAAATACGAATAATATCAATTAAAAAAAATATTTTAAAACAAATCTATCAAACAAGTAAAAAATCATCTCTAAATAAATTTTCAAAAATAACATTGTAAAATATATTTTATTTTGTTTTATTTTTCAAAACATTTATTTAAAATTAATTCATAAAATAGTTTTGTAAAAATCATTCAAACTAACCCTCTTATACTATATCCAATTTAGCTGTATGCATGCACGAGAAAGGGATTACCAAACCTACCCGACCCATTTAATAGAGAACCGGGTTTACACACATTGAATAGCCCCATAAAGCGAAGCAACTAAACTTTCCAAGTGGCAACAAATTTTCACCGCCACACCATACACTACCTCTCGTCACTGATTCTCCGATCACTTTCTTTTGCTACTCCGCAAAACGACCGTGATTTTTTCCGTAATTACAAATCTGCCACCGCTCCGATTCACAAAATAAGCAACCGCGATCTTTTGCAATTGAAAAAAAAATACTAATTTCTTAAAACTTCGAATTTGATGGTAACTTTCGAGGGAATGGAACAGCAGAGAAGTTCCTCCGGTGGTGCGTCGCTGAGCCCTAGATCGCCGTCGTCATCACAACCGTTTCTCTCCGTTTCTGTTACGGATCCCGTTAAGCTCGGCAATGGTGTTCAGTCTTATATCTCTTACCGCGTCATTACCAAAGTATTTTTCTATTACTCAATATTCAATAACTTTGTCCTCTTTATTTTTAATTTTGCATATTGTTTTGTTGGAAATTTCTTATCGAATCCTAGTCTGAGCTTGATTTCGGTGTTGATGAATGTGTGAACGATGGAATTTGGAGATTGTATAATCTTGGTTTTTGTGTGATTGATTTTGCTAAAAAGTTCAGTTTGGGGGTTTTCTCTTTGAGTGAGGTGTTGGTGATGTTAAGTGGATAAATTATTGGGAATAATCAAATTTTTTTTTTTTGCAATGAATGAATGCAGTTAAGAAGCAGTATATTTTGGAGCCGGAAATTGGAGTGATTGGAATTGGAAGCTTAGGGATTAGATAGGCAGAGACAAATTACAAAATTAGACAGCCCAGTTGTTTTCGATGAGTTTTTGTTGTTCATTCTGAAATGTGGTTTATCTTTGGACTGTGTTGGGATTAAGAATTAAGATGGAACATGCATGCTTATTGATAATGCATGTTTAGCATAGTAACTGATTGTCCTATGAGTGGAAAGAACATGCCCTTGGACCGACCTTGCCTAAGGCTTGGTGATCGGGAGGACTGATTGCTGTTTCAGTTGGGTTATTTTGGAATTTGCAATTTCTCAACTGGCAAGGGAGGATCATTTGATATTTTACTGTGATTCAAATCATAATTGCACATTTAAAATCACAATGACTTATTATAGGAATAAAAATAATCGATACAAACACATAATACACTCTCAGGGGAATATATGGAGTTTGGGGGATCAAAAAGAGAGCTTAGGAATAGGATGTTAGAGAGAATATACTAATAAGTGATTAGGATGAAGTGACGAACTTCTGGACTCAGTATCTGGGAACAGAGGTTAGATATGGAAGCTGAAGGTTTAAGGATGGCAGACAATTTTAGTTAATTGATACTATCTCAAAAGTGTTATCTCTGATTTTGTATAGCTGGAGTTTATATATTAACTTCATTGTTCTAGATGAAATTTATTGAGTGTATCGAATATCTATCAAATTTCAGTGCAAGAATAACTAACTATTTCCTCCCTTATATTCATTGAAAAGATATTCTCTCTCTTTATTTCAGTTTTATTTCCATTTGAATGCATCTAGTAAATGTGTAACAGCAAACATGGCCATCTGACTATTTGAAACAACGTGGCAGACAAATTTTCAGGAATACCAGGCACCCGAGAAGATTGTCATCCGGCGTTACAGTGACTTTGTTTGGTTACGTGATCGCCTTTTTGAGAAGTACAAAGGCATTTTCATTCCTCCTCTTCCTGAGAAAAGTGCTGTAGGTAACATCTAAATAGTACTCTTGCAGGCTTTATAATACTTTGGATGTGGTTGTCTATTGAAATTTAATGTCAATGCTACCTTGACACTTGTTCCATGCTTTATCTTCCTGCCTGTGTTAAGACGTTGTGTTGCTTTTCATTTCATTGCAGTAAAAACATTTTGGTTGATGGATTTTTTTTTCCACCTTGCTCTTTTACACGATCAAAATAGTGTAAAACAGGTTGTTGTGTGTGTGTGGAACAACTTTGGTTAGAAAACTTCCTCATTGTGAGACATGAAAACAATCCCCCGTTTCTCACTTCTCTGAAACCATGCGAGTTACTTATTTGAAATTCATCTGTTTAGAACATCAAATATTGGATTTTAAGCAAGTTTTCAACGTCCTAGTTAGTATTCTTATGGTTTTAATCAGAGAAAGGAGAAGAATCAATCATGAGATTCATGTCCATGAACATGATAAGTTCAACTAAGAACAAAGTAGCTCTTGTTCAATAGGGGACAATGGTGGAAGAAACACAGAACGTTGTATTTTTCCTTTGCCTTTCAGATTTCTGATGGTGCTTTATAATTTGAATACTAATCTAAACTGCTTGTCTGATTTATTTTATGGAAGTCTTTTCATTTCAGAGTTTAACAGGCTATTTATTATATTTATTGTGTCCTAGATTGCCTTTGATCATGCTTATAAAAAATTAATTGTAGATTTGATATACTGCTGTCGAACATTGATTAATTATGTAATGATATCAATGATTCTCCTCAGAAAATTGTTGATTTCTGATTGTAGTTTATTTGAGACTTCAAATATCATGTCATCTAACACTCTATTTGGGTTTCAATTTTGGTTTGTATTACAGAGAAATTTCGTTTCAGTGCTGAGTTTATTGAAATGAGGCGACAGGCATTGGATGTATTTGTAAATAGAATAGCGTCACATCATGAACTTCAACAAAGTGAGGATCTGAGGACGTTTTTGCAGGCAGAGGAAGAGGTGATACATTGAATTCAGTGAACTATTTTGTTCTCTGTGCATCTCTCTATTTTATATGTGATTTGTTAGCTATGCCACTCTTTCTTTTGTTTTTCAACTTTTTATCATGGTGCCATGTCACTGCACTGTTTTTGAGTCCAAATCTTTGATTCAATCTAACCATATTGACTACATTGATTGCTTAGTTTGGCATTGAGTCTCCTGAATTGACAATCAATGACTTGATTTCACATTAGTGTTTGTTATATGAAAGAAATAAATTATGCAATATGGTTACTACCTCCTAATCAGTGTATGCTTTGGAGAGAGTGGGACGTTGAACGTGTCAAGACTTACTCCCATCCTCGGCCACGAGGGATTTTGTAATATATATTGAATCTGCAACTGCTCTAGTTCTGATATTTTCTCACATTTGATTTGACTTTTAAGAGGTAAAATAAAACCTTACTTGAGATTGATTTCATCAAACATACTATGCAGACAATGGAAAGGTTAAGGTCCCACGAGGCTGGCATATTCAAGAAGCCATCTGATTTAATGCAGATTTTTAAGGTAAGAGGAGTTCTACTGGTATTTTCGAATATGAATATTTTCCTTTTAGTTGATTGAAATCTATTAAATGGAGTGACCTAAATTTTGAATTTCATTTTATTCAGATTGAAATCTGTTAAGTGGAGTGATCTAAATTTTGAATTTCACTAATTTCCTAAATGAAATAACCTTACAAGGGGCGCGTCTTTCTTTCCCCGTTAGTACGTATGAAACGAGTTATGATTTGCTTTGGTTTTTGCAAATAAAATGTCGTTGATGACATGTAGACCCATAGAATAGAGTGTGATCGAGGGAGTTTAACAGGTTTTATCTTATCCTCAGTAGACCAATGAAATATACTCTGTACTTGATATTTGCATTTTGCTGCATTCTTATGCAATTCAACTACTTTCTTGAATATATCTAATTTAATGGTCTCCTGGATTGAAAATTTCCTCTATATAGACATTTGCTGTTGCTAGTCTACTTATTTGAGCATGCTGTTCAGGTTTCTTTTAAGACTTAAATTGATTGTGAATTTTTGCAGGATGTGCAATCAAAAGTGAGTGATGTTGTCCTTGGGAAGGAGAAGCCAGTGGAAGAATCTGATGCTGAATATGAGAAGCTAAAACATTACATTTTTGAACTAGAAAATCACTTAGGTGAAGCTCAAAAGCATGCATATCGTCTTGTGAAGAGGCACAGAGGTAACGGTTTCATTTAAGATTTCAGTTTGATACTTTTTCTTGCCTTCTACCTATTGTCCTTTTCTGATTTACTCTTATGTACTTTCTTTTTATATTTTATCCCTTATTCTGCGAAGATTATTTACTGTGATAAAATGTACTTTTTGCACTTGCAGAGTTGGGACAATCATTGTCGGATTTTGGAAAAGCTGTGAAACTTCTAGGTGCTTCTGAAGGAAGTGCACTTGGGAAAGCATTCTCTGAACTCGGGATAAAGTCAGAGGTTTTATCAATCAAGCTGCAAAAGGAGGTCAGCTCTATGTGTTTTTGTCATATACATAAATTTGCTGACTTCTCATAAACACTTGTTTAGTTGTTAGCATAAATTTACATGCTTTTGAAGGGTGAAAAGAACTATCCTAACTTGAATCTGTCAAGCAGGCACATCAGCTCTTGATGAGTTTTGAAGAACCTTTGAAAGATTATGTCCGTGCTGTACAATCTATTAAGGTAGTTCTGGCTACACTTTCTTTCACCATTTCATAACAAAATTGTCTATAACCCGATTAAGACTTTTTTCATGATTTTGAAATATATTTCACATGCCTGCTCCTTCAACCCTTCCTCCAAGAATGAGCTAAAACGGATTGTTGTAACTTATTTCACATTCTGAAACAGGCAACAATAGCAGAAAGGGCCAATGCCTTCAGGAGGCAATGTGAATTGGCTGAAACAATGAAGTTGAAGGAGATTAATCTGTATGCTCCTGTTTATCACTTTTACTATTTGATTAATTTTGTTTGCATTACATGACATAATTACCCCTCTTTTTACATGATATTTTATGGTTGAATTAACATTCACGATATGTTCCTTTTGAATACAGTCCATTTCCCCCAACCAAAACTTGATTGTATAAATTATAAATGCAAATAAGTCTTGTTCCTGTCTTGTATTATGGAATTTGTATAATTGTTTTTAATCATGCTGATGGACCAGAAAACTGCCTATTGTCTTATACCCTGATATATATCCCTTATTATTGTTTGGAATGCAGTGACAAACTCATGTTGATTCGCTCTGATAAAGTGGGAGAAGCTGAGCGTGAATTTCATGAGGCAAGTTTGTTTATCATTTGACATCTGGTGATGATATATTTTTTTTATATCTTGTGTGTTTGACTGGACTGACATGATTATGCCATGCAGTTGAAGGCAGAGAGTGAACAAGCAACGAAGACATTTGAGACAATTGTGAAACTAATGAATGAAGAAATAGGGCGTTTTCAGGAACAGAAAACATTAGATATGGGGATAGCTTTCCACGAATTTGCCAAAGGTCAGGCACGCCTAGCAAATGGTATTGCAGATGCGTGGCGGAGTTTGCTTCCTAAACTAGAGGCATGTTCCTCTTCGTAGTGAAACTCTTTGTAATAGGAGCTTACCAGAGTTCCATGCTGCTTCAAATTATGTTGTACAAGATGTGATTTTCTCACCACTTTGATTTTGTACAAAGTCTTAAAACAATTGAAATGCCATACTTAAATTACCTTTGATTTTCCATTCTCCTCTATCTTTCGTGTTTCATGTGGTTGTATATCATGTTTGTTTTCATGGTGGATTGGATGTGCGATCAATTGAAGTACGCAGTTACCTAGAGTTTAACAGGTTTTAGCTGAATTCAACTCTCGGTGCTAACGTGGAAAGACTGATTCACAAACACATAATATGAATATTGAGGTGTTCAAGCAAGTGTGAACTGTCCCTTAGAATGTAAATGAATAACCCAATATGTTCGGCTTTCTAATTGGGGGTCATAATACAGTACTTTCTTTACATGAGTATTATTTAATCTTAAATTTTAAGCTTAGTCCGGTGTGGAACGAAAGACGGGGAGGTGAAGGGAAGAAGTTTTTTGGGTGTGGTGGCGTGAGTCTCTATTGATAAATTAATTGAGATTCCACCTATGTCTAACTACAATAATTTTGTGCCTTTGTTTTGAAGAGCTAATTACGGAATTAATTAAGTGCAAAAAAATTATCTGCACCGCCATTACAATATTCTTTCTATAAATTATGTCAAATAAATACTTTTAGAGATATTTAAAAAAAGGCCAAAAATATGATTTTTCGTCTTAAAAAGAAAAGGTTAAGATTTTGGGCGAGAGACAACGTGGGACTCTTTAGAGCCATTTGTTCTAGGAAAACCTGAAAACAAATGAAATCAGCTAAAGCATTATCTATCCAGTACCAATATTCAACCAACAAAATAATAACAAATCAATAATAGTTAGCTGAGAGGGAGAAGGAAAAGCATGGCAATGATAACAAGTAGTAGATGCTTGAGTGTGAATCTGAAAGAAACAAGATTCAATTCCCATGTTCCTCTCCCTTCTCACCACTCCCTCATCCCTATTTTCCACAACATTCATCCTTCACCCGTGCTTCACACCAGCTTCCATCTGACGGCGGTGGTGCCCAAAGCTTCAGCCGGAAGCTACAGCTCCACCGATGACGACGATGGAGTTTCTCTCGGCACCATGAAATTGCCGGTTAACATCGACCTTCAGAGATTCGATTCCCTCTTATTTCAGGTATAAATTGTTAAATGTAATTCATTTCAAGTTCATTTGCATTTCATTTGGATTTGGATTTATATTTGTGTTGTGGCAGTGGGCAAACAGCCTTTCACAGGGAGCCAATCTACCACTTGCCATGCCTCTCAAGGTAAGCCTTAGAGTTAGTTATTAAATTTGTTATAACTAATTTTTAGTTAGTTAACTCAGTTACAAGTTAGTTAAGATTTGTTACTCAGTCATGATTACTATATATAATGTATCATCATATATTCATTGAAATAATCGTCTTATCATTTGAATCAATACTAAACAGTCTACTCATATAATAGGTTGTTATTCTTTCTTAGAAAAGATTTCATTTGTTGCTATCGTCACTTTTCATGTAACAATCTAATTCATTTAAATTTGATAAAGTAGGTGGACAAAATAGCCGGTGGAGCAAGATTGGGATTTATAACCATTGGAGATGGGGACACAGAAGTTCTTGTGTATATTGACTGTTTGGTTTTTAAACCCAATGAAAGTTCTGCTCCAATTTTCCGTGCCTCCAGACATGGAGTCTTAAAAGATAAGGTGCCACCTGGTGAGCCCAGAATCATGAGGAGCCTTATGCAAGCTCTTCAGAAGTCGGTTCAAATCGCAACACTGTGAAGTTTGTTTTTTATTTTTCTTCCCCCATACTTGTAGAATTTTGAGCTGAAAAGTGTAAACTATTCGAAATGAAATATAAATATGATGCAAATATATTTACTCCAAGAGAGTCATGAATAATTGTACATATTTCTTTACTACTGTGTACTAGAAATTATCAAAATAATTATGTGCAAATCCTACTTCAATTGGCAAAATGAATTCTGAACTATGTAACTTTTTAGCGGATATTACCACTTCGGCTACAAATAAAAAGATGTTGTAGATGTGGCATTGTTCGAAATTGGAAGTATAAGACAAATTTTTACATATTTTGGTATGTCACTGGTTCCCCTTCATGGTAAATTGCATATCAGTTATTATTGGTGTTGGAGAAGATGAAGTTTTCTCCATTTTAAATTACTTGAGCAGGACACGTATGTATTGTGATTGCTTAAGATACATTCCACTTGCATCCTTTTGAACCTCGATGCTTAAAAAATAATGTAGATGTCCAAGATACTTTAGTGAGAAGACAGTGTTGAGTTGATTTATGAAGACATCCAAGACATTAGTATTGTCGCATGCTATAATTATATCACCTACATAAACAAAGAGGAAAATGATTTGATCCATACCTTAAAGAATAAATGGGGATTGTTGGAACAAGCACAAAAGCTTGTATGTGAATTAATGGAGGTGATGGATAATTTTGGTGAAATTGGAGGATTGGGGAAGAAGATAAAGTTTAGAGAGAATAAAGATTAATTGAGAGGGTAAAAAACTCATATGACATTAACTCATTCAACATGTTACAAAATGTATATATAGTGCCTACTAACACTAAACAAAGTAACAAATAAAAGCTAAACAAAACAGCCTAAAAACAAAAGTATTTTTCTGGTTTTTCCTGCAGCATTCTGGCAGCTTTTCAAATAGCTTTCAATCATAGTTACATTGCATTTGACTTATATAACATCCAACACACCACCTTAAGCCAAATGCTCGATGTTTTTCATCCCCAACTTTACCACGAGTCGCTTGAAAACATCGTTTGTAACCGATTTCGTCAACAAGTCCGCGACTTATTCTTCACTTCTGCAGTAGCTTAAATGTAACTGTCCAGAACTCACCAAATCGCGCAAGTAATGGAACCCCATCTCAATGTGCTTGCTTCTCTCATGTACTATGGGATTCTTAGCAAGGTTGATGGCTGAAACGTTGTCCACCAACAACAAAACTCCCTCTCTCGCGCAGCTGTCTAGCTCACGCAACAGATTCACAAGCCACACAGCTTGGCATGCACACATCGAAGTTGCAATATACTCTGCCTCGCAAGAAGAGAGAGCAACCACCGGCTCCTTTCGAGAACACCAAGAGATTGGTGCACCGCCGAACATAAAGACATAACCTGCCGTTGATTTTCGATCGTCTTTATCTCCGCACCAATTGGAGTCGGTGTATCCAAGTAAATTGCAACTTCTGCTAGTGTCACTTGCCAGAAACAAAATTCCACAGCCAAGAGTACCTTTCACATAACGAAGGATCCTCTTAACCGCTGTCAAGTGTGATACCTTTGCCTTTTCCATGAACCTACTAACAATACCGACACTAAACGGCAAATTAGGCCGCGTATTGCACAAGTAACGCAATGATCCAACCAATCTCCGATATTGAGTTGGATCCACATCTTGCTCTTCCTCACTCTTGGATAGTTGTAACCATGCCTCGGATGAAGTTATGGCAGCATTGCAATGCTCCATATCACACCTCTTCAAGATCTCAATTGCATACCTTCTTTGATGCATGAGCAGCCCCAACTTTGTCTTTTGGAACTCTATGCCTAAGAAGTATGTCATAGCACCAAGGTCACTCATTTCAAATTCTCTTATAAGCTCTTGCTTGAACTTTGAAATGTATGATTCATAACTACCGGTAATTAACAAATCGTCCACATATAGACAAAGAATGATCACCCCTTCGCTAGCACCCGTTTTCACATACACCCCATGCTCGGACACGCATTTCTTGAAATCAATATCGTTAAGAAAATCATCTATGCGTTTGTTCCAAGCTCTTGGAGCTTATTTCAAACCATAGAGTGTCTTCCTCAACTTGTAGACTCTTGCCTCTTGGTCTTGAACAACAAAACCTGGTGGTTGTCCCACATACACCTCTTCATTTAATGGACTGTTCAAAAATGTCGATTTGACGTCCATTTGATATAAAGGCCAGCTGTTGATATTTGCAATCACAACAACTAACCAGATGGTTTCATGCCTTGCAACTGGTGCGAATACCTCATCAAAATCAATGCCTTCCTTTTGCAAAAATCCCTTTGCCACTAATAGAGCCTTATGCTTGATTATCTCACCTTTCGGATTTTCTTTCACCTTGAAGACCCATTTCACACCAATTGCCTTTTTACCTTTCGGTAAATTGACGAACATCCAAATATTGTTTTTCTCAATTGATTCCAGCTCATCCTTCATTGCACTCATCCATTTTGGATCGCTTAATGCCTCCTTCGTATTCACCGGTTCGAATTCAACCATTAAAGCGAAATGGATGAGATCACCATCATGATTGATCTTGCTATCACGGAATACCTCACAATCTCGGAGTCTTTAAGGCATACCTCTCTACCTCGTTGGTCGTCTATTCGTTTCACCATCCTCCGTTGTGAATGGTTGCTATCCAGGATCATTAATAGGCTGAAAATTCAAATTTCCTCCCAGGAAATCGATTTCTGGGCCTGAATTTTGATTTCCAGCAGCACCAGGGGGCTCTATCACAGGCTGGAAATCGATTATCTCATTTGGTAAATCGATTTCCTGTACAGAAACAGCAGAAATTTTGCTGTCAAACATCCGGATTTCGTCCGCAATCATGTCCCGACTTACCACAATCCTCTTGCTACTTATATCAAACAATTTGTAGCCTCCGGTAGGATGATATCCAACAAGTAACAACTTCTCACCCTTATCATCAAGCTTCTTTCTAAGCTGTCTCGGAATGTGTTAAAACGCAACCGAACCGAAAACGCGCAAGTGGCTCAAACTCGGTTTAAATCCGGACCATACCTCTTTTGGAGTTATCTTTTCCAGCTTCTTTGTCGGACACCTATTCAACAAATAGGTAGTTGTAGATACCGCTTCACCCCAAAGCTCTTTTGGTAAATTTTTGCCTTTTAACATGGTTCGTACCATGTTCATGATTGTCCAATTTTTTCTCTCCGCAATGCCATTTTGTTGTGGAGTGTAGGGAGGCACCACCTCACGGATTATCCCCTCATCATTGCAATAGCTCATAAACTCATCGGATGTGAATTCACCACCACCGTCCGTTTTGAGAGTTTTGAGATTTTTACCGCATTGGCGCTCAACCATTGACTTAAACCATTTGAACACTTCAAACACCTCATCCTTCCTCTTAATGAGGTAAATCTACAACTTCCTACTAAAATCATCAATAAACGTGACAAAGTATCGATTGCCTCCGTAGGAATTGACGTGCATCGGTCCGCATACATCAGAATACACCACCTCAAGGTGATGCTTGGTCCTATGACCCGCATCCTTGCTGAAATTACTCTTGTGTTGCTTCCCGTGAACACACTCTTCACATATTTCAGCTGGAATATTAATCCTTGGCAGCCCGGACACCATACCATGTCTTTGTAACGCGTTGAGATCACGAAAGTTGAGATGACCGAGACGGTAGTGCCATAACCATTCCTCACGACTTGCAGCAGTAGCTAAGCACCTATGCTCCATAACTTTCAACTCAATCTTGAAAGTTCTATTGGCAGCCATAAGAGCCTTAAGAATCAAAACTCCATTTTGGTCTAAAACGCGCAATACTTTGTTTTCCATGCGAATTGTGTAATTCCTTTCAAGTAATTGGCCAATGCATAAAAGTTTACACTTAATTCCAGGAATGTACAAAACTTTCTTGATCAAGGAATGACCACCATCCCTCCTCATGATCAAGACATCACCGACACCGTCGGCTGCCAAAGACGTATTATCCACGAATCTCACTCTACTTCGCGTGGCTTGATTGATCTTCACTAACCAATCTTTTCTACTCGTCATATGCATCGAACAACTAGAATCCAAGTACCACTCATCACTACCTTGGACTCCATCTCGAACTGTTACTAATGTGTTTTTCTTCGAACGCATTTTCTGCAGTTTTTCTGCACTGCAGTAGTTGTTGTCCAACAACTTTCTACTGTTGTCCATGCCATTATTCTCCTCCGTAATCACCACAAGAAGTGTGCTATCATCATCCACTTCTTGCCTAGCAACCTTCGCTTCATCCGCATCACTCTCCTTGCGCTTGAAACGATAATCTCTTAAGAAATTTCTAAGCTTTTGACAATTGTAACATCTCTTGGTACTTTTGTCGAGCGGCTTGTAGTTGTCTTGACTACCATCCTTGGAGGTTCCTTCTCCTCTTTTTCCTCTTGAATTTTGTGGATCTTTTCCACCAAAATTCTATAAATTCTTCTTATCTCTAGAAGACCATTTCCCTTTCGATATCTTATTCTTCTCATTGAAACGAGCTTGCAAAGTCACTTCCGCTTTTGCCATATCGTTTCCTCTTTCATCCATCCTTTGTTCATGAGATTCTAATGAACTTTGTAGTTCATCCTTCGTCATGGTCTTGAGATCCTTCGATTCTTCAATCGCAACAACAATGTTGTCGAATCTTGCCGTTAAAGAACGCAACACCTTTGACATAATATTTTCCTCCGAAACCGACTCACCGCAAGTCTTCATTTGATTCACCAAACGTGTCACACGCGTTATGTAATCGTTGACCGTTTCCTTCTCTTCCATTTGGAGTAAGTTAAACTGCCTCTTGTGAGTTTGTAACCTCACCACCTTCGCTTTGTCAACTCCCTCATATGCCTTCTCGAGTATATCCCAAGCTTTCTTCGCCGAGTCACAATCACCAACCTTTTCGAAGTTGTCTTCATCGATGCAAGAATGTATCAAGAAGAGAGCCTTGTAGTCTTTCTTCTTCTCTTCTTTGGGAGTGGCTTGTTGGGCAGTTGTAGCCTCTTCAACAAGAGGGGTAACACCGGTAGTAATCACATCGAGCACGTCTTGGTAGCCAAACAAAACTTTCATTTGTTTGCACCATTTGTTGTAGTTCTTTGAATCAAGAATGGGAAGATTGGTGGGGATCTTGTTGTTTGAAACGGACATTGCAGCGGAATAGGATCGGAACCAATGCTCTTGATGCCAAACGTTGGAACAAGCACAAAAGTTTGTATGTGAATTAATGGAGGTGATGGATAATTTTGGTGAAATTGGAGGATTGGAGAAGATGAAGTTTAGAGAGAATAGAGATTAATTGAGAGGGTAAAAAACTCATATGGCATTAACTCATTCAACATGTTACAAAATGTATATATAGTGCCTACTAACACTAAAAAAAGTAACAAATAAAAGCTAAACAAAACAACCTAAAAACAGAAGTATTTTTCTGGTTTTTCCTGCAGCATTCTGGCAGCTTTTCAAATAGCTTCCAATCATAGTTACATTGCATTTGACTTATATAACATCCAACAGGGATGAGTCATTTTTGGTGTTCTAGAAGCCCCAATACAATAGAGCATGTTTTAGACTATTAAATCAGGTTCTATGTATATACTTGAAACCATGAATTGTCTTGGATAATTTGCATATGTGATTGGATTTTGCTGGGTCTATGTAAACCTATAGTTGATACATAAATATTGTTTCTTTAAGATGAACATTTAAAAAGACATTGCTTATGTCTAGTGGACAAATCTTTCAGGGAATTTTTTTATCCCACTCCGCATGGTGAAAAATAATCTACAGAGTGGGATAAAAAATCACTATAAAAAATCCAAAGTTCCTCTTAAATTTTAAAGATATATTTTTGGTCGCACCTTGTCTTAACTCATAATGTTAACTGATCCGGAGATGCATCTCTGAAATATATATATAAATGAAGTCGAAATACACGATAAAATAGAATGAAGTGAAAATAAAATATAATCCATAATGAATCCAAAGTACAACTACTATAAACTATCACATATGCCAGACTATAGCTCCTCGTACTCCTTGGCCTCCTCTACCCCTGTCCTCCGATGCTGTCTCCAATACATCAGTGTCTCTCGTGCCTCCATCATAATGACATCTAAGACTTGCCTCACCTCAGACCCGTCGGGGAAGATACATCTGACAAAGTCTGCCTGCACAATCTCCATAATGCAACGACATCTAGGCAAGACATAATGAGCATGATCTAACTGTGTATGCTCATCCTCTAGTATCTTCTGATGAGTTGGCCTCTGTGGATCTCCTGAAGCAGACTGCACCATATACGAATGTGACACCCTGAAGAATCATCTAATGTACCCATCAACATAGCTCAAATCACTATCATCTATGGTACTTTGTACCTCCTCCGGTACAAAATGACTAAAATAATCATCACATGGCATCCATATTTTTATATGTCATAGCAGAAGGAGCAGAGACAACAGGGTGTCTAAGAATAGCCTAAGTGTAATCGAACTGTCCTATGACGCGCTTAGGCAGATGAGGAAATGTGAGACGTGAGTCGCAAGCCAACCATCCAAAGTATAACACTATATCAGTAAATGGTTGCGTCTCACGGTGATCAACATAGTTGTTAAAGTGCATATCCTCAGCAACCAAGCAATCAAGATATACTCTGAACGACTCTATCGTCTGATTCCCTCTGAGCGGGAAAAATGTAGAAGCACGCGACATATCCTTAATATAGATTGGTACACACGACCAACCAGAGATGCACAAAAAGTGCTGGAGGGTCCAAGCCGGAAAAGTGTTGGAAACACAAATCATCAGTAATGGCATTGCAAAAATATAATGTAAATAACACAAAAACATTAAAAGACCAATAACTATTTTTGTCGGTAGTGTGATGTTGCATGTGACCTACTTCATTTTCCATCTATAGCCTTCTAATAACTTCGAGTATAAGTAGATCGAACAAGCGACCTCCAATTTGTACTCATGGGTCCGCTCGAAGTCCTCAAAGTATCGTAGGTAGACGACATTCACATAAGTGGTACTCTTGTCCATAAAAATTACAGTGCCAACCAAAATATAGTAGGTATGCTATCATAGCATACACTATATGGAGCCACACCTGCTTGTCATCACCTCTAGCTTGTTATACTCTAAGGATCTCATATATGGGTTAACTAAGTGATAGATAACTAAGTGGTAGATAACTAGCCTGCTATACTCGAGATGATGCAATAAACATGACACGTCGTCGAGTGTGATAGACATCTCACTAAGTGGTAGATAAAATGACGAGGTATGGTTGTGTCATCTCTCCACAAATGCATTAAACATCTCGTGGTTGACTGTAACCCATCTGGTCTTACATAAGTCCTTCATCCCAGATAGGGACAAAGCAACCTGAAATCACTCATCATTCGGCTGAGGCAAGCCAATAATCTTGCACTCATGGTTAATAAACTTCAGCGGATCACGATCCTGTAGAAAAATAAATGTATGCCAAAAACTTGTAATATAATAATAAACATAGTTTAAAAATAATGAATTCAACTAATTTTACCTCTCGGTCCCAGATATGTTTGACAATATGATTCGGGTACATAGACAACATTGACAACTCTATAGGGCCTCCTCCAAATGCCTGAGGTGGAACTGGCTCATCAGCCTTAACATCATGAGATGACCCTGGCTCAAAATTCTCATCAATTGGAGGTGGCACTGGATCATCAGCATGAGGTCCCTCTGGTACCTGGGGTGGCACTTGTGCCTCAGGTGCCACCAGTGACTCGCGTCTGAATAGGTGAAACTTGTCTCCTGCGGAAGGATGCAGGCAGTGATGCACCAGTAGGTGACACTTGTCTCCTACGGGAAGAAGAAGATGGAGAAGCATGAGCCCCATAAGTTGATGCCTCCACATGAACTGGGCTAGAGTGAACAGAAGCCTCTGAAACCTGGCTCTTCTCCCTTTGGATTGGTGCATGTTATACAATCCTTCTATGCCTCACTCTGTTGTCTCTATCAGCCATAATGCTTGCAAGTAAACCAGACAATTAATACAAGCAACCCTATAAGCAAGAAAAGAAAAAAAAAACAGACTGCTAATTTACGGAGATGCATCTCTGGTTATTAGCAATCCAAACGTTGAAAAATTCTAAATATGCATAACCAGAATTTTCTGCAAATTTTTAGATCCATCAATGGAGGTAATGCAGACCACCAAACCCCAAAAATAATGGTTTGATCTTTAATTTTAACCATCAAACAAGTTTTAAAATATGTATAAACTATCACTCATGCAATTTCTACTCATTTCTTGCATAAATCATCAATTTATATTCATTAATGAAAAAACTCAAAAAGCTTTTCAAAAATATAAAACTTACAAATTGAGATTTAACTTCAGTGTTGAATGATGTATCTGGTGTACTTGATGTTGATGGAAGAACCTTTAAACTTGGTTGATTGATTTTGAAAGAATGTGAGTTGAGAGAGTTTGAGAATTTTTTGTGTGTGTTTCTTTAGAAATGAGGAAGGATAAGGTTTCTTGCGCGATATAGAGCCAATATTGTCCAGAGATGCATCTCTTAAATAATTATGCAGATGCATCTCCAGATGTTTTTAACGTTAAGTCTAAATTCCATTTACTCATGCTGCGTCCGAATATACATCTCTAGAATCTAGCGACATTTTAGTATTTTCACATGATGCGCTAGTAATATATAGGGTGCATTAAGAAATTCTCAATCTTTCACTTGAGATATAGTGCAATGGATAAAATGGTACTTATTGTGCCGAATTTTACAATAGGTTTGGATGTCTCTTCAAACTCAATGCCAACTTTTTGTTGGAAACCTTTATTAAAAAGTCTTGTTTTTCCTCTTTTAGTTGAGTCATTTGCATTGTACTTAGTTTTAAACACCCATTTTAAATATATCATGTTTTCTTGACTTTGACATGACACTAATGTTATGGTTTGATTAAACATTAGAGCCTTGAATTTTGTTTCAATGACTTATTTGCTTTTAGGCTTGAGAAGTGCCTTTTTGACATTTTTTGGTTCCTTTTCTTTTGTGCATTCTTTTCTTAACCCAACATAAATCACTGAATAAATCATTTATTGTGAGATATTTAATCCCTAAATATTTAAATTATTCATTTAAATTTTACTTAATTAGGGTTATTTAATTATGTTTTATAGTATGTTGTCTTAGTTAGTATTAAGCATACTAAATGCTCTCTCTTTTAGTTTTTACTTTATTCTTAAAAGCAGGAGTAGCCATAATGACATGTTTTGTCACCATAATATTACAAGGCAGAATGTCCATGAAGCTTTGAGCTAGAAAAAGTTAGATTAAATCATAAGTTTGAGAAAGGTAATTTTATGGAAAATATTGAAGGTGAGAAAAGTACACAAGAAGGGGGGTTGAATTGTGTTTTTTGTTTTCTTAGTTTGCATCTGATCAGAATTCAGAATCTAAACTGGTGTTCAGATTCTAGTTAATTCTTAGCAGTAGAATGTTAACAGAAGCAAATAAATAATAGCAGAAGACACAAAAATTTATATTGGTTCCTCTCCTAATTGAGAGTAGTTCAATCCCTTTACTTCACAAGAGATTTTCACTATAATCAAAAAATGATTACAATTGCTTATGCATTCTGCATAAGAATTTTACACTTGCTCAGACCCAAGGTCCAAGACTTCTGCTCAAGCTCCTTACTCGAGAATTCCTGCTCAGGTTCGACAAACCCAAGACTTCCTTGCTCAGACCCTCATCCTAAGACTTTTGCTTCAAGTCCCATGAAACGAGCCTCTCTGCTTGCACCCCTTAGGTCAAGACTTACTTCTCTGATTCCATGTAATGAGCATTCCTTCTCAAGCCCCTAGGCTCAAGACTTCTGCTCAAGGTTCCATGAAACGAGCCTCCACTTGCACCTCCCTGGTCAAGACTTACTACTCCAAATTTCATGAACTGAGCTATCTTGCTCAAGAAACATTGGCTCAAGAATTTCCTGCTGAATCAATTTGTAGATGTTTTTGATTGGCTGCATTTTATGGAAAAACATTGATGTATGTGTGAATGTCATGACTAATGTTATGACATACATAATGAGTGTACTGCAGGGTAAGTTTGGATAGCTAAGAGCAAAGCATGTTGGATGTCATGCTGGATGTTTTGACATCAAGCAGCTGACATCAAGGCGTGTGTTTTAGGTTTTGGTATATTGCATGAGGAAGCTCAGGTTATACTTCAGGAAACATTTTAGGAAGCTTGGTTATCTCAGGCGAAATTCCAGGCATGGTTGAGGATAACCTAGGACCAAACTGTTAGTGCACATCTTAATGAAAAGAGGTCTTAACTGGGTTAAACCTAATTTCTGCACTTAGCCCAAGATCTTTCTGCTGCTTATAAATAACAAAGTAGAAATCCTAATTAAAGATAGTTATTGGAAAGGGTTTTGGGCAGAGCTTTTGAGACAGAGAGTACAATGTCTTTGTGAGTGAAGAATTCAGTCTGTGTACTGTGATCTTCACGTGTGTGAGTGTGTCTCTTGATTGAAGCTGTGAAGCAAAATCAAGGTTTGTTTGAAGTGTGTCTTCAATTTTATTTGTAACTGAATTGGTTGATATCACTGTTGTGATTGAGGGAGAGTGAGTAGGTACTCAGGTCTAGTGTTAGGCTGAAGTGTCATTGGGTAGGTCTTAAGTGAAGAGTGCAAACTAGTTGTTTGACTCGGAATTAATTCTGCTGATAGTGAATTTCCTCCCTGGCTTGGTAGCCCCCAGATGTAGGTGTGATTTTCACTGAACTGGGTCAACAATTCTCTGTGTTATTTACTGCTTTCAATTACTGTTTATTGTTAAGTTCTGTAGTATGCTCAATAGTGGATGTCATAACATCCACTGTAACATCGACTGTTTGGTACCTCGAATTTCAATTGGCATCAGAGCAGGCACCCTGCCTATTATTTTCTGGGTAAAATCTAGGGAAGATAAATTATGGTACTATGGACAAGGATATAGGATTCACAAATAGACCACCAATTCTGGATGGTTCTAACTATGACTACTGGAAACCTCGCATGATAGCTTTCTTGAGGTCTCTGGATAGCAAGGCTTGGAGAGCAGCTAATTTAGGATGGGAACATCCAGTGAAAACAGATAAAGATGGAGCAATTATGCTAATCCCTGAAGAAGAGTGGAGCAAAGAGCAAGAAGCCTTGGCTCTTGGGAATTCTAAGGCCTTAAATGCTCTATTAAATGGAATAAACAAGAACATTTTCAGACTTGTACATCACTATGAACTGGCTAAAGAGGTTTGGGATACTCTCAAAACAACTCATGAAGGTACCTCTAAGGTCAAGATGACAAGATTACAAATGCTGACCACTAAGTTTGAAAATCTGAGAATGAAGGAGGATGCGACTATTCATGAATTCTACATGAATATTCTTGAAATTTCCAATACCTCAAGAGCCTTAGGAGAGAAGATGTCTGAAGAAAAGCTTGTGAGGAAGATTCTCAGATTATTTCCTAAGAGATTTGCCATGAAGGTTACTGCTATTGAAGAGGCTCAAGACATCAGCAACATGAAGGTTGATGAAATTATTGGCTCTCTACAAACCTTTGAGATGGGGATGTGTGAAACTGTTGAAAAGAAGAACAAAAGCATAGCTCTTGTGTCAAATACTGCAGAGGACTCAGATGAAGATAATGGTGGAAGTGATGAAAATCTGTCAGAAGCTATAGCTATGCTTGGAAGACAATTCAACAAACTAATTAAAAGAATAGATCAGAAGACCAAACCTAATGTCAAGAACATCTCCTCTGACATAAGAGATAAATATGAAAAGAAGCCCAACCAAGGTAAAGGAATTCAGTGCCATGAATGTGAAGGCTATGGTCACATTAGAGCTGAATGTCCCTCCTATCTCAAGAAGCAGAAGAAAGGCTTAACTGTCACCTGGTCAGATGGAGATTCTAAGAGTGGATCAGAAGAAGAGTCTGCAAAACATGTCACTGCACTAAATAGTGTATGTGTATCTGATGATGATTCTAGTGAAGACGAGCTGACCTTTGACGAGCTTGCATCTTCATATAAAAAGCTATGCATCAGAAGTGCAGAAGTATATCAACAAGGGGAGCAACAGAAGAAACTCATAAGGAAGTTGGAGGTTGAGAAAATAAAGCATCTTGCAACAATAGACTCACTCAAAAGTGAGGTCAGCTTGCTGAAATCTAAACTGGATCAAATGTCAAAATCCATAAGGATGCTAAACAATGGGACTGATACTTTAGAAGAAATTCTACAAAGTGGTCAGAAAGCAGGAAACATGTCTGTGCTAGGATTTGTTGATAAACAAGGACCCATCTTGGGGGACAAGAGGACAAAGCCTGAAAATCATAGGTCAAAACGGATGTCACGACCAATGTCTCAGCATCAGGGGAACAAAAGTATGAACCAGACCAAGAAAAAGTTTCAAAGGTGGAGGTGTTACTACTGTGGAAGATTTGAACACATTAAACCCTTCTGCTTCAGCTTACATGGATTTCCCATCCATCCTTATCAAGGCAAACCCAAACAGGGTGTCCATGTCAAGAAACAACATCAAGTTAGACCCAAAAAGGATGCCCCTGTCAAGGAACAATAATGGGTTGCCAAGGAGGTTGCTCTAATAGTTCATACCTCTCTAAGGATGCCAACCAAAGAAGACTGGTATTTTGACAGTGGCTGTTCTAGACATATGACTGGAATAGAGAACCTTTTGGTGAGCATCAAACCTCATTCCTCAAGTCATGTAACCTTTGGTGATGGAGCTAGAGGAGAAATCAAAGGTGCTGGAAAACTAGACTATCCCGGTGTTCCAGAACTAGATAATGTCATGTTGGTGAAAGGACTGACTATAAATCTTATCAGTATCAGTCAGCTCTGTAACCAAGGTCTCAGTGTCAAATTCACTAAGGGTGAATGTGTTGTCACCAATGGAGAAGATGAGGAAGTCATGAGGGGATCTAGAGCTAAGAATAATTGTTACTTATGGGAGCCTAAAAATAAATTCAATGTTTTGACCAAGGAAGAAAAGGAGGATCAACTGTGGCATAAAATAGGTAGTCATCTTCAAAGGATAAAGAAGACCATATCCAAGGAAGCAGTAAGAGAAACTCAAAAGTTAACTCTAGATGGAAGAACAAATTGTGGTAAATGTCAGGATGACAGGCAAGCCAAGACAGCACATCCCAAGAATGGACATCATAGAAATCTATATCTGTTATACTAGAAGTTGACAGAGTCCATGAAAGATAACCAGCATAAAGGGAAAAATGTCACTCAGGATGTTATGACATTATATTGTGACAATCTTAGTTCCATAAACTTGAATCCAATTCAGCCTAATGGAACCATGCATAGGGATAACGGACAACATTCTAGAGAAGGTTGTGTGAAGCTTGGGAACTCTGGGCTACAAATTGTTGGCATGGTTACAAGAGATCTCAAGGCCACTCAATTTGAAAATTCAAGAAGCAAGGTGGGAATGTGTCTTAATGAGGAGTTATAGCAATTAATGGTAATAGGGAATTGCAATTTGAAAATTAATCATTTGCTGATTGGTCAAAATATTGAGTTCCCTCCTCTGTTGCAACCATACCTCACTATTCCTCAGACCATCCTTCGCTCTCTGTCTACTCACCACCCTGTGACCTACCTTCAATCTCCACAAGTTATCTCTTCACACAGAACCATCACTATGTCTTCTAAGCGTGATACTGCTAATGCTCATCACATGAGCATCTCTCTGGATGATGTCCTTGATATCGTTCCTCTCAATATGGTTTCTGGAAATGCTAGTGAAGCCCCAAATTCTGCTCCTCCACATGTAAAACAAGCCTCTAAAGGTAAAACCCCTGAATCTTCTACTGACAACATTAATAGAATGGAAGGCTCTACCTACGTGGACCGGTCTATTAGGGAACTGGTCACCAAGATCCTCTATGGAGGTCTCAATGTGCATGGGATCACCACCCCTCTGTCTCGGGTTGATCCATATCCAATCCCTAGTGAGAACACTGAAGATAATACTAAGTTTCCCTCTACTGATACTAACTCTAACACGGAGAACCTGGAGAAGCTTGTCAGCTCTGTGGTACATGAGGAAGGTAATGATGCTGGCCAAAAATGATGATGAAGCCAATAATACTGATAATGATGATGACATGAATGATGCTCCCAACAATGGTATTGATGTGCCATCAGATGATGAGCTCATCAAGAATGCTGCTCCTGGAATTGCCAAGAGACTTGTCACCAGGAAAGGAAAAGTTGTGGTTGAAGAATCCCCTCTCAAAAGTCAAAAGAAGAGAACTCCTGTTGGCTCCCCCAAGACATGGAGCAAGGTGACTAGTGCATCCAAGAAAAGAAAAGTTACCGGTAAAAACTCTGAGTCTGATGAGGATGTTGTGAAAGATATTCCTGACATATCCCATGTAAAGAAATCCTCTACTAAGAAATCTTCTAAACTTGTGCCAGCTGCCCTTCTGGACAACATCTCTTTTCATACTATTAACAGTGTGACCAAATGGAGATATGTCTATCAAAGGAGAATTGCTCTTGAAAGAGAATTGGGAAAGGATGCCTTGGAAATCAATGAGGTAATGGACCTAATCAACAAGGCTGGTTTGTTTAAGACAGTCACTGGGTTCTCCAAATGCTATGAAGGACTGGTGAAAGAGTTCATCATAAACATACCTAGTTCGATCACAAATAGGACCAGCAAAGAATACATGAAGGTGTTTGTTAGAGGGAATTGTGTGAAGTTCTCTCCTTCTGTGATCAACAGATGTTTGGGACGTGCAAATAGTGGTGAGGAAGAATTGTCTGCCTCAGATAACCAGGTTTGCAAGATCATCACTGCAAATCAAGTCAAGACATGGTCATCAAAAGGGAAGCTATATGCAGGACAACTCAGTGTAAAATATGCCATTCTGCACAGAATTGGAGCTGCAAATTGGGTGTCTACCAACCATACATCCACCATCACTGTCGGGATTGGCAAGTTCATTCATGCTGTAGGTACCAAAGTCAACTTTGATTTTGGCCGGTACATTTTTTATCAGATTATTAAGCACTATACTTCTAGTGTTATCAAGTAGCCCATTGCTTTTCCCTCGCTTATTTGTGAGATTATCTTAAATCAATACCCTGGGATTCTATACTCTAGTGATGCTGCTAGCAAGAGAGAGACTGCTCTGTCTCTTCACTTCAAACTCTTTGATGGGAGACATGTCCCAGATATTGTTTTGACTTCTGATGAGAAGGCCAATATCTCTAAA
Organism: Lathyrus sativus; assembly: GCA_963859935.3. Taxonomy (NCBI): domain Eukaryota; kingdom Viridiplantae; phylum Streptophyta; class Magnoliopsida; order Fabales; family Fabaceae; genus Lathyrus; species Lathyrus sativus. The sequence goes on from OZ012740.1 coordinate 391,612,188, forward strand.
GAAATGATCATTGCTAAATTAAAAGAAACTTGTAGGGAATTGGGGGAAGCTATCAATACTACCACTGTAAGAAAGATCAAGCTAGAGTCTTTCATTCAAAGTCTTGAAAGAGATGCATATAATATCGATAGTGAGGCTGTATCAGGGGAAGAATCTGGAAATAAAGATGAAGATGTCTCAACTAATATTGAGGAGGTTGGATCCAGTTCTTCTGAGGAGGAAGATTAAATTGTCTGCCTTGATGGTTTGCTAGTGGCTTGTTGGTGCTGATGGTCTGGCTAGTTTTCTTTTTGCTTAAGATTTTTTCTTTTTGTGTTTGCCTTGATAGCATGGGATATTTGTTTTGCTCTTCATGAGCTTTGTGTTGTAATAACCCTCTAACTCTGTCCCTCTAACCTTATTTGATCTATACTATTTGTTTAGTTATGATCTTAATTTGTGGCTAAAAAGGGGGAGAAATAGGTGGTATCAGCAGGTTGTGGTGTGTTGTGTGCTTCACAGGTGGAAGAGGAGTATGCTGTTGTGCATGTTCCCACATGTTTGCACTGAGTAGCACTTAGCAGGTTTGCAAATGCAGGTTTGAAGATGTAGTATGTTGTGTGTACTACAGCTCCTTGCTACTGTATATGTGTGACTGCAGGTTGTGCAGGTTATGTTTGGCTGATGTTATGTGCATCCGTTGAGGGGGAGTAACACAGGATGTAGCAGGTGGTTTTATTAGTTTTGCTGTGGAACAGGTGTGATTCAGGATGTCATCCTGGATGTCTTGACATCTATAATCCAGATCAGTCTGGATTAATGTGTATGAACAGGTTGATCCTGAGTGGATGAAAGCTGATGTTGTTTGTAGATGACTCTGATATGGTACTGCAGCATGTGTGTGTGTGTTAATTGGTAGTTTTAGCTAGTAACTTTCCTGCATGATTAGATACATGTTATGAACTTTTCTGCTGTTTGTTCTCTGGTATGATGACTGAGTGTTTTAGCCAAAAATTTGCCAAAGGGGGAGTTTGTAGATGTTTTTGATTGGCTGCATTTTGTGGCAAAACATTGATGTATGTTTGAATGTCATGACTGATGTTATGACATACATAATGAGTGTACTACAGGGTAAGTTTGGATAGCTAAGAGCAAAGTATGTTGGATGTCATGTTGCATGTTATGACATCAAGCAGCTGACATTAGGACGTGTGTTTTAGGTTCTGGTATATTGCATGAGGAAGCTCAGGCTATACTTCAGGAAACATTTTAGAAAGTTTGGTTATCTCAGGTGAAATGCCAGACATGGCTAAGGATATCCTAGGACCAAATTGTTAGTGCGCAACTTAATGAAACGAGGTCTTAACTGGGTTAAACCTAATTTCAGCACTTAGGCCGAAGATCTTTCTGCTGCTTATAAATAACAAAGTAGCAATCCTAATTGAAGACAATTCTTGGCAAGGGTTTTGGGCAGAGCTTTTGAGACAAAGAATATAGTGTCTTTGTGAGTGAAAAATTCAGTCTGTGTACTGTGATCTTCACGTGTGTGATTGTGTCTTAGGATACTTGTGAGCCAAGCAATTATCTCTTGGATGATAGCATTGGACTAGTGTGTTCTGAGCTGTACTCTATGTGTGTCACTCTAAGATTTTAAGCATGAGTGTTGTGTCTCTTGAGTTGAAGTTGTGAAGCAAAATCAAGGTTTGTTTGAAGTGTGTCTTCAATTTTATTTGTAACTAAATTAGTTGATATCACTGTTGTGATTGAGGGGGAATGAGTAGGTACTCAGGTCTAGTGTTAGGCTGAAGTGTCCTTGGGTAGGTCTTAAGTGAAGAGTGCAAACTGGTTGTTTGACTCTGAATTAATTCTACTGATAGTGAATTTCCTCCCTGGCTTGGTAACCCCCAAATATAGGTGTGATTTGCACTGAACTGGGTCAACAATTCTCTGTGTTATTTACTGATTTCAATTCTTGTTTATTGTTAAGTTATGTAGTCTGCTCAGTAGTGGATGTCATAACATCCATTGTAACATCGACTGTTTGGTACCTAGAATTTCACAATCTACTTGATTAAAACTTTCACTGCTCAAGCACATAGCAAGAGACTTACATGGCTTAAGTATCTTGGCTCGAGACTTCCTTGCTTGTATCCCAATGATACAAGACTTCTGCTCGATCAATCCACTTGATTGAGACTTTCACACCTTAAACATATAGTAAGAGACTTACGTGGCTCAAGAATCTTGGCTCGAGACTTCCTTGCTTACATCCCAATGATATAAGACTTTTATCTAAAATATTGAACAAGCTCATCAGAATAGAGAACAAGGTATACATGATACAACTATCAGAGGTACGAGAAATCACCATAACAAAGACCTAAAGTTCTTAATATTTATAAGATATTCAATGTATAAGAAATATTAAGGCTTTTACAATTACAACCTACATTAGAAAAATATGCATATACATTGAGTTGATAATTGCTAATCTTGTTACTCCTTCTTCTGGTTGATCATTGTTAAAGATTCAGTTTAAACCTTTAGCCATATTTATAGCCTTTTTAGAAACTAGTCGTTCAGGAGGTAACTTGATCAAGAGTCTTTGTTGTTACTCCATAGTACAAGAGCCGTTGAAAATAGATACACCAGAAGATCTTAATCCAATGTGTAATATGCTTAACCTTTGAGTCTTTAAGAGATTATGTACTATTAGAGCCGTTGAGAGTAGATATCTATAAAGCATCTCATCTTTTCTTGAGCCTTGAAATTTGTAGACTCTAGCTGAAAAATTGATTTGACAATACAACTTTCTTTCTGCAACATAGACAACTTCTGCTTTATCACCAATTCTGAATGGTAACAGAAGACAATTTGCATTCATTAAGTGTAGAGATAATAATGTTTCTTCTTCTGATGTTGAGACCTTCAGCTTCAGAGTCTTCGCCAGACATCACTTAGCAAGTGTTCTTCAGATTCTGCCACCAGAAGCTAGCAATGCAGCAACTCTCAAAGTGTGCTTAATGTAGAACAAGTTGTGATAATAATATTTACACGTATAAGAACCTACGCACATGTAATACACATCAAATAAACCATTTTCTTTGAATACTTTATTATCATCAAAACCCAAGGAGAATACGTCATGAATAAATCTTGTTCTAACAAAAATCATAGGCAAATCATTTAGTGATGAGTAGTATAGGCTAAGAGATAAAGTGAACGCTAGAAAATAAAACACTACAAAAGTTGTTGCAATGCTGCCACAGGCTGCCCTTTAGTTGAAGAAGGTCTGTTACAAGTTGTATTGTCTCCCATGCGCTTGCACCTCCCTAGTACCTGTACTAGAAGGTAAGGGAGTAAGAATTATTCCTTGGGTTGAAACCAATGTCAAAATTACAAGTCTCACTACCCAATGAAAGAGATAACACACGAGCTAAAGAGTTATTATTAATGGAGTTGCATTGGCAATGGAAAAGGAGTTTGAAAATTTAGAGAAGAAATAAATAACAAGGAAGAAGGAAGAACCATAGTTTTTCACATCTCTGCCCCTATCAGTTCTAAATGAGTATAACATTGGGACTAGTGGCACCATAAGTCTCTTACTGGTTGAAATCTGCAAGTGGTTAATGTAGAACTATATGCTTGCAGATAATCAGGAAATGATCAAAGCTAAGAAAGATATGTTTATCCCTGATAATGTCATGGTTTTGATGATAATAACATATGAAAAAATTGAAGTAGTTAATGACAACACCTAAAGTTTTAACAACTCTTGAAGAGATCTTGATGATAAAACATAAAGACAAGAAAATACTAAAGCTAGTTCAAGCGGTCAAAGATACTTGAAATGGTTGATCAAGATATTACTGTGAATAAAGTTAAATAATTATGGTTTTATGATCACCAGTAATATCCTCTAATGATATCATCTGACTTGAAGATATCTCAAGTATCACCAACAATAAGATTCAAGAGAAGTGGTTATATGATTGGTATATTTGGAAAAAGTACTTGAAGCTTCAAAGTACGAAAGAGATGAAGTGTGAAAGCTTGTCTGGTCATGTCTGTCTAAGTGATTGGTGTTTTGTAAAAACGCAAGGATGTTTTTGGAGGCATTATGACTAAAACACACACATACACGCACTAAAAACTATTTTAAAAGCCTTATCTTTTTCAACTAAAATCACCCAAAATGTTTTTATAGCCTAGCCAGATGAATTAGGAACTGGCACATTGATTAGGACAAGATTTTGAATTGTCTAATCAATTAGAAAAAAATACCTAATTAATTAGATAAGGGTGCATCGAGTCTATAATTGATTATGATAGTATGTTAATGAATGGTAACGACCCTATATCAAAATCTACCAATTTGCGCATCAATAATATATTATTGCATGTTCCTAATCGATTAGATAATTAATTTTTCCTATGGATAGTTTCCTTAATTGAACCATTAATTGGTCTATAAATAGAGGATTTCCCATTCATTTCATCAAGAAAATGTGAAATATATCACCCTCTCTCTCTCTCTCTCTCTCTCTCTCTCTATTTATCTATCTATCTATCTATCTATCTATCTATCTATCTATCTATCTATCTATCTATCTATCTATCTATCTATCTATCTATCTATCTATCTATCTATCTATCTATCTATCTATCTATCTATCTATCTATCTATCTATCTATCTATCTATCTCTAAATTATTTCCCTTTTCTCACATATTTAACGAGAAGGATCCTTTGCACGGTCCTATCCTCGTATATGGGAAATAACTAACTGGGAGTCCATTCCCAATTTGATGTCCTTTGCCCCCATTTCCTCCATGAATGTGATTCCGGCTATGATGACTTTATACTTAATTAGTTATTGGTGGCCGAGAAATCGAATCTCAGGGACATTTCCATAACTAAATCAATGTTGTTTTCAAAAATTACACTCACACCATTTCCTCAGCTATTAGATAAGCCATTTGTGAATACCATCAAAGTATGGTCTGTCTCTAGAGGCACGAGGATCATCTCGACCAGGAAGTCAACAAACAATTAGGCTTTTAATAATTTCCTTACTTCGATGCATACTTCTAACTCAGGTAACTCGATGGCCCACTTCGGCAAACACGTGGCTAAATTTGGGTGGTATAACACCTTCTTTAGAGGTAAATTCGTCTGAACCACTATGTAATACACGAGAAAGTATTGTTGGAGCTTGCGAGACACTATTACTAATGACAAGACTTCCCTCTCTATCTTTTGGTACCTTGTTTCTGTCTCTGTTAGGGCCTTCGAGATGAAGTATACATGACCCAGGATTGCGTCAGATTCTCTAATCAAGACGGGGCTTACCAACTCTTCAGCAACAGCAAGGTAAAGATACAAGACTTCCCCTCAAAGTGGTCGAGAAAACACTTAGGGCGTGGCTAAGGTCCTTTTCAAAGATTCAAACACTCATTTTACGAAGTATTTGAACTCATTTGAACATGACTCCGCACTTGTCAGGGTGTTCCCCAATTCCTCCATCTATTAAATAAAAGCTTAGGAACTTTCCGACCCTTACCCTAAAAGTGAATTTCTCTAGGTTTTACAGTGTATCTTATCGATAGACCTTCGCGAATACATGTTGAAGGTGTTGAGTGTAAATCTCTTCCCAATCAGACTTTACGATCATGTTATCCATGCACATTTCCATTTCTTCCCTAATTTCTCCTTCAAAGATCTTGTCTATCATTCTTTGATAGGTCGTACAGACATTCTTTAGCCCGAAAGGCACGAAGGTTTTGAGTGTGAATCTCCTCCCTATCAGACTTTACGATCATGTCGTCCATGTACACTTTAGACACTTCCCCGATTTTTCCTTCAAATATCTTCTTTATCATTATCTGATAGGTTGCACTGACATTCTTTAGCCTGAAGAGCATGATGTTATACTGATAATTAGCATGTTTGGTCATGAAGTGTAATATCCTATATCCCCGTAAATACTTTATTCGTTGTTAGTTGAGACCAACTAAGTTCCTATATGCTCTACTTCTTATGATTTGGGACAAATAGAGTAATTAGTGAACTCACATGAGCTTAATTCTTATTCATTTAATTTATCTTTGTTAATTTATAAAATAAATGAACCTTTTTGTCAACATTAATGAAAGGCCAATTACTCTATAGAAGAAATATCTCTTCATAATATATTTTCTTATATCCTTCCTTTCCAACTTTACCTTTGTTGAAAAAAATATTAAAAAGAATATATTTTCCTTCTTCTATCTTACTAACCACACATTTGTCTTTGGCTAGTAAGAGAATAGTAGAGTAAGAGAGTATAAAAGGAAAAAAGGTGGACGAGAAAGAAAAAGTGAAAGAAGAATAGAAGAAGAGAATAAAAAGGAAGAATCTTGGTAATGGAATAAATAACTTGATTCATCATCATCATCTCATCTCAAATGTCCATTCATATTCATCTTCTAAGGTGGGTTCTATATAGTTTAGCTTTTGCAGAAGGAATTTAATGGATTAGAAAACTTAGGGTCTATGTGGTTTTCTCTAATCATAGAAATTGATGATGATACATGTTTTTACATGTTGTTATATACTTACTTGTGACAATTCATGTTGGTTAATGTTGTTTGGTGTAAAACCTTACCATGATTAGCGTTATTGTAATAAACCATGGTATTATGTTGTGTTGATGTGGATTGTTGTGTTATGTTCTTGTTTGTTGAAGTTATGGCTCATAATTACATGAATTTGTGTTGGTCTATGAATTTGAATGGTTTAGTATTGTTAAAGTTGGAAGATGATGTGTTTAGAAGTGGTATTTTTTAATAAAAAGCATGGACCAATTTATTGAAATGTAGAGAAACCCATGAACAATCAATTTGTCCGTCATGAAATTGTGAAGAAGTTGAAAAGTACCGGTGTCAATCGATTGACACCCAGAACCAATCGATTGGTCCTGTTGATTTTGGTGAAAAATGATGGACAAAAGCAAATGCCAAACGGTTGGTCCTTACCAGCAATCGATTGGTTCACTTGTGTTTTGTCAAAAACACTTGTTTGATAATTCTAAGCTATCATAGTTATCTTATAACTTATACTATGATATGTATGTATTGAATTAATAACAATTGATAAAAGTCTATGAATATGAATATGCTTTAACCTAGGATCTTGATTAGGTTAGAATGTTATAAAGATGACATAAGGTATGAACAAGATTTAGATGGTTACATTGTGAGGGATACTTTGTATTTTGAATGATGTCAAAACTATGATAATGTAGCGTTAATGTATATTGGATGGTATCCTCTTGCATAACCAACCCCCGTATCCAAATCTCTCTTTTTAGCTTTTCACTTGTGTGGGTTTTATTCTACCTTTTCCCTTTTCACTTTAGAAACAATAAATTTTGATGGCGACTCTTGCTTTTTAAGTTAGGTTAATCAATAGCTTAATCTCAATAATTTTTCTCGTTGCGACAGACCAAGCCATTTTTCAACGTCCGAAGGGAATTGGGAATATTTGATGTCTCAAATATTTCCTAAGTATGAATTGTGCATGCACTTTATATATATTATTTCTATAACTTGCAATAATTTCTATTACCTAAGAGTACATCCTTCATCAATTCATTAGCAGGGTACCATCAATCCACTTCTCTCTCTTCTTTTATTAGCCTTTTAGTTATTGCATACTTCTTGTGTTCCAAATAATTCATATTCTTGATGTTTGAAATAGTTCATGATTATTCACTTCCAACAATTTCTATTGATGTATGTCAATCATATGCTTATAGTGATGTTGTGTTATTTCATGAAAATGCTTGAAATATATTCTTGGTGCATGTGACTTGCTATCTATTCTTGCATGAATTATGGTTGAACATATTTTGATGTTAATAAAACTCTTATTGTGTGTCATTGTTATAGTTACATCTATGTTTTGTGTTTGAGTGGTGATGAATTTGTATCGCCTTACTAAAGCACATGCGTGTGCAGCATTTTAGAATCACCAAAGACATATGTCACGTAATCATGTCACTTTTTAGCAACCTCAATGGTTTTAATTGCGTTGTATCTCTCATGTTTCATGTTTGTTTTTATATTATTTGGCATAAATAAGTGGCAATTATGTTCTATCGCTGCTAGGATTTCATGTATTTATCATTAAGCATATTCTATCTCAACGTGAGTAACATTCTCTGTGAGTATTATCATGTTGATACTCTTATCTTTGCAAATTGCCTTCGTGTAGTATTTTTGTTTGTATGTGATTTAAGATACTTCTCGTAGTTTGATTAACTCAAATTTGTAAGTGTAAGCTATTGTTTAACTTAACTCAAAATGCAAGAGCCACCACCATACTTTTATTTTATCCAAAAGGAAAGAAAAAAGAGTGAACAAAACCTAAGCAAGTTCTAAGGCAAGAACAAATGAGCAGAGACTCGGTAAGGGGGTTGATTACGCTAAGGAAAGGTGTTAGCACCCAAAACATCTATAGTACTCTATAGGAACCCTTTGAAAAATCTACGCTTTTTGGTTTGGAAATGTTTGCTTGAAATGAGATTGAGGATATGAGAAGAGAAGTATTTTTTAAGATTTTTGTGTTTGGAGAGACTTGTCGCCTCATACCTACGTATCCACAAAGTGCAATATAGGATCAAAACCCCGTAGTACGTGGTACAAATAACAAAATAGGTTTTTTATGGTTGATTTTAAATGAAAAGACAACTCATCATTTCTAAGCGAATAATTCCGCTTAAAGAGATGACTCATGTCTAAACTTATGGAAAAGTTTTAAAAGAAAAAGTGCATAACGCACAAAAGGTTTAAATAAGTTTAAATGTTTTTTGTGTCTTTTTAAAAAGAGTCAAAGTATGATTAACATTGATTGACATTTATAAAAGAAAAGGAAGTTTGAAAAAGCACTTGACATAAGTCAAGATTTTATTGTAAAAGAGGTTTAATTCTGAAAACAAGAAAGGTTTTAAAAAATGGAGAATATTTTGAAAATTAAAGAAGAGGTGGAGATAAAGTGACTATCCTAAAGCTTAAAGTAAAAAGCTAAGGATAATAACAATCTAACCACACAAGCAAGCTTCATAACATAAGCATCCATTCCTTTAGATTAGGCATTGATCAATATAGGTCTTCAAAGAAGAACTTCAAGTACCCAAACATCCAAAGTTTACCATCATAAACTTCCAAGCATAGGTTAAACTCCTAATTCTAGGTCCAAAACTCCATGTCCAATGCAAAGGATAGTAACCATAGTCCACCATTAAGAAAATAAGTTTTTTAGGGGTTTAAGCCTTTATTAATGTTTTTGGTCCAAATGGACAAAAGAAAAAAATGGCGGAAGTATAAACAATAATATGTTATGAGATAATAATAATGGAGCATAAAAATAAAAGAGAGTTACGGAGTTAGTGAGTTAGTGATTAGTTGTAAGAACAAATGATTAGCGATGGTTAAATAATAAACTCAGGCCAAGGTTAATGAAGACTCATTGGAGGATTGGTAAAATCAAAGCCTCCTAATAATAAGTTTCATAAGTGATGGACCCAAGACAAATAATCAATCATACTTGGACTTTCAAACATAAGTTTGAGCCACAAATGATCATTTTCTAGTACGGGATAATTTAGCGCTATGTTAAGCAATCGTATATGGGCTTATGTAGAAGCCACAACTATCTGAGGCCGGTCAATAAAAATGTTTGTACTGGTAAATTGATTAACCATTTGTATGTGCAGATGTGTTAATCGATTAACACAGTGAAAACGTGTGAAAAATGGCCTTTTAATGTGTTGTCTTAGCTCTGGCTCGAGTTTTTTTAACTTGTCAAAGAAGGCATGAAAATAAACACATGAACCTTTAAGTCTCTTGAGTATTAGTCAATCAAATATTGGGAAACTCTTAATCAAATGATTTTAATTTCTTGCAGATCAACTTTGACTTTGTTCATATGAAATTTATTCAAGCTGAGGGACTGTTGATTGGTGTTCTTGATCCACTCCTCTTCCAGAAAAAGAGTTAGTAAAGAAAATACAAACATATTTTTGGTATTTTGATTAAAGGTTAGTAAACATGAATATACAAATAATAGTAAACAAGAAACACACAGATGCTCAGTAATCTCTACAAGGCATAAACCAAAAGATGAGAGGGATAGAGGAACCAAAGTATGATCTTGTTTGTGATGCAAAGATGCAAATGAGATGTGGGAAATCTTAAGGGTAAAAATTAGGGTAATACAAATCTCTCTCTCTCTCTCTCTCTCTCTCTCTCTCTCTCTCTCTCTCTCTATATATATATATATATATATATATATATATATATATATATATATATATATATATATATATATATATATATATATATATATATATATATATATATATATATATATATATATATATATATATATATATATATATATATATATATATATATATATATATATATATATATATATATATATATATATATATATATATATATATATATATATATATATATATATATATATATATATATATATATATATATATATATATATATATATATATATATATATATATATATATATATATATATATATATATATATATATATATATATATATATATATATATATATATATATATATATATATATATATATATATATATATATATATATATATATATATATATATATATATATATATATATATATATATATATATATATATATATATATATATATATATATATATATATTTATATATATATATTAATTATTGTACTTGCAAGTTATCGAATCTTTGTTGTTTGAATCAATTCATTTGGAAATCAAATTTTTTTATTACATTTTGAATTACAATTTATTGATATAATAATAATCAATTTGATTGTGATTAGTTTTAACATCGTCAAGTCAAATAAAATTTTCAAGCATTATAGATGGCACTCAAGGTGTTCGATAAATTGTTTTAATAGTTTTGAATTGAATTTTGATAATTGGAAATAAGCTCTACACATAACTTAACATTTAATTGTGTGTGAATTAATTGTTGTTGGATAATTTGTTCTCATTATCATCCAGTTGGTTTACGTTACACATATTAGAGATTTTCGATAGTAGGTTCGGTTAGACGATTCCATTCAGGTTGTTTCCGCTGTGCCATAAAACTTTTGAAAAACCATTCTTGCCAGTAGTTAAATTTTTTAATTTGTGATATATTCACCATCTCTAGATAGAATCCTATCGTCTAAGAAGTGGTATCACAAGCTCCGATTAGTTTCGTGCTTAAGATTTACTTTTTAGAAGAATGGCTACCGAACCTAAGGGAGCGTTCAATAGAGCACCAATTTTTACTTGCGAAAATTATGGCTATTGGAAAGCTTGTATGCGTATTCATATCAACTCCTTTGATAGAGGTATATAGGATGCCATTAAAAACGGTCCGAACGAAATAACCATGACCAATAACGGTGTAGCAGTACCTAAACTAGAAAATATTCTCACATCTGCTTTAGGTGCTGATGAGTATTATCGTGTTTCTCATTATAAGAACACCAATGCTATGTGGGATGCATTAGACGTTTCCCATGAGGGTACTAATGATGTCAAAAAAAATATGATGAACATATCAAATCAAGAGTTTGAATTGTTTCGTATTGAGCATCGTGAAACCATTGCGGACATGTAAAAACGATTCACACATCTTATATATTGATTAAATGTGCTAGGTAAGCCTATTTCCAATGAGATTTACACTAACAAGGTTTTGCGATGTCTTAATAGGGAATGAAATCCCAAAGGCACCACCGTCAAGGAGGAAAATGATCTTCCTCACAACTTTGTTCGGCAAATTAGAAGAGCATGAGAAATAACTCACTTGCTTAGAAAAATATGAAAAAGAGTAAGAAAATAAAGTGAATAAGGAGAAAGGAAAAGAAAAGGAAGAAGGGAATAAGTTAATAGCTCTAAAGACTTCTAACTCAAGGTCTACATATTATGAGCTAAGTGATAGTGAAAGTGAAGATGACAAGGATTTCTATAAGGAGGGTATGAGATTATTTTTCAAACAATACAAGTATATTAAGAGGAATGGAGTTAGACACCCCAATAAGAACATAGCCAAATTTAGAAGGTTAACAAAATCCTCAAAGGATGTTGAGGATATGGAGATTAAGTTTAGAATATCTTGTTATCATTATGGTGAAGTTGGTCATTATAGACCGGAATCCCCTATGAGTAAAAATGACAAAGAAAATAATCATCACAATAAATTAAGCAAATCTAGGAAAGCTTATGTCGCGTGGGAAAATGCAAGTGACTCCTCTAGTGATGAACACACAATGTCAAACGTTGAATCAGCTCGAATTTGCCTTATGGAAAATAGAAAGAAAAAGAAAAATGTAAGTCCCTCTAACCTTAAGTCTATTAATGATTTATCCTACTCTAAAATATAAAAAACCTTTGAAAATATTCATAGAGAGGCCTTAAGAGCTTCCAACAAGTCAGCTTCACATGAAAAGGTCATTTTAAATTTAGAAGCTAAAGTGTTAGAATCCAAAAGGAAATTTGGAGCTATTAAAAAATCTATGATAGATATTCAAAGTGACAAGAATGAGGATATAAAACCTCCTAGGTTTGGTTGTGAACATTGTCATAATAGACAAGAAGAAGTAAAATCTCTTCAAGTCAAGTTAGATGATGCATTACAACCTGAGATTGATTTTGCTATTGATCCTTTAAAGATTGAAAAACCTTTGAACCATTCTAAAAAGAAACATAAATATATGCATAAGGATTCCAATAGCAAGGACAAATCTCATAAAAACCTATCTTGTCATTATTGTTGCAAATATGGGTATACCATTGAAAAGTGCAAATTTAGGAAACTATTTGTTCCTAAAGGAGCTATTCAATGGTTGCCTAAGTGCAACTTCAATTTCACTCACTCTCAAGGACCCAATGAAAATTGGATACCTATTTCCTTTGTTCAAATTTTCAGATTGAATGTCTTGACTCTACAAAAATGATGTGGTATCTTGATAGTGGATGTTCAAGGCACATGACGAGTTACATATCTCTCTCCATGGACTTTGTGTCAAGGAAAAAGGGGTTTGTCACTAATGAAGATAATAAAAAAGGAGCTATAGTTGGAAAAGGTGGTGTAGGTAATCCCTCATCTACTACTACCTCCGATGTTGTGATAGTCGATGGTCTTAAACATAACCTTCTAAACATTAGCCAACTGTGTGACAAGGGTTTTAAAATCACTTTTACAAATACTTGTTGTTTGTTTGTGCATGATGAAAAGAAGGAATGTATGTTTAAGAGCGTGAGGGTTAATACTACTTATATGCATAACCTAAATGAGGTATCCCTGGATGGAACTAAGTGTCTAGCTACCATGCATGAAAACTTTTGGTTATGGAATAGACGCCTAACTCATCTTAACTTCGACTTATTAGGGAGTTAAAATACTTCCTTGGTCTTCAAATAAAACAAATGAATGAAGGCACATTTTTATGTCAAATATTGCAAAGACTTGCTAAAGAGATTTGGAATGGAAGATGCAAAGTCTACTGATACTCCGATGGCTACAAATGGTAACCTTGAAAGGGATGAAAATGGTAAGGACGTAGATGTAAATAAATATGTAGGTATGATTGGCTCTCTTCTATATCCCACTGCATCTAGGTCTGATATCATGTTTAACATGTGTATGTGCCCTCGATATCAATCGGCTCCTAAAGAATCTCACTTGAAAGCCGTAAAATGTATTCTTAGGTATCTTCGTGGTACTTATCATTACAGGTTGTGGTATTCTAAGGGAAGCAATTGTAACTTGGTTGGTTATACCGATTCCGATTTTGATGGTTGCAAATCAGATAGGAGGAGTAATAGTGGAACTTGCCACATGTTTACAAATGCCTTAGTAAGTTGGCATAGAAAGAAACAAGTTTTTGTTGCTTTGTCAACCGCTGAGGCAGAATATGTTGCAGTCGGTAGATGTTGTGTGCAAATTTTGTGGCTTAAACAACAATTACTTGATTTTGATATAAAACTACAACATATTCCTATTATGTGCAACAACACTAGTGCTATAAACTTGACCAAAAATTCAGTGCTATACTCTCACACTAAGCACATTGATATTTGTCATTATTTCCTATGTGGCCATGTTGAAAAAGGTGATGTCGTTTTGAGCATATTGATAGTAAATATCAACTTGCTGACATTTTTACAAAACCTCTTGCGACCGAGCCATTTTTCAACATCTGAATGGAATTAGGGATACTTGATATCTCAAATCTTACCTAAGTATGAATTGTGCATGCACTTTATATACTATTTCTATGACTTAAAATGTAAGTTCTATTACCTAAGAGTGCATTCTTCATCAATTTATTAGCGAGGTACCATCGTTCCACTTCTCTCTTCTTTTTATAAGCTTTTTAGTTATTGCATATTGCTTATGTTCCAAATCATTGATATTATTGATGTTTGAAATAGTTTATGATTATTCACTTATAACAATTTCTATTGATGTATGTTAATCATATGCTTATAATGATGTTGTGCCATTTCATGAAAATGCTTGAAATATATTCTTAGTGTGTGTGGCTTGCTATTTATTCTTGTATGAATTGTGGTTGAACATGTTATGATGCTAATAAAACTCTTGTTGTGTGTCATTGTTATGGTTACATCTCTATTTTTAGTTTGAGTGGTGATGATTTGTATCGCCTTGCTAGAGCACATGTGTGTGCAATATTTCGGGAGCACCAAGGGCATATGTCACATAATTGTGTCGCTTTTGTAGTAACCTCAAGGGTTTTAATCGTGTTGTATCTCTCATGTTTCATGTTTGTTTTATGTTATTCGACATAAGTAAGTGACAATTGTGTTCTATTGTTGCTTGGATTGCTTGTATTTATCATTAATAAAATTCTATCTCAATATGAGTATCATTTTATGTGAGTGCTATCATGTTGGTACTTTTATCTTTGAAAATTGCATATTATTTTCATTTGTATGTGATTTAAGATACTTCTCATAGTTTGCTTGTCCTCTTTTTGATGTTGTCAAAGGGGGAGAAGTATATAAGATGAAGTTGATGCACATATTGAGGGGGAGTCTTCATGAATACAACAACATCGTGAAACACATAATCTCATGTTTTTCCATCATCAAAAATAGGGAGTATGTGAGTGCTACTTTGAATTTTGAATGATGTCAAAACTAGAATAGTGTAGTGTTAATGTATATTGAATGGTATCCTCATATTCTAGATGTGCATCTTAGCATTAGGAAGCATTAAAATGGTTTGGAAAAGATTCATACAACATAAATGCATTAAAACATGTTTTTTTTTTGGAAAAACACTACTGCATAGGTCGACACATGCAAGAACATGTCGACCTATAGAAGTTTCACTTTAGTATAGGTCGACACATAACTTTTCAGGTCGACACCCGTGCATAAATATTAAAGGTTGTAGCCTTTTCCTGACATGTTGACCATCATAGGTCAACATATGGTTGACGCAAGACATTGACAGGTCGACCTAAGACCTTATCAGGTCAGCTCATACGCTGTAATAGGCCAACCTATGACTTATATAGGTCGACACACACGATGTATTCCTTCAAAAATCTTATTTTTTTCCTCCATCCATTTGCATTTCTTTTTCTTAATACCTGTCATACATATAAATACCCATGCATGCATCATATTCTAGCAAGGTACTAGTGTAAAACCTAAACGAAAACAGAATTACAAAGTTAACCCATCATCTTCAACCTCTATTTTATGCATACACACAATCAAATAATACATAATTATTTTTGGATTGGGTGACCATCTAGATTAGGGTTGAAAACGTCCAATTAGGTTGGTGCATAACCGAGAATATTGGTTTGAGTTCTTTGTGTGTTTTAAATAAGAAAAAAAGTTGGGTTTTCTTTCAAGATCAGCAGGATTTGAAGGTTTTGGACAAGATCACGCAAAAACGGATTCGATCGAGTGAAGAGGCCTTGGTACTTGGCGGGGACAACCTTGCAAGGGAGTAGCGTAAAATGGTGGATCGTGTTCGTGAATCTTGGGTTCAACAAGTGCGTGCTAGGGATTGATCCGAACGAGAGAGAAACTTGAAGATGAGGAGGTCTTGAAAGCTAGTAACAAGAAAATATGGATTGTAGCAACATTGTTGGTTACTTGATCAATCTTTGATAAAAGGTTTTGGAGGTGTTAGAATCAACAACAAACTATATGGTTTATGGGTTAGATTTCTTTATCTCTTGTATACACAATATTTTGCAAAGTAATGTTATATTGCAACTATCTCAATTCGATTTTGAATTGAGGGTAGACATACCCATAGCGAAGCCAATTATGGAACTGCCTAAACAAATCCTTGTCTATATCTCTCTCTCTCTCTCTCTCTCTCTCTCTCTCTCTCTCTCTCTCCCCCCCCCCCCCCTCTCTCTCTCTCTCTCTCTCTCTCTCTCTCTCTCTCTCTCTCTATATATATATATATATATATATATATATATATATATATATATATATATATATATATATATATATATATATATATATATATTATATATATATATATATATATATATAATATATATATATATATATATATATATATATATATATATATATATATATATATATATATATTATATATATATATATATATATATATATATATATATATATATTATATATATATATATATATATATATATATATATATATATATATATATATATATATATATATATATATATATATATATATATATATATATATATATATATATATATATATAATATATATATATATATATATATATATATATATATATATATATATATATATATATATATATATATATATATATATATATATATATATATATATATATATATATATATATATATATATATATATATATATATATATATATATATATATAATTGTTGTACTTTCAAATTATCGAATCTTTGTTGTTTGGCTATCAATTTTTTTAATTATGTTTTGAATTACGATTTTTTGATATAATCATAATCACTTTGATTTTGATTGGTTTTAACATCAACAAATCAAATAAAATTTCCAAGCGTTATCAATTGTACTCAAGGTGTTCGATAAATTGTTTCAATAATTTTAAATTGAATTTTGATATTCGAAAATAAGCTATATGCATATATTAACATTTAATTGTGTGTGAATTAATTGTTGTTGAAAAATTTTGTTCTCATTATTATCCAATTGGTTTGCGTTATGCATATTCGAGCTTTTTGATAGTAGGTTCGGTTAGACGATTCCATTCGGGTTATTTCCATTGTGCCTCAAAAGTTAAAAAATTTTAATTTGTGATCTGTTCACCCCGTCTAGATCGAAGCCTATCACCTAACAGACACTTCGACATGAAGGTACTTCGGTGTGTACCTGGACGAATAATCGCTTGAATTGTGAATCAATAGGCTTTGTATGGAGCATGTTATGATGAGAATTTGGTGAATGTGATCACCTAGTGATTGATGAGTGCAATCACGAAGATGTTGGAACCTAATCATGTATTTGGGAATAACCCTTAATTGTACACATCCTAATTGAGATGCTTTTGTAAATTAGAATTCGGATGTAGGCCCCAATGATTCGTGCCTCACAATGGGTTTGAGTCCTAACTATAGATTGAGTTCATAGAGGAGAGGTGAACCTCTAAATGGGTTCAAGTCTCATGCGAGGAAAGATACCCTAAGTGGGTTTGAGTGGCATACAAGTGACGATTCTTGAAGTGGGTTCAAGTCCCATGGAGAACCTGAATCCAAACAAACAAAAATCTGTGACCCAGGCCTTGCCCTAGACATAGGCCCGATCGGGGAAAGATGCTTTGTGACATTTTTATGAATAATTATTTATTTATTTAAGTGAACTCAAGTTACATGTTTCTATACAATGTGAATATCCCTTAGATGCTTAAGTTTTTCTCTATTGTGTAAATGTACACATGTATTGCTTTATCGAAAAGCTTAAGTCTAGGATTATACATTAGCCCTTTAGAGCCAATTGGGCTCATAAGATAGGGAACCCACTGAGATTATTATCTCACCCTATTATTATTATTGCAGGTGGTTCTTTGCAGATGAAGGGCAAAACTAAGTTTGTCTGATGATGTTTTATTGGCTTTTGATGTGACGATCTTCCGTTGTATATAGATCTTAGTTTTTGTCTAGGAACCTTTGTATAGCATGTGCCACATTCTGTATTATTCTTTTGGACATGTATATATAACATTGTCGATAACCACTTATGTATATCAGTACTAAATTACACTATATGTAATGTAGTTTCTAGATGTATAGTATGTGTGGGTGTTACAATTAGTATCAGAGCATGTCGATTCTCGACCCAACCTTGAAAAATCATTAGTGAAATAATTTATGCCTTATATGTGTAATTATTGTTGTTTTCCTTGATGTCATATATTATAATATTGAGCCTGATCAACTTAATTCTATATATATGAAGTTTAGGAGCATGGTTGATAGACGTGGAGGTCTTGGAAGACCTAGAAATCAGAATAAGGAATCAGAACCAATAGTCAAAGATAATGGTACTCACTGGCTGCCTCAGTTCCTAAAGTTTATGTAACATGTGATGCAACAAATGAATGGTGGTTCCCAACCACCAGCTGTTCCACAGGTTTCTCTTGGTGGAAACTTTAAGGACTTATTTCAGATGAATCCTCCTAAACTTTAAGGTTTCTTGGAACCATTGAAGGCTCGTGACTGGTTGTCGAATATGAAAAAAGTGTTTCAGATTGTGCCTTGCAGTGAAGAGAATAAATTAAATTTTGCTTTACATATGCTGAAGGGCCCTGCTTCTAGGTGGTGGGATATTGCCTTGACCCTTATGAATAATCAAGGAGTTCCAAGAGATTGAAAATGTTTTAAGACTACTTTCCTTTATAAGTATTTTCTAAGTAGTTTGACGACACAAAAAGAATTTGAATTTTAGAAGCTTAGACAAGGAAACATGTTAGTGATGGAGTATGCTGAGAATTTTAAGAACATGGTTGTCTACTCCAAAAAGGTCATGTATGCACCATATGAAAAGTGGAAGGTGGACCAATTTATGTTTAGATTGAGAGGGTAAATTGCTCACATCATTTCTCAAAGAGAGTTCATTAATTATGGTGAATTGTTAAGACAATGTTATGTGGCGGAGAATAATTTAAAAAGGTTTTAAGAGGAAAAAGATCATAGTAGGTTTGGTCATAAGGACCAAGGAAGACTAAGTCACCAGTTTAGGCCTAAGCGTCAATCTTTTAAGGGAAAGCAAGTTTAGATGGAAAAATCCACCTAACCTCCTCAGTGTCATATGTGTAATAAATATTACTTTGGGAGATGTGTTGGAGGGGTATTTAAGTGTTTTCTTTGTCATAAAGATGGCCACATGGCTACAAATTGCCATCAGAGGAAGGATTAGGTGCAGGGGAAAAATATTGGTCAAGTTTATACTCTGAATGCTAAGAAGGTGAAATAGAATAATGATTTGATCGTTGGTATGTATCACTTGAATAACCATCCATGTTTTGTATTATTTGATTTGGAACCACTCATTCCTTTATATCGAACCAATGTGTGAAGCATCTTGGACTAAGAGCAATTCCTTTATCTATTTTGATGGTGGTAACTGTAACACCCCACTTCCCAAAAACAATTAAAATAATAAACATTATAAATAAACATCAGAGTTTTTCTTCCCAAGTGGGATATCACATAGCAAAACCAACATTTCCTTATAAAAAGGTTTTTCTCCAAATACAGCGGAATATTAAATAGTAAAATCCAACAAAGGTTTTTGATACGTTCACAGGAAACAAAATACAAGTTCAGCATAAAAAAAATAAAAACATCCAAGTCCCGTGCTACGTATCAGAGCATCCTAGACTCGACTGGCACACCATAATCCAAGCTAGCTAAGTACCTGGATTATCTGTACTTCCGAAGAAGCACAGACCACAACAACAACAAAGGGGGTGAGAAAACATGATCAAAAATATATTGGTAATGTAATACATGTAAACAAGGTAGTAAAACACACCAACACACCAATATTCACCCCACAACACCAATCACGAACCTACTGTTCAAATTACAATATAACATATTATAATGCAAATATGCAACTCAACACCATGCATGCGGTACCGTCTCATTGGTTCATTCAATCGAACCCTGGACAGATCACTTACGCTCCTACTGAGATATGATCTATCCCCGACAGATCACTTACGCTCCTACTGAGATATGATCTATCTCCCACCATTCTCCACAAAGGAGTACGGATGAATCACTTATGCTCCTCCTGAGATATGATTCATCCCACCAAACACCATGATATGCACGACACCAATGCATAACTATTATATTTAGGCACACTAAGTGCACACGATCCTCCTGATCATATCATCATACGTCAACGCATATATGTATAGATATATTACACACCAACATCATATAATTCAAATCACACAGTGAGCAATCTCACATTCTAACACCAAGCATAAACACATCCCACCACTCGGGGATACACCAACTAATCATCCACTTAAAATAAAATATTAAGGGATCACTTACTATCACCAAGTACACCAGTTAAATCCTACAATCACCACTCTATCACTTCATCATGGCCAAAGGGATCACACAAGATCAAAGCTCAAGGCCAAACATCACAAAAAGTCTCATTTTTCTGCTACGTTCGCTGGGACATTCGCCAGGCGAATCCCCGTAGCGAACCTTCGCTGGCATTCGCCAGGCGAACCTGCTGGCGAAGCCCTCATTTTACTATCGTGCATTCGCCAGGTGAAGCAATCGTTCTCCAGGCGAACCTTCGCTGGCCACACTCGCCAGGCAAAGTTCCTACTCTTTTGGTCTGGGATTTAATTCATAATTATTCGCTACCACTCACCACAGCTTGCCAGGCGAATACTCGCCTTCATTCGCCAGGCGAAGCTTCGCCAACACTTGTCAGGCGAATCCCAGCGAATGCTGCGATACCTCTAATTTTCCCACAGCTCTGCAGTGCTATCCAGGCCAAATTCAGTCTAACTTTCCCCTTCCAACTCAAATCTTATTATCGGTACCAACAATGTACAATATCATAACCTATCAGTTTCTAAACCACATCCCAGAATCAACCCTTAAACATTCTATCGGTACCTCAAAAGGTCACACAGAACTTCCCTAAAACCGTAACCCAACCAATACCCCAATCTCACCAAAAACAACAATTCATCAACATCGATATATATATATATATATATATATATATATATATATATATATATATATATATATATATATATATATATATATATATATATATATATATATATATATATATATATATATATATATATATATATATATATATATATATATATATATATATATATATATATATATATATATATATATATATATATATATATATATATATATATATATATATATATATATATATATATATATATATATATATATATATATATATATATATATATATATATATATATATATATATATATATATATATATATATATCAATTCAACATTGATATATATATCAATTCAACATTGGTTTATCAAATACCAATTCTCAACATCAATCAACAATTATAGGCATGTCAACATAAAACTTCATATACGATACATTCCTACGGGGTTAAGGAATCCCCTCTACCCTATACATGTATATACCATTCCCAATCAAGTTTCTCCCCCCTTACCTTGTTAATCGATCTGATTGGTGAAGAAATCCTCCAAGGTTGGCCAATTCTGACTTTCCCTCTTCTCCTTCGTTCTTCGCTCTCTTTCCCGTTCTTCTCACTTCTATCGTTCTTTCTCCCAACTCTTCCAATTCTCTCGTATCCGTTTTCTCTTCTCTCTCCCTAATTCCCTTCTTACCCCTTCAACTTATATCTTATTCTTAATATTCTAATCCCAACTAATAATAATAATAATAATATAATATTACTAAATATTAATAATACTAATCATCATAATACTAATAATAATAATAATAATAATAATAATAATATTAATATTATTATTAACTCACCAAAAGTCATAATAATATTAATAATAATAACAAATATAATAATAATAATAATAATAATAATAATATCACCACCAATATTACTATTATTTATTATATTATTATATCCACACCAAAACACCACCAATAATCCTCCCATATCAGGGACACCCACCAATCATCATCCAACACACCCCCACCAAAGGGCACACTAACATATAATAATTAAAATGATAATAAAATGACTAAATAATTAAAATGGGTGTTACAACTCTCCCCCACTTTAATTATTTTTGTCCTCGAAAATTACCTGATGGAAATAGTTCCGGATACGCTTCTCGCATCCTACTTTCCAACTCCCAGGTGTTGCACCCCAAAATTTGACTAACATTTATTCACCCATCAAGTGTTTGAAGGTTGATACCCTCATCAGAAAGTTCAAGAGATCCTCAGAGGAATTGGTTGAAACCAAGGTTGTGTGTCTCATAACTTGAGAGTTGTGGGTGCTCCTCAGATGATTCTGAGACTTTGAGAATGAACTTGAAGCTTTGAGAAAGCCTATGAGATGTCTTGAAAGCCATCATGAAGCCCATAGAGGTCATTAGGCAAGAATTCAGAAGATTCAACCATGAATGATAGAATTAGGGTTTTGATTGGGTCAACCCTAGATCAGCTGAAGATTTGGAGAAGGTTGAGACCTAACCCAAGGGCCATGAGAGCATGGAGTGATGCATAGAGATGTTAAAAAGATGATTCCTAGACCAACTCATCAGGATTGAAGAGTTTGAGAAGTTTTGAGTTAGGGTTTCTGAGGATCGTCAGTGAAAAAAACCCTAATTTGATCCCTATCTTCCAGGCAGTTTTAGCTCTAGATGTGATTGATATCTCATCTTCCCCACAACATGAATGTTGTAGAGCTTCTTCTTAGCTTTAATTTGAGTGGTGGAAGTCCTTGATAGGAGTTGCAGAGCTCAAGTTATGGTTTTGACAAATTACAGGTCAGCAGAGGTGTGTGAATCTGGGTCCTTGAAAGTCACCCAACTTGCAGACAACTTTTGCCCTAGTAGGATGATTCCTATTATTTCTTGGTCAACATGAATGTTGAAGGGCATCTTCTTAGCTTTAATTTGAGTGGTATAAGTCCTTGATAGGATTTGTGGAACTCAACTTATGGTTTGAACAAGACAGGGGTATTTTGGTCATTTGTCAGTTATAGGTCATTTTAGCCAATGCCTAAAACTCCTATTTCCAAGCCTCAAATGGAAAAACTCAAAACATGAAAGTTGTTCAAAATGTGAATTTAAGTCTAGAAAGAAGGTCATAAATTGTTGGAAAAGCTCATAGCATGGATTTGCATGATTGGTCAAAAATGAACTAAAAATGGCATATAAGTTTGAAAAGTTGAATTTGAAAATTGGTTTGAGAGATCCACAAAGCCAAAATAGGTCATCCAATATATCATTTTGATTGGAAACACCATTTTGAGAACATTGGTTTAGGTAGAATTTTGATTTAAAGCTTAAAAAATGAGGTTCCTTTGGAAAAATGTTACTTGAAAAAGAAGGCAACTTTGAAAAGGCTTGCACAAGGAAAAGTAAAGGGCTGATTTCATTCATATTACCTCAATATCTCATGCAAGGAGATTTTAACACAAAGTTAGAGGTCATAATGCATAGTATGAGATGTTCCATAATATCATCACATGAGAAGTTCCACACTTTCCTAGCACCTTCTAGATGATTCTAGATTGTTCCATGGACTGCTATATATTGTGAGGATCATGATGAGTTCAGGGTTGGCCAAGGTTGGAGGGAGAGTGAGAGAAAAGTGAGGTTTTCATAGTTTCTTCAATCATAAGCAAAAGAGAGATTGTTCATTCTACACCAAGTTTGTTCAAACTTCTCATTCATCCATAATCCATAGTTCACAGTGAGTGTACCCAAGTAGATTCAGAGGAACATCAATGGAAGATTGAAAGGTTTGAATTGAGAATTGCAAGATCCACACCAGATTCGGTCTCATCTCTACAAGCCATCTCCACCAAGAAAGTTGCAAACAGAAGGGAGTACACCATTAAAGAAGCATTTGGGAGCAAGATCAAGCACTGAATCGAGCTCTACACATCTCCACCATAACCTCTTAACAGGTTCTTTCTCATCACCATTCTCTCAAGTTATGTAGTTTTAACTAGTTTTATAGGTCTAGAATTGATGCATTAGGTTAGATGATGAAGTTCTGAGAGTTATGGCACGATCCATGGTAATCGATAGCAGGTCCATGAAACTTTAATCTTCAAGAATTGACTGGTGTGTTGGCTTTAGTTATCAAGAACTAGCTTAGAATGGTTAGGGTATTGTGTAGAATAACTGTAGGCCACTGGATTCAAGGATTATGGAAGGTTGGCATCAGGTGCATATGGTGGAATTACGACCTTGCAAGATTCTGTTGGGATCATCTAGAGAGAATCAGGAAAAAATATGCGTATAGTCTTGTTCCTCTTGATTAGTAGAGCAGTTTTCGTTTTGGAATCGTGGCATTTCATCCACTGAGCAGAGAGAACGAAGAGAGGAAAGGTCTGTGCATGGAGGGGGTCTCATGAAACCCTAGGTGGCTGAAGGTAGGAGATGCAATCTCCACCGTTGAAGTGTTTTGAAATGTTGGACTTTGTCATTTGATCGCACGGTCCTCATTCGCCCAGAAAACGGAGGGAAATTTTGAATATGAAAACGCAGTCGTTTCACTTAAGCAACGCGTCTGGGCTTTGACCTCTTTCATATCCGCACCCCCCCTTTTAGTTGGCCCAAATGAAGTGGACTGCGCGCCTGTGCTATTCACACCCCTCCCTCATTTTCTTTATTTTATATTTTTATTTTGTTTTACATTTTTTTATGAACTTTAAAAATCCATAAGTAATTGGTAAATAATGTTTTTTTACTCATTCTTTTTTCTATGTTTAGATCATAATGTGTAGAAAAATATAAAAATAAAAATGAAATTTTATTTTTAATGTAGAATTAATGGTGGTATTTTCTTTTAAATAGTGTATTTTCTTTCTTTTAGTTGATACCTTATTTTGCAAGAATTGTTTAGGGACCTTCCCTTAGGATTTTTAAGCCATTCTTTTTGGCATAATTAGATATTGAACCCTAGTTTCATGTAGGATTTATCCCTTGATTTTAGAAATTAAATTTGATGTAGTTTGATTGTTGGACATTTAGGTGCTCTAATTAGGGTTTTAGGTTGTGTAGGTAGACTTGCACAAATTTGTTTTGGGGTTTATAGGCCAAATTAGTGTATGGGGAATATATGGGTTAAGGGTAAGTATGTATAGAATCCCCTAGAATTTTACTAGAATATTGCATGGTGTTTTAGTATTTTTCATTGATTTTTGAATGTATGGATAGTATGTGTGTTGCTTAAAGGCATAAGTTGTATTGTTGTGTTTTCTTTCCTTCTCTTTTGAGTGTGTGAGCTTTGAGGATTGAGTTGAAGACCTTGTGGATCATCATGGAAGCTTTGAAGACCTTGCAGAGGAGTTTAGCATAGCTTTTGTTTGTTTTGTTTATAGGTTGATAGGTGCATAGGCAGAGCCTTAGATAGAATACTTTGTTCAATAAACAAGGAGTGTCTTGTTCACCTCCTTTCTTCTCTGTGACATAGAGTCCCTTAAGGGTATTCACCTCTCTCCTTTGGAGGGATTAGTGACCTTGCCCTATAAGGTAGAACTTTGAGAGAGCCTTTCCTTTGATGTTAAGTTCTCAATGGCATCCTTTGGAAGTCAGTGAGTACTGTAACATCCCCACCTCATCTTATGGACTGAATCTTGTTTGCTGGAGCATTAGAGCCATTGAAGATAGAAGCTGAGGCCTTGAAGAGGATGATTCCTTGGAGATTATTGAAGTCTGAAGACTCTGTGAAGATCAAATTGATGCCTGAAGATCCCTGAAGATAGTGAAGCCTGAAGGTAGAGCTGATCAAAGGAGCTGAAGCTCAAGGGAGAAGATGAGTTGATACTCATGTTGTAGGGTTGATACCTGGAAAGCAAGTGATCTCTGAAGTCTGAAGACTGGGTTGCTGCTAGAGGAGCTGAGGCTTTCTTCTGTTTTCTTTGATGTATTGTGTGTTTTGTCTGATTTGTCTGTTGCATTAGACTAAGCCCATTTAGAATAAGTTCAGTCTAAAAGCATGAGTGCATCTGATTGTATTGTTATTGCTTGGCTTTGCTTGCGGGTACTCGGTAGAGCCCAGCTCCCTTGCCCATGTGTTTATTTTGCTTGATAGCATTTAATTTCTCTTGTCTGTATGATTACAGTTTACTGTTTCTTGCTTGATAGCATGTTGTTTATTTTCAGTATGATTACTGTTATTTCATGACTGGATTGAGGTTGAGACGAGCTTGTGGAGGCTGAAGCCCCACACACATTTCCTCCCTCACTTGCATTGCATGCATTTTACTGTTAAAGCTGATGCTTTGTCTGTTTTGGTGTATCATTGACATGATCCCTTAGGACTCTCATTTCCTCTGATGAGGATTTGATGATAGACTTTTAGGTTGAAACCTATGCATGACAACAGTAGGACTTGATAGTCTCCCTCCTAGTTGGGCCTGTTCTCTTCTCATCTCGAAGCAGTTTAAGATACAGTAATCATGAATGATTTCTTTCGTACGTTACGAGCCTTAAGCTATCTGAGAAAGGATTGTGGGAGAGTTTCTTTTCCACAGTCTGGATGTTTAGTATGGTACCCTTTGGGTGACATGCGACGCATTCACTCTCAGGTCATAGTCTCTAGTGCGGTTGAGATCGCAAACATAATAAAAAACACTTCTTTTAGGAGATAACCCGTAGTTTCCCGAACTACGTTTGCTCTGATCTTTCATACCAGATGAAAGTACGTAGGCATAGGACGCGATATCCTAGCGAGAAACCTTCCCCCCATAACCCGTAGGCCGAACTACGTTGACTCTGATTTCTCATTCTCTGATGAGAATACGTAGGCATAAAGCGCGACGCTTTGCCGAGTCATTTTTTCTTTTCTTTTTCAGCCAGCCTTGATAGGTAGATAGATTATAACCAACCCGTCCAAGTAAACAAACAAGCGAGGATCCCGTCGAGTACGACAGACGTGAGGGGTGCTAATACCTTCCCCTTGCGTAACCGACTCCCGAACCCAGACAATGGTTGCGATGGCCTTGTCTTACCTTTATTCGTCAGGTTTTTTTGATCGTTTCCTTTCCCGCTCTGAGGGATAAATAACGAAAGGTGGCGACTCTTCTGTTTTGCCGGCACCTTATTTTCGCGCAAGCGACACCAGGTCACATTGCCTCCTGCCGCACCTCCCCAAGCTACCTTCACCAAAGGTATCTCCTTCCCTCGGAGCTGTTTCATCTTACGGTCCTCGATCCTCAACGGCATCATTTCAACAGTAAGATTCTCCCGAACCTGAACATCATCTCTTTGAATCACATGAGATGGATCAAAAACATACTTTCGCAATTGTGACACATGAAACACATCATGTAAGTTCGACAACTCAGGCGGCAACGCCACCCTATAAGCCACATCACCAATTCTCTGCAAAATCTCATAAGGTCCAATAAACTTAGAATCCAGCTTCTTGGACTTCAACGCACGACCCACACCAGTCATCGGATTAACTCTTAGGAATACGTGATCACCTACACAGAATTCCAACTCTTTCCTCCGATTATCATGATAACTCTTCTGCCTACTCTGAGACACTTTCAGTTTCTCACGAATCATCTGAATTGTCTCAGTAGTCTGCTGTACAATTTCTGGTCCAAGCACCATATTCTCACCAGTCTCATACCAACACAGAGGAGTCATACACCTCCTCCCATACAAAGCTTCAAATGGGGCCATTCCAATACTCGAATGGTAACTATTATTATACGTGAACTCAATCAATGGTGAATGAGTATCCCACGCACCACCCTTTTCCAACACACAAGCTCTCAGCAAATCCTCAAGCGACTGAATAGTCCTCTCTGACTGACCATCAGTTTGCGGATGATAAGCTGAACTCAACTTCAACTTAGTTCCCAAAGCTTCCTGCACGCTTTTCCAAAATTTCGAAGTAAACCTCGGGTCTCTATCTGACACAATACTGGACAGAACACCATGTAACTTTACAATTACCCGAATATAAATCTCCGCCAGCTTCGTCAACGGGAAACTAATATTAATCGGCACAAAGTGTGCAGACTTCGTCAATCGATCCACAATCACCCATATAGCATCAAATCCTCTCGCCGTATTCGGCAAACCTGTAACAAAGTCCATAGTAATACAATCCCATTTCCAAACCGGAATCTCTAATGGTTGCATAAATCCAGAAGGTCTCTGGTGTTCCACCTTCGACTTTTGACACGTCAAACAGGCATAAACATATTGAGCAATGTCTCTTTTCATACCAGACCACCAAAATAATTTCTTCAAATCATGATACATTTTCGTAGCTCCCGGATGGATACTCAGATTACTACGATGTCCTTCACTCAAAATCAGCTTTTTCAATTCCTCATCATCTGGTACATAAATCTTGCCTCTAAATCTCAATACACCTGTACTATCCAATTTAAAGTCACTATCGGAGTCACTTCCTACTCCAGGCATCAAATCTACTAATTTCACATCCAACTTCTGATTCTCTCTAATCATATCCAAGAAGTCATTGTTTACATGCAACATACCCAACATCACACTATTTGCAGTAGTCTCACAAACAATGCTCAAGTCTCTGAACTGTTCAATTAACTCAATTTCTTTCACCATCAGAGCTGCCATATGAATCGTTTTCCTGCTCAAAGCATCCGCCACTACATTGGCCTTTCCTGGATGATAACTCAAACTGAAGTTATAATCCTTCAAAAATTCTAACCATCTTCTCTGTCTCATATTCAGCTCTTTCTGATCAAACAGATATCTCAGACTCTTATGATCACTAAACACTTCAAATCTCGAACCATATAAATAATGCCTCCAAATTTTCAACACAAAAACAACCGCAACCAATTCGAGATCATGAGTAGGATAATTTTGCTCATGCACTCTCAGTTGCCGCGAAGCATATGCTACTACCTTACCATTCTGCATAAGAACTCCGCCTAATCCCATCTTAGACGCATCACAGTATACCACAAACGGTTCACTTGGAGTCGGCAACACTAACACTGGTGCCGTAGTCAATTTCTTCTTCAGCTCTTCAAAGCTTTCTTCATAAGCAGCATCCCATACAAAAACTTGGTTCTTCCTCGTCAACTGAGTCAATGGCAACGCCAAATTAGAGAACCCTTCAATAAATCTGCGGTAATAACCTGCCAAACCCAAAAAGCTTCTAATCTCCGTTGCTGTCTTTCGTGGTTCCCACTGCAACACTGCACTTACTTTTGACGGGTCCACCGCTATGCCATCACCAGATATTACATGCCCCAAGAAACTCACTTTCTTCAACCAGAAGTCACACTTCGACAGTTTAGCAAACAATTTATTTTCCTTCAACACCTGCAAGGCAATCCTCAGATGTCCTGCATGTTCTTCATCAGATTTAGAATAAATTAATATGTCGTCAATAAATACCACAATGAACTGATCCAAATAAGAATGGAAAATTCTGTTCATATACTCCATAAATACTCCCGGCGCATTAGTCACTCCAAACGGCATTACAGCATATTCGTAATGTCCATATCGAGTCCTAAAAGCAGTCTTCTGAATGTCACCTTCTTTTACCCTTATCTGATGGTAACCCGATCTCAAATCGATCTTACTGAACACACGAGCTCCCACCAGCTGATCCATCAAGTCATCAATCCTTGGTAGAGGATACTTATTCTTAATAGTCACTTTATTCAACTGACGGTAGTCGATGCACAAACGCATACTACCATCCTTCTTCTTCACCAATAACACCGGAGCTCCCCACGGCGACACACTCCGTCTAATAAACTTTCTATCCAACAATTCTCCAATCTGAGACTTCAACTCAGCCAATTCCACTGCAGACATCCTGTACGGCGCCATAGAAATAGGCCTCGTACCAGGAACAAGATCAATACTAAATTCAACTTCCCTCGTCGGAGGCAATTCCGTAATGTCATCAGGAAACACTTCCGGAAATTCATTCACCACTGCCAATTCCTCCATTGACGCTTTGCTATCCACCGATAATGATGCAAATAAAGCAAACACTTTAGCTTCATCTTCCAACAAGGTCCTCAATTCTTTACTAGACAAAGAACCTGCTAAAGCTTCCTCTTCTGGAGTCAGGAACAAAAATTCCTTCCGAAAACAATCGATGTCGACTCGGTTGAACTCTAACCAGTTCATACCCAGAATAACATCCAAATTACCAAGTGGTAGACAAATCAGATCCACTCCAAATTCTCTACCGAAAATAGTCAGCGGACACTTCAGGCATACCAAAGAAGTAGTCACTGAGCCAATAGAGGGTATCTCAATAGTCATTCGTCTCTCAAGAGTAGACAACACCAATCCTATCCTCTTCACACAGTCAACAGAAATAAACGAGTGGGTTGCACCCGTATCAATAATAGCAGTCAAAGAAATATTATTGATGATACAAGTACCTTTGATAACTCGTTCATCACTGACAGCTTGAGTTCCTGCCAAAGCAAACACTTCCCCACCAGCCGGAGATGCCTGAGGCTTCTTCGGCTTCTCACAATGGGTACTGATGTGACCCTTCTCACCACAGTTATAACAGGTCGGCATAGTAGCTCTGCAATCAGCTATCACATGACCTGGCTTCCCACACTTAAAACACTTCTTTACTTCATTAGGACAATCGTTAGCACGGTGTCCCATGCCACCGCATCGGAAACATTTCCCATCAGCAGATGTTTTTCCCTCTCTGGGCTTCTTATCAACAACAACTTTACGCTTTCCCTTATCAGCAACAACACTATAAGAAGTACCACTGAACCTCTGCTTACTCTTACGGTCATTAACAGCTTTGTAGTGTGCAATCCTTGCCCGGTTGTCATTATCATAAATTCTGCTCCTACTTACCAGCTCGGGATAACTCCTGATCTTCTGACAAGCAATCCTCAACTTAATCTCTGGACGCAGTCCATTCTCAAATTTTAAACACTTAGAAGTCATTGCCCCATCAATATTATAATAAGGACAATACTGCACCAGCTCTTCAAACTTAGCAACATACTCTGCTACCGGCATACTACCCTGCTTCAACTCTAAGAATTCAATCTCCTTAGCACTTCGAATATCTTCAGAAAAATACTTTTTCAGAAAACCTTTCTGAACCACCTCCCAAGTAATGGCAATTCCAGCAGCTTCCAATCTTTGGCGACTGTTGTCCCACCAAGCTTCAGCTTCGCCCTCCAGCATGTGAGTACCAAACCTCACCTTTTGCTCATCACTACAATCCATAGTCCTGAAGATTTTCACGATTGCCTTCAGCCACTTCTGTGCAGCTTCAGGATCCAGAATTCCTCCTTCAAACGTCGGCGACTTGTTGCTCCGAAACTGCACCAAACTCCTGAATTGGGCATCTGCAGTTTGGTTCTGATTAGCAACCGCCTGCGCCATTGCTTGCATAGCAGCAACCAACGCATCATCGTTCCTTCCTGCCATACTGCTCAAAAATAACAACACCAGGTTAAAACATACTCAACTCTATCCTAAAGGACAGACTCAACTCGACTCAACAACATTGGCCGGACGAACCAACCTGCTCTGATACCAATTGTAACACCCCACTTCCCAAAAACAATTAAAATAATAAACATTATAAACAAACATCAGAGTTTTTCTTCCCAAGTGGGATATCACATAGCAAAACCAACATTTCCTTATAAAAAGGTTTTTCTCCAAATACAGCGGAATATTAAATAGTAAAATCCAACAAAGGTTTTTTATACGTTCATAGAAAACAAAATACAAGTTCAGCATAAAACAAATAAAAACACCCAAGTCCCGTGCTACGTATCAGAGCATCATAGACTCGACTGGCACACCATAATCCAAGCTAGCTAAGTACCTGGATTATCTGTACTTCCGAAGAAGCACAAACCACAACAACAAAGGGGGTGAGAAAACATGATCAAAAATATATTGGTAATGTAATACATGTAAACAAGGTAGTAAAACACACCAACACACCAATATTCACCCCACAACACCAATCATGAACCTACTGTTCAAATTACAATATAACATATTATAATGCAAATATGCAACTCAACACCATGCATGCGGTACCGTCTCATTGGTTCATTCAATCGAACCCTGGACAGATCACTTACGCTCCTACTGAGATATGATCTATCCCCGAAAGATCACTTACGCTCCTACTGAGATATGATCTATCTCCCACCATTCTCCACAAAGGAGTACGGATGAATCACTTACGCTCCTCCTGAGATATGATTCATCCCACCAAACACCATGATATGCACGACACCAATGCATAACTATTATATTCAGGCACACTAAGTGCACACGATCCTCCTGATCATATCATCATACGTCAATGCATATATGTATAGATATATTACACACCAACATCATATAATTCAAATCACACAGTGAGCAATCTCACATTCTAACACCAAGTATAAACACATCCCACCACTCGGGGATACCCCAACTAATCATCCACTTAAAATAAAATATTAAGGGATCACTTACTATCACCAAGTACACCAGTTAAATCCTATAATCACCACTCTATCACTTCATCATGGCCAAAGGGATCACACAAGATCAAAGCTCAAGGCCAAACATCACAAAAAGTCTCATTTTTCTGCTACATTCGCTGGGACATTCGCCAGGCGAATCCCCGTAGCGAACCTTCGCTGGCATTCGCCAGGCGAACCTGCTGGCGAAGCCCTCATTTTACTATCGTGCATTCGCCAGGCGAAGCAATCGTTCTCCAGGCGAACCTTCGCTGGCCACACTCTCCAGGCAAAGTTCCTACTCTTTTGGTCTGGGATTTAATTCATAATTATTCGCTACCACTCGCCACAACTTGCCAGGCGAATACTCGCCTTCATTCGCCAGGCGAAGCTTCGCCAACACTCGCCAGGCGAAGCCCAGCGAATGCTGCGATACCTCTAATTTTCCCACAGCTCTGCAGTGCTATCCAGGCCAAATTCAGTCTAACTTTCCCCTTCCAACTCAAATCTTATTATCGGTACCAACAATGTACAATATCATAACCTATCGGTTTCTAAACCACATCCCAGAATCAACCCTTAGACATTCTATCGGTACCTCAAAAGGTCACACAGAACTTCCCTAAAACCGTAACCCAACCAATACCCCAATCTCACCAAAAACAACAATTCATCAACATCGATATATATATCAATTCAACATTGATATATATATATATATATATATATATATATATATATATATATATATATATATATATATATATATATATATATATATATATATATATATATATATATATATATATATATATATATATATATATATATATATATATATATATATATATATATATATATATATATATATATATATATATATATATATCAATTCAACATTGGTTTATCAAATACCAATTCTCAACATCAATCAACAATTATAGGCATGTCAACATAAAACTTCATATACGATACATTCCTACGGGGTTAAGGAATCCCCTCTACCCTATACATGTATATACCATTCCCAATCAAGTTTCTCCGCCCTTACCTTGTTAATCGATCTGATTGGTGAAGAAATCCTCCAAGGTTGGTCAATTCTGACTTTCCCTCTTCTCCTTCGTTCTTCGCTCTCTTTCCCGTTCTTCTCACTTTTATCGTTCTTTCTCCCAACTCTTCCAATTCTCTCGTATCCGTTTTCTCTTCTCTCTCCCTAATTCCCTTCTTACCCCTTCAACTTATATCTTATTCTTAATATTCTAATCCCAACTAATAATAATAATAATAATATAATATTACTAAATATTAATAATACTAATCATAATAATACTAATAATAATAATAATATTATTATTATTATTAACTCACCAAAAGTCATAATAATATTAATAATAATAACAAATATAATAATAATAATAATAATAATAATAATAATAATAATAATAATAATATCACCACCAATATTACTATTATTTATTATATTATTATATCCACACCAAAACACCACCAATAATCCTCCCATATCAGGGACACCCACCAATCATCATCCAACACACCCCCACCAAAGGGCACACCAACATATAATAATTAAAATGATAATAAAATGACTAAATAATTAAAATGGGTGTTACAGTAACTACCGCCACAAATGATGTTGTACAAACACAATGGATATGTGAAAATTGTTCGTTATCAGTGAATTGGCCGAGTTTTCCAGATTGATCGTATATGTTTACCTCTTAAGAAGATTGATGTAGTATTCAGAATGGATTGGCTTTCCTCAAATTTAGTGTATATTGGTTGTGAAGAGAAAGAAGTTTATAGACCAACCAAAAGAGCTACTCCTAATGATGTGATAACCACTATCTTAGAAGGTATGGTTAGCATGGTCAATCTTTTATTTGATCAAGAAAGGTCTATTCTCTTGATTCTCACCAAGGAATCGAGTAAAGGATTGAATGTTTCACAAATCCCTATAGTAGAAACTTTCTTAGAATTTTCCTGAGGACGCCACCTCTCTTCCTTTAGAAAGAGAAGTGGAATTATCAATTGATCTTGCACTAGGAAGTACTCTTATCTCAACTGCCCCATACCGCATGTCACCAATGGAACTAGAGAATTAAGGAACTAGTTAGAAGAGTTATTGTTTAAGCATTTCATCCGTCTGAGTGTTTCACTATGGGGAGCCCTAGTGTTGTTGGTAAAAAAAGATGTTGGGATGAGTTTGTGTATCGATTACATATGACTGAATAAGATTACCATTAATAACAAATATCCTTGACTCTAGCTAGACGACCCACTAGATCAATTGAAAGGAGCCTATGTGTTCTCAAAGATTGATTTGTGATTGGGCTATCATAAAATCAAAGTTAATATTTATGACACAACGAAGACGACATTTAAAACTTGATATGGCCATTACAAAATACTTGTGATACCATTCGGAGTGACGAATGCACCTGCGGTCTTTATGGATTATATGAACCGAGTGTTCCAACCTTACTTGGGTCAGTTCATGGTGATATTTATTGATAACATCCTTATTTATTCTCGTACTTCACAAGAGCATGAGGAATATTTAAGAATTAATCTGTCGGTACTACAAGATAAGTAAATTTTTTTAAAGCTGAGTAAATGTGAGTTTGGTTAACTGAAGTAAAATTTCTTGATCATGTGATATCGCAGGGAGGTGTAACTGTAGATCCATCTAAAGTTGAAGCAATTATATATTGGGAAAGGCCGGATATTACTTCAGAAATCAGAAGTTTGTTAGGATTGATAGGTTACTGCAAGAAGTTCATTAAATGATTCTTGGAGATTGCTTTGCCAATGACCCGACTCACTCGTAAGGAAGTTTCTTTCAGCTGGGATACATAATGTGAGCAAACTTTCTTCAGGTTAAAGGAGAAGTTGACTACCACACAAGTGTTGATCTATCCAAATTCTAATGGACTATATGAAGTGTTTTGTGATGCCTCAAAGAAAGGACTAGGTGAAGTATTGATGCAAAATGGTCAAGTTGTAGCATATGCATATTGACAACTGAAAACTCATGAAGAGAACTATCCGACACATGACATTGATTTAGCAGCTGTTGTGTTTACCTTGAAGGTGTGACGTCATTATCTTTATGCAGTTCATTTTGAAATATTTAGTGATCACAAGTGCTTGAAATACTTGTTTGGTCAGAAGGAGTTGAACATGTGACAGAGAAGATGGATTGAATAATTGAAAGACTGATTTTGAATTAAAGTATTATCAGGGTAAAGAAAATACAGTCGTTGGTGCGTTAAGTCAGAAAGAGATACAGAAGGCTGAATTAATGATGTTGGAGTATGATTTGTTAGAGATGTTCTGAAATCTCAATCTTCAATTTTCATGGACTCAGTATGGTGCAGTGATGGGAAATTTGAATGTTACATCTGATTTGAGGGAAAAGATTTGACAAAGTCAATTATTAGATGAAGAATTGCAGACAATGTCAACTCAAACAGGTTTTCCTAGTGCCAATGATGAAGTTCTTTTGTTTAATCAAAGGGTGTGTGTTCCAAAGGATGCGAGATTAAGGAGATTGGTTTTAGAAGTGACACATAAGAGTCTGTTTACTATTCATCCAGGTTCATCAAAGATGTATCAAGACATGAAGAAAGATTATTGGTTGTCTGGTATGAAGAAGAACTTTGTAGAATATATTGTTGAATGTGTGGTATGTCAGAAAGTGAAGATCGAGCATCAAAGACCATGTGGTTTGTTACAACCATTGGAAATTCCGAAGTGGAAGTGAAAACCACTTACAAAGCTATTCATCTTGCAAGGTTTTTCATTGCACAAATTGTGAGGTTGCATGGTATTGTCTATAGTATTGTATCAGATAGAGATCTAAAATTTACCTCAAGATTTTATGAAGCGTTTCAAAATTCTATGGGATTGAAGTTATGTTTGAGTACTTCTAACCATCCTCAGACGAACGAATGAACCGAAAAGGATGATTCTGACTTTGGAAGATATGTTGAGGGCATATGTGCTTGAAAGTGGAAGAAATTGGAAATACCTCCTACTATTGATTTAGTTTGCATATAATAACAATTATCATTCTAGTATTGGTATGGATCTGTATAAAGCTTTTTATGAAAGGAGATGTCAAAGCCCTCTTTTTTGGACAGAAGTTGGTGAGAAGGGGATTATAGGACCACAAATTATTCAAGAGACCACTAACAAAATAAATATGATACAAGAAAATATGAAAAGGCTTAAGATCATCAAAAGAGTTATGCAGACAATAGACGAGGACCATTGGACTTTAGAGAAGGTGATCATGTATTCTTGAAGGTTACTCTAAGATTGAGATTGAAAGGACATTTCAAGTCACAAAAGTTAAGCCCAAGGTACATTGAACCATATTAGATAATTGAAAGGATTGAGGAATTAGCTTACCGTTTGGCTTTACCACCCCTACTCTCAGAAATGCATGATGTCTTTCATGTATTTTAACATTGGAAATTCATTCCTGACCTTCTTCAGCCTGTCCAGACCTTAACTCATGTTAGATCCTAGATCGTTCAACTAAGACATTAACGAATAAGGATATTCCACCTATCAAAGTTCTTTAGGAAGAATCACACTCGGGCGAAGCTACATGGGAGCTAGAGTCGGAGATGCGAGAGGCTTATCCTTATCTCTTTCAAGTAAATCTTCAAAATTCGGGGACAAATTATTATTTAGAGGAAATGTAATATCCCGTATCCTCGTTGTTAGCTGATACCAACTAAGTTTCTATATGCTCTATTTCTTGTTAGTTGGGACAAATAGAGTAATTAGTGAACTCAGATGAGCTTAATTCTTATTCATTTAATTGACCTTTGTTAATTTATAAAAGAAAGGAACCTTTTTTGTAACATTTATGAAGGGTCAATTACCATATAGGAGAAATATATCTTCATGAGATATTTTCTTATATCCTTCTTTTCCAACTTTACCCTTGTTGGAAAAATATCAAAAAGAAGATATTTTCCTTATTCTATATTACCAAACTTACATTTTTCATTGGCTAGTAAGAGAATAGTAGAGTAAGAGACGAGAAAAGGAAAAACGTGGAAGAGAAAGAAAAAGAGAAAGACGAGAAAAAGAATAAAAGAAAAGGGAAGAAGCTTGGAAGTGGAATCAATAACTTGGATCATCATCATCATCATCATTTCATCTCATATGTATTCATCTTTATCTTCTAAGGCAGATTATAAATAGTTTAGTTTTTGGGGAAGTAATTTCATGGATTGAGAAACTTAGGGTTTATGTGTTTTGCTCTAATCATAGAAATTGATGATGATACATGTTTTTTCTTGTTGTTATATGCTTACTTATGATGATTCATGTTGTTCAATGTAAAATCTTACCATGATTAGTGTTTTTGTGATAAACCATGATATTATGTTGTGTTGACGTAGATTGTTGTGTTATCTTCTCATTTCTTGAAGTTATGACTCATAATTATATGAATTTGTGTTGGTCTATAAATTGGAATGGTTTAGGATTGTTAAAGTTGGAAGATGATGTGTTTATAAGTGGTATTTTTGAAGAAAAAGCATGAACCAATTGATTGACATGTAGAGAAACCCACGAACAATTGATTAGTCTGTCATGAAATTATGAAGAATTTGAAAAAGTACTGGGGTCAATCGATTGACACCCTGGACCAATTGATTGGTCCTGTTGATTTTAGTGAAAAATGTTGGACAAAAACAATTTTCAATCGATTGGTCTTTACTGGAAATCAATTGGTTCACCCGTGTTTTGCAAAAAACCACTTATTTGATGATTCAAAGTTATCATAGGTGTCTTATAACTTATATTATGATATGTATGCATTTAATTAACAATAATTGATCAAAATCCATGAAAATGAATGTGATTTAACCTAGAATCTTGACTAGTTTAGAATGTTAGAAAGATAACGTAGGGTATAAACATGATTTAAATGGTGACGCTTGGACACAAAGGTACCTCGGTGTGTACCATGGACGAGTAGTCTCTTGAATTATGAATATATAGGCATTGTATGGAACATTTTGTGATGATATGAGAATTGGTGAATTTGATCACCTATTGATTGATGAGTGCAATCACGACATGTTGGAACCTAATCACGTATTTAGAAATAACCATTAATCGTACACATCCCAATTGAGATACATATGTAAAGTAGAATTGGGATGTAGGCACCAATGAATTGTGCCTCACAATGGGTTTGAGTCCCAACTATGGATTGAGTTCATAGAGGAGAGGTGGACCTCTAAGTGGATTCGAGTCTCATACGAGGAAAGATACCCTAAGTGGATTTGAGTCCCATATGGGTGATGTTTCTTAAAGAGGGTTTAAGTCCCATGGAGAACCCAAATCCACGCGAAATTGAAATCATACAAACATTTGTGACCCAAGCCTTGCCCTAGACATAGGTCCGGTCGGGGGAAATGCTTTGTGACATTTTTCTGATTAATGATTTATTGAGTTATGTGAACTCAAGTTACATGTTTCCATACAATGCAAATATCCTTTCGATACTAAGACTCTAACCCACTTTGAGGTCCACGTCTTCTATAGGACTCTAACCCATTTGGTTGGAATATGGGACT
The DNA here is from genome assembly GCA_963859935.3 of Lathyrus sativus. Taxonomy (NCBI): domain Eukaryota; kingdom Viridiplantae; phylum Streptophyta; class Magnoliopsida; order Fabales; family Fabaceae; genus Lathyrus; species Lathyrus sativus. Next base: position 391,651,598 of record OZ012740.1, read on the forward strand.
CTAATCCATTTAGTTGAAATACGGGACTCTAACCCATTTGATTGATGCGGAGCAATAATGCATGTATCCCAATCCTTACTTTTCATAAGCATCACAATTTGGGACGGACACGACAATGGGGTTATTTCTGAATGCATGACTAGTCCATCAAACACAACGTGATTGTACTCATGAATCACTAGGTGATCACATCCACATATCTCATAATAATAAATCATGTCACATACAAATCATATTAGTTCACAAATATGATTCCATTTTAGCGAATAGCAGTCCACTGTACACACCGAGGTACATTCGTGTCAGAATATCACCATCTAAGTCATCTATCACTACCTAGTTATCCTTTACTAACTCATTCACCTATCCATACTCCTAGGTTTTCCTCACTCATTATCATAGGTTTTAATCCATTATTGTTCATTCAATGCAAACACATTACAACATAAGTAATAAGGCACACATAAGAAAAGGAGAGTATATTCCACTCACCACAAACAAACATGCACATGAGTATCGTCAATTATCATGATCATATAAAGCTTTAAACAAGATTTCCAATGCATCCGACCGCGTTTCATTTCAAGTTACAAAGCTCAAGATACACTATTTTCAATGTTGTTGGAATTTTCATGACAACAAATCTCACTAAGCGAGGACCTGTCTCGCTTAGCGAAAATGACAACACAACAAGGCAAAAATATCACTCTTAAACCCATTTTCTTCAATCCTTAACCACAAAAAACTTGCCCTATCATGTCATAACATATTATACCATTTCATATCATGAATTCCACCTTATTCTAAAATATTCGACCTCATATCAATCGGAATGACGATTCTCATTTATGATGGAAACAAGGAAATAACATTTCCCCCTATGCTGTCATGCTCGCTCAGCGAGGCAAAATAGTAGCCACATAGCTAGATAAATTCTGCTTCTTGCTTAACGGGTAATTCTTTCGCTTAGCGAAGCCTACAAAATTCGGAAAAATGAAAAACAACACAAGAAAGGGAAAATCAACCAAAAGGCCAACACATATTATTTTGATGCACCCAATAACCCAAGACAACATGATTTATCACAACAAAACATGTAAAGCATCATAATATCATGTATGATACAAAAGGTTCTCATATGACATATTTGCACACAAACCCTAACTTCCTAAAACATGAATTTTTTCAAAGGCTAAAATTATATAGAAACTCACCTTGATTGGTGAAGTTGGTGTAAAAGATAAGATGAAATTGATGATAATGATGATGATTCCATGACTTTCCTCTTCTTCTTCCATTCTTCCTTTTCATCTTTCTCTCTTTTCTTTACCTTTCTCTCTTTCTCTTTTCCTGACTTTCTTTCCGCTTATTCTTATCCACTTCTTCTTGTTCTTATATATATATATATATATATATATATATATATATATATATATATATATATATATATATATATATATATATATATATATATATATATATATATATATATATATATATATATATATATATATATATATATATATATATATATATATATATATATATATATATATATATATATATATATATATATATATATATATATATATATATATATATAGGAACTCACCTTGATTGGTGAAGTTGGTGTAAAAGATAAGATGAAATTGGTGATGATGATGATGATTCCATGACTTTCCTCTTCTTCTTCCATTCTTCCTTTTCTTCTTTCTCTCTTTTCTTTACCTTTCTCTCTTTCTCTTTTCCTAACTTTCTTTCTTTCCGCTTATTCTTATCCACTTCTTCTTGTTCTTCTCTTACAAATCCCCCCCCCTCCACACACACACACACACACACACACACACACACACACACACACACACACACACACACACACACACACACACACACACACACACACACACACACACACACACACACACACACACACACACACACACACACACACACACACACACACACACACACACACACACACACACACACACACACACACACACACACACACACACACACACACACACACACACACACACACACACACACACACACACACACACACACACACACACACACACACACACACACACACACACACACACACACACACACACACACACACACACACACACACACACACACACACACACACACACACACACACACACACACACACACACACACACACACACACACACACACACACACACACACACACACACACACACACACACACACACACACACACACACACACACACACACACACACACACACACACACACACACACACACACACACACACACACACACACACACACACACACACACACACACACACACACACACACACACACACACACACACACACACACACACACACACACACACACACAGATATATATATATAAAGGAAACGAGAGAAAAATATCTTAATTGAGATTTGTCTTATAGTACTAATTTACCATTTAACGAGGTTACCAAAATGTTTCTTCTTGTACTTATTAATAATGGTCAATCTCTGAAAATGATCTCTTCTGAGTCCACTGGTTACTCTATTTGTCCAAACTAACAACAAATAGAGCATAAATGAGCTTAATCTGTCTCAAGTGACAACAAATAGAGCACTTAATAGGATATGGAATATTAAATTAGAGATTAGTGAAGATGAAAAAGAAGGAACAAAATAGAGAAGAGATTAAAGAAGAAGAACTGAGATAAAAGCGAAATTGTAAGAGTGAACAATTGCATAAAAATGCGAAGGTGAAAAAGAAAAATATAAGAAAGTAGAGATTAGAGAAGATGAGGCAAGAAGTATGTGGCGAAGAAGACGCGATTTTGTTAGGAGAAATTTTAGAATGCTGAAACTGAAACCCTAGGTGTGAGGAAAATAAAATCGTTTGTAATTATTAGGTTAAGACATAATAGGTTTAAGTTTGGGTTGAATGTGAGTTATGTGAATTTTAAATTGTAATATAATGCGCTTTGATTCGGTTTGTTTTGATTTGTAAAATACAAACAACAAACTAATCTAAATCGCGCAATTTTGTTAAAAGATGATCCAAATACTTTCAAATCAAATGCAATTTTTACATTTTGATTTAATTTGATTTGTAATTTTCTAATTTCATTTTAACATCTCTAAAGATAAATAAATCTCATTATTACAAAAACATACATGACTTGACTTAGTAGAAGAAGTGCCCCTTTTGTACATGAGGGACCTAAGTTCAACTTCCATTAGGAGCAAACTTTATTTATTTATGTACATTTTCAAATCTAAATCTGTAAGATTAAAATAATTGAAGCATAGCTGGAATTAAAAGAAAATCAATAATATCTTATATGGAGGGGAAAAATGATATTAAACCAAAAAAAAAAAAAAAAAAAAATCTTGTTTTCCCCTTCTACGAAAGATGCCATGGCACATTGTTTGTCCTTGGAGGACACTATCCTTAAAAAAAATAAAAACCGATGTATTCATTGTTCCTGGTGACGTATCATCCTTAGCAACTGTTGTCTGTTCTGTTGTTGTTGGGTAGAGTTTTCCATCACTCTCCCACTTCTCACCATTCACAATTCACAACCACTTTCATTCTAATGATTCTTCTTTAACCTCAAACTCAAACCCAAATCAATGAATACTTTCTCTCCCTCCTCAACTTCCCTTTCTTCCACAATTCTACCTTTCCCATCACATTCAAAAAACTCCATTTTATGTGCCACAAGCTTTAAAGGAAACACCAACCAATTTGGGTTTTCCAAACACACCCTCTTGAAGTCAAAGATAATTGCTTGCTCTTCTCCACAGGATGCAGGCTCCGGTGAAATCACACCAAAGTTTGTATTTTTCTTTCGTTTGTTTTGTGTACTTGTTGTTTTGCCTATTGGGTGTCTCTAATTTATTGGGTGTCTCTAATTTGATTCAAAATTGAAACTTTTCCACTGGTTTGATAAAAAGTTGTTTTTTTTAATCAGCAACTTTTGCATTATTGAGGGGCCAGAAACTGTTCAGGATTTTGTTCAGATGCAAGTGCAGGAAATTCAAGACAACATAAAGAGCAGGCGCAACAAAATCTTTCTTCTCATGGAAGAGGTTAGTTCATATTTCATACTTCTCATGGTTCATTAATTGTTCTAATTTTTTACATATTTCTGCGAAATTTGGATAACAACTTATATGGTATAAGGGCTTATGTATTAAACTAGTTCAATGATAATAGATAAAACAGTTAAATTGTTTTCATATAAGTTATAAGTTGTTTTCATTTGCTATAGAAAAGAGGTTATAAAAATTAGCTGAAAAAAACATATGACGTTTATGGGGTCTAAATAAGTTCAAAAAAGCCGATCCAAACTTGGTATAGCCACAGTTTTGATAATGGCTAATGAGAAATGAGTATGGCAGGTAAGGAGATTGCGTGTGCAGCAACGGCTAAGAAGAATACAAAGAGCTTTTACTGAAGAGGGAGAGGAGGATGCAAATGAGATGCCGGAAATTCCTTCATCAATTCCTTTTCTTCCTCATGTGGTGAGTTTCAAAACTTTGTTTTTGTTATTAGGCTATTGGTGTTGAGTTGTGTTGTTGATTGAACCATCCTTCTGTACCAATTTCTAAAAGTAGTGAAGAAGCTTAGTCACATGAATATAATAGTTTAAATAAGACACTAATGGTTTTCACATCGAAGAATTTTGTAAAACAGCTTGTGTTGAACATCTTTTCTATTCGAGTCATTCTTTTATCTTAACTAATTTGTGTGCTTTTCGAATTGAAGTAGACACCCAACACTTTAAAGAATCTCTATCTAACAGGCGCATCATTCATATCTGCAATAATTGTATTTGGCGGGCTTATTGCACCGACGGTAATTTATCTCCTTATTCATTTCATTTTTTGATCTATTCAATCAATCAACCTAAATTATTTGTGAGTCTATTAATGGATCCTTTTATTCTCTATTGATATTTGTGTCTAATGGCAGCTGGAACTGAAATTGGGTATTGGTGGTACCTCATATGAGGATTTCATAAGAAGCTTGCATTTGCCTTTGCAACTAAGGTATACTCTTCTTTGATTATCTGACATAATCAATTTCCGATTTATGTCGGTCAGAAAGACCGAAATTGTTGTGTTGACGAATAGTAGATTTACTTGATCAATACCTGATTACGATTCGTTTGGTTTGTGAATCCAGTCAGGTCGATCCAATTGTGGCATCCTTTTCGGGTGGAGCAGTTGGCGTGATTTCAGTACTGATGTTAATTGAGGCTAATAATGTTGAGCAACAAGAGAAAACAAGGTGCAAGTATTGTCTTGGAACTGGTATGTTTCTACTTCGGAGATTGTCACTCTCTTAATAAAGATACAAGGTCTAAAAAGGATTTATAAAAAATGACGCGCCTCACGGTTTTGTAAGAATGAGTTAAATCCGAAACTTGCGTCTTATACAGTTTGTAATTTTATTTACGGACAGGTTACTTGGCTTGTGCTCGGTGTTCCACAAGCGGTGTATGCTTGGACATTGATGCGATTTCAGCATCTGGTGCTACTGTTAGACCCCTGCAAGTTCCTACCACCAAAAGATGTCCAAATTGCTCCGGTGCTGGAAAGGTACACAATCTGGCGGCGTGTCTCGTCTGATTCATTTGCTAATATACGCAACTGGTTAATTTTGATTGCAAGTAGTAGTAATTTTAACAAATTGTCTTATGTGTTTTGTTTTAGGTTATGTGTCCAACTTGCCTTTGCACTGGGATGAAGATGGCAAGTGAACATGACCTGAGAATTGATCCATTTGACTAATTCTGGAGGATTTGTATTTTCTTGTATTAAATTTAGCAATGATTTCTCTTTTAGAACAAATTATATATGAATAAGAAATAAGGCTCAAAAGCTTGTAACATTCTATTCTGCTAGAATAATTGATCCTAATTCCATATTGATTGAATATAATGTGATACTTTCAATACAATCCTTAATACTCTTCCACCTCAACCCGGAGGTTGTTTTTTTTTTAACGAGCCACTCAAACAATATAAATTATCCATATCAAGACAGGACTAGAACACAAAATCAGCGTTGAATCTTTAAACTTTGAATTCGTTTTAGCTAAACAATCAATAGAGAATTTACTATCTTTCAAGCTATGCAGGATAGAAATTACCTGCCAACTATCAAGATACTTACAGATGATTCAAATTCAACAATCACATATTTTAGCCTTGACACGAAACCTTATGCAAGCATATTGGTGGAAAGGTCACAAGAACTAACAAACAACACTAAATCATATAACTTGGTGTTCTAAGATTGTTTAAGATAACAAGCCAAAGTTGATGAAATCATACAACAAGACAGTTTGGCCGAGTGGTCTAAGGCGCCAGATTTAGGCTCTGGTCCGAAAGGGCGTGGGTTCAAATCCCACAGCTGTCAAGTATGGTTTTTTTCGGTTTTTTTCATTTTCACCTATGGTTTTTTCATTTTCACCGGTTCGTGTCTCAAATTCAACGAAACCCTAGAAAAGACCCGGAAAAACCAAACGTATATAGTTCCATTTCTCTCGCTTCATTCACGTTTTGCAATTACAATTTCAGTTGTAAAAATCATCCTAAACAATGCAGATTTTCGTGAAAACCCTAACAGGAAAAACGATAACCCTTGAAGTCGACAGTAGCGACATTCAAATTCAATACAATTTCCCCCAATTTCTGACATTTGGATTATACAGGCATCCCGCCGGATCAGCAGCGTTTGATCTTCGCCGGAAAACAGCTCGAAGATGGAAGAACCCTAGCTGATTACAACATTCAAAAGGGTATTTTTCATTTTTCTTAATCTATTTATTTATTTTTTATTTTAATTTATTGGATAAACTGGTTTTGCAGAATCCACACTTCATCTCGTGCTCAGGCTTCGTGGAGGTATCATAGAACCTTCTTTGATGGCTTTAGCTCGCAAGTACAACCAGGACAAGACCATTGCCGCAAGTATGTTTTTTTCATTCTACAACCTTAACCCTGTTTTCTTCATTATAGTATTTCTGTGGTTTTGCAGAATCCACACTTCATCTCGTGCTCAGGCTTCGTGGAGGTATCATAGAACCTTCTTTGATGGCTTTAGCTCGCAAGTACAACCAGGACAAGACCATTGCCGCAAGTATGTTTTTTTCATTCTACAACCTTAACCCTGTTTTCTTCATTATAGTATTTCTGTTTTTTTAACTGATTTTGTTTTAAGGTAGTAATTTTAAGGATTTAAAGCATACACACCTTCAATGTAAACTTGTTTTACTCTGATTTTCAATGAAAATTCACTAGTTTGGTCACATCACTACACTTTTGTAACTAACTAGTGTAAAATTATTGGATGTTAGTGTTAAACTAATTACATTGGTATTTAACAATTTTAACGTTTTTGGTTTGTTAGATGCTATGCTCGTTTGCATCCAAGGGCTGTGAACTGCATGAAAAAGAAGTGTGGTCACAGTAATCAGGTGTGGCTAATTTCCATGATATTTTTTTTAATATAATGTCGTTGTTGTCTAAAACTGTGCATCACTGAAATGTAACATTGTTTACGATATATCATCTTGCAGTTGAGGCCTAAGAAAAAGATTAAGTAGATTATGGCTCTGATGGTGTTCTTCTTGTATGGTGAGCTGGTGGCCGGTAGTTGATTAATCCAGTTGATCACTTGCTTAGTATGGTTGTTTAGGACCGATGTTTGAATGATTTTAGTTTTGTTTGTGGCATTCGACTTTATACTTGTTCGACATTTTGATATCTTTCATATTAGTCATTTGTTTTTGAGGATTCATTTTTAATACTACATTATCAATAGATGATGAATTAGTTGGGAAATGCCCGTGTGCGGCCGCACTTGATTCTAGGTTATGTTAAGAGTCTAAAAATCAAAACGAGTTGGAATGGTGATTAGATAAGATGAAATCTTCTATTAGAATTTCATTCACACCCGATTAAAACCATATTATAGTATTGAGTCTCTCACTTCAAATGACTACATTATAGATAGAGATACAGCGAATTATTAATGGCTTAGAGTTAAGCCTATCCTTTTTTGATACAATAATAAGAGAGGAAATACTATTTAATACTTTATTTGTTCATTGATATTGATTTATAGGTGGTTAATTTCGACGAGCGGTCTTCATGCTCCATGCCTTTAGGTTCTCCACAGTGATCTGCTCGGTACCATTATTGAACACAAACAAATGAGCTTTTTCTTTCACTGCTAGCGTTGGATAAACTCTAGACAATATGTTTGTTTTCCCTCCAACTCCAAAACTCTCGACTACAGAGTGATCAATCTGCATCAGATTCAAACATTAAGTAAGTATTATTTAGTATTATAGCTAGGTCTTATAGGTGAAGTGTGTTATGGACATACCAAACTCCTGAGAGAAAGTTTCTTAGTATTTCCCAAATCCACATTTACTGACGGCTTGTACAATTCCCGGTTCAAAGAGGAACTGTATAGAAGTATACACTAGTTAGAAAACATTTTAGTTAATCGGAAGAACACATAAGTTAGACAACATACCTTTTTGCATCCGAGCACATGAGAATCTTGTGTTTATTTGAAGCTTTGAAAATTCTGAAGAACACAGGAGTGTACTCTTCAAGTTTTTTCGAAGCCAATGTCAAAAGTCCAAATGGTCCAACCCCACCTCGAACTTTTGAACCCTTTTGTGCGCATAGATCCTCTGCATTCTCCCACTTAGGATCAAATGCCTCAGCCTTGTCCAAGCTTGAGAATGAGAATGTAACTTCCACATCAGCCTGAGCAGCAGTAATCCCTTTTACTTCAACATAACTTCCCTTCTTAAGCTTTTGGTTGTTCATTTCAACTTCTTTCCCTCTTAGCCTATTTAATTCTTCAACTGGCCATTGTCTTAACTGTCTCCCACTAGAATCAAGCCACACAGTTCTTGGAATTGCCTGAAAAATTTCAAAACACATCCCTTAATTAGTACTATCTTTCATAACAAAAGAACTTTTTAAATTGAAATGATGACAATAGGTAATAGGTATAACTAGGAATGAAGATAACACTATGATGCTACCTGAATTCCTGCCCATCCTTTCTTAACATCATCTTCTTTTGTATCAGATTCATTTGCCCATCCCCAGATGATCCTTCGATTTTTGCTTGGATCAAAGAATGATTTGGAAGCGTAGAAGTTTCCGTAATCATATCTAAGGCCACCCCAACCATCTTCTGAAATTTTATCTGGTATATACTTGTCTTGATTTTGGATATACGTTCCAATTGTATAGTATTCGTACCTTGTTATGTCAAGGCTATTCTTTAGCACATGCTTAACATTATCACCCACCATCGACGCGTCTAACCCGTTTTTCCCTTCCAAAGAAACTGGATAAAAATCCGGACACTCCCACATTCCTGTTCTTTTAGCCGAATGGATCGGGTGCTTGGCCCGGATCCATTTCAAGAAATTCCTACTCCTATATAAATAGGCTACTCCTGTATCTTCCCTCTTGCCACCAACAAGTATCCTCCACTGTCCATCCTTGCCCAACCATGCAGTGGTCGGGTCTCGAAACACCGATCCGTTCATGCCGTGATCTGCAGTCACAATCGGGTTTAAGAGATCAGGCTTAACCCATTTTGTGAGTAGCGGATCAGATGAATTTGCGGGTATAGCTATGCATTGGACCTCATTGCTTCGCTTGTCAACGACTCCAGTGTAGAGTATGACAGGTCCTTTGCCCGGGAGGATTGTGGCCGAACCGGACCAACAGCCGTATTTGTCAAAGGGTTTGGACGGGTATAGAGCGGGTTGAAGTTCTTTCCAGTTGACGAGATCCTTTGATACTGAATGGCCCCATACAATGTTGCCCCAAACAGCTCCTTTGGGATTGTACTGGTAAAATAGATGGTAGATTCCTCTGTAGTACATGGGTCCTGTTTTGATGGAATTGCATGGTACATGAAAAATATATATTAGTGAATTGTATATGATAATTGAAAAATGCAGAAAATTAAAAATTCAAATATAAAAGTCAACGTTGGGAAGAACTCACTGACCATTTGGATCTGAATGTTGATGTTTGAAATTGTTCCATCATCCACCATCAATTATTGGACAAAGTGAGGAATCAGAAAACAGAGAAAGTTAGCACCGCCATTATTATAAAGCTCATCTTGAAGGAGAATGATATGATTATGAATGTTTATACGATAATTATGAATCTTAACAGTAGTAAATAATTTATTATTTTTTAACTCTGTGGCAAAGTTTTCATTCATAAATAATTTATTTTGTAACAAAAAGTTTTTTTTTTTTGTTAAAAAATAGTTTGACATACATACAATCATACTATTTGAATATTTATGTGAACATATTTTTATTAAATATTATCACATAATCTAATTTATAAAATGTAACTAAATCTCTATAATTCCTCACTATTAGTACATACAAATTAAACAACCGGTTTTTAGAAGGAAAACAAATCTTAAATTTACAAAATGTTTTTTGAACTATTAGTTTAACACTTTTTTTAGCTGTAATTGTAGTCAAAATCTATTTGATTATAAATAGCTGGTCAATAAAAAGTTCTAATAAGAATATGTATATTTTTAAGTTTATAATCATTGTTGGCAAAAAAAGAGATATATTCTTTTTTTTTTCTTTTCTGTTTGTATTATTAAAACTAATTATAATTCCATATATATATATATATATGAAAGAAACTATAATATGGTGGCAAATTGAAAAATCTATTTGAATCAAAATAACGTCAATAATTAATAAATACCTACATACATATATGCTAGGGTATACAACAGAATCTATTTGCAAATAGTAATTTAAATGTACGATAAATTATCAAAACAATTAACACATATTTGTGAAACAATTTTGGCTCAATTAAAATATAAAGCATAGAATGATAGTTTCCATATTAATGTAAGATTAGCCCTGCATCTCCATGTGTAAGTGCATGCCAAGGGACTAAAGACAAGAAGTGATAGTTACTTGATATGAAAATGGCCACTCTTGTTTCTAAACTTTCTATTTTCGAACAAGACTTGGGTTGTGTTCATAATTACTCACCATTTCATTTTATATTTTTGCCAAAAATTGGAAAAAGTTATCATGCACTAACTTAGTGTAATGTCAAATATGTTAATCACAAAGCTACCTTTTACCTTTATTTATTTGTTGAAAAATGATAAAATCTATTTTCATTTTTGGCATATAAGTCCATGATCATAAAAGTTCAGATGAAATATTATATATATATATATATATATATATATATATATATATATATATATATATATATATATATATATATATATATATATATATATATATATATATATATATATATATATATATATATATATATATATATATATATATATATATATATATATATATATATATATATATATATATATATATATATATATATATATATATATATATATATATATATATATATATATATATATATATGATTTGTCAATATATATGATTTGTCAATATATATATATATATGATTTGTCAATATTCATGATATATATATATATGATTTGTCAATATGAGCAAAAAAGATGTTAGTCAATATATATTATATTATCACATCATTTTAATGGTTGATTAAGAAAAAATAAGTTAGTAATGATAAGATAAAAATCAGAGCTGTCTTTTAGGGCAGGTGGACTACAACACATAATATATAATTTATTATGATTATATTATAACTAAATAGGATTTTATAAAATATTTATGAGGGTCAAATCATGATAAAATATAATGTATATATTTTTATTATATTTAATTTATATAATGCTTCTAAAACTTAAGACGACTTTAAAAAAAATGTATATGTTCATAAAATTATGAGTAATTGGAGAGTTGCATAGTAAGAAGTTGTTATTATTATATTTCATCAAAATGCATAGTTAAACACTATGAGTAATGAGTAAGAAATAAAAAACGTTAATTACCGTTAATCCAGTTTCTATTAGGTTGAAAATGGAATCCAGTTCTATGAAGTTTATTCACAGAATAAGCTGAAACTGATTGAAGATCAGGGTATGTGCGATGAAACGCTTCAACTCCATTGTTAAATATCACACAGAAAACTAGAAAAACAATAAGACAATTTGTGAGACTCATCATTCTTAAGATGAATGAAGTGAGAATTGGAGAGTATGGAACAAGAGAAGTAGCTATTGTGGTTATTTATAGAGCCAAATGAGAAGGAAGGAAAGTTGTGGTGGACTAGAAAAATATAACATTAGGCCATATATGGAAATACTACTTATGCTTATGCTTCTATAATTCTTTTTATTTTAAAAATTAATACTCAATCCACCTCTCATTAATTATTGGAAGAGTCTTTTTGATTATATATTTTTAAATATTTTTTTTCAATTAAATATTAAAATAACCACCTTTTTAAATTATTTATCAAATTAACTACATTTAAAAAAAAAAAGGGGATGAAAAGAGGAGTACTCACTCTAGATAGCACATAATTTAATATTTTGCACTAAGGCGCCACTCCTAGTGGTGAATGCATATAAATGATGCCACAACAAGTGGCACATGCATCTATCAAATAGGAGTATGTGTCACAGGCAGGCAGTGCCTACTATTTTGCTTTTTTATTATTATTATTTTTTTTAATTTTTAATTTTAATAATTTTAATTAAAAATTGAAATTTATAATATTATTTCATAAAATTCAATTACACAACGATTGAATACAAAATTAATGACTCGTCTGCTCGAAATGTTCCCCAGTTCCACATGCTAGCGATTCGCCTGCCTTTGAGGTCTCCCACGATTTTTCTAAGGTGTTTGTGGTCTTTTAGTATTGTCCTGATGAAAAGGTGGTTGGTGCGAGGGTCCTGGCGTATTTTAATTTTTTCAATAATTTCTCCCTAATAGCCAGAAGGGGTGGGGGGGGGGGGGGGGGGGGGGGGGGGGGGTTGCCGCCAACGGCGTTGTCGTAATCGAGTTTGGTGCCCATGTTGTCATAGTTGGGTCGTTGTGGTTGGGTTATGTGTGGACGATATGGTTGGTAGAATTGAGGCATTGAATCGTTTTGGAAACAATACGATGGTCTTTGTGGTGTAAGAAAGTCATATGGTGGTTGGGTGCTTTGGCTGTGGGATGATTAAGTGTTCATTGGTGGGGGGTTATGGTGGGATGGGGTGGAATCATAAGAATTATCGGGGATATAGACAAATGCGGTGACAAAATATGATTGTTGGTGGTATGGGTCATGCTCATGGTTTTGTGTTTGGATGTGTGGCATGTCTTGGTTGCGAGGTTGGGTGTTTGATGGTTGGCTGTATATGGTATGGTGATGTTGTGAGGTTGGTCGTTGGGTTTTGGTGGGTTGACATTGTTGTTGGGTTTGGTAATGGTGTGGGGTAGGTTGTTGGGTTTGGTAATGGTGTGATGGTGGTTGTTGGGCGTATGATGATGAAGCTCGTTTGGTGTGGATCGATCAAATACATCGGCTCAGACACAAACTATTTTATTGTAACCGACCTAAACCAATTCATATAATGCAGAGTTGGTCTAACACCATGTTTGATAGGTTCGTTTAAGATGCGTCGACGTCGATTCCTCCATTGACGACACATCTCTTTAGTAAATTCTTTCCAATCGGAATAACCCCATTGGACAACGACTCTTTGTTGATGCCAGTCTCCCAAACATGTTGGAGGGTCTAAAATTTGTTGTTGCATCCCGAACTGCAATTTCACATGGTCACTCTGGTGCATCTCCACAGTAGTGAACCTGATGATTAGTGTTTTTGCTGTCTAAACTGCAACATCCTTGGGGTTAACCTCATGGTTAAGACCTAGATACTGCCTCCAGATAAATTGTATAAGAAAAATATATGATTAAAAGATTTGTAATTTGGTAATATTAAAACCAAATTTAGAGTTGTTTAGTTGTAATACAACATTTGGTTTAAGGTGGTCTAAAAGATTGCGATACACTACTATTTGGGACATTTGTTACAGTTCATTCCCAGAACAGACCACCTAAAACAAAAAGTTGTTACAATTAGTTGTAGTATAAAGCCTAATAAATTCGAAGTATTAAGATAAACTTAATTTTTTGCGAAGGAGAATGTTAATGGGTTCTCGTTGATTGGGGCGAATGCTGACATTTTTGACCAACCCCGTGCTTGTAGCAAAAAGGCTCAAGAATAAAACGAATAAGTATCTTTTTTTTATAACATTTTTACATTACAAACTATATAGATGGGACAAAATAACTGAACCCCATCTATATGTTCCTATTTTATTAATGTTTCGTAACAACGACAAATACATAATATTTATGGTATTACCGATAGTTTCAGGAAATAAAAAATGACCAAATAGAATCATAATGTAACACCGAACTTTAATTATTTTTTCATACTCAGTCGATTCTTCGCTTAATGTTAAACTTGAATAGCATTGTTTAAGATGTTTTAGATTAATACCTTGACCCCTAAGTTGACCCAAAGATTGTCCTATAGTTGTGTCTTCACACAAAAGGGCACCCAAAAATTCTTCACATACAAAGTTATCATGGTTAACTCTACCATTAACTGCCTTACCGTCGATAGGTAAACCCAACAACATGTACACATTCTTTAGAGTGACTGTACATTCACCGAATGCAATGTGAGATGTGTGGATGCTCGAGCATCTATGTGTTGTAGAGTCTGATCTTCATCAGAGTCTTTACCGCATAATAAATTAAATCGTCATTTCTCTTATGGATATAAGAACACATATATGAAGACATTTTGAAGAAAACTTTAAGGAGAGATTTATCATATGTGTGAAAAATAATGGGAAGGGATGCAATATTTATAGAATTCACAATACAAAGCAGTAGTCACTGCCTAATGGCGCATGCTCCTATTGGATGCATGCATGCGCCACTTACAATGACATCATGTATATGCATGCGCCACTAGGAGTGACACCTTAGTTCAAATTATCAAAGCATGTGCCACCTTGTGTGGCTACGTCTCTTGCCATTTAATTTTTTTTGAAAAATTGTTAGTTTGATAAATTATTTAAAAAGATGATTGTTTTGGTATTTAATTTAAAAACAATGGTTTTTTTATTTAAAAAATTCTCTTTCAAATAGGAAAAATAAAAAAAAGTACACATTTAAACTAAAAAAATCACTCTAAATAATTTAAAGACGGTCTGATAGACTAATTTAAAAATATTTGATTTTCATGCACACTCACCGTTTATATTGACGCAAAGTTAAAAATAAATGTAACCTAATTAGATTCTCAACTAAAATTTTTAAGGTTTAAATTTAATACGCAGTCTCTTATAAATTTATTTTTAATTTTAAATAAGACATTTTTAAAAGTTTGATTAGAATGCCAACTTATTAGAAACATATTTTATTTATATTTAAATAATTTTACTGATATTTAAATATATTAACAAAGTAAAATATTGATAAGATTAAAATTTTGTTTGCATTGTTATCTTAATCCCCTTAATGTCTGTTTGCTTCTACATTAGAAAAAAAAGGTTTTCACTATGCTCCATTTTCCATCTTCTTGTTTTCCACGTCAAAAGAACCTCAATATTTGATTTTAACTTGACAAGTATGGTTCCAAACGAAATTTAGTAATATAAATTTTGTTAGACTATTGTTTGTAGAATTGATAAAAATAGATAATGACATTGTTATTAGGGTATGACAGTGACTAACTTAGTTTGTTTGCCTTTAAGTCAACTTGATGTTATTCTGGGAATGAATTGGTTAGAGTTCAACCATGTGTATATAAATTATCTTGATAAATCATTGAAGTTTCTTGAATCCCCAGAGAGTATGAAATCGAGTTTCATGACAAATCAGATAGGTAGGGATGTCCTAGAGAGAGATTTCTCAAGTATTCATGGTGTTCGCGTCCTTGAGAGGGGGAAGCGATAAAATGATTATGGATCTACCTATTGTGTATGAGTTTCCTGAAGTCTTCCCAAAAAACTATTGAAATAAGTTATGTTCATGCCATGAATCCTCCAAGATTTTGGTGATAACAAAGTATTTGAAAAAATAATTAGAATCTCTAACTAGCCAGTTTGTGTATGCAGGACTATATTTAGTTGATGGAACTAGTTCTAACACTTATTTGACTTTGGTCCAGTTATGGTCACACTCTTGCAAGGATGTATGATTAGAAAAGTTTTTGCTAGTACATTTAGCCTCAGAAGCGTGTTATGCCGCCTCTGATGCTAAGTAATGTCATATCAGTTATGTTAACACGAAACTCAAGATTTATTGACATTATCTTCTGCAGGTTTTGTTATACTTGAATCAGAGTTGTATCCTTTGAACAAAGGCCTTGTTTCACAGATACTCTTGTGACTGAAAGTCCCAACACTTGCCTCATGCAAAAAGAAGATGTACTAGAAGATTTGGTTCTGTTTGTAGCCGTTTGTAGCGGAGAAATTCGTGAGTGTAAGCAATTGATTAACTTAACTCAAAAATGCAAGATTCACCACCACACTTTTATTTTATCCAAAAAAGGAAAGAAAAAAGAGCGAACAAAACCTAAGAGTTCTAAAACAAGAACAAAAATAGAGATCAGGATAAGGGGGTTAGTTACACAATGAGAAGGTATTAGCATCCAAAATGTCTATAGTACTCTATAGGAGCCCTTTGAAATATCTACGCTTTTTGGTTTGAAAAAGGTTTGTTTGAAAAGAGATTTGGGAGATGAGAAGAGAATTATTTTTAAGATTTTTGTGTTTGGAGAGACTTATCGCCTCATGCGTACGTATCCACAAAGTGCAATATAGGATCAAAACTCCGTATTTCGTGGTACAAATAAAAAATATTTGTTGGCTTGATTGATTTTAAATGTAAAGACAAGTCTTCATTTTACGGAGAAAACTACGACTAGTCGCCCACAAGTATAAGATAACATTTGCATCACCTAAAGATAGATGGTTTTGCTTGGACTAAAACCAACAAGTCTATCACTCAACAACTAAATGGAAAATGTCAACATCTTAATACTATGGGGAGTAGGAGAATTATATCTCAACTATGGAAATGACTCATGTCTAAACTTTATGAAAAGTTTTAAAATGAAAAATGCGCAAAGGTACAAAAAGTTTGAATGAGGTTAATCTTTTTTAAAGTCTTTTTAAAATTTGTAAAAATATGATTAACATTGATTAACATTTATTAAAGAAAACAAAGTTTGAAAATTACTTGAAAAAAGTCAAAATTTTATTAAGAAAGCGGTTTTAAGTTTGAAAGCAAGAAAAATGGAGGAGATTTTGAAAATCTATGAAGGGGAGAAGATGAAGTGACTACCCTAGAAAGCAAAACAAAAGCTAGAGATAAGAAGGATCTAACCAACTTGTAGTACACTTCATAGCAAGCCAAATAAGAATTCCATCCATCTTGAAGCATAAGCAAATGAGCATGCCAAATAAAGGCAAAGATCCATAATACTCCAAGCGTAGGGAAATATTTCTAATTCTAAGTCCAAGGGTCCAAGAATAGTCCAAGAGCATAACCATAAAGTTAAGAGCACCAAATTTTTTAGAGGTTTAATCCTTTATTAGTGTTTTAAACAAGATATAGTCCAAGTGGACAAAAGAAAAGAACGGAAACATAAACATGTGTCCAACGGGAAAAGGAAAAATAACGGAAGCATAAACAGTAATATGATATGAGATGATAATAATGGAGCATAAAGATAAAAGAGAGATAGGGAGAAAGAAAGAAACATAAACAAAATTAGTACAATGATATTTGTTGCAGTGAGAATCGGATGTCAAGCTATTGATTAACTTGAATCTTAATTCATTGAAGTTCACCAGCGAGCTTTGATTTATCCAAAGGAAAGGTTAAAGAAATAAAACCTTTTGTGCAATGTAACAACAACGCTAAAAATTTGGGGATCGGGGGTTGGTTATGCCTAGGGTAGGTATTTCACATCCTAGACATCTGTAGTACTCTACAGGAACTTTTTGTGTGTGTATATGCTAAGTTATCTCAGTTGTTTGCTAGAGTTATTGGAATCAAGTTTAGGCTAAAGCTCTAGGTAAAGACCTAAGGATGATTCTAAGTTTGCTCGTAAATATATCACATCTTGTGCCTATGTATCCTGACTAGGATGGAATCAGAGCAACCGTAGTTCTCCTTACTAAGTTTGACGAAAACTTGACTACGGTCAAGACTCCAAGGGGAACAAACATAACAATGTTTGTGTAGATTTCGGAAAAAATCTCTAGATCTAAATTTAACACTCAAAAGGGTTGACTTTGACAAAAGCCAAGAGGGAAGTAAGTAATTATGACAATGATCCTTACATAGAGTTAACAAACTCTATTCTTAAAGTTCTAATTGAAGGATACTCCTAACAAGGGGTAGGTCTTTAGACTTAAAGCAAATTCTAATGGACATAGGTTCTAACTTAACTAAGTTAAAGGACCTAATGACTTAACCATGTCAAGGGGAGGGGTAATGAGCTATCTATGACAGTGAAATCAATAGAGAGACTTTCCTTTGGAATAAGGGATAACAAGGCAACTGGATGAGAACTAACAAGTTCCATCACTTGGGGAAACTTAACAAAGTTAAAGCACACATAAGCATTCATTCAAACATGATAAAGATATAGAAAAGCAATGTAACAACCAAGAAAGTAATGCAAGCATGTGACAACATCTAGTAAAGAACAAGGTTACAACCAAGTACTTAACAATGAAAGAATCACACCAAATGGTTACATCCAAAGGTGAACAAAGATGTTTCAATATCTAAAAAGGGGATGGTGATAAAGGTTCTTACAAGACCAAACATTTTAAGCATCAATCATAAGTCAAAGACCTTACTTTTCATGGCAAAGTTAAAAGATTGTGAAGGTGACAACCAACAAAAGCAAACATGAAACATGTGTGACAACAACAAGTTTATCAATGGTAAACAAGAAAAACTCATTCATACGAGTTACAAATTGGCATATGAATCAAAAAAATATGAATGTAACAACATTCAATCATTTTTAAGGCATATTGATGATAATCAATCATGGACAAACAAGAAGAGTGACAACAGTTCAAGCATGGATTCAAAACTTCACAAGGGGAAAGGTGAACAAGATTCATGGTAAAAACCAAGGTAAGAATGAAACCTAACATGTTATGGTTCTAAAAAGACACATAAACAAACAAGATGAGGTTAAAGGGTCATGTTCAAGAGGTTACAACATCAAGAGGCGCACAAGGATTCACAAAGAAGTTCCAAGTTATACACTCACATTCATGCATTCACAAAGGCAAGAATCAAATCCTAAACATGTTATGGTTCTAACAAGACACATAAACAAGTAAATATGAGGTTAAGGGGTCATGTTCAAGAGGTTACAACATCAAGAGGCACACAAGGATTCACAGAGAATTTCCAAGCCATACACTCACATTCATGCATTCACAAAGGCAAGAATCAAATACTAAACATGTTATGGTTCTAACAAGACACATAAACAAGTAAATATGAGGTTAAGGGGTCATGTTCAAGAGGTTACAACATCAAGAAACATACACAACTCAACAAAAAGTTTCAAGGCATGATTTTCATGTTCAAGCATTTACAAAGGCAAGAATAAGCATGGTAAAGCAAAGAGCCAAGTGTTTTCAAAAATATAAACATGTTATTAATTCAATAGTGATTCATACAAGATCAATCTTACAAGAAAAAATCAAGTGCCATGTCAAGAAAGTTCATGAAAACAAGTAAAAACCCTAAAAAAGGTCATATATTTCAAGTGAATCAAAATGTTTCAAAAATAAAAATTATTGAATTATTTCTTCACACATTGAAACT
The DNA here is from genome assembly GCA_963859935.3 of Lathyrus sativus. Lineage (NCBI taxonomy): Eukaryota > Viridiplantae > Streptophyta > Magnoliopsida > Fabales > Fabaceae > Lathyrus > Lathyrus sativus. Next base: position 391,671,495 of record OZ012740.1, read on the forward strand.
AGGCATATCAAGGAGCATGGTGCAAAAAGAGTGGCATCAAAATGGTAAAAGTCAAAGAAGTTGTGCACAAACCAATTTGCAAAGAAAAAACATGAAAATTAGTGATAAAAAAAATATAGGAAATGCATCCTATGGGGTTTGAACCCACACACTAGAGCTTAAAGGTCAAAAAATTACCAACTCAGCCAACACGCACATGTGAAAATCAAGTTGAATAAACACAATACATGGTAAAACATCAAAATGTCATAAAGATGAAGCAAAAAGGTTGATCCGCAGGATCAAACCTAGGACTAGAAAGGCAAGGAGAGTATTGAAAGTGCATGGTAAACCACTGGGGTGGTGATACATCCATTATATCACCCCCACTCATAAAATGAAGTACCTAAACATGGCCTGAGGCCTCCCCTCACGCGCCATGGCCTCTGGGCAAGAACCTCAAAATTTAAGTTTGCAAAACAACCCCTAACTCTCTCATTTCTCCATGGATTTCAATGATCCAAAGATCAAAATCACTCAGAATTTCACAAGGATCATGATGGTGTCATTAGTTTTTGCTAAAAGTTCCTCTAATTCAAAATTCGATAGCATGATTATAAAATCCACATTCTTGCAATTTCAACAGTACAGACTTATTCAAACATGATAAGCAGCAAGTAAAGGTTCATACATATCACAAATATCATATTAAACATGTCCATGATTAATGCATATAAAAGCATAACATGATTTGAAAAATGTAAGATCAAGTGAACTTACCTCTTGGAGCTAACTTGGGATCTTCAAGTGAGCTGCTTACAAAAATTATTTGTTGGTTTGAACAACTTCAATACACCTCTAAGAACCTCTTTGAATGCTTGGAATCAAGTGGAAGCACTTGGAGCATAATCTCCCTTTTCTCTTGCAAAATGGAAAAGTGACCAATATGAAACTTCAAGGAGATAAAACTACATATGGAAAACTTGTTTTGGAACATCTTGGTAATGATTTATGGAAGGTTTTTGAAGTTTTTAGAGGTTTGAAAGTAGTCTAGACAGTGGCTTGGCTTTGAAAATGTAGAAAAGTCAAACTTTTATGGATTGACAGTTTACTTTTTGAGTGAGAAGTTTTCTGGTGGGATTGAGTGTTTGAACACCTTCAATACATCATATGTGACATGTTTGAAGTGTTGGTAGAGGTGTTTAATGGTTGTATGAGGTTTTGGAAGAGTTTGTGCAAAATAGATTTTTGCTTCACAAGGAAGTCACTTCCAATGCTTACAAGAAGGTTGTGATATGTGGAATGAGAGAGATTTTGCTTTGTTTCTAGCTCAATCTGGTGTTGTTTGAATGTGATGAGAATTCTATATTTATAGGCAAGCTTAGAAAGCAAGTGGTATGGGCAGATTGGATCATCTTGCCAACTTTGCCCTTTCTGGAGGAAAAATGTGCAAGATCAACTTGAGATATTTCTTCTGAGTTTAAGCCACATCTCTATGAGTTTGATCATCACCTATAGCCTGCAAATAGTCGTCTTGAAGTGAAAGGGAGGGAGAAGCTGATGTGGTTGCTGAGTTGTGACAGAACTTGCAAAAAAGTTTCTCTCTCATGCCACTTGCATGATTAAACAATTTATTTAATCCAAAATCTGAGTTTTGCTCGTGGCTATGCATTCTAATCTCCTCAATTAAGTCCATAAGCATCAAATAATTAGTTAAGCAAAGGAATAGAAAAGGTTTGAATGGTTTATGCAAGAAAATGCAAGTGCTGAACTTGGTTTTGTGACATGAAAAATGCCCAACTTTCCTTCTTCGATTCTCCCTAACCACAAATGTTGATAAAATGCTCTTGTACTTTTTAAAAATCCTCAAACATGATCTACAACATTCATGTTTCACACAAGTCCAAATTCCAAAGGGAACTATGTCAAAAATTCTCTTGAAGTTTGTTACAAAAGTTGACTTACAAGTCAAGAAACATGAAAATCTATGCATTTTTGGGCCTCAACGCCATATTACACTTTTTTAGGTCTCCTCAAGAGTTTTCCAACAAGATTTGAACCACTCCATTTGGACGTGTAGTTAGGAAGTTATGATCATTTCAAGTTGGCTTAAAATTAGGGTTTTTCATGAACCCTAGTTTCTTGATTTGCAAGTTATGCATCAATCCTTGATTAAATATTTACCAAACTCAATACTTAGGCACAAAATAATGTTGGAATACTTTCTTGCTTCAATTTTGGGTCAAAACCCTAAAAGTCAAAGAGTTGACAGTAACACCCTTTTCTACCCACAATTAAAATGCACATTTTTCACATAAATCAGAGTAAAATATTTAACTCAATAAAAATCACCTCAAAGGGTGTATATTTATCAATATCTCAAAATAATTCAATGCTCTGTGTACAACGGGTTTTCCCAAAATACATCAAATTGCACAAAACAACGGAATTCAAAGGCATAAGTCAAGGTTTTCCTCATCAGGGAAAATAAGTAAAATAACTCAACAATATATAGTTTAACTCAAAGAACCCAACCCGATGTTACATATCAGAGCAATACCCTCTAAGTTAACCAAAAGGCTACAATTCAAAGACTTCAAAAATAATTATCGACGACGTCCACGACTAAACCTGGTCATCTGCACGTTACCCACGTGGAGGTAACATTCAAACAGGCAGGGTGAGTAAAACAATTCATAATAATCAATGTATAAAAATCAACATATAAATGGCGTTGTAATCATATTCAGAACATTCATATTCATCAATAGGCCTCAATGGCCACAACATCACAATCCATACAAAAAGAATCATAAATGCAAAATACAACAGGACTCAATGCATGTGGTACTGTTGTACCCCAAAATTTGCCCAGCCTTTTTCTTTACTTGGCTTATGTTTCATTTCATTTCATTGGCATTTTGTATTTACATAGCATTATCCTTTACAGGAGATCAATAGAGGTATGCCATTCAAGAGAATAGTTATCAAGGGTTCCAAGTTCAAGCAAGAGTGTTTACTCGAGTCATCAAGTGCTTATAATCACCAAAAGGCAGTCAAAGCTCTTTGAGAGAATGAATTGGTATGTGTTGCTTACCTCCTATCTTGGAGGTCAAGTGAGGATCATCAGAGGATCACAAGGCCATGGTGATGGAGAAGATATGTTTGAGAAGCTCATTAAGTGCTTTTGAAGTCATGGAGGAGCTTATCTAAGTGGTTATATCATATGCAAGAGGTTGCAGTCAAGGATTGTACACCTAGGGTTTCATCTGCTTAGTGTAAAGCCAACTGTGGACTTGAAGGAGATTGAGATTTGGTATTAAGTCATGGGAAGTTATGTGGAGACATCTAGGATGTTATTTCAAGATCAAATCAATAAGAATCAAGAGTGTGAGAAGTTACTAAATTAGGGTTTCAAAGGTTGTTAGTGTAAAATCCCCTGTTTAGTGCCTAACTTCAAGACCACATATCTCAAGATACAAGTTCAATATCATTTTCTTATAAACATGAGACTTGTATGGAATTTTCTAAGCTTTATTTTGAGTACTAGAACTCATCCATTGGGTTTGTAGAACTCAAGTTATGATGCCATCAAATTATGGGTCTCAGATGAATATATTTTTCAGTCAACAAAAGTCAACCCACTTCCAAGGCATTTATGACTTAGAATCATGTTTTCCCTCAACTTTTGATGAATATGAAAGTTATTCCCCATGATCTTAGCTTTCTAAAAAGTCCTATAATTCCTTCATCTCATTTGTAGAACTCAGGTTATGAAGCTTGCAAGGCAGGGGTATTTTGAGAAACTTTGATTATAGGTCATTTTGGTTATAGGTCATGTTCATGCCTTTGTGAACTTCAAATGAAACTTTCACCAACATGAAAGTTGTCCCAAATGACCTCAATTTCATCATGAAACTCAAGATTGACATGAATTATGAGTGGTTATGGACATTGGTGAAGAAATTCCAAGTGAAAATGAGTTTTAAGAGGTGAGTTCAATTGAATTGGTTTTAAGACCTTTTCATACCATGTTTGTACTCATTTTTGTTCACAATACTCCAATAAACAAAATGCACAAATTTATTTTGGTGTATGAAGTGAAAATCACGTGTATTTTAAGCTTGCTTCATGAAGAAGATTCACTTCCAAACTTCTTAATTGGACCATATCAAAGCCCAAATGCAATTCCAATGTCCAATTCAAGTCCTCAGCTGAAGATTCAAATGAAATTCAAATATGCATGGTGTGGTTTTCACGTGTGCATGAACACATGCCAAACATTGGGAATTTTCAAAATTCAAATGAATCAAGCCTCATGGGCCTCCAATTACCTTAGATATCCATAATATAAAAGCTCAGAATCAAAAGAGAGCTCTCACTTTTGCATTTTCATATAGGGAAAAGTAGAACCAATTTTGGAATTCAAGAGAGAAATTCAAATTTGGAAACTCAGATCTAGATCAATTCAAGCCAAATTGAAGCAAGCTTTCACTTCCTCAAGTTCATTGGAGCTGATCTGCATAGTTTGGAGCAAGCTAAGCATCAATTGAAGCACCAACAAAGTGTCTTTGTTAGGTAATCTTAAATTCTATTTTCTCTCATATTAGGCACTGAATCCAGGTCATTATTGGCGCATATGAAGCCCTACACAAGGTAGGCAATATTTGCATGCTTAATTGCTATGTTTGATGCACTTTTCAGTTGAGCACTTGAATTTTCAACCGTTCGAATCTCATTATTTAAGCATGATAAATGAATTTGGAGACTGGATTCGCGATCTACGTGATGAGACATTCAATTTGATATAAGATTTTGTTTGATTTGGTGGAGTTTTGGAACCTGAACTCCTGCCACCTTGCTGGAGAAGACGACCGGAGCTAGGGCTCCGGCGTCTGGTTCAAACTCAGGTGAGGCTGAGTTGTCATTATTTGACCTTTTGACTGAGCTTGATGAACGTCTAGGATTCACTTGACTTGCTTGCATGTTCCATTGACCAGCCACATCAATTAGTGAAACGGAGCATTTCACTTGTTGACCTGATTTCATTTGGATTTGGGCCTTGTTTGCTACGTGCACCCCCTCCTGATCTGAGCCCAATGATTTGAACTGATTTGCTTGCTATTCACACCACTTGCCTTTATTTATTTTATTTTATTTTATTTCTGTTTTGATTTAAATCAATTAAAAATAGTTCCAATCATGATAAATTCCACCAAAAAATATTTTCTGATACTTTAATGTGTCATTTAATTTTTGATAATTTTTATTTTCATTTTCCATTTATTTTTCAATTAAAATTGGAATTAAATATTGGAGGTGTTTTTAAATTGTTTTTTTCTTGTTTCTTTGTGTTCTTGCTTGCTTTTTGATCCAATTTTCATCACCTATGAATGAGACTTTATCCTCATTTCAATGATGAGTTGAGAGGTCTTTGAGGCTGGTTTGTGGACTTTGTTGACTTATTTTTGGTTGACTTTTGTGAGCTTTCTTTTGACCCTCGATAACCTTCCTTCAAAGTGGAGCACCCAAGTGGATCAATTTCTATGGTGATGCTTTGATTGGACATTGGTTGTGTAGCTTTGGCCTATGGTTTCCAACATATTTATGAGGTTTTGATATTTTATTTGGATTTATTTGAAACTTTTTCCTACTTTTGAAGTACCTTGCAAGTCAAGCTACTTCTAAGGGTGGTTCACACACACACTTGACCTAGTTTTGATGGGAAATGACCCTTGTGGATCCCTTAAGATCCAAACTCTTTTTAGCTCACATTCATAACATATTGAAGTTCTTGGATGCCAATTTATAGGTCATAAATTTGTTTGGTTCTTGTGCTAAGTTGCATTCTTTTTAGGCTTTCCATTTGATGTTCAATGTTGAAAGTGTTTAGAACTTTGATTCTTTACTATGCCTATCCTTGCAACTTGCTTTGGTGTGTTTCCTTATTGCATTTGCCTATTCTCTTCTCTTTTTCTCAATTCTTTCCTAGGACTTTGGGGACTCATCCAAGTTGGTTTGCTGCCTCTTGGTTGCACTTTGAGTTTGACTTAGATAAGAGACCACTTTGAGAACTTTCTCTTAGTGTGAACTTGTCTAGTTTATTTTGTGTGCATTTCCATTTTGTCTTGCATCTCTCATTTGCATGCTTGAGGTTGAGATGTGCTTATGGAGGCTAATGCCTCACACTTTGTTCCTCCCTCTTTCTTCATGTTTGTTGTGCATTGCATGTTTGCATCCTTTCATCTTTTATCTTATGCTTTCTTCTTCTTTCTTCCTTGACATGTTCCCTTAGGATCTCTAATCCCTCTTGTTCAAGGCGGATTATGATAGACCTTAGGTTTGAATCCATTCATGATAACATTAAGTAGCATTACCTTTTCATCCCAATCATAGGTGTACTTTGCATGAAAACATTAGGTTGAGTTTAGTCTCCCTTTAGAGTGTGTCTTCTCTTCTCATCTTCAAACTTCCTCAAGACACTTAATAATGGATAATGAATGTTGTACACTACGAGACTTAAGCATTTGAGAAATGATGGTTGGGGGGGGGGGCTCATCTCAATTGTCTAGAGTTTTTAGCGTATGTCCTTTGGACGATATGCGACACATTCGTTCCTAAGTCATAATCTTTAGTGCAACATGAATTATAAACAAAGTTCAATTCACTTCTTTCTTAAAAGAATTCAAAAACAAACATCAAATCTTTTTTATCCTTCGGGATTAATTGGAATTTTTTTCATAAGGAGAGTTTTGTTAACTCTTGGTTCTACCGCAAACAGGTAACGCCTAAGTCTCCAATGGTCGAGCTGCATACACCTAACTGCTAGAACTAAGTTTTAACCCTACCCGGGTAAAACATTTGAACCAACCTGTGGTCTTGTTAGCCTGAACTATGTTTGCTCTGATTTGTCATACCATGCGAGAATACGTAGGCACAAGATGGCGATGTCATGGCGAGCAACCTTCCCCATCCTTCACCCGTAGTTTTCTGAACTACGATGACTCTGACTTTCCCATTGCACGAGGGAGTACGTAGGCATAGAGCGGTGATGCTCTATCGAGTCTCTTTTCTTTTCTTTTGTCCCTGTGGCCTGTAGCTTAGATAGATAAACACCCTTTAGATAGATAACAAGCGTGGATCCCGTCGAGTACGACGAACGTGAGGGGTGCTAATACCTTCCCCTTGCGTAACCGACTCCCGAACCCAAGATTTGGTTGCGATGACCTATCTTTTCCCTTTTTCGTAGGTTTTCTCTGATCGTTTCCTTTCCCTCTCTTTGGGATAAATAACAAGCGGTGGCAACTCTTCTGTCTTTGCCGGCCCCTCTTTGCATCCATACGACATGTACCAATCATCACAACATGATGGACACTGGGCCATCAACTCTCCATAGATCCCCATCAATAGGATCGATTCTACTAGAGAACCGGAGCACATCAAAACACTTCACATCCACATAGTGGGATTAAAGTCAAAGTAATCGAGGTCCTGAACCGAAGCCCTGATGCACATGAATGCATGATGCACACGTCACAAATCATCCTCATAATAACATCATAGGTGCATCATCATTCATCATATTCATCATCATCAAACATCATAGCTCATCATCATAATCATCATCGTACGTCATGTCATCATAATTCATCATAATAATCATCTTCATACATCGTGTCATCATAGCTCATCATAATAATCATCATCATACATCATGTCATCATAGTTCATCCTAATAATCATCATCAATACCTCATAGAAAATCATCATACGATCATGTATAAATCATATAACGCTCACAGTCATACTCATATTAATTCATCATATTATCACATATTAATTCATAATAATACTCACGATAATCCTCATACTATCGCTTATGAATCACATAAACCTCACTGTCATACTCATGCTAACTCATCACAGAAATCTCATAATCAAACATCAAAGCATCACTGCACACGACCAACATTCGCAAAACTCTGCTACGTTCGCTGGAATGTTCGCTAGGCGAGTCTGTGGCGAGTTTCTTCGCTAGGCGAGTCTGGGAACAACATGGTTCGCTAGGCGAAGCTTTCTTCGCTAGGCAAACTGTGCGATGACATCAAATTCTACTACACACCAGACCTCCAAATCACTCAAAAAACTCTACAATTCACTTACCCAATGCCTCCAAAACATCCTTAAATCATCCCTAAGGTCTTACGACGATAAAGGCACAAAACCTACGATTTATTAGGCCAATCCCAGAACATATTCACACCTTAAATCACGATTTTTCCTTCAATTACACCCTAAGGCTATAGAGTTACTCACATTCAAATATTCCTATTCCTTCAGGGTCAGACATGTTCAAATCATGGTTTTGGCCACGAAGGCCTAAGGATTCCCTTTCTTATATCTATGCTCTAACTATCATGAATACTTACCACTACACCACAACATCAGAGTTCTCAAAACTAGATTTAGGCCACGAAGGCCAAAATCACTTTTCCTCATAATTCTCCATAAAACCCTTAAATCAACCATAATCACATCGAAGGTTACACATGGGAAATCATGAAAAACTATACTCCCCGTACCTTAATTGTCGATCGAAGCCTTCTCAATCTTTCAGGGGATCTCTCGAAGCTTATGCCTCCAACCTTCTCCTCAGAGCTCTAGCCTCAATACTTTTCACGGTTAACAAAATGAATCCTAATTCCCTTCAGAATTCCTTTTTGTCAAACCTAGTCTTGGGCCACACAATTGGGCTTTTCTCATAACACCCTTACTAACTCCTCTTAATGCCTAAATTACCCTTATTTCACTTATATTTATTTTAACTAATAATAATACTAATACTTCCATATTGCATACCATTAATTAAATAAATAATCCAAAAATGCATAATTCCCAATAATCCACAAAACAACCGAAAACCACCAAAATACGAATATTCTCAATTAAATAAATAAATTAAAATATTCCAATTAAATTTGGGGTGTTAAAAATCTCTCCCACTTAAAATAATTTTCGCCCTTGAAAATTACCCCAAGGAAATAGAGTCGGATACGACTCCCTCAACTGATCTCAACGCTCCCAATTCCAACTTTCTCCAGCTGGTCCTCCCCACAATACCTTTACCAAGGCAATCTCTTTACCTAGCAGTTGCTTCTCATTCATCATTCCAAACTAGCAACGCTTCAACAATCAGATTATCTCTCACTTGTACACCATCCATCTGAATCAGTGTACTTCCTCAACTTAGGCACATGAAACACCTTATGCAATTTCACAAGCGACAACAGTACAACAGTCTAACATGCTACTTCTCCCATGCTTCTGCTGCGCCACTTTGATACAGAACAAAAAATCAAGGTGTGAGCTTTAGAGACTTCAAAGCTCGACCAACACCAGTTACCGACGTAACTCTCAAAACACGTGATCTCCCTCTTGAAATTCAAGTTCTTTCCTCCTCTTATCATGGTAACTCTTCTGATGACTCTGCGAAACTTTAATCTTTTCTTGGATCCTCTTAATCTTTTCAGTCGTCTCTTGTGCAATCTCAGGTCCGAGTACAACACTCACGCCTGACTCATACCAACACAATGAAGTCCTACACTTCCTTCCATACAAAGCCTCATACAGTGCCATTCCAATACTAGAATGATAACTGATGTTGTAGGTAAACTCAATCAATGGAAAATGACTATCCTACAATCCACCTTGATCCAACACCAAAGCTCTCAACAAATCCTCTAAAGACTGGATAGTTCTCTCTGTCTGTCCATCCATCTGCAGATGACAGGCAGAACTCAATCTCAACATGGCACCCATAGCTGTCTGCAAGCTCTCCTAGAACCTTGATGTAAATCTCAGATCTCTATTAGACACAATACTTGAAGGAATACCATGCAGTTTCACAATCTCGTCAATATACAATTCGGCCAGCTTCTGCAACGAATAATTGATCCTCATCGGTATAAAATGAGTCGATCTAATCAATCTATCAACAATCATCCAAATTGAATCATATCCCTTCAAAATCATCGGTAGAACTATCACAAAATTCATAGAAATGCTATCCAATTTCTACTATGAAATATTCAACGGTTGCATCAGACCCAACGGTCGTTGATGTTCAATCTTCGTCCTCTGACATGTCAAAAAAGCTTAAACAAACTCGACGATATCTTTCTTCATCCATGGCCACCAAAACAATTTCCTCAAATCCTGGTACCTCTTCGTAGCACTGGGATGGATACTCAATCTATTTCGATGTCCTTCCTCAAGAATACTCTTTTTCAACTCAATAATATCTGGAACACATGCTCTATCATGGCATCTCATGATACCATTTTCATTAATCTGAAAATTAACTCTTCGACTTTGATCCATCAAATTCAACCGATCTACCAACTCAAATCAGATTTCTGACCTCCTCGTATCTCATCAAGAATACCACTAGTAAGCTTTAACATACTAAGCTTAACTCTATAAGAAGTTTCTTCGCAAACCAAACTCATATCACGAAATTACTCAATAAGCTCTAACTCTCTTACCTTCATCATCAGTATATGCAAGGATTTCCAAATCAATGTATCGGCTACGACGTTTGCTTTATTCGAATGGTAATTCAACCAAAACCATAATTCTTCAGAAGTTCAAACCATCTTCTCTGTCTTATGTTCAACTCCTTTTGATCAACCAAATACATTAAGCTCTTATGATTACTAGACATCTCAAATCTCGAACCAAACAAATGAAGCCTCCAAAGCTTCGGCACAAACACAACAACAACCAAATCTAAATCATGCGTCATATAATTCCTCTTATGACCTTTAAGTTGCCTTAAAGCATAGCTAAAACTCGCCGATGTTGCATTAACACACCTCCCCATCCCAGCAACGAAGCATCACAATATACAATAATGGTTATGCCGGATTCGGCAAAATCAAAACATGAGCTGCTGTCAGCCTCCTCAAAAGCTCTTGAAACTTTCTTCACACTTTGCATCCAAAACAAAAGCTTGAACCTTCCTAGTCCACTGCGTCAATGGAAAAGATAACTTGGAAAAGTCCTTCAATGAATTTTCAATAATAATCTGCCAGCCCAAGAATACTTCTAATCTCAAAAACGGATTTGGAGTTTCCCATTGCGATACAACTTCAACCTTTGACATATCAACCATAATAACTCTACTCAAGATCACATGACCAAAGAAACTCACTTCCTTCAACCAAAACTCACACTTTGATAATTTTGTATACAACTGCTTCTCTTTCAACGCTGATAACACAATTTCAGATGCTCAGTACGATCCTCTTTACTCTTTGAATATATCAAAATATTATCAATGAACACAACCACAAACTTGTCCAAATAAGGATAGAAAATCTTGTTCATATACCCCACATGGTGCATTAGTCACACCAATGGCATCACGAAATACTGATAATGTCCATACCTCGTTCTAAAAGCAGTCTTCTAAATATCTTCAGTCTTCACACAAATCTGATGATACCCAGATCTCAAATCTATCTTACTGAACACACTTGCAACAACCAAATGATCCATCAAATCTTCAATCCTTGGAAGTGGACACTTATTCTTGATAGTCACCTTGTTCAATTATCTATAATCCACACACAGCCTCATAGAACCTTCTTTCTTCTAAACTAACAAAATTGGTGCACCCCACGACGACACACTCGGACAAAAGAACCTCTCCTCAAGCATATATTCAAGTTGATTCTTCAACTTCTTCGATTCCGGTGTGTACATATGATATGGAGCCATCACTACCAAACTAGTTCCAGGAGCTAGGTTGATCGTAAACTCCACTTCATGTTCTAGCGGTAAATCACTTATCTCATCAGGAAAAACTTCCAGATAATCACAAATAATTGGCAAACCACCAACTTCCCCACTTTCATCAACACTCAAGGTTCCCATCAAAATAACCACCTCAACACCATCCCGTACCGACTCATCAAAATAACTCATAAGCATTTAGCTTAACTCAAAACAATTCACTGCACACGTCTATCCCCACAAACATGACTCCGTCCACTATCAACAAGAGATTAAGGGTGACCAGTTCCTCAATTTTTCAATAGACAACCGAAAATCATGATGGGACATAAACCATCTTTACCAAACTATAAGAGCGTTCAACAACACACTGAGCCGCCACTCCACACTTGCAGCATCCTGGAGAAGCACAAGCCCCTTCCCCACTTGTTTCATTACCACATCTGCAGACAAAGGTTAGAAAACAAACGTGTACCGACAGTATTTTCACACACGTGTCACACACAAGGGAACAAACAACATTAGACAACTTGGCCGGATGGACCGACCTGCTCTGATACCACTAATGTAACACCCCTTTCTACCCACAATTAAAAGGCACATTTTCACATAAATCAGAATAAGATATTTAACTCAATAAAAATCACCTCAAAGGGTGTACATTTCTCAATAGCTCAAAATAAGTCAATGCTCCGTGTACAACAAGTTTACCCAAAATACATCAAATTGCACAAAACAGCGAAATTCAAAGGCATAAGTCAAGGTTTTCCTCATCAGGGAAAATAAGCAAAATAACTCAATAGTATATAGTTTAAATCAAAGAACCCAACTAGATGTTACATATTAGAGCAAGACCCTCTAAGTTAACCAAAAGGCTAACAACTCAAAGACTTCAAAAATAATCCTCGACGAAGTCCACGGCTAAACCTGGTCATCTGCATGTTACCCACGTGGAGGTAACATTCAAACAGGCAGGGTGTGTAAAACAATTCATAATAATCAATGTATAAAAATCAACATATAAATGGCGTCGTAATCATATTCAACACATTCATATCCTTCAATAGGCCTCGATGGCCACAACATCATAATTCATACAAAAAGACTAATAAATGCAAAATGCAACAGGACTCAATGCATGTGGTACCAATCATCACAACGCGATGGACACTAGGCCATCAAACCTCCATAGATCCCCATCAATAAGATCGATTCTACTAGAGAATCGGAGCACATCAAAACACTTCACATCCACACAGTGGGATTGAAGTCAAATTAATCGAGGTCTTGAACCGAAGTCCGGATGCACATGAATGCATGATGCACACGTCACAAATCATCCTCATAATAACATCATAGGTGCATCATCACTCATCATATTCATCATCATCAATCATCATAGCTCATCATCATAATCATCATCGTAGGTCATGTCATCATAATAATCATCTTCATACATCGTGTCATCATAGCTCATCATAATAATCATCATCATACAACATGTCATCATAATTCATCATAATAATCATCATCAATACCTCATAGAAAATCATCATATGATCATGTATAAATCACATAGCGCTCATAGTCATACTCATATTAATTCATCATATTATCACATATTATCACATATTATCACATATTAATTCATAATTATACTCGCGGTAATCCTCATACTATCGCCTATGAATCACATAAACCTCACTGTCATACTCATGTTAACTGATCGCAGAAGTCTCATAATCAAACATCAAGGCATCGCTGCACACGATCAACATTAACGAAACTCTACTACGTTCATTGGAATGTTCGCTAGGCGAGTCTAGGGCGACTTTCTTCGCTAGGAGAGTCTGGGAACAACATGGTTTTCTAGGCGAAGCTTTCTTTGCTAGGCGAACTATGCGATGACAGCAAATTCTGCTACACACCAGAACTCCGAATCACTCAAAAAGCTCTACGACTCACTTACCCAATGCCCCAAAACATCCCTAAATCATCCCTAAGGTCTTACGACGATAAAGGCACAAAACCTTTGGTTTATTAGGCCAATCCCGGAACATATTCACACCCTAAATCACAATTTTTCCTTCAATTACACCTTAAGGAATTAGAGTTACTCACATTCAAATATTCCTATTCCTTCAGGGTCAGACAAGTTCAAATCATGGTTTTGGCCACGAATGTAACACCCCAAATTTAATTGGAATATTTTAATTAATTAATTTAATTGAGAATATTCATTTTTGGTGTTTTCGGTGGTTTTGGGAATTATTGAGGAATTATGCATATTTGGAGTATTTATTTTGGAATAATAGTATATAATATGGATTTATTAATATTATTATGAGTTAAAATAAATATAAGAGGAATAAGGGTAAATTGGGCATTAAGAGGAGTTAGTGAGGATATTATGGGAAAAGTCCAAATTGTGAGGCCCAAGACTAGGTTTGACAAAATAGAATTCTAAAGGGAATTTGGATTCATTTGTTAAGCGTGAAAAGTTTTGGTGGCCAGAGCTCTGAGGAAAGATTGGAGGCAGAAGATTCCCGGAGATAATCGTGAAAGCTTTAAATTGGCTAAGGTATGGGGAGTATAGCTTTTCATGATTTTCCATGTATGCCTTTCGATTGTGTTTATGGTTGATTTAAGGGATTTTTGGTTGAATGTGGGAAAAATAGGGAAATTGATAATGAGACCTTGAGGGTTGTGGTTAGTGGTTAGTATTCCTGACTGTTTGATGTGTAATATGAGAAGTAGGAAACCTTAGGCCTCCGTGGCCAAAACCTTAATTATTATATGTCTGACCCTAAAGGAATAGGAATATTCAAATGTGAGTAACTCTAATGCCTTTGGGCAATTGTAGGGAAATTGTGATTTATGACATGAATATGTTACGCGATTGGCCTAATAAACCGTAGGTTTTGTGCCTTTATCGCCGTATGACCTTAGGGATGATTTAGGGATGTTTTGGGGGCATTGGATAAGTGAATCATAGAGGTTTTTGGGTGGGATCGTGTTCTGGTGCGTAGCAGAATTTGCTGTCATCGCATAGTTCGCCTAGCGAACCATGTGTTTCCAAACTCGCCTAGAGAAGAGTCCTTCGCCCGGCGAAGAAACTCGCCCTAGACTCGCCTAGCGAACATGCCAGCGAACGTAGCAGAGTTTCATGAATGATGATCGTATACAGCGATGCCGTGATGTTTAATTCTGTGATTCATGTGATGAGTTAACATGAGTATGACTATGAGGTTTATGTGATTAATGGGTGATAGTATGATAATTACCGCGAGTATAATTTGATGAATTAATATGAGATAATATGGGATAATATTATGAATTAATATGTTATAATATGATGGGTTAATATGAGTAAGACTATGAGCCCTATGTGATTTGTACATGAATTATATGATGACGTGACGTATGACGATTATTATGAGGAATTATATGATGACGTGATGTATGATGATTATTATGATGAATTATCTGATGACATGACGTATGATGATTATTATGATGAATTATATGATGACATGATGTGTGAGATTGAGTATTATGATGAGCTATGATGACATGATGTATGATGATGATTATGATGATGAGCTATGGCGTTTGATGATGATGAATATGATGAATGATGATGCACCTATGATGTTATTATGAGGATGATTTATGACGTGTGCATCATGCATTCATGTGCATTCGGACTTCGGTTCAGGACCTCGATTACTTTGGCTTCAATCCCGCTGTGCGGATGTGAAGTATTTTGATGTGCTCTGGTTCTTTAGTAGAATCGATCCTATTGATGGGGATCTATGGAGGGTTGATGGCCCAGTGTCCATCGCGCTGTGATGATTGGTACCACGTGCATTGAGTCTTGTCGCATTGTATTTATGAGTATTTTTGTATGAATTATGATGTTGTGACCTTTAGGGCATATTGAAGGATATGAATGTGTTGAATATGATTATGACACTGTTTTACATGTTGATTGTTATACATCGATGATTATGAATTGTTTTACTCACCCTGCCTATTTGAATGTTACCTCCACGTGGGTAACGTGAAGATGATCAAGTTTAGCCGTGGATGCCGCCGAGGAGGATTTTTGAAGTTTGAGTTGTTAGCTGTTTTAGTTAGTGTAGAGGGTCTTGCTCTGATATGTAACATCGGGTTGTGCTCTTTGAGTTAAACTTTATACCAGTGAGTTATTTTGCTTACTTTCCCTTTTGGGAGGAAACCTTGATTTTATGCCTTTGAATTTCGCTGCTTTGTGTAGTTTGATATATTTTGGGAAAACCCGTGTGTTACGGAGCTTTGACTTATTTTGAGACATTGAGAAATGTACGCCCTTTTAGGTGATTTTTATTGAGTTAAATATTTTTACTCTGAAATCTGTCTTATTTTTGCCGTAATATTTGTGAGGTAGAAAATGGTGTTACATTAGTGTCCCCAGCGCTTGCGTGGCGCACCCTCCTCCCCTAGATCCTTTGACTAGTCTCCTCATCCAGTGGCTGTTGTCTTTTCTTGTTTTTTTATTTTATTTTATTTCTTTTAATATTTTTTTTTATTTTTGTTTGAATTTAATTAATTAAAAATAGCTCCAATACTCCAAAAATTTCACAAAAAATATTTTTACAAACCTTGAGATGTCTATTATTTTTAGACATTTTTTTATTTTATTTTTCAGATTATTTTTCATTTTTAAATACAATTAAATATTGGAGGTGTTTTTAAATGAATTAAATTGTGCATTATTTGTTCTTTTATTTGTTTCTTCCATTTCCTTTGGGTCCAACGAATGAAAATTGATCCTCATATCCATGATGAGTTGCACAATTTTTGAGGACCATTGTTCCCCTGGTTGGTTGACTTTAGGGTTGACTTTTGGTGTTTTTCTTTTGACCCTCGATTCTCCCATTTCAAAGTGGTACATCTTGAATATTATTTTCTTTTGATGGTGCTTTGAGGGGATATTTGCTTTGAGCTTTTGGCCTATGTTTGCCAACATGTTTATCTAGCTTGTGCATTTTATTTGATTATTTTTGAACCATTTTCCTATTTTTGAGGTAACTTGCAAGTCAAGTTACCTCCAAGGGAGGTTCACACATGTACCTTGACCTAGTTTGACTTGGATATGACATTTTTGGATCCTTTGAACTTTCAATGTCTTTTGTTTCATGTTGTTAACATGTTAAGGATGATGTTGGTTCAATTTTAGGTCATGATATTGTCTCTTCCTTGTTCATTTGTGTGTTTCCTTTTAAGTTTTCAACTTGAACTTCTATGTGATGTTTGATTGCATTCTTTTTGCTTTTGCTTGCATTTCCTTTTGAATTGAATTGCTTTTGCTTTTGGGATTTATTCTCTTCATCTCCCTTATGTCCAATGACCTTGGAGTGTCATTTAAGGTGGTTTGGTCCCTCCTTAGGAGGTACTTGAAGCTACCTAAAGTGATGGAATCCTAGAGGACTTTTCTTGATGTTTTCTTGTGCTTCTTTGCACATTGTTTGTGATGCTCATGGTTGAGTGAACTTTATGAGGACCTTGCTGCCTTCATTCTAGCCTCCCATCCTCACTTTGTTTTAGGTTTCATTTGCCTTTCAAAACACTTCTTCTCTAAAAAACACAAAAACACTTCAAACCTTTTTCACCCTTTGGGGTTCTTAATCAGGAAAATCTTTTCACAACAAGAGTGTCGTTAACTCTTAGTTCTATCGCAAACGGTAACACCTAAGTCTCCAATGGTCGAGCTGCATACACCAACTGCTAAAACTACTTGTTAACCCTACTTGGACTAAAAACTTTTGAACCAACCTGTGGTCTTTTTTAGCCTGAACTACGTTTGCTCTGATCTTTCATACCAGATGAAAGTACGTAGGCACAAGACGCGATGTCTTGGCGAGTAACTTTCCCCCTTTCGCCCGTAGTTAGTTGAACTACGTTGACTCTGACTCCCATTGCACGGGGGAGTACGTAGGCACAAAGCGGCGATGCTCTGCCGAGTCACTTCTCTATTCTTTTTATTTTGTCCCTGAGCCTTTATCTAGATAGTTTCAACACACCCTTTTAGATAGACAACAATGCGTGGATCCCGTCGAGTACGACGGACGTGAGGGGTGCTAATACCTTCCCCTTGCGTAACCGACTCCCAAATCCAGACATGGTTACGATGACTTTGTCTTTCCCTTTCCCTTTAGGTTTTTTCGATCATTTCCTTTCCCTCTCTTTGGGATAAATAACGAAAGTGACGACTCTTCTGTTTTTCCGCCGGTTGTTTTTCGCAGTTGCCACTGGGAGAAGTTGTGCTTCTCCAGGATGCTGCAAGTGTAGAGTGGCGGCTCAATGTGTAGTTGGATGCTCTTATAGTTTGGTAAAGATGGTTTCTGCCCCATCATGATTTTCGACTGTCTATTGACAACTTGAGGAACTGATCACCCTTAATGTCTTGTTGATAGTGGACGGAGTCATGTTGGATGGGATAAACGTGTCTTGCAAGCTTAGATGGCGTGAACAGTAAATTGCTTTGAGTTAAGCTAAGTGCTTACAAATTATTTTGATGAGTCGGTGCAAGATGGTGTTGAGATGTTTATTTTGATGGCAACTTTGAGTGTTAATGAAAGTGGGGAAGTTGGTGGTTTGCCAACTGATTGTTATTGTCCGGAAGTTCTTCCTAATGAGATAAGTGATTTACCGTCGGAACATGAAGTGGAGTTCGTGATCGACTTAGTTCTTGGAACTAGCCCGACATTAATGACTCTATATAGTGTGTATGCATTGGGATTAAAAGAGTTGAAGAGTCAACTTGAAGATTCTCTTGAGGAGAGGCTCTTTTGTCTGAGTGTGTCACCATGGGGTGCACTAGTTTTGTTGATTATGAAGGAAGAAGGTTCTGTGAGGCTTTGGGTGGATTATAGATAAGTGAACAAGGTGACTATCAAGAATATGTGTGCACATCCAAGGACTGATGATTGATGGGTCAATTGGTAGTTGCAAGTATGTTCAGTAAGATAAATTCAAGATCTGGGTATCATCAGATTCGTGTGAAGGCTGAAGATTGTCAGGAGACTGCTTGTAAAATAAGGTATGGACGTGATGCGTATTTCGTAGTACCATTTGGGGTGAATAAGGCACCATGTGGGTTTGTGGAGTATATGAATGGGATTTTTTTTCGTACTTATTTGAGCGAGTTGATGGTTATGTTAATCGACGATATTTTGGTTTATTCGAAGAGTAAAGAGGATCATGCTGAGCATCTGGAAATTTTGTTATCAGTGTGGAAAGGGAAGCAGTTGTATGCAAAACTGTCAAAGTGTGAGTTTGGTTGGAGGAAGTGAGTTCCTTGGTCTTGTGATCTAGAGTAGAGTTTGTTGTTGAGATGACGAAGGTTGGAGTTCTGTGGCAACGGGGAGCTCCAAAAACCTGTATTTGAAATTAGAAGTTTTCTTGGGTAGGCAGATTGTTATTGGAATTCATTGAAGGATTTTCCAAGTTATCTTTGCCTTTGACGCAGTGGACTAGAAAGGTTCAAGCTTTTGTTTTGGATGCAAAGTGTGAAGAAAAGTTGCAAGAGCTTTTGAGAAGACTGACAACAGCTTAGATTTGATTTTTCCGAATCCGACGGAACTATTATTATATATTGTGAAGCTTCGTTGATGGGATTGAGATGTTGTGTTAATGAAACATCAACAAGTTTTAGCTTATGCTTTAAGGTAACTTAAAGGGCATAAGAGGAATTATCTGACGCATGATTTAGAGTTGGTTGTTGTTGTATTTGTGCCAAAGCTTTGGAGGCTTCATTTGTTGGGTTGAGATTTGAGATGCCTAGTGACCCTAAGAGCTTAAAAGTATTTGGTTAATTAGAAAGAGTTGAATATGAGGAAGAGGAGATGATTGGGACTTCCGAAGGACGATGGTTTTGAGTATAATTACCATTCGGGTAAAGCAGACGTGGTAGGTGATGCATTGATTTGGAAATCATTTCTTATACCGAGGATGATGGCAAAATAGTTAGAACTGATTGAGCAATTTCGAGATATGAGTCTGGCCTGTGAAGAGACTTCCTATGGATTAAGCTTTGTATGTTGAGGCTTACTACTGGTATTCTTGATGAGATTCGAGGAGGTCAGAATTCTGACTTGAGTTGATAGATCGGTTGAATTTGATGAGTCAAAGTCGAAGAGTTGATTTTCAGATTAACAGAAATGGTATCATGAGATGTCGTGATAGAATTGTGTTCTAGATAGTGAGGATTCTTGAGGATGGATATTTAAGTGGTTTGAGTATCCATCCCGGTACTATGAAGATGTAACCGGATTTGGAGAAATTGTTTTGGTGGCCATAGATGAAGAGAGAAGTGGTTGAGTTTGTGTATGCTGGTTAGACTTGTCGGAAGTCGAAGATTGAACACCAGAGACCTTTGGGTCTGATACAACCATTGAATATTCCAGAATGGAAATGGGATGGTATTTCTATGGATTCTGTGTCAGGTTGCCGAAGACTGTGAGATGGATATGATTTGATTTGGGAAATTGTGGATGGATTGACTCAATCAACTCACTTCTTAAGTATGAGGATTAACCGTTCTATGCTGAAGCTAGCTAAGATATATACTGGGGAAGTTGTGAAGTCGTATGAGATATCTTCAAGTATTATGTCTGATAGAGATCAGAGATATTCATCGAGATTTTGGGGAGAGTTTGCAGACGCTTTGGGTACCATGTTGAGATTAAGTTCTGCCTATCATCCGCAGACGGATGGACAGACAGAGAGAACTATCCAGTCTTTAGAGGATTTGCTGAGAGCATGTGTGTTGGATCAAGGTGGATCGTGGGATAGTTATTTGTCATTGGTTGAGTTTACCTACAATAACAGTTACCATTCTTGTATTGAAATGGCACTGTATGAGGCTTTGTATGGTAGAAGGTGTAGGACTCCTTTGTGTTGGTATGAGTCAGGCGAGAGTGCAGTACTCAGACCTGAGATGGTGCAAGAGACGACTGAAACAATTAAGAGGATCCAAGAAAAGATGGGTTTTGAGAGTTACTCCGGTAATTGGTGTTGGTCGAGCTTTGAAGTCTCGGAAGCTCACACCATGTTTTGTTGGTCTGCATCAGAGTAGCATAGCGCAAGCGTGGGAGAAGTACCATGTTAGACTATTTTATCGCTGTCGCTTGTGAAATTGCATGATGTGTTCATGTGTCTAAGTTGAGGAAGTACTTTGATTCAGAGGGACGATGTACAAGTGGGAGATAATTTTACTGTTGAGGCATTGCTAGTTCAGATTGATGGATGAGAAGCAACTTTAAGGTAAAGAGATTGCCTTAGTAAGGGTAGTTTTGGAAGGACCAACTAGAGAAAGTTGGATTTGGGAGTGTGGAGATCAGTTGAGGGAGTCGTGTCCGACTCTGTTTTCTTGAGGTAATTTTCGAAGGCGAAAATTCCTTTAAGTGGGGGAGAGTTGTAACGCTCAAAATTTAATTGGAATATTTTAATTAATTTATTTAATTGAGAATATTCATTTTTGGTGTTTTCGGTGGTTTTGGGAATTATTGAGGAATTATGCATATTAGGAGTATTTATTTTGGAATATTAGTATGTAATATGGATTTATTAATATTATTATTAATTAAAATAAATATAAGAGGAATAAGGGTAAATTGGGCATTAAGAGGAGTTAGTGAGGATATTATGGGAAAAACCCAAATTGTGAGGCCCAAGACTAGGTTTGACAAAATAGAATTATGAAGGAAATTTGGATTCATTTGTTAATCGTGAAAAGTTTTGGTGGCCATAGCTCTGAGGAAAGAGTGGGGGCAGAAGATTCCCAGAGATAATCGTGAAAGCTTTGAATCGGCTAAGGTATGGGGAGTATAGCTTTTCATGATTTTCCATGTATGCCTTTCGATTGTGTTTATGGTTGATTTAGGGGATTTTGGGTTGAATGTGGGAAAATAGGGAACTTGATAATGAGATCTTGAGGGTTGTGGTTAGTGGTTAGTATTCCTGACTGTTTGATGTGTAATATGAGAAGTAGGAAACCTTAGGACCTCGATTACTTTGATGTGTATTCCTGACTGTTTAGAAGGTCTTGCTCTGATATGTAACATCGGGTTGGGTTCTTTGAGTTAAACTTTATACCAGTGAGTTATTTTGCTTACTTTCCCTTTTGGGAGGAAACCTTGATTTTATGCCTTTGAACTCTGCTGCTTTGTGGAGTTTGACGTATTTTGGGAAAACCCATGTGTTACGGAGCTTTGACTTATTTTGAGACATTGAGAAATGTACGCCCTTTGAGGTGATTTTTATTGAGTTAAATATTTTTACTCTGGAATCTGTGTTATTTTTGCTGTAATATTTTTGGGGTAGAAAAGGGTGTTACAACGAAGGCCTAAGGTTTCCATTTCTCATATCTATGCTCTAACTGTCCAGAATACTTACCACTACACCACAACATCAGAGTTCCCAAAACTAGATTTAGGCCACGAAGGCCAAAACCCCTTTTCCTCATAATTCTCCATAAAACCCTTAAATCAACCATAACCCTTAAATCAACCTTAATTGTCGATCGAAGCCTTCTCAATCTTTCAGAGGATCTCTCAAAGCTTCTGCCTCCAACCTTCTCCTCAGAGCTCTGGCCTCAATACTTTTCACGGTTAACAAAGTGAATCCTAATTCTCTTAGGAATTCCTTTTTGTCAAACCTAATATTGGGCCACACAATTGGGTTTTTCCCATAACACCCTTACTAACTCCTCTTATTGCCCAAATTACCCTTATTTCACTTATATTTATTTTAACTAATAATAATACTAATACTTCCATATTGCATACTATTAATTAAATAAATAATCCAAAAATTCATAATTCCTAATAATCCACAAAACCACCGAAAACCACCAAAATAAGAATATTCTCAATTAAATAAATTAATTAAAAATATTTCAATTAAATTTGGGGTGTTACATTGACTTTCCAAACAGACAAACCGAACGATTGAAATCTTCAGGATCAATCCTCAGTGTTCTGGGTTCTTTGAGCTTTTCAAACTTCTTGGGGAGACTTTAATAAGTCATAGGAGTGTCATGGTTCATGGTTCAAGCTTTGGAAAACCATCTAAGCCAAAAGTCAAACTTCAGTTGACTTTTTCCACCAAAAACCCTTATCAGGATGCTGCACTGCACTGCTCCCATTCTCTTGGTAACAACCTCCAATAACACTTGTTCTTGGCAAGATGGGAGTCTCTTGATGACATGAAGACTTAAACTGTAGAAGATCAATCCAAAACGTTGACTGATCAGTCCATAAGATCCTTGATTTTGACAGTGTAAAACCCTAGTTCATCTGCATCTTGACAAAGATCAACTTGAAAAAGGTTAAGGTTAGATGACACACGTTTGATGAACCTAGAATGATGATGGAATCTAGGGGTCAAAATTTGGGGTATGACAATATCGTTAGTGAGTTTGTCATTAGTTATTAGAGAAAATGATCCAAGATGGTTAACTCATGCACTTAAGCCAAAGCTGATGAAAACTTATTAGAGGATTGATAAAATCAAAGCCTTCTAACAACAAGTTTCACAGATGATGGACATAAGACAAATAATCAACCATACTTGGACTTTCAAACATAAATTTGAGCCACAAATGATCACTTTCCGATTACAAGACAATTTAGCGCTATGTTAAGCAATCATAATCGAGTTTATGTAGAAACCACGACTATCTGAGGCCGGTCAATAATAATGCTAGTGCTAATGCATGCTAGAGAAGTGATATGTAGATCACTCTCCGAAAGAAATACCGCGCGAAAAGAAAATAGGTAACAATCTCATCTTCATCAAGAACTTGAAATAAGTTCAAACGATATTGAAGATTTTCATCGATCAAAATAAAAAAGAGAAAAGGAAATGGAATGCCAAATTGGATTACAAGTTCAATGTCATTTCTTCTTTAAGTTCATCCACTCATCTTGGTGGATAAAGCACTACACATATCATTAACTCAAAGCACCTAAAATAAATTGAACAATTCACATTAAAGAAAGATTTGAATTAGTGAATGTTTATCCAACTTCATCTACACCCTAAGTCCAATGAATTTAAAGAGGAAAAGGACCTTTAAAAGTGCATTCCAAGTCAAAAATCAAAAGGAAATGGAAGAAGAAGAAGAAGAAAGAACCAAAATAGTCTCAAAATAGAGCCAAAAGGCAAAATCAACATTAGGTAATCGATTACCCTAAGTTGGTAATCGATTACCACTGCTAAAATAGCAGCAAAATAGTCTGAAAATGTGTAGAAACTTGATCAATCATTTCTTCAAACACCTCATGATCAAGGATGCAATTGAGCATGGAAATTCAAGTAAAATAACAACAATCAACACCAATAGAACACAATTTGCAAGATCCAAAGATCAAGCAACAAGAATCAATAATAGATCTCATTGTGGAAGATGTATCAAGAACAACAATGGTGGATCAAGAAATTATCACTCCAAATTTGGAAATTCTTCAAATCAGCTCCATAAACCAGACTTCAAAGCCTTTATCTACTAGAATTGATGATGAAAAAGTGAATGGATTAAGTTTTAGCTCAAAGATTAGTAAGTTCAAATGATGAACTTACTAACTTTCAAAGGAAGAAAGAGCTTTGGTGAATTTGGTAACTAGAGAAAAAATTAGAGTCAAGAAAGAATTTGGCTAGGTAAATTTAGCTATCAAAAGCTTATGAAATGAGAGAAATAAGGACTCTATTTATAGGATTTAGGCTTGGAAAATTTGGTGGATTGGAGTTTGGTTTGGAATCAATGTTAGGCTTGGAATTTGAATTTGGAGGGAAATTAATGATCAAGTGGTGATTAGTGAAGGTGTATGGTGGGAATTAATTATGATGAGGTAGGGGAATTAAAATGAAGTGATATAGAACATTATCATGTTGCAATATTTGAATTTGGTGCCTAAAATGCTGCAGAATTTGAATTTGCCCAATTTTCACAAAATTCGCAGCGGTTTTCGATTACCCAATAACACAGGCAAAAATGGTGAACATTTGCCTTTTTGATGTGTTGTCTTGACTCTGGCTCTATTCTTTTGCTTGTCAAAGAAGGCATGTAAATAAACACATGAACCTTGGAGTCACTTGAATAAAAGTCAATCAAATCTTGGGAAACTCTTGATCAAATGATTTTGAAATGGTTGCAGATCAACTTCGACTTTGTTCAGATGAAATTCATTCGAGCTGGAGGACTGATATTTGATATCTTTGCTCCAAAATCTTCATGAAGAAGTTAGTAAAGGAAAAACAAACATTTTTTGGATTTAAATCAATGGTTAGTAAACATAAATATAAACAAATATCAAACAAACAAGAAAACAAAGGAGCCCGGTGATCTCTCAAGAACAAACCTGCACAGGAAGGCAAGAGAACCAAAACTTGCAATCTTGTTTGTGGGATGAGTTGCAAATAACATGTGGGATCTTAGGTGTAAAAATTAGGGTATTAGAGCGTTGAAGATCTCCAACGTCTTTATTTTCCTTGGCTATAAAAAGGAGCTGCAGATTTGAAGATCTCTCAGGAAAATTGGATATCAAGCTATTGGATATTGGATTAACTTGAATGTTAATTCATATTCACAACCGGTCTTTAATTTGTCCGAAGGGAAGGTTAAAGAAGGAAAAACCTATTTTTGCATCGTAAACACAATGCGGGGAGAGATCTAAGGTTCAGGGGTTGGTTAAGCTTAGGGAAGGTATTAGCATCCTAAATTTCTGTAGTACTCTACAGGAACCTCTTGTTTAAAATGTGCTATTGCTAATGGTTATCTGCTTAAAAGTAATGCTAAGGGTTAAAGGTAAAGAGAAGTACCTAAGGAGGTTAGTCCTAAGTATACTCTCCAAGACGTCGCATCTTGTGCCTACATATCCTGACGGGAATGGAATCAGAGTATCTGCAGTTCCCCTCAAAGAGGGTGAAAGAGGAACTTCTTGACTGCGGTCAGGGTTCCAAGGGGAGGTAAGTGTTCATATGAAAGCGCTTACGTGGAGTACGACGACTCCTATTTCTATATTATAGAGTTGAATTGAAAAGGTGAGGTAAGCATTCCTCGACGGGATGCCTAAAAGGTGAGTACGGAGACTCGAATCCTAAGGCTAGGATAAAACGGGTGGATGTCCATGGCGGAACGCCTAAAAGGTGAGTACGAAAACTCGAATCCTAAGGATAGAACGGGGTGAGGGTAAAGGTATTGACACAACGGTAAAAAAGGGTAACCTTTCCTTCGGAGGGGATAAGCGGTAAATCAGTGAATAATGCAATAGTGATAATGAAATAGCGATAAATGATGATAGCGATGAAATAAATGCAAATATTATACCGCAATCATGAGTAGCAGCTGAATGGAAAATCAAGTTAGGAGTGGAAATGATTAAGTTGGATCAGAATTAAGAAATTGTTTAGAAAAGAAGTTAATTATTTTTTGAGATTTTAAGAATTTTATGTAATTAAAGAAAATGTAAGAATTTTGAATTAGAATTAAGTTAAAAAGGTGTTAGAATTTACATCAAATGAGAAATTTAGGTTGATCTTAAATTAGTAAAAAAGTTATTTATTTTTATTAAGAAAAAACCTAAATTAAAATCTAAATTTAATATTTTTGTTATTATTTTTTTAAGGGTTAGTTGTTAGTAGTTAGTGTTAGTATTATTCATTAATTAATATTACAATTAAGAAAAAACTAAAAAACTATAAAAGTAAATAAAATAAAAAAACAAATATGGGTTGGGCCTGGGTGGTCAGGCCCCAAGACCCGACCCAAGTGGATAAAAGGGGGAGGGAAGAATTTTAGGGTCTGAAACCCTAAACTCTTGAGGGAGCCGCGATGCTTCTCCTGCAGAGTTCTCTCCGAAACTTTTTTTGAACCCTCTCATCTCTCTCTCGTGTGATGATTCTTCTTCTTCATTCTTGCATGCGAAAAACTTTCTTCTTCTTCTTCTTCTTCTTCTTCTTCTTCTTCTTCTTCTTCTTCTTATCTCATCTTCTTTATGGAAGAAAAAAACAACAAAGAAAAACTGTCAATGGCTTACGTTTTGGTTTGGTGATGTTCGTTTTGGTTTACGATTTTGATGATGCCTTGAGTTTGATCCATGGTATTTGTGGTTTGGATAATGGGTTTGTTCATGGGCGATGATGACAATGTTCTGAGCCTTCTTGCTTGTTGTGATTTTTGGATCCGTTCGAAGGCTTTGATGATTTCTGGATCTGTTCTTGGTTTCACGTTGATGGTGGTTTGTGATGGGTTACGAAAATGGTTTTTGATGGTTTGGATTTGTTGGTTACGATTTGGGTTTGACGGATTCTGGGCAATGATGAACGATTCTGAGGCCGTTGGTTTTTTCGGATTCGCTTGGGTTTTTCTGATGGCTTTTTCAGTGAGATTTTTGTGATGATGGCTGTTAAAATCTGAGCCTCTATGCTTTTCTTCTCCTTATTTATATACGGATCCGAAAACATTTGCAATAAAGTTTCTTTTAAGAATTTCCTCTTCCGTTTTGATTTGATCTGATATGGATTTGGAAAGATTTCAAAAAAAAATCTTTAAAACTTTCCATTCTCATTCTTGATTTTGGCAGATTTTTTCACTTTCGGAATTATCTTGATGGTGTTATCCGTTTTTGGAAATGTTTAGAGCTATTGGTGATGATGTCCTGTTAGTTTCCCTTTTACGGAATTATTGATGGCATTATTTTTGCTGTTGGATTTCTTGTGGGCTGTTTGGACAGAAAATCATTTTTCTAAAAATGTTTATTCTTCTTTTTTCAGATAGAACAATTACTGCCTTGATTTCGGGCTTGATTCTGTTGGGAAAACAGAAGTGGGCGACGAATTTTCGTTGCCCTTCCAAATGCCCAATGATGAACTCTTTCCGAGGGCTGTTTTAGAAAAATAAATTAAAGTCCCTTTTTACTTGGTATTCACTGATTTTTATTGTTTTCAGAGCTTTGTTGAAGATGGCGAGTATGGAGCTTGAAGATAGTATAGGACTTTAGGATTAGAAACATTCCATTTTTGTACATCTTAAATTGTCTTTGTAAACAAAAATCGATGTAGTCCCAAATAAGAAATCACGTAAATAAACATTGCTTTGTAATTCTTTCTCAAAATAAAATTGAGTTCTTGAATATTCTTATTTCATGATAGCTTCTATTTTGAGCTTTATTTCTTTCACCTTGAACCTCAATAAGAAAATGAATCTCATAGCATTTCGAATCTTCACGGTCTTGCAATTTAATCTTAAGATGAACTTGAATCGTAAGAAAAACCAACGATCTTGTCTTGGGCTCTAATCATATGGACTCACAACTTTGACACTAATCCATAAATTCATCAAGAGATTTCCAATTCCTTCTCTTAAAATCATCATCTCATAGTAACCCGAACCCCTCAATAGGAACAGTATTGTATTTGACCCTTGGATTAATTGCCGCGCCAATAAACCACACATTCTTAACTGCTGAAGTTCTGATCCATGCAATGAAGACACACTCTTTTATCTCTTTTCTTGAAAACAATCATCGTGCCATCAACACCAAACCCTAGCTTAAACCATACTTCATATCCAAGGACAGGAAAACCTTTGAGGAGTTTTGGATAGAATGACTTTGTAATGACATGCCTGTTAAGAGGCCATAAGAAAAAGAGGATGCGGTTCCTTAATACTTTATCATAACTTGTAGGAGATAAGAAGTACCCCTAGAGCCTTCGTGACTTCCTGAATTTCCAGCAATAACCTAACTTCACAAAGAAAAACGAACAAATGATTAAAGTGGTTAGTTAAAACGAAAGATGGACTTAAAGGCTATACGGAAAAAAAATGCACAAGGAGGTGGGATCTTAAGGTCAAAAATTAGGGTGTAACAGATGCCCCTATTTAAGTTTCTTCTGTCTATAGATATGGAGATTGAAATCTTCGCCTCGACGTGATATGAGGGACTTAAATACAAACATAACACAGATTTTTGTCCCTAAGATGCCACCGAATGCTTATGATATGCAATGATATGAAATGCAAGACTAAGGTTCTGTGGGGAAATGATGCCACAAGGGAATAACTGGACGCAACACACGAGAAACAAAGGTCAACAAACAGCAGGCCCAACAAGGGGAGATCACCTACTACCAAAAATAATGCAGCCTAAGAAAAGGTGTCTGACCAAAAGAAAGGTGTGTTACCTACTATCAAACATATGATAGCCTAAGAAAAGGTAAACACAAGGGAAAAGATGACCTACTACCAAACATGGTAGCCGAAGCAAAGGTATCTGACTAAAAAGAGACGGTATATTACCTACTATCAAACATATGATAGCCTAAACAAAGGTAATAACCGAAATAAACCTCCCCACGTTTCAAGGTTGTATGCCAAGAACGGGTCTCAATTTCTTCTTTTACTTGAAAAGGGTAAAATAAACCTCCCCAGGCTTCAAGGTTTGTATGCCATGAACAGGTCTCAGTTTCTTGAAATAAACCTCCCCACGCTTCAAGGTTTGTATGCCATGAACGGGTCTCAGTTTCTTGAAATAAACCTCTCCACGCTTCAAGGTTTGTATGCCATGAACGGGTCTCAGTTTCTCGAAAATAAACCTCCCCACGCTTCAAAGTTTGTATGCCATGAACGGGTCTCATTATCTTGAAAATAAACCTCCCCACGCTTCAAGGTTTGCATGTCATGAACTGGTCTCAGTTTCTTGAAATAAACCTTTCCACGCTTCAAGATTTGTATGCCATGAACGAGTCTCAATTTCTTGAAAATAAACCTCCCCACACTTCAAGGTTTGTATGCCATGAACAGGTCTCAGTTTCTTGAAAATAAACCTCCCCACACTTCAAGGTTTGTACGCCATGAATGGTTCTCAGTTTCTTGAAATAAACCTCCCCATGGTTCAAGGTTTGTATGCCATAAACGGGTCTCAGTTTCTTGAAATAAACTTCCCCACGCTTCAAGGTTTGTATGACATGAACGGGTCTCAGTTTCTTGAAAATAAACCTCCCCACGCTTCAAGGTTTATATGCCATGAACGAGTCTCAGTTTCTTGAAATAAACCTCCCCACGCTTCAAGGTTTGTATGCCATGAACGGGTCTCAGTTTCTTCTTGGAATAATGAATACTCGTGAGAGTATCTTCATAAGGGAATTGGAATTATCCCTGGAGATTGTAAAACTTCACCGGGGATCTTCAAAAGATATGTAATCCGGTTGATTTGCAAAGTATGTCTTCTCAAATAAAGAGAGATCAAATGTAATAATCTTCACCAAACTTCTTGGGAGAGATGCCATTTGATGGAATTAAACTTGTGTGATGGGCTCACTGGGGAATACATTCCTAAGGAGTATCTTCGTTGTAGCTGTCAAACATATGAAACTCTTGAAGTGAAAATTCTCAAATAAAGAGAAATATTTGTAAAGTCTTCGACAAACTTCTCTGACGACTTTCCGAAGAGATGCCATTTGACGAGTTGATAATTTTGACAAGCCCACTGGGGATGGACAAACTGTCTTGAGGAGACGACCATTTGTCCTCTTCGATAGAAAACCTGATCGAACAAGTTGCTCAAATAAAGAGGCTACCACTTGTTGTCTGGGTATAAATTGTTGAGAAGATCTTATAGCGTTACTGGAGAGATATCTTATCTTTGATGATGATTTCCATGAGGATTCTTCCTGGGGAGTCCAAGTGAAAAGTAAATACACACTCCATCAAAATTGAAAAGCCCAGAGATATCCAAAATTGTGATTGTCAGGGACCGAAGTTCAATTCAGGAAATAACTGAAGAGAAACTATCAAGCAAGACTCGACCATTGAGGTATGAGCTCAAATGGGATTCAACTAAAGCAACCGTCTTCCACGAGGATCGAACTCCATGGGGAAATAGAAATATTTGTGCTCTTTCTGCTTAGGGATGGCGACTCTACTTGGAAGGAGAAGACAAACCCAATCACTTGGGGATAAACACGGCCATGGTGACAGAACAAACAAACACAAAGATGAAAAAATGCATGTGCCATGCTATCTATCTATATGCTAATGCGTATGCCTATGCTGACAAAACAAATGAACAAAGGCAACCGGAGATGAAATAAACATCTCGAAACAAACATCCGACCAATCTTCAAAGATAGAAGCAATACTGGGGATGGATGGAGAACCAAATACGGGATCACGACCCTGCTTCAGCATTTCAAAATTCCTCTGGGGGATAGAAAACATTCCACTTGGGGGTGTAACATCCTGTTTTTATTGATGGGTTCGTCAAGATGGATCCCATTTTTTTAGAAGAAACTTCATGGAATAAGATAAATATCATGCTTTCCTGGAGAGGTTCCTACTGGAGTTATAGATGAAGATACTCGAGCTGAGGTCTCATTGGGGATAAAATATATATCCGCTTCAATAGGGAAACTTGGATATACAGCGGTTAAACATGTTGGAGTCGAAACTTCAATGGGGATGAAATAAACATCCGCTTCGCTGAGGAAAATCAGCGCAGTGAGAGAGATCCACTGAGGATTAAAATATCATCCACTTTATTGGGAAAGAGAAGTTGAACAAATCACTGGAGAAACCGCAGATCACCCACTGGAGATTTCTTGCATTGATCATCATTGCTTGAAATAGAGATCTATTGGAGGAATCATGACCACTTGAAGTAAAATTCACCGAGGACATGAAGAATGTAGTTTTGATCTTGCTGAACTGCGTAATAGTCGCCATTTTGAACAATAAGCATTGTGAATGGGTAACGTAATCTTCATTTCTCAAATGCCCCAGAGTACATGCTTTATGAGAAAAAAGTTGTTCCAAGAGGATTTTACAGAGAACATGGAGTTCGATTGCCCCACTGTTTTCGAACTCTTGGAGAGGTTCGTCGAATCTCGATGTAACTGACCCTGATTGATGGTATTATGTATAACTGAGTCTTCAAAACTCGCTCTTGAGGACAGTCAAACTTGTAAATGAGCAACCTGGAAATAATTTGCTCCTGTTCAGCAGAATCTTCAAGTTTCCTCATCGATGTCTATATGTAAACTTTCTAAGATATCAGGAAAAATCAACACACATGAAACGCTAATCCTGAAACTATTAATGCAACACATATGTTTGTCTTGAAGTTTTTTCTCTTTTTTTTTTTGAAAAAGATATGACAATAACTTGTGACCAAAATCACTAGTTAGGATATTAATTAATTTATGAAGCCAACATCAAATTGAGCATAGCTCATAGGAGTCAGGAAACGTTATAGCATCGAGTATGCTTTCAAAATAAACCCTGCTTCAATTAGGTCTTTTAAAGGTTGTATCGTGGCTTGGTTCACGGTTTAAGAAACAAAGGATAAAGGATCAAAGCTTATTTGTACCCACCCATTCTTCGTGATGTCCTTCAATCCTACATTCAGTTAAACTTGATACGAGCACTCATCTCTCAAGAGGATTTTGATATGGTCGAGAATTCGTCAAAGCTTTGGTCATGGTAGTCACTCACCTATTTTCTTTTGGTGTTTGATCACACGACTTTATTCTTTGTTGAGGATTTTCTTTGTAATCCTTTGTTTTTTTGCTTGTCGCATTTTTCATTCCCTAACTTTTTCCTGGATGAAGTCCTTTGAATTTTGACTTTGAAGTCCAGCAGGATGTCTCAATTTTTCCTAAGTCTCCTTCATAGGTTTTGACTTAGCGGGCTTTTCTTTTGCATTCATTTTTTTTATGAACAAGTCATGTGACTCTATGTTATTTTGACTCTTTTGAAAGGATTGTGACTACCTCACTCTTTATATAGTTTAGGAATAATCATTTATGTCTTTTGACTTCCAGCCTCCTAATATGTTAGGGATAGATAAAATGGATTCTCGAAGGTTCATTCCTCCTTTTTGAGAGTCTGGATGCTCGATCAGTTTAACTGAAAACTACCCTGCCCCAGGTTAAAATTGATGGTTTTTTTTTATTTGGAAAAGAAAACTCCTACTTCAAGGCTCAAAGGGGTTAAAGTGGGATTATCTTCCTTATATCTCCAGTGTTTGGGGATTTGAAACAATGCCTTACATCATCAGCCGAGTTTTATTCAAAAGCATACGACAAGAAATCTTTGCATTTTTTTGATTCGTCATCCTCCTCCCAATTCTCTGTTAAAGCAAGAGATTGGGTAAAGTTGGCATTATAGAACATGAAAAAATATTTTATGAGTGAATACAAATGGATTTCTTCAAGACAAACACTTTACTTGCATTATTGTTCAAATAAACAAATTCTTACATGCCAATTATGCTTTTTATAATCAAAGAAATAAAATACATATAAGCAAACAAAATGAACAGCCGAACAAGCCCTTCTAAAGAATTTTATTAAGTCTTTGCACTCATCAACACAACAGTGTTCCATTCAAGACCGGGCTCTTTTGAAGGTCAAAAATTTTTCGTCAATCATCTCTTGAAATTTTCTTGGAGAACCCTACACTCTTCAATCGAATGCCCCATTACTCCGTCATGAAATTCACAGCTGGTGTTCGAATCGATCATCTTAGTATGAACATTTTTAGGATTTGGGTATACACTGTGGAAACTGGGAATCCCTTTCACCACCTTGAACAAACAGGTTATCTTGCATAGGTTGAGATTACATAGGAGTACCCACTTGTTGAAAATTCTCATTAGAGGGAAGATCAAACACCGGGTTAGTCATAACCCTGAAACCGGTCATGGGATCCATATCCTTTGTTCTCTTTACTATCCTTCAGTGATTGCTTCAAGCTTGGTCAGATGGTAAATATGTCAGCTGACAGACAAAGACGGGAGACTGGATTAGCTATAATAGAGAAGAGACACATGCACATGTAAATTCTAAATGAGGGATGCTAAATGTAGGATGCAGAATGCAGAATGCAAAATGCAGATGAAAGGTTTCATGGAATTCATGTATTTACAAACATCGCAGAATACCGAAGAAAACTCATTTATTATTTTTTGATAATGGATTACAAGTAAATATTCTTAAAAGAGTCTTGACATAATAGCTAAATAAAAGCTAATAAAGTCCCAAGGATGTCTTGTATTGCTTCTTGATCTGCTTTTTTAGCTGGACTTTCTTGAATATAAGTTTGTCCAATGGTCCACTTCCAAAGAATAGTCTGCTAGAGGAAAATAAATCCTCCATCTCTTGCTTTTGTTGTTGGAAATTTTTTTGTTCACTTGGATCTTTAGGAAAAAGTTTCGTGTACTTGTATTTGAATTTTCCGAATCTTCAAACAGAACTTCTAACTTCCTTAGGGCATTCAAATTAGGACTCTCAGAAGAATATTTTAAAGTATTTTCTTTTGTAATCCGTATTGGTCCTGCAATGTTTATAAATAAAGTTGAATTCCATGAAACCAATGCGACATGATGCTTTATGGATGCAAAGATGCGCAAACACAGGCAAGAACACAGATGTACAAAGGTAAATAAACAAGAAACTTTGGTTTGCAATGACCATTGAGCAAGAGGTATACCCATCCCCAAACGGTGTGGACTAAAGGTTGATTGTACCGGCAGAACAAGGTTCTAAGAGGGTGCCCAAAATCATTAGTCCATCTTTCGGATATTATCAATTTCCTGACCACTCGGTGGTTAATAGTATTCTCAAGAGAACCTCTTTTGAGTGTAGTATCACGTAACAACTACTTCGGGATTACTACCCCATAGTCATCGCACTACGTCCTAATAAAGGCCAAAGTGGGGTTAAAGGTAACTATGGTTCCTAGTATCACAGGCTCTAATAGAAAATAGTGAATTTTTTCACGATTACTCGTTCAACAGTACTGTTTTTGAAAGGGCCTCAACTGAGCGGTGATTCTCAAGTCAGCTTTGTCGGGTGTAGGAGTTATCTCACCATACAAAGGTACCAACCCAAAAAGAATAAATAAGCATATACAAATAGCAAATATACAAATACGCAAATATATAGCAATAAACACAAGAATAAAACAAGTTAGGGAAAACCACAATAAAAAAATATAAGATTATCCCCAGTGAAGTCGCCATTTCTGTCGCGGTGAAAATTAGATATCAAGCTATTGGATTAACTTGAATCTTAATTCATATTCACAACCGGTCTTTAATTTGTCCGAAGGGAAGGTTAAAGAAGGAAAAACTTATTTTTGCATCGTAAACACAATGCGGGGAGAGATCTAAGGTTCGGGGGTTGTTTAAGCTTAGCGAAGGTATTAGCATCCTAAACTTTTGTAGTACTCTACAGGAACCTCTTGTTTAAAATGCGCTATTGCTAATGGTTATCTGCTTAAAAGTAATGCTAAGGGTTAAAGGTAAAGAGAAGGACCTAAGGGGGTTAGTCCTAAGTATACTCGCCAAGACATCGCATCTTGTGCCTACATATCCTGACGGGAATGGAATCAGAGTATCTGTAGTTCCCCTCAAAGAGGGTGAAAGAGGAACTTCTTGACTGTGGTCAGGGTTCCAAGAGGAGGTAAGCGTTCATATGAAAGCGCTTACGTGGAGTACAACGACTCCTATTTCTACGTTATAGAGTTGAATTGAAAAGGTGAGGTAAGCATTCCTCGGGGGGACCCTAAAAGGTGAGTACGGAGACTCGAATCCTAAGGCTAGGGTAAAAGGGGTGGATATCCATGGCGGGACG
Source organism: Lathyrus sativus (assembly GCA_963859935.3). Lineage (NCBI taxonomy): Eukaryota > Viridiplantae > Streptophyta > Magnoliopsida > Fabales > Fabaceae > Lathyrus > Lathyrus sativus. Next base: position 391,706,949 of record OZ012740.1, read on the forward strand.
CCTAAAAGGTGAGTACGAAGACTCGAATACTAAGGCTAGGGCGGGGTGAGGGTAAAGGTATTGACACGGCGGTCAAACAGGGTAACCTTTCCTTCGGAAGGGATAAGCAGTATACCAGTGAATAATGCAATAGTAATAATGAAATAGCGATAAATGATGATAGCGATGAAATATATGCAAATATTATACTGCAATCATGAGTAGCAGCTGAATGGAAAATCAAGTTAGGATTGGAAAATGATTAAGTTGGGTCGGAATTAAGAAATTGTTTAGAAAAGAAGTTAATTGTTTTTTGAGATTTTGAGAATTTTATGTAATTAAAGAAAATGTTAAAATTTTGAATTAGAATTAAGTTAAAAAGGTGTTAGAATTTAAATCAAATGATAAAATTAGGTTGATCTTAAATTAGTAAAAAAGTTTTTTATTTTTATTAAGAAAAAACCTAAATTAAAATCTAAATTTAATATTTTTGTTATTATTTTTTTAAGGGTTAGTTGTTAGTAGTTAGTGTTAGTATTATTCATTAATTAATATTACAATTAAGAAAAAACTAAAAAACTGAAAAAGTAAATAAAATAAAAAAACAAACATGGGTTGGGCCTGGGTGGTCAGGCCCAGGACTCGACCCAAGTGGATAAAAGGGGGAGGGAAGAATTTTAAGGTCAGAAACCCTAAACTCTAGAGGGAGCCGCGACGCCTCTCCTACAGAGTTCTCTCTGAAACTTTTTTTGAACCCTCTCCTACGTTTTGGTTTGGTGATGTTCGTTTTGGTTTACGATTTTGATGATGCCCTGAGTTTGATCCGTGGTATTTGCGGTTTGGATTATGGGTTTGTTCTTGGGCGATGATGACAATGTTCTGAGCCTTCTTGCTTGTTGTAATTTTTGGATTCGTTCGAAGTCTTTGATGATTTCGGGATATGTTTTTAGTTTCACGTTGATGGTGGTTTGTGATAGGTTTCAGAAATGGTTTTTGAAGGTTTGGATTTGTTGGTTACGATTTAGGTTTGACAGATTCTGGGCAATGCTGAACGATTCCGAGCCCGTTGGTTTTTTCGAATTCACTTGGGTTTTTATGATGGCTTTTTCAGTGAGATTTTTGTGATGATGGCTGTTAAAATCTGAGTCATATGCTCTTCTTCTCCTTATTTATATACGGATCCAAAAACATTTGCAATAAAGTTTCTTTTAAGAATTTCCTCTTCCGTTTTGATTTGATCTGATATGGATTTGTAAAGATTTCAAAAAAAATCTTTAAAACTTTCCATTCTCATTCTTGATTTTGGCAGATTTTTTCACTTTCGGAATTATCTTGATGGTGTAATCTGTTTTTGGAAATGTTTAGAGTTATTGGTGATGATGTCCTGTTCGTTTCCCTTTTACAGAATTATTGATGGCATTATTTTTGCTGTTGGATTTCTTATGGGCTGTTTGGACAGAAAATCATTTTTCTGAAAACCTTAATTCTTCTTTTTTTAGATATAACAATTACTGCCTTGATTTTGGGCTTGATGCTGTTGGGAAAACGGAAGTTGGCGACGAATTTTCGTTGCCCTTCCAAATGCCCAATGATGAACTCTTTCTGAGGGCTGTTTTAGAAAAATAAATTAAATCCCTTTTTTTCTTGTTATTCACTAATTTTTATTGTTTGTAGAGCTTTGTTGAAGATGGCAAGTATGGAGATTGAAGATAGTATAGGACTTTAGGATTAGAAACATTCCATTTTTGTACATCTTAAATTGTCTTTGTAAACAAAAATCGATGTAGTCCCAAATAAGAAATCATGTAAATAAACATTGCTTTGTAATTCTTTCTCAAAATAAAATTGAATTCTTGGTATTCTTATTTCATGATAGCTTCTATTTTGAGCTTTATTTCTGTCACCTTGAACCTCAATAAGAAAATAAATCTCATAGCATTTCGAATCTTCACGGTCTTGCAATTTAATATTAAGATGAACTTGAATCGTAAGAAAAACCAACGATCTTGTCTTGGGCTCTAATCACATGGACTCACAACTTTGACACTAATCTATAAATTCATCAAGAGATTTCCAATTCCTTCTCTTAAAATCATCATCTCATAGTAACCCGAACCCCTCAATAGGAACAATATTGTATTTAACCCTTGGATTAATTGCCGCTCCAATAAACAACACATTCTAAACTGCTGAAGTTCTGATCCATGCGATGAAGACACATTTTTTATCTCTTTTCTTGAAAACAATCATCGTGCTGTCAACACCAAACCCTAGCTTAAACCATACTTCATATCAAAGGACAGGAAAATCTTTGAGGATTTTTGGATAGAATGACTTTGTAATGACATGCCCGTCAAGAGGCCATAAGAACAAGAGGATGCGGTTCCTTAATACTTTATCACAACTTGTTGAAGATAAGAAGTACCCCTAGAGCCTTCGTGACTTCCTGAATTTCTAGCAATAGCCTAACTTCACAAAGCAAAACGAATAAATGATTAAAGTGGTTAGTTAAAACGAAAGATGGACTTAAAGGCTATGCGAAAAAAATGCACAAGGAGGTGGGGTCTTAAGGTAAAAAATTAGGGTGTGACAATAGCGTTGCAAATACAACTAAAGAAAAAGAAACTGCTTAAGTACTTGTGGGCAAAAGCTGTTAACACTGCTTGTTATATTCAGAACCGAATTTATATCATACCAATTCTAAATTAAACATCATATGAATTATCTAAAGGTATAATGTAACGCCCCGATTATGAATTTCCCATTATTTTCTTGAGTCTTTTAATTTATTTGGTTAATTGTTATTTTATTGTGGAATTATATGATAATATATTATGTGTGTATGTTGTGGTATTTTATTATTTGGAGAGTTTTGGGAATTAATTAGAGGGTGTTTTAGATAATCCTTGATTAGTAGTTATTTTGAGAGAAATAGAGTAGAAAGAGTATAAGTGGAAAAGACAAAGAATAGGGAGAATAGAAACCAAAAGGAAAGAAAAAGAAGAGAAAGAAAGGAAGAGAAGAGAAAAGAGGAGGAAGAGGAGAAAAACCTAGAATAATCAAGAATCAACTTCTAAGCTTTCGATTGATCGGGTAAGGGTGTGAAACTTTATTATTCTTGCAATGTGTATGATTATGTGTGTTCTTGTTGGTTTTGTTTTGGGTTGGGGAGAGTTTTACTCATTTTTCATTCTAGGGCATAATACAGATTTAATCGATAGAACCCGAGTTTTCGTTGGTGAAAGTGAGATTAAGTAGTAGCATTTATGTCAGGTGATGTTAGGCTAAAGTGCTGGAATGAGTTGGGACTTAATCGGGTGAATCCAAGAGTTTTGGAGTGGAAGAACAGTGGGGAAATTCTGAGTTCGCAGACACTCGCTAGCACGTTCGCTAGGCGAGCTGGTCGCGAACGTTCGCTAAGCGAGCAGTAGCGAATAGGTAGCGAACGGTCCCAGACTTGGACATAATGCATGTTGTGGTGTTCGCTGGTAGAGAATGGGGGTAGAGAAGGTTCGCTAGGGGTTCGCTGAGCGAGCGAGGTAGCGAACGAAGTCAGAGGCTTCTGTTTGCCTTCGCAAGCTTGTTCGCTAGGCGAACAAGTAGCGAATACTCGCTAGGAGCTTGCTAAGCGAGCAGGGTGGCGAACATGACAGGTTGCGTTTTCTTTAATGTTTCCATCTGTGGTCAGATTTCCGACTTAACTTTGATTATTTCCTTGCTCGAGGTATCGATCATGCCAAGTTATATTATGCTGTGGGTAGCCGTATGTCGTGAATCCTAGATTGTGTGATGTTGCCGTTTGGCAATTTCGTGCATTTGTTTGGATTAAATGGGAATGCATGGTGATATTAATGTGAATGCGTATATTTGTATATACTTGTATAATATGAAGAATGCATGAATATGTTTGTAAACATGTGTGGATTCTAAGAATGTATTGAGTCATGTTGCATGTGTAGCATCATGATTACATTCTTGTGTGTCTGATCCCGCGTAGGATCTGCAGAAACCTCGTGTGCCCTTGTGGGGTGTGAGCGATGGTTTAGTTACTTTGATCCCTAGGAGGATCTGCAGAAATGATCGTGTGCCCTTGTGGGGTGTGAGTGATGGTTTATTTTTGATTCCATGGAGAATCTGCAGAACAATTGTGTGCCCTTGTAGGGTGTGAGCAACCGGATTGTGTGCCCGTGTGGGGTGTGAGCAATCCTGAAACATCGTGTGCCCATGTGGGGTGTGAGCGATGGGTGAACATCGTAGGCCCGACGGGGAGTTACTTCGGTAAAATGTGATGGTTCCATTTTGGTTCTTCAATTGAACCTGCTGAACGAGTCGGTACCGTATTTGCATCTTCATAGAGTCGTGAGTCGGTCTTTGTGAGTTGCATTATCATCTTTATATGATGTTTTGGTGAAATGAACGTAATTGTAAATGTTTAAGTGAAATGCTATGAATTTTGAAGCATGAATTGGTGAATGTGATTGATTATGTACGTGTACATTGTGATGTATTTTAACAAGTTGTGGTGTGAAATGTGAATTACGAGTATGTTATAATTGTGTTTTATGATATATATATATATATATATATATATATATATATATATATATATATATATATATATATATATATATATATATATATATATATATATATATATATATATATATATATATATATATATATATATATATATATATATATATATATATATATATATATATATATATATATATATAATTTTATGCATTGTTTGTTATGATAATGTTTCTCACCCTTATGCTGTTTTATAATGCTCTATGAGGCATTGCAGAGTAGGATGCTGGAGGTCTTTTGTGAAGCGAGTCTTCATTTCTTTTGGTCAGGTGGTTCTGATATGTAACATTGGGTAGTTAGGAATTGTTTTGATTCTTTTGTGATACATCTGTGTATGTATCTGCTGCTGAATGTTTTGTAAACTCAACTGATGAATTGAATTAACCTGAATGATGTATATGATGCTTATGTTAATGAAATGATTTCAATGTTTAGATGTTTCCGCTTTATTCTAAATATTGATATGTGGGTTTTAAGCGCTATGCTTTGTTTTTAGTTGAGATTTACCCCTTTTGTTACATATCTTTATGAGCAGGTATTATTTATGTTTCGTTTCGATGATAATGTGATGCGCCTCTTTTATACCATGTTTTAATTTATACTTTGATGAAACTTTTATTAATTGCTTATATGATTTTAATTGATTAATTGGGGGTATAGAAAGGGGGTGTTTTATTAAGTGGTATCAGAGCCAGTGTTGAGTCAGTTGTGTCTGTGTTCTTGTTGTGTTGGTTAAACGGTTATTTGACCTTGTTGTTATTTTTGGGAATCCTCAGAATATGGCTGGTTGTAATGACACTGCTATGGCTGCGGCATTGGAGGCTATGGCAAGGGCGGTGCAAGGTGCGCCGAATATGAACGCGAATGATGAGTTTAGAAAGAATTAGCCGCCTGTATTCAAAGGAAGGTTTGATCCTGACGGTGCTCAGATCTGGTTGAAGGAGGTTGAGAGAATCTTTAGAGTTATGAACTGTGTTGAAGGAAACAAGGTGAGACTTAGGACTCATATATTGAGGGAAGAGGCTGATGACTGGTGGGTAAGTATGAGGCAAGTTCTTGAGGTGGATGACGAAGAAATAACTTGGGATTTGTTCCGCACTGAATTTTTGAGGAAGTACTATCCTGAGAGTGTGAAGGGTAAAAAGGAAATGGAATTCCTTAAGTTGAAGCAAGGCAACATGTCTGTGGTAGATTACACGGCTAAGTTTGTGGAATTAGTGCAGTTTCATCCTCATTATGCAGCTGTTACGGCGAAGTTCTCTAAGTGCATTAAGTATGAGAATGGCTTGCATCCGGAGATAAAGCAAGCGGTGGGTTACCAGAGGATACGAAGATTTTCGGACTTGATCGAATGTTGTAGGATTTTTGAAGAGGATAGTAGAGCTCGTTCTACTCACTACAAGAGTTTGAGTGAGAAGAAAGGCAAGCAACAAGTGAGGAGTGGACCTTATGTGACGCCTGTTGATAAGGGCAAGTATAAGGAAAACTTCGATAGGAAATCTGGAGGTAGAAGTTTGGGTGCAGTCAAATGTTACAAGTGTGGCGTAATGGGCTACAAATCTTTTGAGTGTGGGAAGTCTACGGAGAAGTGTGTTAATTGTGGAAGTTTTGGACATACCACTTCTGAGTGTAGGAGGAAGTGGTAAAGTGTTTTAATTGTGGAGAAGTTGGTCATATTAGCACCAAGTGTACCAAACCAAAGCAAGCTCAGTCGGGTGGAAAAGTATTTGCATTAGCCGGTTTAGACACTACTAATGCGGATCGCTTGATTAAAGGTACGTGCTTTATTAATAATATGCCTTTAGTTGCTATTATTGATACTGGAGCGACTCATTCGTTCATTTCTCTTGAATGTGCTAAGCGTTTGGGTTTGCGCATGGTTTCTTTGAGTGGTGGCATGGTTATTGAGACTCCTGCTTCAGGGTCGGTAACTACTTCTTTGGTATGCGTAAGTTGTCCCTTGACCATGTATGGTAAAGACTTTCTTATGGATTTGGTGTGTTTGCCGTTGGAAGGCTTGGATGTGATTTTGGGTATGAATTGGTTGCAATTTAATAGAGTTCATTTAGATTGCTATCATAAGTTGGTGAGGTTTCCTTCTTTGGAAGATGATGAAAGTGAGAGTTTTCTATCCACTAAAGAGTTGAAGAAACTTTTGGCGAACGAAGCTCAGTTATTTGGTTTATTTACATCGTTGTCGGTAGAGGACAAGGTTGAACTTGACGTGTTTCCAGTGGTGTGTGAATTTCCAGAAGTGTTTCCCGAGGATATTACAGATGTACCGCCAGAAAGGGAAGTTGAATTTTCTGTTGATCTAATTCTGGGTACTAGACCAATTTCGATGGCACCGTATTGTATGTCAGCATCAGAATTGGTAGAGTTGAAGAAGCAGTTGAATGATTTGTTAGAAAAGAGGTTTGTGAGACCAAGTGTTTCTCCTTGGGGTGCACCGGTGTTGTTAGTAAAGAAAAAGGATGGAAGTATGCAGTTATGTATTGATTATCGACAGTTGAACAAAGTGACAATTAAGAATAAGTATCCGCTTCCTAGAATTGATGATTTGATGGACCAATTGGTTGGAGCATGCATTTTTAGCAAGATTGATTTAAGATCATGTTATCACCAGATTCGTGTGAAAGAAGGAGATATTCAAAAGACGGCTTTTAGGACACGGTATGGACATTACGAATATTTAGTGATGCCATTCGGAGTTTCTAATGCGCCAGGTGTGTTTATGGAGTACATGAATCGTATTTTTCATGAGCAGTTGGATCGTTTTGTGGTTGTGTTTATTGACGACATTCTAATTTATTCTAAATCTCAAGAAGAGCATGAGGAACATTTAAGAATTGTGTTACAGATTTTGAGGGAGAAGCAATTGTATGCCAAGTTGTCGAAGTGTGAATTTTTGTTATCGGAAGTAAGTTTTCTTGGGCATGTTATTTCAGGTGATGGTATTAGTTTTGATCCGTCTAAGATTTATGCGGTGATGCAATGGGAGACTCTTAGAACAGTTATGGAGATTCGAAGCTTCTTGGGCTTGGTAGGTTATTACCAGAGGTTTATTGAAGGGTTTTCGAAGTTGGCACTTCTGGTAACACAGTTAACTTGTAAGGGAAAGGCTTTTATTTGGGATGTTGATTGTGAGGAGAGTTTTATGGATTTAAGGAGAAGATTGACAACAACGCCGATCTTGATTTTGCCGAATCCTACAGAACCTTTTGTGGTATATTGTGATGCTTCTTTGACTGGTTTGGGTGGTGTTTTGATGCAAGATGGGAAGGTCGTGGCTTATGCTTCTAGGCAGTTAAGAGTGCACGAAAAGAATTACCCTACTCATGATTTGGAATTAGCGGCCGTGGTATTTGTGTTAAAAATTTGGAGGCATTATCTTTATGGTGCAAGGTTTGAAGATTTTAGTGACCACAAGAGTTTGAAGTATTTATTTGATCAGAAGGAATTGAATATGAGGCAAAGAAGATGGCTAGAGCTTTTGAAGGACTATAATTTTGGATTAAATTATCATCCGGGTAAGGCAAATGTGGTGGCCGATGCCTTAAGTGGTAAGTCTTTGCATGTGTCCGCAATGATGGTAAAGGAATGGGAATTATTGGAGAATTTCAGAGATTTGAGTTTGGTTTGTGATATGACACCGAGAAGCGTGAGACTTGGTATGCTTCATATCACGAATGATTTTCTTGCAACCGTTTGTGAAAGGCAAAAGTTGGATTTGAAGTTTGTTGACTTGATGACAAAAGAGAGTGAAGATTTCAAAGTTGATGATTTTGGAGTTTTGAGGTTTCGTGGTCGTATTTGTATTCCTGATGATGCAGAGTTGAAAGGAATGATATTGGAGGAAGGACACCGTAGTAATTTGAGTATTCATCCGGGAGCAAATAAGATGTACCAAGACTTGAAGAAGATCTTTTGGTGGTCTGGGTTGAAGAGAGATGTGGCTCAGTTTGTGTATGCATGTTTGACTTGTCAGAAGTCTAAAGTGGAACATCAGAAACCTATTGGATTAATGCAGCCGTTGGATATCCCAGAGTGGAAATGGGATGGTATCTCGATGGATTTTATTACGGGGTTGCCGAATACGCAGAGAGGTCACAATGAAATTTGGGTGATTGTTGATAGACTTACTAAATCTGCTCACTTTATTCCGATTGATATTAGTTATCCTTTGGAGAAGTTAGCTGAGATCTATGTTCGGGTGATTGTGAAGTTGCATGGAGTTCCCAAGAGCATTGTATCGGATAGAGATCCAAGGTTTACTTCAAGGTTATGAGAGAGTTTGCATAAGGCTTTGGGTTCGCAGTTGAGATTGAGTTCGGCTTATCACCCGCAAACAGATGGTCAAACCGAAAGGACAATTCAATCGTTGGAGGATTTGTTACGAGCTTGTGTGCTAGAGCAAGGTGGTGCGTGGGATAGTTATTTAGCGTTGATTGAATTCACCTATAATAACAATTTTCATTTGAGTATTGGTATGGCTCCATTTGAAGCTTTGGATGGTCGAAAGTGTCGAACACCTTTGTGTTGGCATGAGACTGGTGAGAGGTCGGTGGTTGGACCGGAGATGGTACAGTAGACGACGGAGAAGGTGAGGTTGATTCGAGAAAAGTTGAGAGCTTCTCAGAGTAGGCAGAAAAGTTATCATGATAAGAGAAGGAAGGATCTTGAATTTCAAGAGGGTGACCATGTGTTTTTGAGAGTTACGTCAGTTACGGGTGTGGGTCGTGCTTTGAAGTCGAGAAAGTTGACTTCTCATTTCATCGGTCCGTATCAGATTATTGCACGAGTTGGTACTGTGGCTTATCGTGTGGTGTTGCCTCCGAATCTTTCGAATTTTCATGATGTATTTCATGTTTCGCAACTTCGGAAGTATGTTCCGGATCCGTCACATGTTATCCCTATGGACGAGGTTGAAGTAAAAGATAACCTTACAGTGGAAGCTTTACCGATTAGAATTTTGGACCGTGAGATTAAGAAGTTAAGAGGCAAGGATATTGCGCTTGTGAAATTAGCATGGGGATGTGCTGCAGAAGGCGATATGACTTGGGAATTGGAAAGTAAGATGCGAGAGTCGCATCCTGAGTTGTTTAGATCAGGTAATATTTTCGAGGACGGAAATTTCTAAAGTGGGGGAGAGTTGTAACGCCCCGATTCTAAATTTCCCATTATTTTATTGAGTCTTTTAATTTATTTGGTTAATTGTTATTTTATTGTGGAATTATATGATAATATATTATGTGTGTATGTTGTGGTATTTTATTATTTGGAGAGTTTTGGGAATTAATTAGAGGGTGTTTTAGATAATCCTTGATTAGTAGTTATTTTGAGAGAAATACAGTAGAAAGAGTATAAGTGGAAAAGAGAAAGAATAGGGAGAATAGAAACCAAAAGGAAAGAAAAAGAAGAGAAAGAAAGAAAGAGAAGAGAAAAGAGGAGGAAAAGGAGAAAAACCTAGAATCATCAAGAATCAACTTCTAAGCTTTCGATTGATCGGGTAAGGGTGTGAAACTTTATTATTCTTGCAATGTGTATGATTATGTGTGTTCTTGTTTGTTTTGTTTTGGATTGGGGAGAGTTTTACTCATTTTTCATTCTAGGGCATAATACGAATTTAATCGATAGAACCCGAGTTTTCATTGGTGAAAGTGAGATTAAGTAGTAGCATTTATATCGGGTGATGTTAGGCTAAAGTGCTGGAATGAGTTGGGACTTAATCGGGTGAATCCAAGAGTTTTGGAGTGGAAGAACAGTGGGGAAATTCTGAGTTCGCAGACACTCGCTAGCACGTTCGCTAGGCGAGCTGGTCGCGAACGTTCGCTAAGCGAGCAGTAGCGAACGGTCCCAGACTTGGACAAAATGCATGTTGTGGTGTTCGCTGGTAGCGAATGGGAGTAGTGAAGGTTCTCTAGGGGTTCTCTGAGCGAGCAAGGTAGCGAACGAAGTCAGAGCCTTCTGTTTGCCTTCGCAAACTTGTTCGCTAGGCGAACAAGTAGCGAATAATCGCTAGGAGCTCGCTAAGCGAGCAGGGTGGTGAACGTGACAGGTTGTGTTTTCTTTAATGTTTCCATCCGTGGTCGGATTTCCGACTTAACTTTGATTATTTCCTTGCTCGAGGTATCGATCATGCCAAGTTATATTCTGATGTGGGTAGCCGTATGGCGTGAATCCTAGATTGTGTGATGTGGCCGTTTGGCAATTTTGTGCATTTGTTTGGATTAAATGGGAATGCATGGTGATATTAATGTGAATGCGTATATTTGTATATACTTGTACAATATGAAGAATGCATGAATATGTTTGTAAACATGTGTGGATTCTAAGAGTGTATTGAGTCGTGTTGCATGTGTAGCATCATGATTGCATTCTTGTGTGTCTGATCCCGTGTAGAATCTGCAGAAACCTCGTGTGCCCTTGTGGGGTGTGAGCGATGGTTTAGTTACTTTGATCCCTAGGAGGATCTGCAGAAACGATGGTGTGCCCTTGTGGGGTGTGAGCGATGGTTTATTTTTGATTCCATGGAGAATCTGCAGAACATTTGTGTGCCCTTGTGGGGTTTGAGCAACCAGATTGTGTGCCCGTGTGGGGTGTGAGCAATCCTGAAACATCGTGTGCCCATGTGGGGTGTGAGCGATGGGTGAACATCATAGGCCCGACGGGGAGTTACTTCGGTAACAAGCGATGGTTCCATTTTGGTTCTTCAATTGAACCTGCTGAACGAGTCGGTACCGCATTTGCATCTGCATAGAGTCATGAGTCGGTCTCTATGAGTTGCATTATCATCTTTATATGATGTTTTGGTGAAATGAACGTAATTGTAAATGTTTAAGTGAAATGCTATGAATTGTGAAGCATGAATTGGTGAATGTGATTGATTATGTACATGTACACTGTGATGTATTGTAACAAGTTATGGTGAGAAATGTGAATTGCGAGTATGTTATAATTGTGTTTTATGATATATATAATTTTATGCATTGTTTGTTATGATAATGTTTCTCACCCTTCTGCTGTTTTATAATGCTCTATGAGGCATTGCAGAGTAGGATGCTGGAGGTCTTTTGTGAAGCGAGTCTTCATTTCTTTTGGTCAGATGGCTCTGATATGTAACACTGGGTAGTTAGGAATTGTTTTGATTCTTTTGTGATACATCTGTGTATGTATCTGCTGCTGAATGTTTTGTAAACTCAAATGATGAATTGAATTAATTTGAATGATGTATATGATGCTTATGTTAATGAAATGATTTCAATGTTTAGATGTTTCCGCTTTATTATGAAGTTTGAGCAACCGGATTGTGTGCCCGTGTGGGGTGTGAGCAATCCTGAAACATCGTGTGCCCATGTGGGGTGTGAGCGATGGGTGAACATCATAGGCCCGACGGGGAGTTACTTCGGTAACAAGCGATGGTTCCATTTTGGTTCTTCAATTGAACCTGCTGAACGAGTCGGTACCACATTTGCATCTGCATAGATTCATGAGTCGGTCTCTATGAGTTGCATTATCATCTTTATATGATGTTTTGGTGAAATGAACGTAATTGTAAATGTTTTAAGTGAAATGCTATGAATTGTGAAGCATGAATTGGTGAGTGTGATTGATTATGTACGTGTACACTGTGATGTATTGTAGCAAGTTGTGGTGAGAAATGTGAATTACGAGTATGTTATAATTGTGTTTTATGATATATATAATTTTATGCATTGTTTGTTATGATAATGTTTCTCACCCTTCTGCTGTTTTATAATGCTCTATGAGGCATTACAGAGTAGGATGCTGGGGGTCTTTTGTGAAGCGAGTCTTCATTTCTTTTGGTCAGATGGCTCTGATATGTAACACTGGGTAGTTAGGAATTGTTTTGATTCTTTTGTGATACATCTGTGTATGTATCTGCTGCTGAATATTTTGTAAACTCAAATGATGAATTGAATTAATTTGAATGATGTATATGATGCTTATGTTAATGAAATGATTTCAATGTTTAGATGTTTCCGCTTTATTCTAAATATTGATATGTGGGTTTTAAGTGCTATGCTTTGTTTTTAGTTGAGATTTACCCCTTTTGTTACATATCTTTATGAGCAGGTATTATTTATGTTTCGTTTCGATGATAATGTGATGCGCCTCTTTTATACCATGTTTTAATTTATACTCTGATGAAAATTTTATTAATTGCTTATATGATTTTAATTGATTAATTGGGGGTATAGAAAGGGGGTGTTACATATAAGACCTAATATATCTTATTTTCATCAATTCAGATGTACCTGTTACATCCTGAATAACAAGGTCTACCTAAAGAAATTTGATGCTAAAGCTCAAAAGGGTATCTTTTTGGAATAGTTTGAATGCTCAAAAGTATACAGAGTGTATAATTCTGAAACCAGAATGGTTGAAGAATCTATGCACGTTAAATTTGATGACAATTTACCTGACCATAACAAGTCAGAGTATGTGGTTCAAAATGATTTTCTGCAGGATCTCACATAATGAAGAACATTCTATGGTATGCATCCCTAAAGAAAAAGATACAGTGAATAATGATCTAGAATCTGTCACTATATCTGAAGTTATACCAGAAGTTGTAGACACTGAATCTACTTCAACTGGTCCTTCATCTAATGATTCAGTGATTTCTCAAAATGGCTCAGAAGCCTCTATTCAACCTAAGAAATTATTTAAGTATAAAGCTTCTCATCTAGAAGAACTGATCATTGGTAATAAGGAAGAGCCATTGGGAACCAGATCTTCCTTCAGAAATGATCACTCAATGATTGGACTTATTTCACTAATTGAACCTTCTTCTATTAATGATGCCTTAACCTATAATGGTTGGATCTTGGCTATGTAATATGAACTTAATCAGTTTCAAAGAAATGATGTGTGGGATCTTGTTCCAATACCATAAGAGAAAAAAATCATTGGAACCAAGTGGGTATTCAGAAACAGACTTAACGAACTTGGTGAAGTTGTTAGAAATAAAGCTAGACTTATGGAAAAATAAAATGTCTTATACAAGTGTGTATAAGCAAGTGTAATCAGGTTGATTATAGTGGAAAATCTCTTGCTTGGAAAGGGGACTGGAGTACTCTCAGTTGGGAGAGGAACCAGGATAACTATTGTGTGTTCTTTGCTATTTTACTTTACTTCTGTCTTTATTTCTGCTGCACCTTATCAAATTATGAATTGAGTTTTAGAATCTGAACTCTGGTTCATAAGTAAATCTAACTTTTGAAAAACACAATTCAACCCTCCTTCTTGTTTATTTTTCTCACCTTAAAAAACATTAGTGATTTGTCCCTTGAGCGTGAGGCGAAGTTTGCTATGGACTTAGTACCTGGTACTAGTTCTGTGTCTACAGCTCCTTATAGGATGTCTGCTTCAAAACTGAGTGAGATAAAGAAAAAGTTAGAGGATCTTCTTAAGAAGAAGTTAGTTCGACCGAGTGTCTTGCCGTCGGGAGTGCCACTGTTAGTTAAGAAGAAAGATGGTAGCATGGGGTTGTGTGTTGACTATTGACACCTGCACAAGGTTACTATCAAGAATAAGTATCCTCTTATGAGAATTGATGTTCTGATAGATCATTTAGTTAGTTCTTGCATGCTTAACATGATTGATTTGCGTTCTGGTTATCATTAGATTCATGTGAAAACCGCCGATATTCTGAAGATTGCGTTCAAAATGAGATATGGTCATTATGAGTATTTAGTGTGTCTAATATGCTTGAGTGTTCATGAAGTACATGAATAGAATATTCCATTTGTACTTAGATCAGTTTGTGGTTGTGTTCATCGATGATATTTTGATATATTCTAAGTCTGATGAAGAGCATGCAAAACATATGAGAGTGGCTTTGCAAACCTTGAAAGAAAAGAAGTTATACGCAAAGTTGTCTAAGTGTGAGTTCTGGTTGACGGAAGTGAGTATCCTTCGTCATGTGATATCTAGTGGTGGTATCATAGAGGATCCATCAAAGATAGATGTTGTGTTGTAATGGGAGACCCTAAAGTCACTGAGATTATAAGTTTTCTTGGTTTGGCTATTTACTACCAGAGGTTTATTAAAGCCTTTTCAAAGTTGGATTTGCCTTTGACTCACTTGACTAGAAAAGTCTAAGGTTATGTATGGAGTGTTCAGTGTGAAGAGAGTTTTCAAGAACTCAATAAGAAGTCGACGCCTTCTTCAGTTTTGATTTTTCCAAGTCTAAGTGAATAATTTGTTTTGTATTATGATGCTTTGAAGATAGGTCTAGATGATGTGTTGATTCATAATGGACATGTTATGGCTTATGCTTCCAGACAGTTGAAAGTTCATAAAAGTAATTATCCTATGCATGATCTAGAGTTGGCAGCTGTGGTGTTCGTGTTGAAAATTTGGTGGCATTATATGTTTAGTTCTAGATTCAAAGTTTTCAATGACCACAAGAGTCTAAAGTTTCTCTTTGATCAAAAAGAGATGAGTATGAGGTAGAGGAGGTGGCTCAAATTTTTGATTATGATTTTGGTTTGAATTACCATCCTGGTAAAGTCAATTTCGTAGATGATGCTTTGACCAAAAAGTCATAACATATGTCGATGCTTATGGTTCGAAAATTATAGTTGATGAATAATTTAGAGACATGAGTTTGGTGTGTGAAGAGACCCCTAACAGTATGAAGTTGGGCATGTTTAAGCTGACCAGTGGTATCCTTGAAGAGATCAGAGAAGGTCAGAAATTGGATTTGGGATTGATTGACTGGTTAATAGTAATCTCTTAAGGAAAAGGAGGTGATTTTAGGATTGATGAGAATGGCATGATGAGATTTAGAGGCAAAGTTTGTGTGGCTGATATGCTAGAGCTTAAGAAGAGTATTCTTGAGGAAGGTCATAAGAATGGTCTGAGTATTTATCCTGGTGCCACTAAGATGTATTTAGACTTGAAGAAATTTTTTTGGTGGCCACAAATGAATAAGGATATAACTAGTTTTGTTTATGCGTGTTTGACTTGTCAGAAGTTGAAGATTGAACATTAGAAGTCGTCTGGACTGATCCAACTGTTGAGTATTCCTGAGTGGAAGTGGGAAAACATTTCCATTAATTTTGTGTTGAGTTTGCCGAAGACAACAAAAGGATGTGATTCCGTCTGGGTTATTGTTGATAGACTGACTAAATCGGCTCATTTCATTCTGATTAAGATAATTTATTCTTTGCAGAAATGAGCCGATTTGTATATTAAGAAGGTTGTTAGATTGCATGATATTTCTTCGAGTATTATTTCAGATAGGGATCCGAGATTCACGTCAAGGTTTTGGCAGAGTTTGCAGGAAGCGATGGGTACTAAGCTGAAATTGAGTTCTACTTATCATCTCCAGACAGATGGTCGGACAGAGAGGACTATTTAGTCTTTAGAGAATTTCTTGAGAGCGTGTGTTTTTGAGCAGGGAGGTAACTAAGATAGTTACTTAACACTGTGCCAGCAGGCCTGTTTTGATGTTTTTCAAGGTTGTTTTAGTATCGTTTCACTTAGAATATTCATGGATCAGTATGGTGTATTAGGAGTGAGATGTTTTAGATATATGTCGCTGTTCTTGATTGTTTAATCATGATTTCATCGACACGCGAGTTTGATTTCCACTTGAATGCATACTCTTGTATATGTTGTTCAAAGTGATGTTCATCTTTGGTTGTGCTTGAGTATGAAGAATAAGAGGTTGAGATGTGCTTGTGGTGGCTGCTGTCCCATACTTTTTCCTCCCACTTTTCTTTGATGATTGATAGTTGATGGTCGTAGGAGTTTGCTTCTCCCATTTCATCTCATCCTCACGTCTTTTGTGCTTGCATTTTCATGTTTGCTTTCCTTCTTGCATTTCCTCTTGTGTTTTGCATCTTTTTGTTGGTTATAAGAGGTTGACATGTGCTTGTGGTGGACGCTGCCCCACACTTTTTTTCCTCCCTCTTTGCATGTTTATTTTACATGTTTGCATCTCTTACTTGTGATTGATTTATCTTGTGTTTTCTTGGTTCCTTTGCCATGATCCCTTAGAATTCCTAGTAAACTGATTACAATAGCAAGCACTAAGAGCAACTGTTCTTAGTCTTCTCAAGAACTACTGACCACAACTGGGTCTTCTCAAGGAACTTTTACAATCAATGAGTAAAACTAAACAAGTGTTTGAATGCTTCTAAGTAAGCTATATCACAACTGTGATTTACACTTAAGTTTAAGAACTATGAAATAAATTCAGCAAAGAGTATAAATTGTATGAGGGCTTTTCTTTGAATTCTTTCAATATTTCGTTAACTGAAGAAGAGTGTTGGAGACTTGCTTTTATAGGCTTGAAGATCTAAGACGTTGCATGCTTTGAAGACCGTGTCTGCAAAGTAGCTGGAACCTTTTTGTCTTCACATCACTTGACCTTTCCTAGAAATAGAACGTTCAGAGAAATCCTTTTTGCCTGTGTTCTAGTGTCTAGCATAAATGAGGAAAGAGTCGTTTGGTCTATCCAATGGACATAACTTTGAATTCTTCTTCAACAAGTTTCTAATATTTCAGCAATTAACATCAGAGCCTTGAGTGATCAGAGTCTTTGATGTTCATCAGAGTTTGCTGAATCAGAGCATTGCAGCAAGTGTGCTTTCAACGTGTAATTTCATTAGAGCAGAGTTTTAGGAATCAAATCCTCAGTATTGGCAGCGTAGTACTATCAGAGTCTTCTGAAATAAACTAAGCTTGAAACTCTTCATACAAAGTCTTCAATGCTTTAGATGCTTCTGTAGCTTCTGCTTCAGATGCTTCTATAGGCAGCGCTCAAAATCTTCTGTAGGCAGCATTCAGATTCTTCTAAGAGGTGTTTCTGACGCTTCAGAGCCTTGCATAATTCCATGTTCAGATCTAATTTTCTTTTAGAATAATATACACTTTAATATCTGCAGCAAACATTCTTAAACAAATTTTAGAGTATATAATTTCTTAATACAAAATTTCGTAAGAGTTATCATCAAAACATAGAGATATAATTAAGAACCAATCTGTGTTCTAACAATCTCCCCCTTTTTGATGATGACAAAAACATAAGAATTTTTTTTCAATAAAGCAATAATTATAACTCCCCCCGAGATTATGAATCTCCCCTGAATTGAATACTTAGAAGGAATATAAACTTCCCTTTTTGCATGAGTATTCTTTTCAGAATCAGAGCCTGATTGTTCTAAAAATTAGATATTGACTTGGATGAATGTTTCAGAATCAGAGCCTGATTGGTTAAACTTGATCTGGGGATCTCAGAGTTACTTTAAAGAAATTGTCATGTTTTTCAAATGTTCTGAAATACTAACAGTTCACGTTAGTTATAAATGATATGTCTGAATTTCATTTAGGTAGAGTTTATTTGAACAGTCAGAATTTTATTTTCTCCCCCTTTTTGTCATAATCAAAAAGTAAAACTTTGAAAGACAAATAAAAGGAAATAGATAAAAGATACAATCATGTAGAGAAAACAACAGAGTCATTCATTCATTCAGATAAACACATACAAATCATCAGATAAGAAATTCAAGTACAGGTGAACAAACATCAGATACAAAAAACATAAAACTAGGTTTGCTTGGAAAGAATCATCTTCAGAAGTTGAGTGATCTCAGATGAAGATTCTTGTTGCTTTGTCATCCATTTTGCCATGTTCTCATTCTTTTGATCTTGCTTAGCCATCCATGACTTTATTTCAGATTGCCCAGCTTCCAATACTGCAACCTTATCTTCTAAATCTGGATTCTCTTTCTTGATCTCAGATGGAAAAGGTGGGGCAGATTCTGACGTAGGGGCATAGTCAATTTGCATTGGGGATGTAGAGTCTGGAGCCACAGATGCAGAGGGTTGGTTTACAATTGTCAGAGCCAATGGATTTTCTTCAGAAGCAGATTCTGCAAAAGCTTCTGTAGCAGGTACTCCAGAAGATGAAGGTACATCCTCAAGAAGCAAAGGTGCAGATCTTTTCATGTTCCATATCATGCTTCTGGCAGTCTCAGCAAATCTGAGCTTCGCATCATCAGAACAGACATTCTTCAAATTTGAGGCTACAATATTGAATCTGGTAATGAAGCTATTCTAGATAGCATCAGATTCATTTGCATCTATGGTTGACAAGCATCTTTTTTGTACAGAGCCTAAAGTCATCTTTATTTCTTTCAGAAAATTAGCAAATAGAGTATCAACGTTAAGCCTAGGTTTTGGTTTAAGAAGGGTTTCCAAGGTGAAAGGCTTGGGTTAAAGTGGAGGTGGTATGGTAAACATTTGGAATAGTCTTGAACTTATTGGGTTCCATCTGCTTTGCAGGAATAGGTGTTCCATCTACTTTGCACATTTCAATATACCTAAGAATAATATCCCTAGGTTCTTCAGCACCAAAGATTGGAAAGTCTTGAACTGGAATCCTTCTCTGACTAACTTCAGTAACATTCAGCTTCTTAGGAGCAGTTGTGAGTTCATCCACAACTTTTAGCCTCTGAAGACTCTTTCCATTCAAGGGTTTTCCAACTATTGTCTCAAGCTCTTCTTTAACTTCAGCTTCATAAAGAGAAGCTACCATACCATTCTCTGTTAGAATGTCTGAGATCAATCTTCCAAAAGGAATCCACGTCCTGATCTTCTGTCCCTTAGTCTTAATAGATTCTCTGGATGCATTAATGTGATTCCACAGATGCATGAAGAGAATGTTTGGCAGATCTACTTTGGTACTCTGACTTAAGCAGTACATGAAATAGAGTTGTTCATTATTGACATAATTTGGAGAATTTGTGGATTTTCTGTGATTGATGCATCCCAGAAAAATCTTTGCCCATATTTTGTACTCAGGTTTTAGATCCTTGAATTTATTTGAAGCTTGTCCAGATGCAATAACTTCCTAATAAACGTCTTCCATGTCAACACACCCAGCTGGCAGATGACAAACTCCATCAGTTTCCTCATACCCAATGAGTTTTCTGATGAGATCTTCAGTGATTATGATCTCTTTTCCCAGAACAGAAGAGAGGATGAACTTTGGGTAAACAGATGCATGAATCTAAAATTCCTTCACTAAGTGTGGATACACTGGTCCAAATAATCTATCAAAATACTTAACCTGGCCTTGTGCATCAACAATAGAACGCAAATCAAATCCATTGTCAGCCAAAGAATCAAATTCCACCATAGATTCACAAAGAACTTCAAGTTTATCAACAGGAGTTAACAAGGTTCTCTCAGGTTCCTTAAATGGAGTAACACCCATGTTTGATGATGCAACTGCAGCCATTGATGATTGAAACTGTGCTGAGGTTGAAGAAGATGTTGCCATTGTTGAAGATGAAGAAGATTTGGGTGAAGGTTTAGGGTTTTGATGAAGACCAAAGAGCAAACAGAAATGCATATACTTATTTATGAAGTGAAAAGTGTGAAATAGTGTGATTTATGGTATTTATAGAGAGAAGTTAGGGCATACAAACAGACACATTTAGCACGTTCTCAAATAGCAATTAATAGCATTTAATGAAAAAAATAATAATCATTTCAAAAAATTTATTGATTATGACAATTTGGGGGGAAACCAAGATTTTCACTATTCAAACAATACCTCAAATGTCTCTTCAGTAATGTGCACACTATCTTTTCAGATTCAGAGTGACTCGTGTTTGCTTGCATGTGCTTCTGAATTCTCTTTGAGAAATGAAACGTTAGCCAACGTTCAGATCCTCTGAGACTTGTTAATTCAGATACACACAAAAAATAATAATTCAAGAAGTTTGCTTCTGATAAATATCATTCTGGACAAAATCCATACCAATATTTTTCAGAATAAACTTGAACCTATCTTCAGCAAGGGGTTTTGTGAAAATATCTGCCCACTGATGATCTGTATCAACAAAGGCTAAGTTTATAATACCCTTCTGAACGTAGTCTCTGATGAAGTGATGTTTAATTTCTATATGTTTTGCCTTAGAGTGTAAAATGGGGTTTTTAGACAAACATATAGCAGAAGTATTATCACAGAATATAGAAATATTACTCTCAAAGATCTGATAGTCTTCAAGCTGACTTTTCATCCATAGCATCTGCGTGCTACATCCAGCAGCAGCAATATATTCTGCCTCTGTAGTTGATAGCGCAATTGTAGATTGTTTCTTCCTGTACCAGGAGATTAGATTTCTTCCCAGAAATTGACAGCTTCTAGAAGTACTTTTTCTTTCCACTTTGTCTCCAGCGTAATCAACATCATAAATTCCAACTAATTTAAAATCATACCATCTCCTGTAACACAAACCCACATTAGAAGTACCTTTCAGATACCTTAGAATCCTCTTAACAGCTATTAAGTGTGATTCTCTAGGATCTGATTGGAATCTTGCACACAAGCATACACTGAATAAAATGTCAGGTCTAGAAGCAGTTAAGTAGAGAAGAGATCCTATCATACCTCTGTAGAGTTTCTGATCTAATTTCTTACTTACCTCTTCCTTACCAAGAGTACTTGTTGGATGCATAGGGGTCTTTGCCATCTTACTATCAGTCATGTTAAACTTCTTCCGAAGCTCTTTAACATATTTGGTCTGATGAATGTAAGTGCAATCTGGAGTCTGGTTGACTTGAATTCCCAGAAAGAATCTCAATTCTCCCATCATGCTCATCTCAAATTCATCCTGCATACATTGAGCAAACTCCTTTCCCAACATAACATTGGTAGATCTAAATATAATATCATCCACATATATTTGACAAATTAACAGATATTTCTTAAATGTTTTACAAAAGAGTGTTGTGTCCACTTTTCCTCTGATAAAACTTTTCTCCAGAAGAAAATTGCTTAATCTCTCATACCAAGCTCTGGGAGCTTGTTTTAAACCATAAAGAGATTTCTTTAGTTTAAAAACATGTTCTGGAAATTTTTCACTTTCAAAACTAGGAGGTTGGTGAACATAAACTTCTTCTTCTATAATCCCATTTAAGAAGGCACTCTTAACATCCATCTGATATAGAGTGATGTTATTTTATGCAGCAAAAGAGATGAGTAAACGAATAGACTCTAACCTGGCTATAGGAGCATAAGTCTCTGTATAATCAATTCCTTCTTGCTGGCTATAACCTCGAGCAACAAGCCTTGCTTTGTTTCTTTCAACTTCTCCTTTTTCATTCAACTTGTTTCTGAAGACCCATTTAGTTCCAATTATGTTGAATCCCTTTGGTCTTGGAACCAAATCCCAAACATCATTTCTTGTGAACTGATTGAGCTCTTCTTGCATGGCAATTATCCAGTCATTGTCTTGCAGAGCTTCATCCATAGAAGTTGGTTCAATAACTGACACCAACCCAAATAATGATGCTTCAGATGATCTGAAAAAGGATCTTGTTCTTATGGGGTCATCTTTCTTTCCAATGATCACATCCTCTAGGTGAGAGGCCTTGATTCTGGAAGATGATCCTCTAACATTTGACTCTTTAAAAATGTTCAAGTTGTTCATTTGAGAAGCTAAAGGAATTGCATCTGGCGTTGCTTCTGGTTCCTTTACTTGAGCTTTTTCTGCCTCTAAGCCTTTAGAGCCTGTGAGAATTACTTCTCTATCTGCAGAACTTTCAAACTGCTTTGGCTTTTCAATGCCAAACTTATCATCAAATCTAACATGTATAGATTCCTCCATAATCTGTGTTTCAGTATTGTATACTCTGTAGCCTTTAGAGCGTTCAGAATAGCCAAGCATGAAACACTTATGTGCTTTAGAATCAAACTTGTTAAGATTCTCTTTAGTGTTCAACATATAACATATACATCCAAAAGGATGAAAATAAGAAATGTTGGGCTTTTTGTTCCTCCATAATTCATAGGGAGTCTTTTCCAGAAGAGGTCTAACAGAAACTCTGTTCTGAATGTAACAAGCTGTGTTTATTGCTTCTGCCCAAAAGTGCTTTGCCAGATTAGTCTCGTTGATCATGGTTCTGGCCATTTCTTGCAGAGTTCTATTTTTCCTCTCTACAACTCCATTCTGTTGTGGAGTTCTAGGGCAGGAGAAATCATGAGCAATGCCATTTTCATTAAAATATTTTTCAAAATATTTGTTTTCAAATTCACCACCATGATCACTTCTGAATTTAACAATTTTAAAATCTTTTTCATTCTGGACTTGTTTGCAGAAGTCAAAGAACACAGAATGTGACTCATCCTTGTGTTTTAGGAATTTCACCCATGTCCATCTGCTGTAGTCATCAACAATGACTAATCCATACTTCTTGCCTCTGATGGATGCAGTTTTCACTGGTCCAAACAGATCAATGTGAAGTAATTCTAATGGTCTTGAAGTTGAAACAACATTCTTAGTTTTAAAAGAAGATTTTGAAAATTTTCCTTTTTGACATGCTTCAAAAAGAGCATATGAGTTGAACTTCAACTTAGGAAGTCCTCTGACCAGATTGAGTTTATTAATCTGAGATATACGTCTCATATTAATATGCCCCAATCTTCTGTGCCAGACCCATTGCTCATCATTAACAGACATAAGGCATTTAACATTTTGAACCTTAAGTTCTGAAAGATTGATTTTGTAAATGTTGTTCTTCCTCTTTCCATTAAATAGGATTGAGCCATCCTTCTGACTAACAGCTTTGCAACATTGTTGATTAAAGATTATGTCATAATCATTGTCACTTAATTGACTTATGGACAATAGATTATGCTTTAATCCTTCTACAAGTAAAACATTAGATATAGAGGGAGGTTACCATTGCCAATAGTACTAGAGCCAATAATCTTGCCCTTCTGATTCCCTCCAAACTTCACTTCACCTCCAGATTTAAGCTCCAGGCTTTGGAACATAAACCTTTCTCCCGTCATGTGACGTGAGCATCCAGAGTCCAGGTACCATGACTGGCGTCTTGACTTTTCTGCTAAATACATCTGCAACAGGGATTATCTTATCCTTAGTTACCCAGATCTTTTTGGGTCCTTTTGGGTTAGTTACCTTAAAAGTTGGTATGAACTTCTGTCTTTTTATAACAGTTTTGTTCTGACACACTTTTGGTTTAAACACAGGAACATTCTGATCAGAACGTATGTGTTTGATATCATTCAGATGACCAAACTTAAAATGAGAGTATAAGGGAGTTTTCTTAATAATAAGTTTATCAACATACATTGGATTTAAATTCTTTCCAGAGGAAGATTCATATCCAATTCCTTTCCTGTTGTTTCTGCTAACTCCATAGATCATTGAAGCCATCTTGCTTCTATCTATGCTTTTAGCCAGAAACTTCTGAAAGCTGAAGTCATATTCTTCTAAAGTATTTTTGCATTTAGACTTAGTTTCATATTCAGAATCTTGTTGAGCTTTTTCAAAATTGGTTTTCATTTTCAAATTATTTTCTTTGAGCTCAGCAACTTCTGACTTTAACATATTATTCTCAGATTCAAGATTGCATTTAAGCTTCTTGCATTTGAGCTTAATCTGGTTATAGTTTTTCAGGACTTCTGATAAAACTTTAATAAGCTCTTCCCTAGTGAGATCAGAAAGTACCTCTTCTGAGTCAGATTCAGAATCAGATTCAAATCCAGATGATCCTTCATTCTGATCTTCCACGTCTGCCATCAGAGCCATGTTGGCGCATTCATCTTCAGATTTTGATGAAGATCCAGATTCATCTGAATCATCCCAGGTTGCCATTAGAACCTTCTTCTTATGCTCAAGCTTTCTTCTAGGCTTTTCTTTCTGAAGCTTTGGACACTCATTCTTGTAATGGCCAGGTTGTTTGCATTCAAAACAAACAACTTCCTTCTTTCCAGATATTTTTGGTCCAGAGGACTCCTTGCGCTGATCTGGCTTCTTGAAGTTCTTGAATTTCCTCTGTTTGTGCTTCCAGAGTCTGTTGATTCTTCTGGACAGCAAGGACAGTTCATCTTCTTCTTCAGAAGAAGACTCTTCAGAACTCTCTTCTAACACCTGCAAAGCTTTCACAGAGTTGTTAGATTTTAAGGCAATTGACTTACCTTTCTTTTGAGGCTCATCTCCCTCAAGTTCAATTTCATGGCTCCTCAGTGAGCTGATTAGTTCCTCCAATGTGATCTTGTTTAGATCCTTAGCTAGCTTCAGAGCAGTGACCATAGGTCTCCATCTGATGGGGAAGCTTCTGATGATCTTCTTCACATGATCAGCAGTTGAGTAGCCTTTGTCCAGCACTTTTAGACCAGCTGTGAGGATCTGGAATCTAGAGAACATAGTTTCTATAGACTCAAATTCTTCCATTTTGAACGCTTCATACTTCTGTATTAGCGCCAGAGCCTTAGTCTCTTTAACTTGTAAGTTTCCTTCATGTGTCATCTTCAAAGACTCAAACAAGTCAAATGCAGTTTCTCAGTTGGTGGTCTTCTCATATTCAGTATGAGATATTGCATTTAACAAGATTGTTCTAGCTTTGTGATGATTTCTGAACTCCTTTTTTTAGGCTTCAGTCATAGATTTTCTATCCATTTTCTTGCCATCCCCATCAGTGGGATGAACATACCCATCAATGACTAAGTCCCATAAATCAACATCATAACCAAGGAAGAAACTTTCTATTCTGTCCTTCCAATAGTCAAATTTCTCCCCATCAAACATAGGGGGTTTTGTGCTGATTCTATCCCTTTCTTCATATTTGTTGTTGCTGTTGGATGTTGAAGTTTCAACCATAATAACAACCAAGAATATATATCAAAGTTTTCTCACTGGATCTTTTCTGTCACTGTGAAGTGTAAGCACACACAGAACCGGAGCTCTGATGCAAACTGAAGGTGAGAAAATACTTAGAAGGGGGGGGGGGGGGTTGAATAAGAATATTGGAAATATTATGACAATAAAAACTCAAAGATTTTTATCCTGGTTCGTTAAACTCAACTACTCCAGTCCACCCTATCAAGAGTGATTTGCCTTTCTCCTCAAGGACTTAATCCACTATTAATCAAACTGATTATAATAGTAAGCACTAAGAGCAACTACTCTTAGTCTTCTCAAGAACTACTAACCACAACTGGGTCTTCTCAAGGAAATTTTGCAATCAATGAGTAAAACTAAACAAGTGTTTGAATGCTTCTAAGTAATCTATATCACAATTGTAATTTACACTTAAGTTTAAGAACTATGAAATAAATTCAGCAAAGAGTATAAATTGTATGAGGGCTTTTCTTTGAATTCTTTCAATATTTCGTCAACTGAAGAAGAGTGTTGGAGACTTGCTTTTATAGGCTTGAAGATCCAAGACGTTGCATGCTTTGAAGACCGTGTCTGCAAAGTAGCTGGAACCTTTTTGTCTTCACATCACTTGACCTTTCCTAGAAATAGAATGTTCAGAGAAATCCTTTTTGCCTGTGTTCTAGTGTCTAGCATAAATGAGGAAAGAGTCGTTTGGTCTATCCAACGGACATAACTTTGAATTCTTCTTCAACAAGTTTCTAATATTTCAGCAATTAACATCAGAGCCTTGAGTGATCAGAGTCTTTGATGTTCATCAGAGTTTGTTGAATCAGAGCATTGCAGCAAGTGTGCTTTCAACGTGTAATTTCATTAGAGCAGAGTTTTAGGAATCAGATCCTCAGTACTGGCAGCGTAGTACTATCAGAGTCTTCTGAAATAAACTAAGCTTGAAACTCTTCATACAAAGTCTTTAATGCTTCAGATGCTTCTGTAGCTTCTGCTTCAGATGCTTCTGTAGGCAGCATTCAGATTCTTCTAAGAGGTTCTTCTGACGCTTCAGAGCCTTGCATAATTCCATGTTCAAATCTAATTTGCTTTCAGAATAATATACACTTTAATATCTGCAGCAAACATTCTGAAACAAATTTTAGAGTATATAATTTCTTAATACAAAATTTCGTAAGAATTATCATCAAAACATAGAGATATAATTAAGAACTAATTTGTGTTCTAACACTAGTCCCTTTTGGGAGTAGGAGAGACATTAAGTGTTCAACCCAAGCATGATAACATTAGGGTAGATTTTTCCCTCTTAATCCCAACCATAGGTGTACATTACATGATAACATTAGGTTGAGTTAGTTTCCCCTTAGTTGTGTCTTCTCTCTTCTCATCTCAAAACTTCTTCAAAACATTTAATAAAGGATAACAAATGTTGTACGCTACGAGCCTTAAGCATTTGGGAAATGATGATTGGGAGGCCTCCTCTCATACCGTCTAGAGTGTTTAGCGTATGTCCTTTGGACGATATGGGACGCATTCGCTCCTAAGTCATAGTCTTTAGTGCAACATGAATTACAAACACAATTCAATTCACTTCTTCTTCACTAAAAAACACAAAAAAAAAACCTCAACCTTTTTATCCTTCGGGATTAATTGAAAACCATTTTCAGAAAAGAGTGTTGTTAACTCTTGGTTCTACCGCAAACAGGCATCGTCCCTAACTACTAGAACAAAGGTTTAACCCTACTTGATTAAAACACTTAACAAGTCTGTGGTCGTGTTAGCCCGAACTATGTTTGCTCTGATTTCTCGTACCAGACGAGGATACGTAGGCATAAGACGGCGATGTCTTGGCGAGAAACCTTCCCCACCTTCACCCGTAGTTTTCCGAACTACGTTCACTCTGACTTTCCCATTGCACGAGGGATTACGTAGGCATAGAGCGGCGATGCCCTATCGAGTCTCTTTTCTTTTCTTTTGTCCCTGTGGCCTGTAGCTTAGATAGATTAACACCCTTTAGATAGATAACAAGCGTGGATCCTGTCGAGTACGACAGACGTGAGGGGTGCTAATACCTTCCCCTTGCGTAACCAACTCCCGAACCTAAGATTTGGTTGCGATGACCTTGTCTTTTCCCTTTTTGTCAGGTTTTCTTCGATCATTTCCTTTCCCTCTCTGTGGGATAAATAACAAATAGTGGTGACTCTTCTTTTTTTTCTGCCGGATGTTTTCGCAGTTGCAACAGCTGGCGACTCTGCCGGGGAGCTCTTCCCATCCCATATGCGAGTCAATCCTAGCGCTTGTGTGTTTATCTTTGGGTGTGTATACGTGTTGCATTTGTACAGTATTGCATTTGCATTTTACTTTCAACACTTTATATATCATTATTGTTGTGCTGTTAGGCAGGAGTGTTCCATTGAATGATAAGCCAAAACCCAGGCTTAAGGATATCCATAGCATTAGAGTGGAGAGTAGTGAGGACCTGTATGGAGACATGCACTAGTCCTCACGAAATCTGCGTTCAGACGAGGTTTTATTTAAAGACATCGCATCCTGCTGGTCAGGACCGGGATGCTGGATCTGAAAACTGTCGACTCTGGAGACCGATCACTTAGGAGCCAGCTAAGTGAGGCCGCTTCATTAGACTATGATGCCAAACCAGAAATAGTGAATGTATCATTGTTTCTCGAAAGTCTGTGACGCTAACAACCGCATAGGATGCCAGACCTTGTCAGAGATAGGTTCATACCTGTGAGTGGGGAGGGTTATGCAGGAAACCTTGACCTTCAACCTACCCGGTTTTCTTTTTGGTGTAAGCTTTTGGTCCTTGATACAGTGGGTCCTTATGCCAGTGTTGTTATCTCGCCGAAGCGAAGCGTTGTTTCTTCTCAGTAAACAGCACAACAATCTTGATCCCCTGTTGCATTTGCATTTTCATTTGCATTTAACGTTGATATGTATTTATGTTGCAGGTGTATATTTTCCTCTCGATTCTAGTGAGTTATTCCTTTTTGACATGAAGCCTAGTTTGAAGAAGATTGTTGTATACAATTTTCCTACTCCTGACATAGGGTCTCTGCTCAGTTTGATTTTTGTGGTTGACAGGAAGGTGATGAAAGATTTTAAGCAATCATATGGGAAGCTTTTGAGTTGTGTCTGCAAGCCCTCAGTATATGAGTTGGGTGGTCTCCATACTCTGCTGTAGTTTTATGATCCACAACTGAGGTGTTTTACTTTTCCAGGTTATGTGTTGATGCCTACTTTGGAGGAGTTCTTTGTGCTACTTGGAGTTCCTATCTTGGACCAGATGCCTTTCTATCATACTGATGCTGAGCCTGATTTGACTAAGCTTGCTAGTGCCGTTCATTTGGATCTTCTGAGCTAAAAGGGAAGTTGGTCAAGAGAAATGGAATGCCCGGGTTTCCACTATCTTTTCTAGTTGCTAGAGCTCGATACTTTGCGAAGAAGGGTTGTTGGGTTGTGTTTAATGCCATCTTGGCTCTGTGCATTTATGGTATCATTCTGTTTCCTAATATTCCAGATTTTGTGGATTTGGATGCTTTCCACATTTTTGCTTCAGGGAATCCTGTACCTACGCTTCTAGGTGATGTTTATCATTCTGTGCATTACAAGAATGAGAATCGGAGAGGGAAGAACGTGTCTTGTTGCCTACCTTTGTTGTACAGGTGGTTTGTGAGTCACCTTCCCAAATCTGGTCCTTTTGTTGATACTGCAGGTACCTCAGAGTGGTCAGAGAGATTGATGGGCTTGACCTCTGAGAACATCATTTGGTTTAATAGAGATTAATTAGGTGCAGAGATTATCTACATTTATGGTGGTTTTCCTAATGTTCCGATGATCGGAAGGAAAGGAGGCATTAACTACAACCCATCCCTTGCAGTAAGGCAGTTTGGGTATGCTCTGAAAGAACCTCCGAGAGAAGAGGAGATACAAGAATCTTTGTATTTCACTGGCTTGCTGGAGAATGAGGTCTTGACTAGAGTTGAGAGAGCTTGGAACAAGATTCACCTCAAAGGGAAAGTTTCCTTGGGTAAAAGCAATAGTAGAGCTTACAACCCTTATGTGACTTAGATTCAGGAGAGAGCTGAGAGGATGTTGATGCCTTTTCCACCTTGTGAGCCTTTATATCCCCTGATGATTGAGGAGCCTACTACTGTTGACATCCAGAGGTATAATCAGTTATGGTCCGAGAAAGAGGAGTTGCGTAAGGCAAATGAAGAGTTGGAGAAAGAGATTATTCAGCTCCGAAGGGAAAATATTGAAGCTACTTATTCCTGCAAAAGGCAAATTGAGTTGGTAAACAAGCTAGGTACAGATCTTACCAAAGAGATTCGCGTTCGTGAGTGTTTGGGTTTAGATTTGAAGGCTGTCAGTGATGTTCTTACTTCTAAGAAGAAGGAGTTGGATAGAGCTTATCTAGAGATTTCCAAGTTTAATGACCAGTGGAATGCTACCCTCACTAATAACAAAGAGCGGGAGGATGGAATGAAGCAACCAATTTCTAAGTTGAAAGCTTAACTCCAAGTGAAGGATGAGAAAATTGCAGCTGAAGCCTCACTCTAACGTGACAGTGATTGCAGACTAAATGAAGCTATTTCAACGTTGGATGATTACAAGTCTAGAGCTGATGTGAAGAGGTGTAAGCTTGAGGAGGCTTTTGGTGAAGGCGCCTGGGAGGATTATGCTCGGGGTTTGCAGACCACTATTAGCCGGAGAGATTCACTCATCCAAGGATTTCTTGTCAGGCCAGACCATCTAGAGACGAAGGAGCTGTTAGAGGATTTCCGGTCTCGTTGTCATACTTGATTGTATTTCTTTTCAGTCTGTTGTTATGATGTATATTGACCATCACCAGATCTGTTGGCTGAGGTCATTTTGATTCCATTGTATTGTTGTATCTGACTCTTGGCTCTCATTTTATTTATGAGGAATTTGCTCTATGCTTATCTGTTAGCTCTCTATTGTTGTGCTATTCTCAAGGAACTAGAATCGAGGGGGAAATTTCCCTAACACATATATACATGTATGCATACTGCATCATTTCACATTTTTGCATTGCAGGTGCTCCGGAACCATTAACCTTATTTCCGTGGTTTGTAGTTTGTTTCAGGATTGACAACCAGACGGCTCACTGTTACGCCACTCGGGGGAATCAACGTAAGATCATGGAGCAGATGCAGGAACTCCAGGACCAGATGGCCCAGTTCATGGATTTGATGCAGGGTGTTGTAAATGGCCAAGAGCAACTAAGGACTCTGGTACAACCATTAATTGCTAGGGTTGATGGGAATGGTGTGCTTCACGGGGGAACTGCTGCTAATCCTCCTCGTAGTGATGGTGGTACGCCACACGCTAATGTTGTTCCTCCAGTTTTTATACCTCCGGGCGGAGGTCATGTAGGTGGAATACCTATACCTGAGATGGCGTATGCAGTGCATGGAAACAATGTTCCTCAGTGGGATGAAGATCAGCAGGAAGATGTGTTCTCCATGCGGGATGTTGGTGCGGGACTGCCATCTGAGGCATATAAGAGCTTTAAGTTGATCGAAGAGAAGATGCAGAGCTATGAAAATCAGAACTCTATGGGATTAGACATGGCTAATCTGGGGCTGATACCAGATTTGAAAGTACCTTTGAAGTTCAAAGTTCCTGGTTTTGATAAATACAAAGGCACTAATTGTCCTAGGGTTCATCTGCGTTCCTACTATCGCAAGATGTCCGCCTATTCATATGATGAAAAGTTGCTTATGCACTTTTTCCAGGACAGCCTTTCTGGTCCTTCTCTCGAATGGTACATGAGCTTAGAACCAGTCAACATCCGATGCTGGAGGGATTTGGCTGAGGCATTCGTCAAGCATTACCAATACAATAGCGACCTTGCGCCAAACAGGGTCCAATTTGCAGAATCTGTCTCAGAAGAATGGTGAATGCTTCAAAGAGTACGCCCAGAGGTGGCGTGAACTGGAAGCTAGGGTGCAACCTTCCATGGTGGGAAGGGAGTTAATTGATATGTTCGTTGCTATGTTACCGGGTGTATACTACGAGAAGCTGATCGGTAACATGTCAGATAGTTTTTCTGATCTGATTATTACTGGGGAGAGAGTCGAGAACAACATTAAGCTGGGAAAGATTCAAGCTGGTGAAGGATCCTCAGCCGGAGGAGGAAGAAAAACCTTTGGTAACAAAAAGTGAGAAGCAAAAACTAACGCAATATCTAGTTCCCGGAGTAGAAACAGAATTCAGCGTCAACAATACCGTCAACAGCAACCTCAGGTTGCAAGTATCACAATACCTGCGGTACCTCAACAATAACCACCACAACAGAATCAGCAGAATTATGCTCCTCGTAGATTTCAGGATCGGGGCAGGGCGGTAAATAGGCAGTTTGATGCGCCTCCGATGCCATATTCTCAATTACTCCAACATTTGTTACAGTTACAGTTGATACAGAAAAGGACTCTGGCTCCTTTGACAGCCGCACCACCGCCCGGATATGACGCTAACGCTCAATGTGAGTTTCATTTTGGTGCTCCGGGTCACAATATTGACAACTGTAAGGCGTTTAAGCATAAGGTTCAGGATCTCATAGACAGTAAAGATATAAACTTTTCTCACGACGCACCAAATGTAGTTCAGAATCCCATGCCCAATCATGGGGCAGCTGGGATCAGTGCCATTATTGAAGATGAGAGTTTGAATCTGGTAGCTGATGTTGAGGAGTTGAAGACTCCATTGAGCTTTATAAAGGTTAAACTGTTGAGGGGAAGGGTATTCCCAGGTTGTGATGAAGCTTGTGCTGAATGTTTGAGCTATTCTGAGGGATGTGAGAAGTTAAAAAACCATATTCAGGAGCTGATGAATGATGGTGTCTTGCAATTTGATAGAGTTGCTGAGAAGAAGACTGAGGAATTACTGGTTGAAGAGAGGGATGAGGTTGCGATAATCTCGATTCTATATAAGACTATCACTATTTTTGCACCGCCTAGGCCACCAACCATTATCATTACTAAAGCTGGTGCTATACTATATGAAAGCACTAAGGCGATTCCGTGGAATTACGGAGCCGAAGTATACTGTAACGGACAAAAGCAGGAGTTAAGAAGTTTACCAGAGGATTTTGTAGACAACTTAGTTGGAGCTGGTGGAATTACTCGGAGTGGAAGAGTATTTTCGTCACCTGAGGTGGGTGCTGAAAAATCTGACAAGGGGAAGGGTAAAGTAGTGGTTGAGGAGACTTCTGCAGCTGGTGAAAAAGAATCCTTGTTGAAGGAGGCAGAGGAGTTCATGCGCCTGATAAGAAAGAGTGGTTACAAGATTGTGGATCACTTACACCAGACTTCGTCCAAGATGTCCATTTGTCCTTGTTATTATGTTCGGAAGCACATAGGAACGCTTTGTTAAGAATCCTGAATACAACTTATGTGCCACAAGAGATATCTGTGAATCAGCTCGAGGGAGTTGTGACACATGTAAATGCAGGTAATGGGTTGGGTTTCACTGATTTGGATTTGACGCCCAAGGGAAGGAATCATAACTGTGCGCTGTACATATCTATTGAATGCCAATGGGCCCTCCTGTCACATGTGCTTGTTAATACTGGGTCATCCTTGAATGTGCTACCGAAGAAAGCACTGATGAAGTTAGATACCCGTGGTATATTGTGTACGTCAAGTGACTTGGTAGTACAAGCTTTTGATGGGACTCGAAGGTCCGTGTTCGGGGAGTTGACTTTGCCAATCCAGGTCGGTCCGGAAGTGTTTGACGTTGTGTTCTACATCATGGATATTCATCCAGCTTATAGATGTATGCTGGGATGTCCCTGGATCCATTTGGCAGGCGCCGTAACATCAACGTTGAACCAAAAATTGAAGTACATGGTGGGCGGCAGTGTTGCCACTATTTGCGGGGAAGAAGATATAATGATTAGTCATTTGTCTTCATTCAAATATGTCGAGGTTGATGGCGAAATCCATGAGACTTTATGCCCGGCCTTTGAAGCTGTGCAAATCAAGGACAAAACACCCGTCGTGAGCAAATCCCCTGAAGTCGCCATGTCATCCTTTAAGGAAGCCCAGGCAGTGGTGAAGGCTGGGGCATCACAAGGTTGGGGCCAAGTACTTAACATTCCCAACAAGCAAGACAAATTCAGATTGGGATACAACCCATCTTCCTCCTCCCAGAGTGCGTCGCGCTATAAGGGGTATGTCTAGTTTACCAGCGGTGGGGTAATCTTTGAGCAGATTAATTCCATATCTGATGAAGACGGTGACAGCGATTGTGACATGGATGTGTGGATCCGGCCGTGTACTCCAGGACAAAGCCTAAATAACTGGTATGTCGAAGAAATCATCTAAGTGAAAACAAAAGAGTAATTATTTGTTTTCCTGATTATTGTATAGCCCTATGTGTCGCTACTGCGAAAATCGGCGCCGACTGAACAGAAGAGTCGCCACCGCGCGTTATTTATCCCAAAGAGGGGAAAGGAAACGCTCGAGGTAAACCTACCGCAAAATGGGGAAAGGAATGGTCATCGCAACCAAATCCTAGATTCGGGAGTCGGTTACGCAAGGGGAAGGTATTAGCACCCCTCACGTCCGTCGTACTCGACGGGATCCACGCTTGTTTTCTGGTAAGGATTGTTATTCTATCTATTCTACAGGTCAGGGGTTAAAAGAAAATAAAATGACTCGGCAAAGTATCGCACTTTATGCCTACGTATTCCCGTCTGGAACGAGAAATCAGAGTCAACGTAGTTCGCCTACCTACGGGAAAGGAGGGGAAGGTTGCTCGCTAGGATATCGCATCCTATGCCTACGTACTTTCATACATCCTGAAAGATCAGAGCAAACGTAGTTCGGGCCCCGTACGACAGAAGTCTGTCTTAATTGTTTTTATCTCCTTCTGAAAAAGGGTTTTTCTGATTAGCAGTCCAAGCGGACAAAAAATGACGTTTTGATGAGTTCACATTCTTTTACGGAAGAAGTGTCTTTTATTGTGTTTGAAATCTTATTGTGTTTTTCTGTTTGTTTTGAGAAAGAAGAGACAGAACTCTAACCTATAGTTGCGAAGGGAATTAGACTAACCTAATGTTATCATGCATGGGTTAAGACCTAATATCTATCATGCTCCTCTCTTGCGCAGAGAGAAACAAAGATCCTAAGGGATAAACGGAAACAGAAACAACAGCATATATACAATAAAGTAGTAAAATGCATGGATGCAGCAATACAAGCGAGGCAAGGGAGTCCCACTCAACCTCGAACCTAGAAAACAACAGGCAAAAGCGAACAAAATTCGCTTTCAACCTAACACATTAAATGGCAAACAATACAGTCAGGGAAATTCAAACAATACATCAAAAATTATAAACAGCAAAAATAACCAGCAAAAAGCAATCTTCATCAACATCTGTCTCCAAGTCATCTTCAACCATCTACAGGCTCCAAGCAAGCATCAGTCTTCATCTTCACAGCCTTCAAGCAAGGTCTCTATCTTCAATCCTTCAGTGCTTTTCTTCAAGTCTCACTCTCCAAGATGAGGAACAGTTAAGAGGATGAACTGGAATGTTAAACAGTTAGTTGACCACCAAAGGTGGCAAACAGACTGTTAACAATATGTAGAATGTTTCTCTCAAGAGTTATATCTCTTAGACACTGTCACCAAGCCTTCCAAAGGAAGGGGGTGAGTGTCCTAGAGAGACTCTGCATCATAGAGAGGGATGGAGGCAACCAAGACCTTCCATGTTTGTGAATCAAGTTTTCTACTCTAGAGCTCTGCCTAACTCATAGATCCTATAACCTTCAACAACTGCCAGCAAGATATTCTTCATCAGCCCTGGAAATTGGTCTTCATCCTCTTAATCTTCAATGGGCTTCATCATCAATGTCTTCAGCTCAAACCCAAACCCCAAGCAGGCCCAATACCCCACACAGTCAAATAATAACCCTAGATAGGGCACACCACACAATCAATCAAATACAAGAAATATACTAGTAGTATTAATAGAATAGGGGAAGCCTAACATTTTCTAAGGGATCTATTATTTACCCATAACCCCTATAGTCCCATACCCCAAAATTCAAACTACAACTCCTAAAAGAAATGATTTATCGCACCTATGTCACACCTAAACCCTAATTTTGATTCCCCTAATCACACCTAAACAAACCATCTAATATTTAGTCCTAAAATCATGAATTAAATCTCATATGAAATTTGAAGTCCTAAGTGAAATACTCTAAAAAGAATGGGTCCAAAATATAAAAGGATCTAGCTAAACAAAAATCAACAAGATCAAGTGTTAAACTAAACATCATTTAAAACCTATTTAAAAGAAAAATATACTAAAAATGCAAAAATAAAATAAAATGCTAATTTTATTATATGACAATTTTCTTAACAGAAATATAAAAAAGATGCAAAAACAACCACTTAAAAATATGGAATTTTCAATTTGTTATGATTTTTTAAACAATTAACAAAAATAAAAGAAATTAAAATGATTTAAAATTGGTTAGGGGTGCAATTAGTAGTGAAACGCATTGGAAAATGAATGATGGGCCCAGACTGGGGGTGCGTATAGCAAAGTGCGCCTGGGCCCAATGCAGCTTAAAATTACTTCAGAAAATCAAAAAGAAAAAAGAAACACGCTCGGTGCGAATAGCAGGAGAAATTAGTTCAAATCATGGTTGGGCCTTGTGTGAGGGTACGAATAGCAATTGTCCAATTAAGCCCATCAGAAACTTAAGTGAAACGGTGCGTTTCACATTTTGAAATCCCTCCTATTTTTAGCTTTAAACCTAGGCCGTTAGATCAAATGTTCAGTCAACCCAGTCTTACTCAATCCAACGCCTCCCAGTTCGTCTTCTCCAAATAACCTAGGGTTTCCACCATTAATGCCATGAGCAAGCTTGCACGAACCAGGTTTCAACATCCTCATACACCTTCGTTTCTCCATGAAATTCAGATCCGTAAAAAGCAAAATTGCTCTAATTCTCATGCTGAACAATAATACATCATTAATTCTCACTAACACACCCTAGAAAGCTAAACCCGATAGCTCTACATCCATGGATGCTCAAACTTCCAACTTCTTCTTTCTCCAATTTC
This sequence comes from Lathyrus sativus, assembly GCA_963859935.3. Lineage (NCBI taxonomy): Eukaryota > Viridiplantae > Streptophyta > Magnoliopsida > Fabales > Fabaceae > Lathyrus > Lathyrus sativus. The sequence continues at coordinate 391,743,329 of OZ012740.1, forward strand.
TTGGCATCAACACAACCACCAAATATCACTGATCATTCTAAACTAATCCACATGAATTAACACTCTCTATCCTCTTAGTTCTAGGTCAAAACAGTTTTGGTGCTCATGTAACAAACTCCATGAAATGCTCTTAAACTCACCAGAATTATTCATCTACCTATTCCTAACAATTCTAACCTAAAGATTCTCTATCATGCTATCTATTTCTAGCCAATTCGATAGAAAAACTAACCTGGTGTAATCTTGAAAACAGATGGAGAAATCCTTGGATACACAGCTAGCAAGGCTTAGGACTTGATCAATGGACTTGGATCTTGGTTCTGTATGCACTTGTTCTTGCTTAAACACCTTGGATTGCCATAACCACTTCTTTTGGCAATTTGGAGGATGAAATGGTATAGCATGATTCTTGTGATTTCTTCTTCAAATCTTGCTTGCAATGTACTCAGGGATGATTCTTGAGTGGATTTGGATCATGAAATTGAATGATTGATGAAGAATTGAAGAGATTGGAATGAATTTGCAAAATTGAGGAATGAGATGCAACTATGAGTTTTCAACCAAATGAATCACCAACCAATGATTGGATCCACCCTACTCAATATATAGATGCTCATGGAACCCTCTAGAACTTGTTAGAAACTTCTTGTGCACAAATCCCTTGTGTTTTGGCATGTGTAACTTCATACATAAGCAACCAATGATAACTTCCAAATTCTGAACTAAAATCAAAAATCCACTATTTCCAATGGTCTTAAAACATTCTTCCCAATTAAAATGACCTATAATTTCATCCCATTTGGACATGTTATGAAAAATCTCATTTTTAGGTCACTTTTATTCATTAAATTCACCTTTTAATTGACCAAATTTGCAATCATGAGCTATGAGCATTTCCAAACTTTCATGATCACTTTTATAGACTCAAAATGTCATTTGGAGCAAGTTTGATGTTGTGAAGTTTTTCATTTGAAGCTTCCTTGTATGAGTTTTAGGCATATGCTTGAAATGACCTGTAATTCTCAAATGACCAAAATACCCTTTGCTTGCCAAGGTCATAAGTAGAGTTCCACAAATCATATGAAGCCATATCATACCTTTATAGAAAGCTAAGACAATGAGGAACAACTCTCATGTTGACCAGAAATCCATTTGAAAGCTCCTTGAGGGGTAAACGTTGCTTGGAAGACAAGTAACTTTCACAGACAAAATTTCAGAGGCCTCAGATGACCTGTAACTTGCAAGAACCATAACTTGAGTTATATAAATCTCCTTGATGTCTTCCACAACTCAAATTAAAGGTCTTGAGATCCTATACAAGTTTCATGTTGGCCAAGTATCCATTTGAAGCTTGCATTTTGAATCATCTTGCTTGGAAGTTTATCCTAAATCAGGGGATTTTACACAGAAACCCTAATTTAGAAACTCCTTTTCTTCTTGATTTCTCTTGATTTTTCCTTGGCACAACACCACATCCATGTCTACATGTCAAATGATGAACCCCACATCTCCCAAATAGACCTTGATGCCTTTCAATCAATCATTTGACTTAGGGTTGACCTAGGGTTGACCCAGATGAAACCCTAGTTGACTGTCTTCAACTGCAACTCTTGTGATCATATCAATGACTTGTCTCACTTTCAAAATGACTCTCCCTGTCTTCCATGATGTCTATATACCCTCCATGACCTCAATTCCTTGCTCACAACTTCTTTGATGATCTTCAAATACCCTCAGATAGGAGATAGATTCACTGCTTGATCCACTGACTTCTTAGATTTCAATTTCTTTCTGATGACTTGGATAGGCTTGAATTTGAATAAGAACCTCTTGATAGGATCATAGAGATAAGAATAGTACTTGGTCCCTTGTTGGATGACTTGCTATGCTATGCTATGTAAATGATTAGACTATGTACATGACTTTTTATGCAAATGACAATGCAATTGAAACATAAACCAAATGAAATAAGTTGAGCAAATTTTAGGGTGCAACAGCTGCCCCTATTCAAGCAACTTGGACCCGACTGGGTGAAGCGCGAACGGCCTTCAAACATTCGAGGTACGAGACGGTTGAATACTAAGAACCCGGAAATTTGCCAACCGCAGAAATAAACTGCACCACTGTTAAGGGAACGACATCCACTACTGAATCTGGTTGTTGCGGCAACAACTGATCTGACGTCTGGTAATTCTGATTTCAACTTCAACCACCTATGTAACGCCACAGGTACTGAACCCTTTTTGCAAAACACCTCTGTCCACAACTGGACTAACCTTATTAACACAAGAAGAGAGACAAATTCGTCAACACGAATAGAGATTCTGTTGTCACAGGAGTAACCTTGTCCACATCTGGACCCAAATTTTGCCAAATTACGAATAAACATAAATCTGTCCACGTCAGGACTCACATCACGGAAAAATCCCGGCGCTTTCGCTGGGGAAACATTTCTGTCTAATTACAGGAAACTCCATCCGTCTATCCATACGGGCAAACCATCTGTCTAAACACAGGTAACAATCTCTGTCCATCCTAGGTAACATCTCCGTCAACACGGGTAACATCTCTGTCCATCCCAGGTAACATCTCCATCAACACGGGTAACATCTCCGTCAACACGGGTAACATCTCCGTCAACACGGGTAACATCTCCGTCAACACGGGTAACATCTCCGTCAACACGGGTAACATCGCCGTCAACACGGGTAACATCTCCGTCAACACGGGTAACATCTCCGTCAACACGGGTAACATCTCCGTCAACACGGGTAACATCTCCGTCAACACGGGTAACATCTCCGTCAACACGGGTAACATTTCCGTCAACACGGGTAACATCTCCGTCGACACGGGTAACATCGCTGTCAACACGGGTAACATCTCCGTCAACACGGGTAACATCTCCGTCAACACGGGTAACATCTCCATCAACACGGGTAACATCTCCGTCAACACGGGTAACATCGCCGTCAACACGGGTAACATCTCCGTCAACACGGATAACATCGCCGTCAACACGGGTAACATCTCCGTCAACACGGGTAACATCTCCGTCAACACGGGTAACATCTCCGTCAACACGGGTAACATCTCCGTCAACACGGGTAACATCGCCGTCAACACGGGTAACATCTCCGTCAACACGGATAACATCTCCGTCAACACAGGTAACATCTCCGTCGACACGGATAACATCTCCGTTAACACGGGTAACATCTCCGTCAACACGGGTAACATCTCCGTCAACACGGATAACATCTCCGTCAACACGGGTAACATCTCCGTCAACACGGATAACATCTCCGTCAACACGGGTAACATCTCCGTCAACACGGGTAACATCTCCGTCAACACGGGTAACAACTCCGTCAACACGGGAAAATATCTCCGCCTCTGCTGCGGGTACTACTTTGTCGAATACAGGAAAATATCTCCGCCTCTGCTGCGGGTAATACTCTGACGAATACAGGAAAATATCTCCGCCTTTGCTACGGGTAATACTCTGACGAATACAGGAAAATATCTCCGCCTTTGCTACGGGTAATACTATGACGAATACAGGAAAATATCTCCGCCTTTGCTACGGGTAATACTCTGACGAATACAGGAAAATATCTCCGCCTTTGCTACGGGTAATACTCTGTTACAGCTTTCCTGCCTATCTTTGGAGCAGCTAGCTCCATCAATCACATGGGTAACATAATATGAGCCTAGTCTTCCAATTTTCAGTGCTGACATGGCAGCCAATCTGAGAAGGACTCTACCGGGGATTTTCTGAATCCACACCGCCATACACCTATTTTATCATAGGCGGCAACTCCCAAAAATCGATTCATGAAATCTTTTGATGCTGTCACAACAACAACCTTGAAGAAATACTCCGCTGGAGGGGTAAGAGAAACTTAAATAAGCAACTCTGTGGGGAATAACGCCACAACTGACATTATCGTTACACGTCTCACGCCGAGATCTTGAATGTTTGGCAATTAATTTGAGCAATAGCTCCCTCCACCTGTAAGGGAAACAATACTTGAAAACAAACGGTTAACCACCCTGGTTTATGTTTCAAAATGCATATGTTTGACAATGGCGTAATGCTCCACTTGACATGGGAATGCTACGCGTTTTTATTTGGTAGATGCAAATATGACACCATATGCCAATGCAAATGCAGGCTCGAACTGCTGGGATACAGAAAACCGCTTCAGCAAAATAAATGCTGAAGACAACGCCAACTCCGCTGAGGGTAACCAGGTGCCACAGAATTATTCCAGCAAAATAAATGCTGGAAGAGTGAAGCCAACTTTGCTGAGGGATAATTGAATGCGCCATTCATGATTGGACTTCTGCTGGGGAGTGAACGGGTGTCACATGGTATTTTGACAAAATAAATGCCAGGATACACCGCCAACTCTGCCGGGGAGAGTTTTCTTTTTTTAATCTTTGAGTTCCACTGGGGGGAAAGAGAACACTTGCTGGAAAGAGAACTCCGCTGGGGACGAAACGATTCTCTTGGGGAAAATCAACTGACTCCGCTGGGGGAGAGTAAATGACCCTACTGGGAAGGGTAGACTGTCTAAGTACAGTTCACGAGTTGGGAATGTCAATCTTCTGAGGCTAAACCACTCTGCTCGGGATGCACTGTCTGAATACAGCCTTCGATCTAGGAATCGTCAATTCTGCTGAGAGTAAACAACCCTGTTGGAGAATGTCCTTTGGATAAGCTGCGAATAGCTGGAGAATTCAATCCTTCTTCAGTGAGGAACAATGTTATCTTGGAAGCGCGACCTGCGTGTGGATCGAGTCTTTCGTTACGAGCTTCTGGTCAATACTGCAATCTTTTGGTCGTCCATTTCAAACGGCTACGAACCCTGCAACACCACAAACAAGACAAGACAAGTCTATGCAACCAAATCTATTCGAGGTAGTGTTAGTGACATCATTTTCAGTTAATTCAAAGTTTTAGCCATTATTGGCAAGGGCCAGCGACGTTATACACTTGCTAGTTTCATTAAACCTAGGCGTTTATCATGTATAAAACAGTAAAGAACCAGCATCAAATACTGAATAACATGTTTTATTGATTGGGCCCCTAAATGGGCGGAGTTTTGTACACGGGATGTAACTCCTGAAAAGAGGAAGCTACGCACAACAAATATACAAGTATGCACAAGAAGCATAAATATAATGACAAATCAAATTTGTACACATGTCGGCAACGGGATGCAGACGAACACCACGAGCTGATCCTCCTATGACTCGCCCGACTCTAATGCTTTTCCCGACATTCACACTTCCACAGAGATTGTATCTGATAATCGACCCCTCAGGTATATTCTCCCGCGCCAATGCTCACAGTAGTATCAAATTCAGACCGCAGTCATTTGCTTTTCAAATTCCTAACTTTTGCGTGAACCGCCCTTTACGGGTTTTCAGTTCACCGGGATACCCTTTTTTTTGCCGAAGCCGCCCAGTGTAGGTTTTCAACTTCGTGGGTGTACATTTTTTTCAATTTTATCCCTAACTTTTGCCCGAACCTTTCATTCTGTTTTTGGTTTGCCAGGATGCCCCATTTTTGCCTGAACTCTCTTTTTTCTGTCCAGCGGGTCAATTTCAAGCAAAGTATTTTTTAACTGTGTCCGAATTCACAGGCGATGTAAAGTCTTCACCGTCCATGGTGGACAACAATAAAGCCCCTCCTGAAAAGACTTTTCTGACAACGTATGGCCCTTCGTAGTTGGGGGTCCACTTGCCCCTGTGATCTGCCTGCAGCGGAAGAATCCTTTTCAGCACAAGGTCGCCCGTCTGAAAGCTCCAAGGATGTATCTTCTTATCATATGCTTTCTTCATTCGGCTCTGGTACAAACGACTGTATGCTAGAGAAGCTAGCCTCTTCTCATCCATTAAACTTAGCTGGTTCAACCTGTCTTTCACCCATTCTGCCTCGTCTAGTTGGACATCTCGTAATACTCTCAGCGAAGGAATCTCAACTTCCAGTGGTAACACTGCTTCCATTCTATATACCAACAAGAACGGGGTTGCCCCGGTTGATGTGCATACCGTCGTACGATAACCGTGCAGAGCAAAAGGTAGCATCTCATGCCAGTCCTTATAGGTCACCACCATCTTCTGAACAATCTTCTTTATATTCTTATTGGCCGCTTCAACAGCGCCATTCATCTTAGGTCGGTAAGGGGAGGAGTTGTGATGCTCAATCTTAAAATTCTGACAGAGCTCCTTCATCATTTTATTATTCAGGTTTGAACCGTTGTCGGTGATTATCCGCTCGGGGATTCCATATCTGCAAATGATATCTCTCTTGATGAATCTGGCCACCACCTGCTTAGTCACATTTGCATAAGATGCCGCTTCCACCCATTTCGTGAAATAATCGATTGCTACTAGAATGAAATGGTGCCCGTTAGAAGCTGTCGGCTCGATCTTTCCAATCATATCGATTCCCCACATCGAGAATGGCCATGGTGACGACATCACGTTCAGAGGACTCGGAGGCACATGGATCTTATCTGCATAGATTTGGCACTTATGACACTTCCTCGCAAACTTGAAACAATCAGTTTCCATAGTTAGCCAAAAATAACCTGCTCGCAGCAGCTTCCTCGTCATAGCATGCCCACCAGCATGCGTGCCAAATGTACCCTCACGTATTTCCTCCATGAGCAGCTTCGCCTCTTTCTCGTCTACACAACGTAGTAGCACCAAGTCGTGATTTCGTCTGTACAAGACACCGTCCGGATTCAAATAGAAATTACCCGCCAATCTCCTGAGGGTCTTCTGATCGTGACTGGATGCCCCAGCCGGATATTCTTTGTTCTTCAGGAAATTAAGGATATCAAAATACCAAGGTTTGTCATCGGATGCTTCGTCAATGGCAAATACTAAGGCGGGCCTGTCAAGCCGAGAAATAACAATTCGGGGAGCCTCATTCCAGAAGTTGACTTTGTACATGGAAGACAAAGTGGCCAGGGCGTCAGCCATCAAATTCTCTGCTCGCGGTACATGATGCAATTCAACCTTGTCAAAGAAAGGCAGCAATCTTCTCGCGTAATTCATGTATGGTATCAAATTAGGCTGACGTGTCTCCCATTCCCCTTTTATTTGATTCACCACCAGAGCTGAGTCTCCGTATACATCCAGATTTTTGATTCGCAAATCAATGGCTTCTTCAAGCCCCATGATACAAGCTTCGTATTCGGCTTCATTATTGGTAACTGGAAAGGTCAATCGAGCAGTAAACGGGATGTGCGACCCGTGTGGAGTAGTGATGATTGCCCCTATTCCGCTACCGTAAGCGTTTACAGCTCCGTCAAAGATCAACTTCCATTTGGAACCCAATTCTGGTCCTTCGTCTGACAACGGCTCTTCACAATCTTTCATCTTTAAGTACATGATATCCTCGTCAGGGAAATCAAACCTCATCGATTGGTAGTCTTCGATAGGCTGCTCTGCCAAATACTCAGACAGTACACTCCTCTTTATAGCCTTCTGCGAGACATACTGGATGTCGTATTCAGTCAAAACCATCTGCCAGCGGGCAATTCTCCCCGATAATGCCTGCTTTTCGAATACATATTTGATAGGATCCATCTTCGAGATGAGCATGGTTGTATGATTCAGCATGTATTGCCTCAACCGCTTGGCGGCCCAGGCTAGCGCGCAACAAGTTTTTTCGAGCATTGAATATCGAGATTCACATTCGGTAAACTTCTTACTCAAGTAGTAGATCGCATGCTCTTTTCTTCCTGTCTCGTCGTGTTGACCGAGAACACAACCCATACTTCCCTCAAGAACTGTCAAATACATAATCAAGGGTCTCCCTGCCACCGGGGGTATCAAAATAGGAGGCTCCTACAAATACTGCTTTATTTTATCGAACGCCTTTTGACAATTTTCATTCCACGTTACGGCTTGGTCTTTTTTCAACAGCTTGAATAATGGTTCACACGTAGCCGTTAGGTGAGATATGAACCGGGCGATGTAGTTCAACCTCCCTAAAAACCCGCGCACCTCTTTCTCTGTTCTAGGCGTCAGCATCTCTTGTATTGCTTTTATTTTTGCAGGATCAACCTCTATTCCTTTTTTACTCACGATAGACCCCAGCAGTTTACCCGATCTCACCCCGAAGGTGCACTTGTTAGGATTCAGTCTCAACCTGAACTTCCTAAGCCTTTTGAATAACTTCAGCAGATTCACCAAATGCTCTTCCTCCGTCTGGGATTTGGCAATCATATCATCGACATAAACTTCGATCTCCTTATGCATCATATCATGAAAAAGAGTCGTCATTGCACGCTGATACGTTGCCCCAGCATTCTTTAGTCCGAAGGGCATCACTTTATAACAAAATGTTCCCCAAGGCGTTATGAAAGTAGTCTTCTCCATGTCCTCTGGCGCCATTTTAATCTGATTATAGCCCGAGAAGCCATCCATGAAGGAGAATACGGAGAATTGGGCAGTGTTGTCAACCAACACATCGATGTGAGGAAGCGGAAAATCATCTTTCGGGCTCGCTTTATTCAAATCACGGTAATCTACGCACATTCTCACTTTACCGTCTTTCTTTGGCACTGGTACAATATTAGCGACCCATGAGGGATATTTTGTCACGTCTAGGAAACCAGCATCCCACTGCTTTTGAACCTCCTCCTTAATTTTCACTGCCATATCAGGTCTAGTTCTGCGAAGCTTCTGCTTGACCGGCGGGAATTCTTCTTTTAACGGCAGGCGGTGCACAACCATATCTGTATCAAGCCCAGGCATGTCTTCATACGACCAAGCGAACACATCACTATACTCTCTGAGCATTTCAACCAGTCTTCGCTTGACGTCGTTCTGCAGCGCAGCTCCTATGCGGATGTTCTTTTCAACCCCTTCCGACCCCAGGTTAATAATTTCGATGAACTCCTCATGAGGCAGAATGACTCGTTCTTCTTGCTTTACCAACCAAGACAATTCTTCGAGAACGTCACCATCTTCGACAATCTCTTCTTCGTCCTGAAATACCGGGTGCTCAAAGTCGAGACGAGTCATAGGCGGTTCAATGATGTCATCTGAAAATATTATCCTGCAAAAGGAATGGTTAAATGCTTCAAAATGCGTATAAAGCGAATAACCACGTTGCCATTTTATTGTAAAACATAAAACAGGAAAAAAAGGGATCGCAATATTTGTACATGAAAAAACGCCTTTTATTTAACAACGCAATGTACATAACAGCACAACCCTAAGCAAAATCATGACACCTCGGGTAAGACACCAGATTATTCAACAATTAAGAAAACAAAGTATTACTGTTTGAGAGTCACAGGAACAGTCTCCTGAATAGACCAATTGCATAATCCTTGTCCTGGCACGCTCGGCTGAATCCAGGCGTCCATGTCGCAATCATTGTCTCCTTCCTCGGAATCTGAAACAGCGTTGATGGCCTCGTGACACACTCCACTAGCTGTGATAGTTATCGGTCCTCTGAAACGGGGTGCCCCTGCAGCAGGCGTCGATGACGACGGTGGATATCCCATCCCAAATCGGTCCATCTTCACGGGAATATCCAGCACCTTGCTCCAGCCCTTTGTCTCACCAGTCTCTACTAGAGCCTGAGCCTCCTTATATGACAAGACGGCTACCTCTGACGCTTTACTCGGCCCGGGACCTTTGTCTTTGATGCGCAACCCTTCAAAGGCTTGACAGGGTGTTTCATGAATCTCGCCGTCGACTTCTACATATTTGAATGATGACAGATGGCTGACCAATATATCTTCTTCTCCACAAACAGTGACCACACTGTCCCCTACCATGTATTTCAACTTTTGATGCAAGGTAGACGTGACTGCCCCAGCACCATGGATCCAGGGTCGTCCGAGAAGGCAGCTGTATGCTGGCTGGATGTCCATAATATAAAATTCAGTCACGAAAACCTCCGGCCCCACCTGTAGAGGTAATGTTATGGATCCACAGACTGTTCTTCGTGTACCATCAAATGCCCTGACCACCAAGTCACTAGGCGTACAAAGGATTCCTCTGGCATCCAGTTTCATCATTGCTTTCTTAGGCAGCACGTTTAAGGACGATCCGGTATCTACCAGTACATGAGACATGACTAATCCTCTACACTCAACAGAGACGTGCAACGCCATGTTATGCTCTCTCCCCTCCGGGGTCAAATCAAAGTCTGTAAATCCCAGGCTATGGCCTGCGTTCACGTGCGCCAACACCCCATCCAGCTGATTCACGGAAACATCTTGGGGTACGAAGGAAGTATCCAGAACTCTCAACAATGCATTTCTGTGAGCTTCAGAACACAATAGCAACAACAGTATGGATATCTTTGATGGCGTCTGTTGGAGATGCTCAACAATCTTATAGTCACTCTTACGAATAAGGCGCATGAACTCTTCCACATCTTTCGATGGCGCTTCTTTGTAGTTCCTCTGCACAGGGACAGTCTCATTCATCTTTCCTTTTCCTTTCGCCAGTCGTGCAGCCTCTACCTCAGGCGATATGAAGATTCTCCCACTTCTTGTCATACCTCCGGTACCGACGACATTGTCTACAACTAGGGCTGGCAATGAACCAAACCAACTCGAACATAGTTCGAAGTTCGATTCGATAACTAGATCGTTGAACTTGGTTCATGAACCAAATGAGCTGAATATGAGCCAAAAATTAAGTTCGTTAATTAAATGAGCTGAACTTGAACTATGTATAGTTCGACTCGTTAGGTTCATGAGTCAACTCGATTGTTATTAATATATATATATATATATATATATATATATATATATATATATATATATATATATATATATATATATATATATATATATATATATATATATATATATATATATATATATATATATATATATATATATATATATATATATATATATATATATATATATATATATATATATATATATATATATATATATATATATATATATATATATATAATGTTTTTAAATTATATATTTTAATAGTATCATTTAAATTAATGCATATATTTTAACCTTTTAACTTATCAAATAAAATATTTAAAAAAATAGTTTTAACCTTTTTTTACCCAAATTTTTTTTTCTAACTTATAAAAAGAAACATGTACACGTGAATTTTAAAACTCTTTAAAATAACATTTTTTTAATATTATAACATTTACCATATCTTTTAATCTATATTATTTTGTATTCTTTTTTTACTTTATTATTATTATTAACTATTTTTAAGATTTTAAATAAGGGTTGCATTTACTAAAAACAAAACCTTTAAACTCCTTTTTAGGTGTAAGAGAATTTCACACACACACACACACACACACACACAGATATATATATATATATATATATATATATATATATATATATATATATATATATATATATATATATATATATATATATATATATATATATATATATATATATATATATATATATATATATATATATATATATATATATATATATATATATATATATATATATATATATATATATATATATATATATATATATATATATATATATATATATATATATATATATATATATATATATATATATATATATATATATATATATATATATATATATATATATATATATATATATATATATATATATATATATATATATATATATATATATATATATATATATATATATATATATATATATATATATATATATATATATATATATATATATATATATATATATATATATATATATATATATATATATATATATATATATAAAAGTTATATATCTTAATAGTATCATTTAAAAAAATTAATTTATAGATTTTAATCTTTTAACTTATCAAATTAAATATATAAAAAAATATTTCTAACTTTTTTTTACCCAAAAAAATTCTTCTAATTTATAAAAAGAAACATATATAGGTGACTTTTAAAACTCTTTAAAATAACATTTTTTAAATAATATAGCATTTATCATATCTTTTAATTTATATCCTTTTGTATTCTTTTTTGACTTTATTATTATTAACTATTTTTAAAATTTTAAATAAGCACATTTATTAGGATTGCATTTACCAAAAACAAAACATTTAATCTTCTTTTTAGGTTTAAGAGAATTTCATTCATTTTATATATATATAATGTTTTAAATTATATATCTTAATAGTATCATTTAAAAAAATTAATGCATAAATTTTAACCTTTTAACTTATCAAATTAAATATTTAAAAAAATACTTTTAACTTTTTTTTTATCCAAAAAAATTCTTCTATCTTATAAAAAGAAACATATACACATGACTTTTAAAAATCTTTAAAATAACAATTTTTAAATATTACAGCATTTATCATATCTTTTAATTTATATCCTTTTGTATTCTTTTTTTACTTTATTATTATTAACTATTTTTAAGATTTTAAATAAGCACATTTATTAGGATTGCATTTACCAAAAACAAAACCTTTAATCTCCTTTTTAGGTTTAAGAGAATTTCATTCATTTTATATATATAATATTTTAAATTATATATCTTAATAGTATCATTTAAAAAAATTAATGCATAGATTTTAACCTTTTAACTTATCAAATTAAATATTTAAAAAAATACTTTTAACTTTTTTTTTACCCAAAAAAAATCTTCTATCTTATAAAAAGAAACATATACACATGACTTTTAAAAATCTTTAAAATAACAATTTTTAAATATTACAGCATTTATCATATCTTTTAATTTATATCTTTTTGTATTCTTTTTTTACTTTATTATTATTAACTATTTTTAAGATTTTAAATAAGCACATTTATTAGGATTGCATTTACCAAAAACAAAACCTTTAATCTCCTTTTTAGATTTAAGAGAATTTCATTCATTTTATATATATACATATAATGTTTTAAATTATATATCTTAATAGTATCATTTAAAAAAATTAATACATAGATTTTTTATATATAATGTTTTAAATTTATATATCTTAATTGTAATTTGTATCATTTAAAAAAAATTATAAACACATAGATTTTAACCTTTTAACTTATCAAATTAAATATTTAAAAAAATACTTCTAAATTTTTTTTAGGATTGCATTTACCAAAAAACAAAACCTTCCATCTTCTTTTTAGGTTTAAGAGAATTTTATTCATCGTTCCTTCTCTTCAGGGTTTGTTCTCTATTATGAAGAAAAACAACTTTTAGTCTCTTTTCTAGTTTTCATCTCTACATTATCTGTCATCCAGATTCAACAATATTTGTCAATAGAGGTAAATAATATTTCCTCATTATCATTTGATTATTTTTTTCTTCTTAGAATAAACTATAACTCTGTTATAAGAATTTTATTTTTTTTACTTTGTTATGTATCTGTTCTTCCTGAATTATTTCTTCTTGGAATGTATCTGTTCTTCTTGAAAATGTGCGTATTGCTCTTGATGATATGTACAAAGAGTATGCCGATCTACTCAGTGAGCATGGTGAAGAAGGATCTAGTAGAACCAATGTTGATCAAAATGGACTTATTTTGGAGCCACAAAAATCCTCAGGGTGGTCATTGTTAATGAATTATGTCGAAGAACAACAAGCAATTCCTGCTATAAAATCTGAAATTGAAGAGTATTTGAACGAGCCAACTTACAAACCTAAAGATAATGGGCATATGTCATTTTGTGCCTTGGAATGGTGGAAATTGAATAGTGGAAAATATAGAGTGTTGTCCCGTATGGCAGCAGATGTTCTTGCCATTCCAATATCTACTGTGGCTTCGGAGTCAACCTTTAGCGCCGGAGGGAGAGTTATTGATTCATTTCGAGCTTCTTTACATTCATCTACTGTCGAAGCTTTGATTTGTGGTGGTGATTGGCTTCGAATATTGCATGGAATTAGGAACAAACCTAAGGTGATATGCTATCTTATCTTTTGATTATTAAGTATAATATCAACTTTAAAAAATAACATGATAATTTGTTAAAACTAACTTCTTCTTTTTATTAATAGGTGGAGCAAGTGCAAACAGAAATTACATTACTCCCATGATGATAAATAGGTACATTTTTTTTTATCTTTCTTATTCTTTAATGGACTTGGTTTTAATTTCATCATGAGTAGTATGCTCAATAACAGTTACTGTTCTTTTTTACTTCTTTCATAATACAAATTCAAAAGAATAAGCACACTAAATTTTTTTATGCTGCTGAAGTTATAATTACTCTAAATTAGGTGATTAAGCTTCCAAGTTATTTTTTGAATGTTTTGTTTTGCAAATGACATGTCTTTCAAAATTTAATATATATGTTTATAATAATGTATTTTGTTATATATTGATGATGAAAAAAGTGATCTCTACAAAAGTGAATATATATGTTTATCATAATGTATTTAATATATATCTTTATCATAATGTATTTTGTTATATACCGATGATGAAAATTATGGTGGTACATAGCATAACAAGACATGATAATTTTATGTAAGTGTTTTAATATATGAATTTAATTGGTTAGAAAAATAACATCTTGCATTTTGCAGGTTGTCTCTTATGTAGTAACTATAGCAGCAAAGCTCTCACAATAACATTTGTTAATGAAGGTTGAAAGGGTGTAAATTGTAATCATTCTATGATGAGAATGTATTAACTTTTAGTAGTTTTTGTTATAATATTTTATTAAAAGTTGTAAGGTTCCTAATTATTTAGATAAAATTGTAAGACAAAATTAAATTCTAATTGAGTAATTTTTGAATTAGAGTTTCAAATGTATCTCTTGAAGATTGGTATTTGGTAGTTTTTTATGTTGTAGATCTTTGGAGACAAAGTTAAATTTTAATTTGATAAATTTTATATTAATTCAGTATTAATTTAAAATGTCAAATATAAAAAAAATAGATTTTAAAAAATGACTTTGAAGTTCGTGAACCATACGAGCTGAACCTAATGAGATGAACCTAACGAGCTGAATCGAGTTGTTCGTGAACTTTAAACGAGTCGAGTTTGAGCTTAAAATAAAGTTCGTGTCGAACTCGAGTCGAGTTTCGAGCTGAACATATTCTTATCGAGTCGAGTCGAGCTAAGACAGGTTCGACTCGACTCGACTCATTTCCAGCCCTATCTACAACCTCAACTGGCTGCTTATTAACATCAATTTTCACCCCATCACAGTATACTTCCAACCCATAGGTCCAGGGGACTGCCTTGGTGCTCTCGTAGGGGATTGGCCCTGCCTTAGTGATAGTGATCGGCGGTCGCTTGGCCGGCGCCGTTATAGTTATTGTTTTTCGGGGAATCGTCACAGTAGCTACATCACTTTGCTTGTCTGCTGATAACTCTGCGGGTTCTTCAACTGCCGTTCGGTCGAATTGCAATGTGCCTCCATCTATTAAGATCTGAATGCCCTTCTTCAATTCATCACAACCCCCAGCTTGGGTCCAACACTCTAAACAATACTCGTCGCAGCCTGGATACACACCACCTTGCAATAACCTGCTCTTTATCTCGCACAACGGTGTCTTTAGGTCGTCAACATTCATAATCAAGTTCAAACCCTCCTCGGTTAAAATGGCGTTTGCCCCATGATTGGGCATGGGCTTTTGCACTATGTTCGGACCCGCCTGTCCAAAATTGATAGCCTTACTATCCAATAGATCCTGCACCACATGCTTGAACGCGTGACAACCCTCTATATCGTGGCCAGGAGCCCCGGAGTGGAATTCACAGTGCCTGCTTGTATCGTAACCGTACGGAGGAGTGCCTGTTATTGGCGCCAGAGTTCTCTTTTCCACCAAGTTCAAACCCAGTAATGTCTGTAGCAATTCTGCATACGTTGAAGGAGGCGTTTTCAAACACCCTCCTTGGTTTGCCCCCCTGGACTCTGCGCTGGGCAGGATGTGCCCCCTGTTGTAGCTGCTGTTGCGGTTGTTGTTGTATTGGTTGTTGCTGAAATGGAATAGTAACACTTGCCACCTGCTGCGGCTGATTGTACTGGTTTCGACCTCTGCCCCGGCCTCGGCCCCCAAACACCGGACTTGCATCACCTTGACGACGCCCACCGAAAGCCCTTCTGCTACTGCCAGTTGCAGTGGATTCCTCAGCTTGGAATCTTCCCTGTTTAATGTTGCTTTCAATCTTCTCTCCCATCAGGATTAAGTCTGAGAAACTGCCCAAAGAAGTATGAAACAACTTGTCATAAAACATGCCAGTGAATGTTCCTATGAACATATCATTCATTTCTTTGTCCTCTAGAGGAGGATGAACTCGAGCAGCCATGTCGCGCCATCTCTGTGCATACTCTTTGAAGCTATCGCCCTTCTTCTGGGACAACCCCTGCAATTGGACCCGGTTGGGTGCTAAGTCACTGTTGTACTTATAGTGAGCCACAAATGCTTCAGCCAGCTGCTTCCATGTCTTTATCTGAGTTGGTTCCAACCCCATATACCATTCGAGGGAAGGTCCAGATAAGCTATCTTGAAAGAGATGCATCAGCATCCTCTCATCGTTTGAATACGCCAACATCCTTCTGTAGTATGACCGCACGTGCACCTTTGGACAGGTGTCCCCCTTATATTTGTCGAATCTGGGAGCTTTGAATTTTATTGGTACCCTCAGGCCAGGCACCAGACCCATTGTAGTCATATCTAAGCCAACAGTGCTTTGATTCACGACCCCCTTCATCTGCTCCTCTCTGAGAGTCATCCATAGGACCTTCGAAACCTCCACCGGAGAAAGCATCCTCTTGCTGATCTTCTTGCCAATTACCGTTCCCAGTTCCGTATCCATCGTACCCGTTGTTACGGCCAAATCTAGTCTGATTCATTGTAGGGCCTCGCCCCCTGTTACCATATCCCGGAGCGACTCCTGCAGGTCCAAAAGCCATTAACCCAGCGCCATTTCCATTTCCGAATCCGCCATAACCCTGATTAGTCATACCAAATCCGTCCTGTTCGAAGCCCTGAGCGTTGAAGCCGTACTTCCCAGCATGATCAAACCCCTGGTCATTGAAGCCGAATCCATTATTACCGAAGCCATTACCTCCCATATTATCACCCAGGTTGACATCTCCGAGCCCAACGTTGTTGACGACAGTCTCGTTGCCGATTCCAACGTTACCGTTCCCGGCGGCAGCGCCGTTGTTCACATTGACAGCAGGTATGTTTACCATAGGTGGAGCCACCGGTGTGGGGGTACCATCCCCGTGAATAGTTTCGACTCACACAGAATTATGGTCTTCATTTCCGTGCCCAGCATTTCTTACCAACAAAGGCTGCACCAAAGCTTGCAGATTCTCCTGGCCTTTCACAATGGTCTCCATGGTCTGCATGAAGAGCGTCGGCTTCTCACGCATGTCCTGCATTTCATTCTGCATCTGATCCATAATTCTTCGGCAGTTGGTACGAGTGGAGTATCGGTGCGGGCGCTGACTTTCAATCCTGAAAAGACCTGGTAAAGTGCAAGAAATGAGATACAGTTCCATAATCACCTGTAATGCAATATGAATGCAATGCAATATGTGTCTGTGCATTAGGGAATGTCATTCCCCGATTCTAGTGCGAATGTGTCAGTGTGGTGACAGTGACAGCAATACGAAGGTCGGAGCCGAACCATAGAAAACACCTCATATATTGCAGAGAAATCCATTAAGCCCAGAATACAATATCACTGAGTGTACAAAAAGGCGTGACCTCAACCAACAATCCTGGTGATGGTCAGCACTATGCAAATAAAGCATATACATTAATACATGAAACAATCAAGTACTCCCATAGGCCTGATACTCTTCTAATAACTTCTTAGTCTATGGATGACTTGGTCGGGTAAGCAGACCCTCAACAAGTAGATCTCTTCGCTTGAGAACACGTGCCCCTTCTCCGAAACGATCCTCTAGCTTCCGCTTCTGAGACACAGCTTCTTTCTTGCCTTCGATGGCCTTGTTCAATGCATTCTGGAGACTATATCTGGCCATTACCTCCTCTTCATACTTCTTGGTGCTAGCCTTCAACTGCTCTTCGAGTTCAGAGATTTGCTGCTTCAATTTGTCTTCCCTCTTTTTGTTGTTGGTTAGCGTAGCGTTCCACGTCTTGTTACAAGAAGAGATTTCCTGGTGGGCGGCATCGAGTGCTTTCTTTTTGGACTCCAACATGTCATGGGAGCTTCTGAATTCTTTCCCCAGACGTTCGCGCTTCTTTTTCTCTTCAGTCAATTCAGCACCTAGCCTGTTTACTAACTCGATCTGCTGTTGGAAAGAATGCACTGCCTTGTTCTTCTCACTACGCATCTGAGCCAGCTCCTTTTCTAACTCTTCATTGATCTTCATCAAGGCTTCTTTTTCTTTTACAACTCGCTCGTAAACCTCCATAGTAACAGTGGTTGGCTCTTCCACCGGAATATGAACAGGGACTGGTGCATCTGGAAATGGCATCCGCAATTGTCTTGCTCTCTCTTGGATCCAAACTTTGTAGGGTGCATAAGCCTGACAATCGTTCTTCCCTAACAGTGGTTTCCCTCTTCGGTTGATACGCATCCAGGCATGCTGAAGCTTGGCTAGTAACTCTCCATTCAAATCACCGGTGAAGTACAGAGATTCCTGTACTTCTTCCTCCTTAGGTGGGTTCTTCAACGCGTATCCGAACTGGCGAACGAACAGAGATGGGTTATAATTGATGCACCCTTTTCTTCCGATCAAAGGAACATTAGGATACCCAGAACAACTGGAAATGAGCTCAGACCCCAACAAGTCTCAGTCGAACCACTCAATGTCTTCAGAAGATAGTCTCATCAAGCGCTCTGGCCAGTCAGCTGTAGTTGCACTATCTACGAAAGGTCCCTTCAGGGGGAGATGGCTCTTAAACCACATGCACAGCAAAGGCACACAACAAGAGACGTTCTTGCCTCTCCTATTCTCATTTCTATAGTGCATCGAATGGTAGAAGTCCCCGATCAATGTGGGTACAGGGTTTCCAGCAGCAAATAGATGAAATGCATCCATGTCCATGAAGTTTGGGAAATTGGGAAACAGCACTATCCCATAAATGCACAGAGCCAAAACAGCGTTAAAGACCACCCAACATCCGTTCTTGGCGTATTCCTGAGCCTTACCAATCAGAAACTGAAGAGAGAAACATGGAACCCCGCGCCAAGAAGTCATCAACAGCTCAGAAGCATTCATGTGCAAGGCCTTAGCTAAATCCTCCAACTTGGGCTCAGCGGCAGAGTGGATAAAAGGAACCTTATTCTGTACTGGCAGTTCAGTAAACTCTACATACTCTTCAATGGTAGGCCCCAAAATAAAGTCAGCGAATGTGAAACATCTCAGAGCAGGGTCATAGAATTGCATCAGTGTATACATCCCATTTAGCTCATCCTCAGTTGATTTGCGAACCAATCTCAACAGCCGTCCGTAACTCTGCCTGAAGCTTCTACGGACATCCTCATCAGCAAGAGAGATCAGACCCAGGAGGGGAGTAATATCAGGGATAGGTAACTTGTAGGCAACTGTCATCCTTAAACCAGCCATGATCAATACCCAAAAGTCCGGACACTAGAACCAGGGAATATGCAAATGCACCTGCAGCACAGACACACGTTAATGGGATGCAATGATAATGGTTATGCGAACAATGCAATGCAAGTAACATGCAACAGGGACCAAATGCCATAGCTGAGAAGCCTGAACCATATCAAAAGTCTCAGATAGACCCTCCAGAATTCCTCAAACCCTGGTCTCAGATAGACCCAATACAAAGCTCCAACACTGGTCTCTGATAGACCCCACAACATAACTCTGACTGGTCTCTAATAGACCTCATATCATAACTCCAACTGGTCTCTGATAGACCTCTCAACTGTCCATAAATACTTAGGATCTCAGATCGAGAAACAACCGGTATCTGAAGGTCTAGTTACCTGCATAACCCCAAACCCTCTCACAGGTAGGTGTCCTAGTAACTGACAAAGGTATGGCATCCTATGTGGTCGTCGGCGTCACAGACTTTCAGGGTTGATGATACGATTCCCAGAAGGAGTGGCATCATCAAATCCTGAAGAGGCCTCACTTAGCCAACTTCCAAATGATCGGTTCCCAGAGTCGACAATCCAACTAACCAGCAACCCGAGCCACCCAAAGGGCAGGACAGGAGGCCAACCAGAAGAACCTCGTCTGAGTGTGGATTTCGCGGGACACTAGGACATGCAAAGCACGTGCGCGCCCACTAATTTCCACTCTAATTCTAGGTGCACTCAAGCCCAGGTCCGGCTTATCTCTCAATCATAGAACACCCGTCACACCCCAATACAACAATAATAACAATAATATAATGCTGAAAGTAAATGACAAAAAAAAAAATAAGTCCATACAAAATCCCTGGCGGGAAAACAAGCGCTAGGATTGACTCGCTTAAGGGACGTTGGATCCCAAATGCATAAGGAACTATCGCAGTCCTTAGCAGCCAGGGGACGTTGGATCCCCAACAGAGTCGCCAGTTGTCGCTACTGCGAAAATCGGCGCCGGCTGAACAGAAGACTCGCCACCGCGCGTTATTTATCCCAAAGAGGGGAAAGGAAACGCTCGAGGTAAACCTACCGCAAAACGGGGAAAGGAATGGTCATCGCAACCAAATCCTGGATTCGGGAGTCGGTTACGCAAGGGGAAGGTATTAGCACCCCTCACGTTCGTCGTACTCGACGGGATCCACGCTTGTTTTCTGGTACGGATTGTCATTCTATCTATTCTACAGGTCAGGGGTTAAAAGAAAAGAAAATGACTCGGCAAAGTATCGCACTTTATGCCTACGTATTCCCGCCTGGAACGAGAAATCAGAGTCAACGTAGTTCGCCTACCTACGGGAAAGGAGGGGAAGGTTGCTCGCTAGGATATCGCATCCTATGCCTACGTACTTTCATACAGCCTGAAAGATCAGAGCAAACGTAGTTCGGGCCCCGTACGACAGAAGTCTGTCTTAATTGTTTTTATCTCCTTCTGAAAAAGGGTTTTTCTGATTAGCAGTCCAAGCGGACAAAAAATGACGTTTTGATGAGTTCACATTCTTTTACGGAAGAAGTGTCTTTTATTGTGTTTGAAATCTTATTGTGTTTTTCTGTTTGTTTTGAGAAAGAAGAGACAGAGCTCTAACCTATAGTTGCGAAGGGAATTAGACTAACCTAATGTTATCATGCATGGGTTAAGACCTAAAATCTATCATGCTCCTCTCTTGCGCAGAGAGAAACAGAGATCCTAAGGGATAAACGGAAACAGAAACAACAACATATATACAATAAAGTAGTAAAATGCATGGATGCAGCAATACAAGCGAGGCAAGGGAGTCCCACTCAACCTCGAACCTAGAAAACAACAGGCAAAAGCGAACAAAATTCGCTTTCAACCTAACAGATTAAATGGCAAACAATACAGTCAGGGAAATTCAAACAATACATCAAAAGTTATAAACAGCAAAAATAATCAGCAAAAAGCAATCTTCATCAACATCTGTCTCCAAGTCATCTTCAACCATCTACAGGCTCCAAGCAAGCATCAGTCTTCATCTTCACAGCCTTCAAGCAAGGTCTCTATCTTCAATCCTTCAGTGCTTTTCATCAAGTCTCACTCTCCAAGATGAGGAACAGTTAAGAGGATGAACTGGAATGTTAAACAGTTAGTTGACCACCAAAGGTGGCAAACAGACTGTTAACAATATGTAGAATGTTTCTCTCAAGAGTTCTATCTCTTAGACACTGTCACCAAGCCTTCCAAAGGAAGGGGGTGAGTGTCCTAGAGAGACTCTGCATCATAGAGAGGGATGGAGGCAACCAAGACCTTCCATGTTTGTGAATCAAGTTTTCTACTCTAGAGCTCTGCCTAACTCATAGATCCTATAACCTTCAACAGCTGCCAACAAGATATTCTTCATCAACCCTGGAAATTGGTCTTCATCCTCTTAATCTTCAATGGGCTTCATCAGCAAGGTCTTCAGCTCAAACCCAAACCCCAAGCAGGCCCAATACCCCACACAGTCAAATAATAACCCTAGAGAGGGCACACCACACAATCAATCAAATACAAGAAATATACTAGTAGTATTAATAGAATAGGGGAAGCCTAACATTTTCTAAGGGATCTATTATTTACCCATAACCCCTATAGTCCCATACCCCAAAATTCAAACTACAACTCCAAAAAGAAATGATTTATCGCACCTATGTCACACCTAAACCCTAATTTTGATTCCCCTAATCACACCTAAACAAACCATCTAAAATTTAGTCCTAAAATCATGAATTAAATCTCATATGAAATTTAAAGTCCTAAGTGAAATACTCTAAAAAGAATGGGTCCAAAATATAAAAGGATCTAGCTAAACAAAAATCAACAAGATCAAGTGTTAAACTAAACATCATTTAAAACCTATTTAAAAGAAAAATATACTAAAAATGCAAAAATAAAATAAAATGCTAATTTTATTATATGACAATTTTCTTAACAGAAATATAAAAAAGATGCAAAAACAACCACTTAAAAATATGGAATTTTCAATTTGTTATGATTTTTTGAACAATTAACAAAAATAAAAGAAATTAAAATGATTTAAAATTGGTTAGGGGTGCAATTAGTAGTGAAACGCATTGGAAAATGAATGATGGGCCCAGACTGGGGGTGCGCATAGCAAAGCGCGCCTAGGCCCAATGCAGCTTAAAATTACTTCAGAAAGTCAAAAAGAAAAAAGAAACACGCTCGGTGCGAATAGCAGGAGAAATTAGTTCAAATCATGGTTGGGCCTTGTGTGAGGGTACGAATAGCAATTGTCCAATTAAGCCCATCAGAAACTTAAGTGAAACGGTGCGTTTCACATTTTGAAATCCCTCATATTTTCAGCTTTAAACCTAGGCCGTTAGATCAAATGTTCAGTCAACCCAGTCTTACTCAATCCAACGCCTCCCAGTTCGTTTTCTCCAAATAACCTAGGGTTTCCACCATTAATGCCATGAGCAAGCTTGCACGAACTAGGTTTTAACATCCTCATACACCTTCGTTTCTCCATGAAATTCAGATCCATAAAAAGCAAAATTGCTCTAATTCTCATGCTGAACAATAATACATCATTAATTCTCACTAACACGCCCTAGAAAGCCAAACCCGATAGCTCTACATCCATGGATGCTCAAACTTCCAACTTCTTCTTTCTCCAATTTCTTGGCATCAACACAACCACCAAACATCACTGATCATTCTAAACTAATCCACATGAATTAACACTCTCTATCCTCTTAGTTCTAGGTCAAAACAGTTTTGGTGCTCATGTAACAAACTCCATGAAATGCTCTTAAACTCACCAAAATTATTCATCTACCTATTCCTAACAATTCTAACCTAAAGATTCTCTATCATGCTATCTATTTCTAGCCAATTCGATAGAAAAACTAACCTGGTGTAATCTTGAAAACAGATGGAGAAATCCTTGGATACACAGCTAGCAAGGCTTAGGACTTGATCAATGGACTTGGATCTTGGTTCTGTATGCACTTGTTCTTGCTTAAACACCTTGCATTGCCATAACCACTTCTTTTTGCAATTTGGAGGATGAAATGGTATAGCACTATTCTTGTGATTTCTTCTTCAAATCTTGCTTGCAATGTACTCAGGGATGATTCTTGAGTGGATTTGGATCATGAAATTGAATGATTGATGAAGAATTGAAGAGATTGGAATGAATTTGCAAAATTGAGGAATGAGATGCAACTATGAGTTTTCAACCAAATGAATCACCAACCAATTATTGGATCCACCCTACTCAATATATAGATTCTCATGGAACCCTCTAGAACTTGTTAGAAACTTCTTGTGCACAAATCCCTTGTGTTTTGGCATGTGTAACTTCATACATAAGCAACCAATGATAACTTCCAAATTCTGAACTAAACTCAAAAATCCACTATTGCCAATGGTCTTAAAACATTCTTCCCAATCAAAATGACCTATAATTTCATCCCATTTGGACATGTTATGAAAAATCTCATTTTTAGGTCACTTTTATTCATTAAATTCACCTTTTAATTGACCAAATTTGTAATCATGAGCTATGAGCATTTCCAAACTTTCATGATCACTTTTCTAGACTCAAAATTTCATTTGGAGCAAGTTTGATGTTGTGAAGTTTTTCATTTGAAGCTTCCTTGTATGAGTTTTAGGCATATGCTTGAAATGACCTGTAATTCTCAAATGACCAAAATACCCTTTGCTTGCCAAGGTCATAAGTAGAGTTCCACAAATCAGATGAAAGCATACAATACCTTTCTAGAAAGCTAAGACAATGAGGAACAACTCTCATGTTGACCATAAATCCATTTTAAATCTCCTTGAGGGGTAAAAGTTGCTTGGAAGACAAGTAACTTTCACAGACAAAATTTCAGAGGCCTCATATGACCTGTTAACTGCAAGAACCATAACTTGAGTTCTATAAATCTCATTGATGTCTTCCACCACTAAAATTAAAGGTCTTGAGATCCTCTACAAGTTTCATGTTGGCCAAGGATCCATTTGAAGCTTGCATTTTGAATTATCTTGCTTGGAAGTTTGTCCTAAATCAGGGGATTTTACACAGAAACCCTAATTTAGAAACTCCTCTTCTTCTTGATTTCTCTTGATTTTTCCTTGGCACAACACCACATCCATGTCTACATGTCAAATGATGAACCCCACATCTCCCAAATAGACCTTGATGCCTTTCAATCAATCATTTGACTTAGGGTTGACCTAGGGTTGACCCAGATGAAACCCTAGTTGACTGTCTTCAACTGCAACTCTTGTGATCATATCAATGACTTGTTTCACTTTCAAAATGACTCTCCCTGTCTTCCATGATGTCTATATACCCTCCATGACCTCAATTCCTTGCTCACAACTTCTTTGATGATCTTCAAATACCCTCAGATAGGAGATAGATTCACTGCTTGATCCACTGACTTCTTAGATTTCAATTTCTTTCTGATGACTTGGATAGGCTTGAATTTGAATAAGAACCTCTTGATAGGATCATAGAGATAAGAATAGTACTTGGTCCCTTGTTGGATGACTTGCTATGCTATGCTATGCAAATGATTAGACTATGTACATGACTTTTTATGCAAATGACAATGCAATTGAAACATAAACCAAATGAAATAAGTTGAGCAAATTTTAGGGTGCAACACTATGTTCTACCCGGAGCATAGCGGTATTTGTCTTCAGGGCCTAATTGTTTCTGTTTGAACAATCATTTTATCAATCAATCAAAGGGTGTTTTTATGCATTCAAATATTGTGACCCTTGTCTTTCTTGTTTTATTTTTAACAATAAAATGGAAATATGGTTTGTGCTTGTTTGCATATCATTTTAAGCATTAAATCATTATCATTGCAGGTTTCACATTGCATATGACATCACTCCAGAGCCGTCTATGACTCGTTTTGACTTTGATAATCCAATATTTCAAGCCGAAGAAGAGATTGATGAAGATGAAGACTTTCTAGAAGAGCTAGCCATGCTTTTGAAACAGGAAGAGAAAATCATTCTGCCTCATCAGGAGAAAATTAAGGTCGTCAACTTGGGTACTGAGGAAGTCAAAAGAAATGTCAGGATAGGGGCTGCATTGCAGAGTGATATCAAGCAAAGATTGGTTAAAATGCTCCGAGAGTATAGTGATATCTTTGCTTGGTCATACGAGGATATGCCCGGTCTTGACACGGATATCGTGGTTCATTGTTTGTCGTTGCATGAAGAGTGTCTGCCTGTTAAGCAGAAGCTCTGAAGGACTAGACCAGATATGGTAGTGAAAATCAAAGAAGAAGTCCAGAAGCAGTTGGATGCAGGATTTCTCGCTGTAACAACTTACCCTCCATGGGTCGCTAACATCGTACCGGTACCAAAGAAAGATGGTAAGGTATGGATTTATGTTGATTATAGAGACTTGAATAAAGCGAGCCCAAAGGGTGACTTCCTACTCCCCCACATTGACGTATTAGTTGATAATACTGCACAGTATTCCGTGTTTTCCTTCATGGACGGATTTTCCAGATATAATTAGATTAAGATGGCGCAGGAGGATATGGAGAAAACAAAGTTCATTACACGGTGGGGGACTTTCTGTTATAAGGTAATGCCTTTTGGGATGAAAAATGCAGGGGCAACCTATCAGCGGGCAATGGTCACTTTGTTCCATGATATGATTCATCATGAGATTGAGGTCTATGTTGATGACATGATAGCAAAGTTGCAAACGGAGGAGGAACATCTAGTAAACCTTTTGAAGCTGTTTGAGAGGCTAAGGAAATTCAGACTAAGGTTGAATCTGAATAAGTGCACTTTTGGTGTCAGGTCGAGAAAGTTGATGGGGTTCATTCTCAGTGAAAAAGGAATCGAGGTCGATCCTGCAAAGGTAAAAGCTATACAGGAAATGCCAGCGCCGAAAACAGAGAAAGAGGTTCGTGGTTTCTTGGGTAGATTGAACTACATTTCTAGGTTCATATCTCATCTCACAGCCACGTGTGAACCCATGTTCAAATTGTTGAAGAAAGATCAGGCGGTTGTTTGGAACGAAAATTGCCAAAGAGCATTTGACAGAATAAAAGAATATTTGCAGGAGTCTCCGATACTGATACCTCCAGTGGCTGGAAGACCATTGATAATGTATCTAACGGTTCTTGGGAACAACATAGATTGTGTTCTCGGTCAGCATGACGAGACTGGAAGAAAAGAGCAAGCAATATACTATTTGAGTGAAAAGTTCACAGATTGCGAATCCAGGTACTCAATTTTGGAAAAAACGTGTTGCGCACTCGCTAGGGCCGACAAACGCCTGAGACAGTATATGCTAAATCATACAACCATGTTGATTTCGAAGATGGATCCGATTAAATACGTCTTTGAAAAACAAGCACATTCGGGGAGAATTGCCAGGTGGCAGATGGTTTTAACAGAGTATGATATTCAATACGTTTCCCAGAAAGCTATCAAAGGGCGTATTTTGTCAGAATATCTTGCTGAACAACCGATTGACGACTATCAACCAATGAAGTTTGAATTTCCCGATGAAGACATCATGTTCTTAAAGAT
The DNA here is from genome assembly GCA_963859935.3 of Lathyrus sativus. Lineage (NCBI taxonomy): Eukaryota > Viridiplantae > Streptophyta > Magnoliopsida > Fabales > Fabaceae > Lathyrus > Lathyrus sativus. Next base: position 391,770,393 of record OZ012740.1, read on the forward strand.
GAAGGACTGTGATGAGCCATTACCCGATGAAGGTCCGGAGAAGGGTTCCCAATGGCAAATGATATTTGACTGCGCTGTTAAGTCTTACGATAGTGGAATTGGGGCAATTATCACGACTCCCCATGGTTCTCATATACCATTCACTACCAGGTTAACATTTCCTTGCACCAATAATGAAGCCGAATACAAAGCGTGCATTATGGGGTTGGAAGAAGCCATTGATCTGAGGATCAAGAATCTAGATGTTTATGGCGATTCAGCGCTAGTTGTCAATCAGATCAAGAGGGAATGTGAGATCCGGAAACCTAATTTAATACCTTACATGAACTATGCAAGGAGGCTGTTACCTTTCTTTGATCGGGTAGAGTTTCATCATGTGCCAAGAGCGGAAAATCAATTGGCGGATACCTTAGCCACTTTATCCTCGATGTATAAGGTGAACTATTGGAATGATGCTCCAAGAATAGTCATTTCTCGCCTTGATAGGCCGACATTCGTATTCGCCATTGAGGAAGCTTCTGATGGCAAGCCATGGTTTTATGATATCTAGAATTTTCTCAAGAACCAAGAATATCCGCCAGGGGCGTCGACCCGGGATAAGAAGACTCTAAGGAGATTAGCTGGGAACTTTTATCTGAACCAGGATGGGGTACTCTACAGGAGGAATTATGACTTGGTGCTTTTAAGATGCGTGGACGAAAAAGAAGCGAGTCTGCTTATGGAAGAGGTCCATGAAGGTGCCTTTGCTGCACATGTTGTGGGCATGCCATGTCTCGAAAGCTGCTATGAGCAGGGTATTATTGGTTGACTATGGAGTCTGATTGCTTCAAGTATGCAAAGAAATGCCATAAATGCCAAGTTTATGCTGACAAGATTCATATGCCGCTGAGTCCATTGAATGTCATGGCGTCGCCTTGGCCCTTTTCCATGTGGGGCATTGATATGATTGGCAAAATTGAGCCCACTGCATCTAATGGACATCGCTTCATCCCGGTAGCCATTGATTACTTCACCAAGTGGGTGAAAGCAGCTTCCTATGCTAATGTCACTAAGCAAGTGGTAGCCCGGTTTATCAAGAAGGACATCATCTGTCGCTATGGAGTGCCTGGGAGAATCATTGCTGATAATGGTTCGAATTTGAATAACAAGATGATGAGGGAATTATGCCAGAATTTTAAAATTGAGCATTACAACTCATCTCCCTATCGTCCGAAGATGAATGGCGCTGTCGAAGCGGCCAACAAGAATATCAAGAAGATACTGTAGAAGATAGTTGTAACATATAAAGATTGGCATGAGATGTTGTCCTTTGCTTTGCATGGATATCGTACTTCGGTACGTACTTCAACTGGGGAAACTCCTTTCTTAGTGGTGTATGGTATGGAAGTTGTCCTGCCATTGAAAGTCGAGATTCCTTCTTTGAGAGTCCTGGTCGACGTCAAGCTTGATGAGGCATAATGGATAAGAAATAAATTGAATCAGCTCATCCTGGTGGATGAGAAAAGGATGGCATCCATTGCATATGGTCGGTTGTATCAGAGCCCGATGAAGAAAGCTTTTGACAAGAAGGTGCGCCCTTGAAGCTTTCAGACGGGCGAGTTAGTATTGAAGAGGATTCTCCCTCCACAAACATATCACAGGGGCAAACGGACTCCCAACTATGAAGGTCCATATGTCGTGCGAAAAGTTTTCTCCAGAGGAGCCTTACTGTAATCAACCATGGATGGTGAAGATTTCACATCCCCTGTGAACACAAACGTAGTTAAAAAATACTTTGCTTAAAGAAACCCGCTGGAATGAAAAAAGAATATCCAGGCAAAAATGGGGCATCCCTGCGAACCATAAAAAGAATGGGTTCGGGAAAAAATTAGGGATAAAAAGGAAAAGATGTAAACCCGCAAAGTTGAAAACCTGTAAAGGCGACTTTGGCAAAAAAGGGTATCCCGGTGAACTGAAAACCCGAAAGGGCAATTCAGGCAAAAGTTAGGGATTTGAAAAGCAAATGACTGCGGTTTGTGCATTGATATTCAGGGTATAGTGGGTTGAAGGAGGACCTGAGGGCCGTTCATCCGAATCCATCTCTTCAGAAGACGAGGCATCGGGGAATCATCGAATTCATGCGAGTCATAGGTGGATCAACTCATGGTGTTTGTCTGTGCCACACTGCCAACATTCTGTATATTTTTGTACATTTCTGTAAATTTTTGTGCAGCTTCCTCTTTTCAGGGGTTGCATCTGTTGTAAAATCTGCCTATTTACAGGCCATTTGTCAATAAAACATATACTATTCAGTAACTTGTTATTGATGCTTTAAGCCTTTACTGTTTTGTTTGCGAAAAATGCCCGATGTTTTGATAAAACTGCGCATACATAAACTTGCAGGCTTTGGCCGATAATCATTAAAACTTTGATTTATTTGAACAATGTCACGGATGATGACCGAGATAGTTCCCCTTGTACAGGATATCTTGTTGTTTTTTCATATGCAGGGTTGTTACTCTTGGGGAAAATTTCCAGAGTTGCATCCCCGGTAGGACCACCATCCCCGCAGGGGTGTGTAGTTAAGACTCTTGTCTCTCTCCAGCAAAGGCTTATTTCTACCGGAAAAGGATGTGCAGGTAGAGGGTGTACACTTCTCCCCAACAGATTGTTTGTATACACTCATTCCTCGACAGTTCAAGACTGAATTCCCCAGAGGGTCGAGATTTATATCCCTCGTGCAGGTCAGGTATGTGTCCATATCCTCAGCAGAGTGTAGGTACGCACTTACTCCTCAGCGAGTCGAGATTGGATTTCTCTCCACTAGGCAGGTTTGGAACTGCTTTCCCAGCAGCGGAGCCAGTTCAGGATTTTGATTCCCCACAGAGTCTAAGCATATGATCTAGTATCCCTTTAGGGTTTAAAGTGGTGATTCATTCCTAAAACAGGGGTCAAAGAGGGAGTATGGGATAATTTCCCAGCCAATCTTATTTGGTTATCCCTAGCTGAGTAGCCCCTGGTAGGTTGGATTTTTGATCTTCCGCAGAGCAGGATTGTTCCCAGAAGTGTGTTTTGTACCCTAGAAGGACTTCAATGTTCTAGGAGGCCGTTCAGGGCTATTTTTCTCGGGAAGGCAAAGTTAATCTCAGTGGTTGATTGTTATTCTCGACAGATTCGTTGGTTTCCTCAGTAGGTTAGACTTACCTCCATCACTTGGTTGTCTTTCCCCGGTCGGGTCGTCTATCCCCCCAAGAGAGTTGTATCATGGAAGGCCGTTCAGGGAATTTCCTCTCTGTAGGATTTGATTTGATCTTCGGCAGAGTAGAGTTATTGTTTAGAATGTTGTGCTATCTCCCCAGTAGAGTGGATTTGTTCTCCCCAGTCGAGTCGGCTGAGCCCCAGAAGAGTTGTATTTTGGTAGGCCATTCAGGGCATTTTCCCCAGTATAGTTTGCGTTGATCCCCAGCAGGGTAAATTTTTGTTCTCGTCAGAGCAATATTATCCAGGAAAGTTCTTTTTCAGAAGGCCATCCAGGGCTTGTTTTCCCCATCATAAGTCCAATCATAATTGGCATGTTCCATCTCCTCGGCGGAGTTGGCTTTGTCCCTTCAGCATTTATTTTGCTGATTCGGTTCTGGTGCATTTTGCATTATGCATATTATTCTCAGAAACGCGTAGCATTTCCATTTCGTATGGGGCATTATGCCATGTTCAAACATATGCATGTGAAGCATAAGCCAGGTTGTTACCTCTTGTTTTTCAGGTGTATTTCCAACAAATGGATGATTTCCTTTGCCCGTGTGGTATCCAGACCTTGGCGAGGTGTGACGTAATTCTTTAGCCCGTATGGTATCCAGACCATGGCAAAATCTTTAACGGATGTGTTTCAACTTATCAGGTGTTTCCCAACAGAGTTGCTTGGTTAAGCCTCTCTTTATTTCTCCCCACCAGAGTTGCTTGTTTAAGTTTCTCTTTCCCTAGCAGAGTTCTCTTGTGAATTGTCGTTAGAAGTTTATCAACTGCGTGTTGATCCGGCCTTCGGGTTCAATACTCCCTTTTATTTAGCGAATGCCTGTTGGTTAGAAGAAGTTTATCAACTGCGTGTTGATCCGGCCTTCGGGTTTGATGCTCGCTTTTATTTAGCGAATGCCTTCTGGTTAGCAGAAGTTTATCAACTGCGTGTTGATCTGGCCTTCGGGTTTGATACTCGCTTTTATTTAGCGGATGCCTGCTGGTAAGCAGAAGTTTATCAATTGTGTGTTGATCTGGCCTTCGGGTTCGATGCTCGCCTTTATTTAGCGAATGCTTGCTGGTTAGCAGAAGTTTATCAACTGCGTGTTGATCCGGCCTTTGGGTTCGATGCTCGCTTTTATTTAGCGAATGCCTGCTGGTTAGCAGAAGTTTATCAACTGCGTGTTGATCCGGCCTTCGGGTTCAATGCTCGCTTTTATTTAGCGGATGCCTGCTGGTTAGCAGAAGTTTATCAACTGTGTGTTGGTTCAGCCTTCGGGTTCGATGCTCGCTTTTATTTAGCGAATGCTTGCTTGGATTAGGAGATGATCTCAATTTCGGGTTGAGCCAGCGTTCGGGTTCGATGCCTATTTTTATTAAACAAATGCTTGGCGGCGATGTCAGATGTTCTTCTCAGCTTTGGGTTTAGCCGACCTTCGGGCTCGACGCCTATTGTTTCAATAGATGCCTGATGGTGATATTCGATGATCCTTCTGAATTAGTGTCGTTGCCTGCGTGTTAGCAGATATTTCTTCTGACTGCGTGTCGAGGTTTTCTGATTGGTAATCAGTCGACTTGTTGTCGTTGCAACTATCAATTCAGTTATTTTCGGAGATTTTTGTTCCCAATAACGGTTTACAGTTATATTTATGCGGTTGGCAAATTTCCGGGTTCTTGGGTATTCAACCGTCTTCTACCTTGAATGTTTGAAAGTCGTCCGTTTTTCATCCCTTGCAGTCCAAGTCGCTTGAATAGGGGCAGTTGTTGTACCCCAAAATTTGACCAACCATTTCTTGTACTTGGCTTATGTTTCTTTGCATTTTTCATTTTTGCATGTCATAGCATTTGTTCTTGAGCCAGGGGATCAAGGTTTTCGTGTGGCTCAGGGTTTTCTTTAGTGCGAGAGACCAAACAGTGAGCATCGACTTCGACATTTATTTTGCCCGGCGATCGAGCGGTCGATTTTATTTTATTTTACAGGATATTTTCAGATCAAGAGGCAGCATTCAGGCTATCTCAAGCATTCTCATGGTTGTAGTATTCAAGAGCAAGTTTCAGAGGCTGAGCAGGGCTTAAAACGGTTGAAAACGGGCAAATGTGCAGATTTCCCTCCAAAAGGTGCCAAAATTCAAATTTTAAAGGTGTTAACTGATTAACCAAATGGTTAACCGATTAACCAAGTCAAAATCAGGTCAAATTTGAATTTTTGAAGGTGTTAATCGATTAACCCATATGGTTAACCGATTAACCAAGGCAAATTTTGCCTATGTACGTGAATTTTCAATAGAGGTCACTTTGGGGTCAATTTTGATCACTTGAGAGATTGATTTTACACCAAAGGAAGGATCTAGAACCACTTTAAATTTTGATTAACTTTCAAATTAATTCAAATTTCCTCCAATTTCCCACTCCTAATCCCATTCCAATTTTCACAAACCACACTCCAAACCACATTTGGATCTAAACCAAGAGCATATTTAAGTGATTTTCTCCAAACCTCACACTCACAATTCTCATAATTCCATTTCATTTTCAGAATTCACTCTAATTCTCTCAATTTTATCTCAACTTTTTCACTCCTAAACTCCACTAAAGCTCTTCTCACCTTGAATTCTTTGATTCTCCATTGGAATCATGGAATTCTAGAGCTAAAACCTTCATCCTTCATCCTTATCATCTCCAATTCTCTATTCAAATTTCGTGCTATTATGGATCTAAAATTTGAAGTTGATCTAGAGGAGCTTATTTGGACAATTCTTGCTTAGTTTTGGTGGATCTTTACTTCTACAACAAGAAACTACTTGGATCTTGAAGAATCTCTGGGTGTCTTGCTCGAATCTGCTCATTTCAAGTGAATCAACACTGACCAAAGCAAATCTCCGCTTTGTAGGTTGGAAATTCTAGATTTGATTCTGTTTTTGAGCTTATTTGCATAATCATCATGTTGATCTTCATTTTTGATTGATTTTGTTGATTTTTGATCCATGTGATTCATGATCTTGTTGTTTAAATGTATTTACATGTTGTTGGATCACTGTTTTCTGGTGATAATTTCGTGCATAATTGATTATGTGATCATCTAGATTATTGGAGATGTGATTAATTGCTGAAAAGTGCTTTTGAGCTGTTGTTTTCTGCCTCTGGTACAGTGTTAATCGGTTAACCAGATGCAGTGCAAACTGGTTAATCGATTAACCAATGCGAATATTCAAATTTTCAAACATTTTCAACTGGTTAATCGGTTAACCCCTAGTGTTAACTGATTAACACTGTGCCAGCAGGCCTGTTTTGATGTTTTTCAAGGTTGTTTTGGTATTGTTTCACTTCGAATATTCATGGATCAGTATGGTGTATTAGGAGTGTGATGTTTTGGATATATGTCGTTGTTCTTAATTGTTTAATCATGATTTCGTCGACACGCGGGTTTGATTTCCACTTGAATGCATACTCTTATATATGTTGTTCAAAGTGATGTTCATCTTTGGTTGTGCTTGAGTATGAAGAATAAGAGGTTGAGATGTGCTTGTGGTGGTTGTTGTCCCACACTTTTTCCTCCCACTTTTCTTTGATGATTAATGGTTGATGGTCATAGGAGTTTGCTTCTCCCATTTCATCTCATTCTCGCATATTTTGTGCTTGCATTTTCATGTTTGCTTGCCTTCTTGCATTTCCTCTTGTGTTTTGCATCTTTTTATTGGTTATAAGAGGTTAAGATGTGCTTGTGGTGGCTGCTGCCCCACACTTTTTTTCCTCCCTCTTTACATGTTTATTTTACATGTTTGCATCTCTTACTTGTGATTGATTTATCTTGTGTTTTCTTGGTTCCTTTGCCATGATCCCTTAGGATTCCTAGTCCCTTTTGGGAGTAGGAGAGACATTAAGTGTTCAACCCAAGCATGATAACATTAGGGTAGATTTTCCCCTCTTAATCCCAACCATAGGTGTACATTACATGATAACATTAGGTTGAGTTAGTTTCCCTTTAGTTGTGTCTTCTCTCTTCTCATCTTAAAACTTCTTCAAAACATCTAATAAAGGATAATAAATGTTGTACGCTACGAGCCTTAAGCATTTGGGAAATGATGATTGGGGGGGCTCCTCTCATACCATCTAAAGTGTTTAGCGTATGTCCTTTGGACGATATGCAACGCATTCGCTCCTAAGTCATAGTGCCGCTACTGCGAAAATCAGCGCCGGCTGAACAGAAGAGTCGCCACCGTGCGTTATTTATCCCAAAGGAGGGAAAGGAAACTCTCAGAGTAAACCTACCGCAAAGACGGGAAAGGAATGGTCATCGCAACCAAAACCTGGGTTCGGGAGTCGGTTACGCAAGGGGAAGGTATTAGCACCCCTCACGTCCGTCGTACTCGACGGGATCCACGCTTGTTTTCGGGTATGGATTGTTATTCTATTTACTCTACAGGTCAGGGGTTAAAAGAAAAGAAAATGACTCGGCAAAGTATCGCACTTTATGCCTACGTATTCCCGTTTGGAACGAGAAATCAGAGTCAATGTAGTTCGCCTACCTACGGGAAAGGAGGGGAAGGTTGCTCGCTAGGACATCGCATCCTATGCCTACGTACTTTCATACAGCATGAAAGATCAGAGCAAACGTAGTTCGGGCCACGTACGACACAAGTCTGTCTTGATTGTTTTTATCTCCTTCTGAAAAAGGGTTTTTCTGATTACTGGTCCAAGCGGACAAAAAATGACGTTTTGATGAGTTCACATTCTTTTACGGAAGAAGTGTCTTTTATTGTGTTTGAAATATTTATTGTATTTTTCTGTTTGTTTTGAGAAAGAAGAGACAGAACTCTAACCTATGGTTGAAAAGGGAATCAAACTAACCTAATTTATCATGCATGGGTTAAGACCTAATGTCTATCATGCTCCTCTCTTGCGCGGAGAGAAACAGAGATCCTAAGGGAATAGACGGAAACAGAAACAACAGATATATACAATAAAGCAGTAAAATGCATGGATGCAGCAATACAAGCGAGGCAAGGGAGTCCCACTCAACCTCGAACCTAGAAAACAACATGCAAAAGTGAACAGAATTCACTTTCAACCTAACAGGTTAAACAGCAAGCAATACAGTCCGGGAAATTCAATCAATACATCAAAAATTACAAACAGCAAAAATAAACAGCAACAGCAGCTCTGCATCAACATCTGTCTTCAAGTCATCTCCAAACAGCTACAAGCTTCAAGCATGCATCAGTCTTTATCTTCACAGCCTTCAAGAAAGGGCTTTGTCTTTAATCATCAAGCCTTCAGTCAAGGTCTCTATCATCAGTCTGCAATGGCTTTTCTTCAAGTCTCAATCTCCAAGATGAATATCAGTCAACAAGATGAAATGGATGTTAAACAGTCAATTGCCTACCAAAGGTGGCTCATTAACTGTTAACATCATACTGACAGTTTTCCCTCAAAAGTTCTATCTTTTAAATACATTCACTAATCCTTCCAAAGGAAGGAGGTGGGTATTTAAAAGAGACTTTGAATCATAGAGAAAGAATGGAGGTAGACAAGACCTTCCATGTTGGTGAATCAAGTTTTCTACTCTAGAGCTCTGCCTAGCTCCTAAACCCTATAGCCTTCAACAGCTGCCAGCAAGAGATACTCCTCATCAACTCTGGAAGTTGGACTTCATTCTCTTTGATCTCCAATGGATTTCATCAGCACAGTCTTCAGCTCAAACCCAAGCCCCAAACAAGCCCAATACCCCACACAGTCAAAAAGTAACCCTAACGAGGGCACACCATACAGTCAAGCAAATACAAGCAGTATACTAATAGTAATAGTAGAATAGGGGAAACCTAGTAATTTCTAAGGGATCTATTATCTACCCATAATCCCTATAGTCCCATACCCCAAACTACAACTCCTAAAAGAAATGATCTAATGCACCTATGTTATCCCTAAACCCTAGTTTTGATTCTCCTAATCACACCTAAACAAATAATCTAAAATTAAGTTCTAAAATCATGAATTATATTTTATACACAAGCTAAAGTTCTAAGCTAATCGCCCTAAATAGAATGGATCCAAAATGTAAAAGCATCTAATTAAACTAAAATCAACAATATCATGTATCAAATTAAACCACTTAAAAATCTATTTAAAAGAAAAATATACAAAAAATACTAAAACAAAATAAAATTCTATTTTTAATATTTTTTATTTTCCTTAACAGAATTATAAACCTAATGCAAAAAGAAGCAGTTAAAAATATTCATTTTTCATTTACTTATGATTTTTTGAAGATTTAAAAAAAAAGGAAGAAATTAATATGAATTAAGTGGGTTGGGGTGTGCAATGAGTAATTAAATCAGTTAGAAAAACATGATGGGCCCAGACTGGGGGTGCGCCTAGCAAGACGCGTCTGGGCCCAGTTGGTCAGAAACACAACAAAAAATAAAAAAAAGGAAGGAAACGGTGCAGTTAGCAAGAAACTCAGTTCATTCTCATTGGGCCTGGCAACTAGGGGGTATGGATAGCACGAACGATTAAAGCCCAGTCTGAAGGGTTTAATGAAACGGTGCGTTTGGCACCCAGAGTTCCCTCCAAATCCAACTTTGAATCCTGGCCACGCGATCAGACTGAGAGTCAAAGTCTCCCACTTAATCCAACGGTCTTCACTTCGTCTTCTTCCTCTAGAAACCCTAGGTTCAGAAAAACCTATCCATGCATGAATCTTCCATCACTCTGTTCTCCCTCGATTCTCCATGAAACTCCATCATTCCAAAACCAAAAATGCTCTGCATCTCTCCCTCTACACAACCATGGCAATATCTTCCTCAGAACCCAACCAAAAATCAAACCCGATAGGTAGAAGGTATCGACTCCACCACTTTGCACTGAGATCAAGCATTCCAATTCTTGCTAATTCTTACCCTAACATAATCTACACGCCATGCTGATCATCCTGAGCTGTATATCTAAGATTATCGTGCCATATCCTAGATGTTCTAAGCCCTAACAGTTCTTGCACTCCAATGGCAACATCCATGAATTATCTTCAAACTCAACAGAAATGATCATCTAACTAATCCTAACCATTCTAACCTAAAGATTATACATTATTCTAACTAAAACATGCCAATTCGATGAGATTACCAACCTGGTGTAAATGATGAAAACAGGTGGGGAATTCTTGAGATCCAAAGCTTGCAATGATCTGGATTTGATCAACACACTTGATCCTTGCTTCTGTATGCAGTATTTCTTGCTCAAACCTCTTGAATCTTGCAATCACAATATTCTTGCATTTTGGATGATGAAGTTGGTAGCACACGATTCCTCTTCAATTCAACCAGATTTTGATGGAAATTTGATCCTTGAATGATTTAGATGATGATAGGATCAAGAACTTTGGAAATTGATGAAGGTTTGATAGAGTTTGAAGTGGATTTGCAAAAATGGAAGAATGAGGTATAACTTGGTATTTTGATCACAATGATTCACCAACCCTTGAATGAAACCTCATAATTCAATATATAGATGAAATTAGAAAGCTCTAGAACTTTGTAGAAACTTCTTGTGCACACTTTCCTTGAATTTTGGATATGTTACTTCCATTGTAAGCCACCTAGCATAACTTTCAAATTTTGAACCAAACTCAAAAATCCACTTTTTCCAATGTTCTTAAAACATTTTTTCCAATCAAAATGACCTATAATTTCATCCCATTTGGCCAAGTTATGAAAAATCTCAATTTTAGGTCACTTTTTATTCATTAAATTCACCAAATTTGAAACCTTGAGCTATGAGCCTTTCCAAACTTTCATGATCACTTTTCTAGACTCAAAATGTCATTTGGAGCAAGTTTGATGTTGTGAAGTTTTTTCATTTGAAGCTTCCTTGTATGAGTTTTGGGCATAGGCTTGAAATGACCTGTAATTCTCAGATGACCAAAATACCCTTTGCTTGCCAAGACCATAAGTAGAGTTCCACAAATCATATGAAGGTACACCATACCTTTCTAGAAATCTAAGACAATGAGGAACAACTCTTATGTTGACCAGAAATCCATTTGAAATCTCCTTGAGGGGTAAAAGTTGCTTGGAAGACAAGTAACTTTCACAGACAAAATTTCAGATACCTCAGATGACCTGTAACTTGCAAGGACCATAACTTGAGTTCTATAAATATACTTGATGTTTTCCACCACTCAAATTAAAGGTATTGAGATCCTCTACAAGTTTCATGTTAGCCAAGGATCCATTTGAAGCTTGCATTTTGACTTATTTTGCTTAGAAGTTTGACCTAAATCAGGGGATTTTACACAGAAACCCTAATTTAGAAACTCCTCTTCTCCTTGATTTCTCTTGATTTCTTCTTGGCACAACACCACATCCTTCTATACATGTCAAATGATGAACCCCACATCTCTCCAATAGACCTTAATACCTTTCAATCAATCATTTGACCTAGGGTTAACCCAGGGTTGACCCAGATGAAACCCTAGTTGACTGTCTTCAACTGCAACTCTTGTGATCACATCAATGACTTGTCTCACTTTCAAAATGGCTCTCCATGTCTTCCATGATGTCTAGATACCCTCTATGCTCAATCCACAGCTCACAATTTCTTTGATGATCTTCAAATACCCCCAGATAAGAGAGAGACCCACTGCTTGATCCACTGACTTCTTTAGACTTCCATTTCTTTCTGATGACTTGGATATGCTTGAATTTGAACAATAACCTCTTGATAGGCTCATAGAGATGAGAATAGTGCTTGGTACCTTGTTGGATAACTTGCTATGCTATGCTATGCAGATGATCAGACTATGTACATGACTCTACATGCAAATGCTAATGCAATTGAAACATAAACCAAGTGAAATAGGTTGAGCAAATTTTAGGGTGCAACAGCTGCCCCTATTCAAGCGACTTGGACCCGATTGGGTGAAGAGCGAACGGCCTTCAACTTTCGAGGTACGAGACGGTTGAATACTAAGAACCCGAAAATTTGCCAACCGCAGAAATAAACTGCACCACTGCTTGGGGAACGACATTCATCAAATGAATCTAACTGTTACAGCAACCAACTGATCCATTAGCGACCGTGTTGGGGATTATTTTCATCAGCCTGAAGAAGCTTCTATCATCGAAGAAATCTCAACTAAACTTGTCCACGTTAGGACTCCACCTGCCGTCAACCCGGAAAAATCTCGGCGACTTCGCTGGGGATGACTCGTCTGCATTTCGTCAGCACGAGGGGATTCTATCAACATAACATGAATTATCCACGTCAGGAATAAATCGTCCATGTTAGGAATAAACTCTTCCACGTAAGGAATAACCTTGTCCACGTTAGGAATAACATCGTCCACGTTAGGAATAACCTTTTCCACGTAAGGAGTAACATCGTCCACGTTAGGACTCACCTTTCCACATTAGGAATAAACTTCTTTCCACGTAAGGAATAAACTTCTTTCCACGTAAGGAATAAACTTCTTTCCACGTAAGGAATAAATCTTTCCACGTAAGGAATAAACTTCTTTCCACGTAAGGAATAAACTTCTTTCCACGTAAGGAATAAATCTTTCCACGTAAGGAATAAACTTCTTTCCACGTAAGGAATAAACTTCTTTCCACGTAAGGAATAAACTTCTTTCCACGTAAGGAATAAACTTCTTTCCACGTAAGGAATACATCTTTCCACGTAAGGAATCACATCTTTCCACATAAGGAATCACGTCTTTCCACGTAAGGAATCACATCTTTCCACGTAAGGAATCACATATCGTCTTGATTTGTCCATGTCAGGACTCACATCTTCGACCCCCTGAGGAAATAAAACTTGTTCACGTCAGGACTATCGCTTCATCAACATGAAGAAAAATAAATTTTCCCACGTCAGGACTCACGCATCTTGTCATCACGAAGAACTATAAACTTGTCCACGTCAGGACGCACATTTCATCATTACGAAGGAAGATATCTGCTGGGCATAACGGGTCCACGTCAGGACACCAACACGAAGAGTAATCAATTTTGTCCACGTCAGGACTTCACATTCAATCAATACGGAGAAATCGAATTTGTCCACGTTAGGACTAGCACATCTCATCAACCCGGGGAAATACATTTGTCCATGTTAGGACTCACGTTTCTCTAGCACGAAGAAATCCCGTCAATATAGGAATAGATTGTCCACGTCAGGACCCATTTCTCCATTGGTCCCAACCCACAAACTTCTTAGCACTGACGTGACAGCGACTTTGAGGCGGACTCTACTGAGGATATTCGGAAACCAAACTACCGGATGCCTGTTCTGATAACCGGCGGCAGCCTCTGAAATTCTGATTCATGAAACCCTTTGATGCTGACGTAACAACAAATTTGAAGAAAATGATCCGCTGGCCGGACTAGAGAAACTTCAACAAGCAACTCTGGCGGGGAAAACAAAAGGAATTTAAACAAATAACTCTGCTCGGGGACAAAGAGAACTTAACCTAATAACTCTGTGGGGAATAATGCCAAAATTGACATTTTCGTTGAATGTCTCACGCCGAGATCTTGAATGTTTGGTAATTCATTTGAGCAAGAGCTCCCTCCACCTGTAAGGGAAACAATACTTGAAACAAACGGTTAGCCAACCTGGTTTATATTTCAAAATGCATATGTTTGACAATGATGCAATGCTCCATTCGACATGGAAATGCTACGCGTTTTTATTTGGTGGATGCAAGTATGACACTACATGCCGATGCAAATGCAGACTCGAACTGATGGGATACAGAAACTGCTTCAGCAAAATAAATGCTGAAGACAACGCCAACTCCGCTGGGGATAACCAAATGCCACAGAATTATTCTAGCAAAATAAATGCGGGAAGAGTGAAGTCAACCCTGCTGGGGAATATAACTCTGCTGGGGAATAGCATATGCGCCCGGTATGATTGAGCTTCTGCCGGGGAATGAACGGACATCACACGGTATTCCGACAAAATAAATGCCAGGACACCCAACCAACTCTGCCGGGGAGAGTCTTAATCTTCGAGTTCCACTGGGAGGAAGGAAAAGACTTGCTGGAAAGAGAACTCCGCTGGGGACGAAACGACTCTCTTGGGGAAAATTAACTGACTCCGCTGGGGGAGAGTAAATGACCCTACTGGGAAGGGTAGACTGTCTAAGTACAGCTCACGAATTGGAAATATTAATCTTCTGAGGCTAAAACACTCTGCTTGAGATGGGGGAATCCTTTTGGGGGACACCATACTGTCTGAATACAGTCTACAATCTTGGAACCGCCAAACTCTACTGAGGATAAGCGACTTTGCTGGAGAATGTCCTCTGGATAAGCCACGACTAGCTGGGAAATTCGATCCTTCTTCAGTAAGGGACATTGTCATCTTGGAAGCACGACCTGCGTGGGGAGCGAGTCTTTCGTTACGAGCTTCTGATCCATACTGCAATCTTTGATCGTCCTCCTCATACGGCTACGAACCCTGCAACACCATAAACAAGACAAGACAAGTCTACGCAACCAAATCTGTTCAGGTTAGCGTTAGTGACATCATTTTCAGTTAATTCAAAGTTTTAGCAATTATTGGCAAGGGCCAGTGACGTTGTGCACTTGCTAGTTTCATTAAACCTAGGCGTTTATCATGCACAAAACAGTAAAGAACCAGCATCAAGTACTGAATAACATATTTTATTGATTGGGCCCCTAAATGGGCGGAGTTTTGTACACGGGATGTAACTCCTGAAAAGAGGAAGCTACACACGACAAATACACAAGTATGCACAAGAAGCATAAATATATTGACAAATCAAATTTGTACACATGTCGGCAACGGGATGCAGACGAACATCACGAACTGATCCTCCTATGACTCGCCCGACTCTAATGCTTTCCCGGTATCCACACTTCCGAAGAGATTGTATCTGATAATCGACCCCTCGAGTATATTCTCCCGCACCAATGCTCAATGCAGTATCAAATTCGGACCGCAGTCATTTGCTTTTCACATCCCTAACTTTTGCGTGAACCGCCCTTTATGGGTTTTCAGTTCACCGGGATACCCTTTTTTGCCGAAGCCGCCCAGTGTAGGTTTTCAACTTCGCGGGTGTACACTTTTTTTTCAATTTTATCCCTAACTTTGGCCCGAACCTTTCATTCTGTTTTTGGTTCGCCAGGATGCCCCATTTTTGCTTGGACTCTCTTTTTTCTGTCCAGCGGGTCAATTTCAAGCAAAGTATTTTTTAACTGCGCCCGAATTCACAGGCGACGTAAAGTCTTCACCGTCCATGGTGGACAACAATAAAGCTCCTCCTGAAAAGACTTTTCTGACAACGTATGGCCCTTCGTAGTTGGGGGTCCACTTGCCCCTGTGATCTGCCTGCGGCGGGAGAATCCTTTTCAGCACAAGGTCGCCCGTCTGAAAGCTCCGCGGATGTATCTTCTTATCATATGCTTTCTTCATTCGGCTCTGGTACAAACGACCGTATGCTAAAGAAGCTAGCCTCTTCTCATCCATTAAACTCAGTTGGTTCAACCTGTCTTTCACCCATTCTGCCTCGTCTAGTTGGACGTCTCGTAGTACTCTCAGAGAAGGAATCTCAACTTCCAGTGGTAGCACTGCTTCCATTCCGTATACCAGCGAGAATGGGGTTGCCCCGGTTGATGTGCGTACCGTCGTACGATAACCGTGCAAAGCGAAAGGTAGCATCTCATGCCAATCCTTATAGGTCACCACCATCTTCTGAACGATCTTCTTTATATTCTTATTGGCCGCCTCAACAGCGCCATTCATCTTGGGTCGGTAAGGGGAGGAGTTGTGATGCTCAATCTTAAAATTCTGACAGAGCTCCTTCATCATTTTGTTATTCAGGTTTGAACCGTTGTCAGTGATTATCTGCTCGGGGATTCCATATCTGCAAATGATATCTCTCTTGATGAATCTGGCTACCACCTGCTTAGTTACATTCGCATAAGACGCCGCTTCCACCCACTTGGTGAAATAATCGATTGCTACTAGAATAAACCGGTGCCCGTTAGAAGCTGTCGGCTCGATCTTTCCAATCATATCGATTCCCCACATCGAGAATGGCCATGGCGATGACATCACATTCAGAGGACTCAGAGGCACATGGATCTTATCAGCATAGATTTGGCACTTGTGGCACTTCCTCGCAAACTTGAAACAATCAGTTTCCATAGTCAGCCAAAAATAACCTGCCCGCAGCAGCTTCCTCGTCATAGCATGCCCACCAGCATGTGTACCAAATGTACCTTCATGTATTTCTTCCATGAGCAGTTTTGCCTCCTTTTCATCTACACAACGCAGCAGCACCAAGTCGTGGTTTCTTCTGTATAAGACACCATCCGGATTCAAATAGAAATTACCCGCTAATCTCCTGAGAGTCTTCTGATCTTGACTGGATGCCCCAGTCGGATACTCTTTGTTCTTCAGGAAATTAAGGATGTCGAAATACCATGGTTTATCATCGGATGCCTCGTCAACGGCAAATACGAAGGCAGGTCTGTCAAGCCGAGAGAAGACAATTCTGGGAGCCTCGTTCCAGAAGTTGACTTTGTACATGGAAGACAAAGTGGCCAGGGCGTCAGCCATCTGATTCTCCACTCGCGACACATGATGTAATTCAACCTTATCGAAGAAAGGCAACAATCTCCTCGCATAATTCATGTACGGTATCAAATTGGGCTGACGTGTCTCCCATTCTCCTTTGATTTGATTCACCACCAGAGCTGAGTCTCCGTATACGTCTAGATTTTTGATTCACAAATCAATGGCTTCTTCAAGCCCCATGATGCAAGCTTCGTATTCGGCTTCATTATTGGTAACCGGAAAGGTCAATCGAGCGGTAAACGGGATGTGCGACCCGTGTGGAGTGGTGATGATTGCCCCTATTCCGCTACCGTAGGCATTCACAGCTCCGTCAAAGATCAACTTCCATTTGGAACCCAATTCTGGTCCTTCGTCTAGCAACGACTCTTCGCAATCTTTCGTCTTTAGGTACATGATATCCTCGTCAGGAAAATCAAACCTCATCGATTGGTAATCCTCAATAGGCTGCTCTGCCAAATACTCAGACAGTACACTCCCCTTTATAGCCTTCTGCGAGACATACTGGATGTCATATTCAGTCAAGACCATCTGCCAACGGGCAATTCTCCCTGATAACGCCTACTTCTCGAATACATATTTGATAGGGTCCATCTTCGAGATGAGCATGGTTGTATGATTCAACATGTATTGCCTCAAACGCTTGGCGGCCCAGGCTAGCGCGCAACAAGTCTTTTCAAGCATTGAATATCGAGATTCACATTCAGTAAATTTCTTACTCAAGTAGTAAATCGCATGCTCTTTTCTCCCTGTCTCGTCGTGTTGACCGAGAACACAACCCATAATTCCCTCAAGAACTGTCAAATACATAATCAAGGGTCTCCCTGCCACTGGGGGTATCAAAATAGGAGGCTCCTGCAAATACTGCTTTATTTTATCGAACGCCTTTTGACAATTTTCGTTCCACGTTACAGCTTGATCTTTCTTCAACAGCTTGAATAATGGCTCACACGTAGCCGTTAGGTGAGATATGAACCGAGCGATGTAGTTCAACCTCCCTAAAAACCCGCGCACCTCTTTTTCTGTTTTAGGCGTCGGCATCTCTTGTATCGCTTTTATTTTTGCAGGATCAACCTCTATTCCTTTTTCACTCACAATAAACCCCAGCAGTTTACCCGATCTCACCCCGAAGGTGCACTTGTTAGGGTTCAGTCTCAGCCTGAACTTCCTAAGCCTTTTGAATAACTTCAGCAGATTCACCAAATGCTCTTCCTCCGTCTGGGATTTGGCAATCATATCATCGACATAAACTTCGATCTCCTTATGCATCATATCATGAAAAAGAGTCGTCATTGCACGCTGATACGTTGCCCCAGCATTCTTCAATCCGAAGGGCATCACTTTATAACAAAATGTTCCCCAAGGCGTGATGAAAGTAGTCTTCTCCATGTCCTCTGGCGCCATTTTAATCTGATTATAGCCCGAGAAGCCATCCATGAAGGAGAATACGGAGTATTGAGCAGTGTTGTCAACTAGCACATCGATGTGAGGAAGCGGAAAATCATCTTTCGGGCTCGCTTTATTTAAGTCACGGTAATCTACGCACATTCTCACTTTACCGTCTTTATTTGGCACTGGTACAATGTTAGCGATCCATGAGGGATATTTTGTCACAGCTAGGAAACCAGCATCCCACTGTTTTTGAACCTCTTCCTTAATCTTCACTGCCATATCAGGTCTAGTTCTGCGAAGCTTCTGCTTGACCGGCGGGCATTCTTCTTTCAACGGCAGACGGTGCACAACCATATCTGTATCAAGCCCAGGCATGTCTTCATACGACCAAGCGAACACATCATTATACTCTCTGAGCATTTCAACCAGTCTTCGCTTGACGTCGTTCTGCAGCGCGGCTCCTATACGGATGTTCTTTTCAACCCCTTCCGACCCTAGGTTAATAATTTCGATGACCTCTTCATGAGGAAGAATGACTCGTTCCTCTTGCTTCACCAACCAAGACAATTCTTCGGGAACGTCACCATCTTCAACAATCTCTTCTTCGGCCTGAAATACCGGGTGCTTAAAGTCGATACGAGTCATAGATGGTTCAATGATGTCATCTGACAATGTTATCCTGCAAAAGGAATGGTTAAATGCTTCAAAATGCGTATAAAGCGGATAACCGCGTTGCCATTTTATTGTAAAATACAAAACAAGAAAAACAGGGATCGCAATATTTGTACATGAAAAAACGCCTTTTATTTAATGATTAAACACGCAATGTTCATAACAGCACGGCCCTAAGAAAATCACAATGCCTCGGGTAAGACATCAGATTATTCAACAATTAAAAAAACAAAGCATTACTGTTTAAGAGTCACAGGAACAATCTCCTGAATAGACCAATTGCATAATCCTTGTCCTGGCACACTTGGCTGAATCCAGACGTCCATGTCGCAATCACTGTCTCCTTCGTCAGACTCTGAAGCAGCGTTGATGGTCTCATGACATACTCCACCAGCAGTGATGGTTATTGGTCCTCTGAAACGGGGTGCCCCCACAGCAGGTGTTGATGACGACGGTTGATATCCCAGCCCAAATCGGTCCATCTTCACGGGAATATCCAGCACTTTGCCCCAGCCCTTTGTCTCACCAGTCTCTACTAGAGCTTGAGCTTCCTTATATGACGAGACGGCTACCTCCGACGCTTTACTCGGCCCAGGACCTTTGTCTTTGATGCGCAACCCTTCAAATGCCTGACAGGGTGTTTCGTGAATCTCGCCGTCGACCTCTACATACTTGAATGATGACAGATGGCTGACCAGTATATCCTCTTCTCCACATACAGTGACCATGCTGTCTCCTACCATATATTTCAGCTTTTGATGCAAGGTAGACGTGACTGCCCCAGCACCATGAATCCAGGGTCGTCCAAGAAGGCAGCTGTATGCTGGCTGGATGTCCATGATATAAAACTCAGTTGCGAAAACCTCTGGCCCCACCTGTAGAGGTAATGTTATGGATCCAAAGACCGTTCTTCGCGTGCCATCAAATGCCCTGACCACCAAGTCACTGGGCGTACACAGGATCCCTCTGACATCTAGTTTCATCATCGCTTTCTTGGGCAACACATTTAAGGATGATTCGATGTCTACCAGTACATGCGACATGACTGATCCCCTACACTCAACAGAGACGTGCAACGCCATATTATGCTCTCTCCCCTTCGGGGTCAAATCGAAGTCTGTAAAGCCCAAGCTATGGCCTGCGTTCACATGCGCCAACACCCCCTCCAGCTGATTCACGGAAACATCTTAGGGTACGAAAGAAGTATCCAGAACTTTCAGCAATGCATTTCTGTGAGCTTCAAAGCACAATAGCAACGACAATATAGATATTTTTGACGGTGTCTGTTGCAGATGCTCAACAATTTTATAATCACTTTTACGAATCAAGCGCATGAACTCTTCCACATCCTTCGATGCCGTTTCTTTTCCGTTTGCCTGCACAGGGACAGTTTCATTCATCTTTCCTTTCCCCTTTGCCAGTCGCTCAGCCTCTACCTCAGGCGATATGAAGATCCTCCCACTTCTTGTCATACCTCCGGTACCGACAATGTTGTCTATAGTCTCAGCTGGCTGCTTACTAACATCAATTTTTACTCTGTCACAATACACTTCCAACCCATATGACCAGGGGACTGCTTTAGTGCTCTCGTACGGGATTGGTCCTGCCTTGGTGATGGTGATCGGCGGTCGCTGGGCCGGTGCCGTTATAGTGATCGTTTTTCGAGGAATCGTCACAGTAGCCACATCACTTTGTTTGTCTGCTAATACCCCTGCAGGTTCTTCAATGGCTGCTCGGTCAAACTGCAATGTGCCTCCATCTATTAAAGCCTGAATACCCTTCTTTAAGTCATCACAACCCCCAGCTAGGGTCCAACACTCTAAGCAATACTCGTCGCAACCTGGATACACACCACCTTGCAATAATCTGCTTTTTATCTCGCACAACGGTGTCTTTAGATCGTCGACATTCATAATCAAATTCAAACCCTCCTCAGTCAAAATGGTGTTTGCCCCATGGTTGGGCATGGGCTTCTGCACTATGTTCGGACCCGCCGTTCCAAAATTGATAGCCTTACTATCCAATAGATCCTGCACTACATGTTTGAATGTGTGGCAACCCTCTACATCGTGGCCCGGAGCCCCGGAGTGGAATTCACAGTGCCTGCTTGCATCATAACCATACGGAGGAGTGCCCGTTATTGGTGCCAGAGTTCTCTTCTCCACCAAGTTCAACCCTAGTAGCGTCTGTAGCAAATCTGCATACGTTGAAGGAGGCTTTTCAAACACTCTCCTTGGTTTACCCCCCTGGAATCTGCGCTGGGCAGGTTGTGCCCCCTGTTGTGGCTGCTGTTGCTGTTGTTGTTGTTGTTGTTGGAACGGTATAGTAACGCTTGCCACCTGCTGCGGCTGATGGTACTGGTTTCGACCTCTGCCCCGGCCTCGGCCTCGGCCCCCAAACACTGCTCTTGCATCGCCCTGCCGGCGCCCACCAAAAGCCTTTCTGTTACTTCCTGTTGAGGTGGATTCCTCAGCTTGGAATCTTCCCTGCTTAATGTTGCTTTCAATCTTTTCTCCCATCAGAATTAAGTCTGAGAAACTGCCCAAAGAGGTTTGAAACAACTTGTCATAAAACATGCCGGTGAATGTTCCTATGAACATGTCATTCATTTCCTTGTCCTCCAAAGGAGGATGGACTCTAGCAGCCATGTCGCGCCATCTTTGCGCATACTCTTTGAAGCTCTCACCCTTTTTCTGGGACAACCCCTGCAATTGGACTCGGTTGGGTGCCAAGTCGCTGTTATACTTATAGTGAGCTACAAATGCTTCTGCCAGCTGCTTCCATGTCTTTATATGCGTTGGTTCCAATCCCATATACCACTCGAGGGAAGGACCAGACAAGCTATCTTGAAAGAAATGCATTAGCATCCTCTCATCATTAGAATACGCCGACATCCTTCTGTAATATGACCGCACATGCATCTTTGGACAGGTGTCCCCCTTGTACTTGTCAAATTCAGGAGCTTTGAATTTGATTGGCACCCTCAGGCCAGGCACCAGACCCATTGTTGACATATCTAAGTCCACAGCACTTTGATTCACGACCCCCTTCATCTGCTCCTCGAGCATCCTGATTCTCTGCGAGTCATCCATAGGCCCTTCGAAACCTCCACCGGAGAAAGCGTCCTCTTGCTGGTCTTCTTGCCAATTACCATTCCCAGCTCCATACCCATCGTATCCGTTGTTACGGCCAACTCTGGTCTGATTCATCACCGGGCCTCGCCCCCTGTTGCCGTACTCCGGAGCAACTCCAGCAGGTCCAAAAGTCATTAACCCAGCGCCATTTCCATTTCCGAATCCGCCATAACCCTGATTAGTCATACCAAATCCGTCTTGCCCGAAGCCTTGAGCATTGAAACCGTACTTCCCAGTATTCTCGAATCCCTGGTCATTGAAACCAAATCCAGCATTACCGAAGCCATTGCCTCCCATATTATCACCCAGGTTAACATCTCCAATCCCAACATTGTTAACGATAGTCTCGTTCCCCATTCCAATGTTACCGTTCCCGGCAGCAGCGCCGTTGTTGACATTAACAGCAGGTATGTTGACTACAGGTGGAGCCACTGGTGTGGGGGTACCATCCCCATGAATAGTGTCGACTCGCACAGACTGATGATCCTCATTTCCATGCTCAACATTCCTTACCAACAGAGGCTGCACCAAGGCTTGCAAATTCTCCTGTCCTTTCGCAATGGTCTCCATTGTCTGCATGAAGAGCGCCAGCTTCTCACGCATGTCTTGCATTTCGTTCTGCATTTGATCCATGATTCTTCGGCAGTTGGTGCGAGTGGAGTATCGGTGCGGGCGCTGATCTTCAATCCTGAAAAGACCTGATACAGTGCGATCAATAAGATACCGTGCAATAATCACCTGTAATGCAATATGAATGCAATGCAATATGTGTCTGTGCATTAGGGAAGATCATTCCCCGATTCTAGTGCGAATGTGCCAGTGCAGTGACAGTGCTAGCAATACGAAGATCGGAGCCGAATCATAGAAAGCCTCATATATTGCAGAGAAATCCATTAAACCAAGAATACAATATCACTGAGAGTACAATAAGAGGGCATGACCTCAACCAACAATCCTGGTGATGGTCAGCGCTATGCAAATAAAGCATCAATACATGAAATGGTCAAGTACACTCATAAGCCTGATACTCTTCTAGTAACTTCTTAGTCTCTGGATGACTTGGTCGGGTAAGCAGACCCTCAACAAGTTGATTTCTTCGCTTGAGAATACGTCGCACATCACCAGCGGTTTCCTCCCATGCCCCTTCTCCGAAGCGATCCTCTAGCTTCCGCTTCTGAGACACAGCTTCGTTTCTGCCTTCGATGGCCTTGTTCAATGCATTCTGGAGACTATATCTGGTCATTACCTCTTCTTCATACTTCTTAATGCTAGCCTTCAACTTCTCTTCGAGTTCAGAAATTTGCTGCTTCAATTTATCTTCCCTCTTTTTGTTGTTGGTTAGCGTAGCATTCCATGTCTTGTTACAAGAAGAGATTTCCCGGTGAGCGGCGTCGAGTGCTTTCTTTTTGGACTCCAACATGCCATGAGAGCTTATGAACTCTTGACCCAGACGTTCACGCTTCTTTTTATCTTTAGTCAACTCAGCGCCTAGCCTGTTTACTAGCTCGATCTGCTGTTGGAAAGCATGCACAGCCTTGTTCTTCTCACTACGTATCTGAGCCAGCTCCTTTTCTAACCCTTCATTGATCTTCATCAAGGCTTCCTTTTCTTTCACAACTCGCTCGTAGGCCTCCCTAGTAACAGTAGTTGGTTCTTCCACCGGAATATGAACAGGGACTGGTGCAGCTGGAAATGGCATCAGTAACTGTCTTGCTCTCTCTTGGATCCAAACTCTGTAGGGTGCATAAGCCTGACAATCGTTCTTCCCTAACAGTGGCTTCCCTTTTCTGTTGATACACATCCAGGCATGCTGAAGCTTGGCGAGTAACTCTCCATTCAGATCACCGGTGAAGTACAGAGATTCCTGTACTTCTTCATCCTGAGGTGGGTTCTTCAACGCATATCCGAACTGGCGGACGAACAGAGACGGGCTGTAATTGATACACCCTTTTCTTCCTCTCAAAGGAACATTAGGATACCCAGAACAACTGAAAATAAGCTCAGACCCCAACAAGTCTCGGTCAAACCACTCAATGTCTTCAGAAGATAGCCTCATCAGGCGCTCTGGCCAGTTAGCTGTAGTTGCACTATCCACAAAAGGTCCCTTCAGGGGAAGATGGCTCTTAAACCACATGTTCAACAGCGGCGCACAACAGTAAACAGTCTTTCCTCTTCTATTTTCATTTTTGTAGTGCAATGAATGATAGAAGTCTCCAATCAAAGTGGGCACCGGGTTGCCAGCAGCAAACAGATGGAAAGCGTCCAAGTCCACAAAATTGGGTAAGTTGGGAAACAACACTATTCCGTAAATGCATAGAGCCAGAATAGCATTAAAGACTATCCAGCACCCGTTCTTGGCATACTCTTGAGCTTTGCCAACCAGAAAATCAAGGGAGAAACCTGGAACCCCAAGCCAAGAAGTCACTAATAGTTCAGCAGCGTTCATGTGCAAGGCATTAGCTAAGTCCTCCAACTTGGGCTCAGCAGCAGAGTGAATAAAGGGAACCTTATTCTGTACTGGTAGCTCAGTAAACTCTACATACTCTTCAATGGTAGGCCCCAAAATAAAGTCAGCAAACGTGAAACATCTCAATGCTGGGTCATAGAATTGCATCAAGGTGTACAGCCCATTCACCTCAACAATAGTTGGCTTGCAAACCAATCTCAGCAATCTTCCATGACTCATCCTGAAACTTCTCATAACCTCCTCATCAGCAAGGGACATTAGACCAAGCAAAGGAGTAATGTCAGGTGTAGGCAACTTTTACGCAACTGTCTTTCTCAAACCAGCCATGATCAATAAGCAGAAGTCCGGGCACTAGAACCAGGGAATATGCAAATGCACCTGCAGCACAGACACACGTTAATGGGATGCAATGATAATGGTTATGCAAACAATGCAGTGCAAGTAACATGCAACAGGGACCAAGTGCCATGGATGAGAAGCCTGAACCATATCAAAAGTCTCAGATAGACCCTCCAGAATTCCTCAAACCCTGGTCTCAGATAGACCCAAAACAAAGCTCCAACACTGGTCTCTGATAGACCCCACAACATAACTATGACTAGTCTCTGATAGACCTCATATCATAACTCCACCTGGTCTCTGACAGACCTCACAACTGTCCATAAATACCCAGGATCTCAGATCAAGAAATAACCGGTATCTGAAAGTCTAGTTACCTGCATAACCCCAAACCCTCTCACAGGTAGGTGTCCTAGTAACTGACAAAGGTATGGCATCCTATGCGGTCGTCGGTGTCACAAACTTTCAGGGTTGATGATACGATTCCTAGAAGGAGTGGCATCATCAAATCCTGAAGAGGCCTCACTTAGCCAACTTCCAAATGATCGGTTCCCGGAGTCGACAATTCAGCTGACCAACAACCCCTTCGACCCAAAGGGTAGAAAAAGAAGTCAACCAGAAGAACCTCGTCCGAGTGTAGATTTCGTGGGACACTAATGCAAGCAAAGCCGGCACGCGCCCACTACTTTCTACTCTAATTCTAGGTGCACTCAAGCCCAGGTCCGGCTTATCTCTCAATCATAGAACACCCGTCACAACCCCAATACAGCAATAACAATAATATAATGCTGAAAGTAGATGACAGAAAAAGTAAATCCATACAAAATCCTCGACGGGAAAACAAGCGCTAGGATTGACTCTCTTAAGGGACGTTGGATCCCAAATGCATAAGGAACTATCGCAGTCCTTAGCAGCCAGGGGACGTTGGGTCCCCAGCAGAGTCGCCAGCTGTCGCTACTGCGAAAATCGGCGCCTACCGCAAAGACGGGAAAGGAATGGTCATCGCAACCAAAACCTGGGTTCGGGAGTCGGTTATGCAAGGGGAAGGTATTAGCACCCCTCACGTCTGTCGTACTCGACGGGATCCACGCTTGTTTTCGGGTATGGATTGTTATTCTATTTACTCTACAGGTCAGGGGTTAAAAGAAAAGAAAATGACTCGGCAAAGTATCGCACTTTATGCCTACGTATTCCCGTTTGGAACGAGAAATCATAGTCAACGTAGTTCGCCTACCTACGGGAAAGGAGGGGAAGGTTGCTCGCTAGGACATCGCATCCTATGCCTACGTACTTTCATACAGCATGAAAGATCAGAGCAAACGTAGTTCGGGCCACGTACGACACAAGTCTGTCTTGATTGTTTTTATCTCCTTCTGAAAAAGGGTTTTTCTGATTACTGGTCCAAGCGGACAAAAAATGACGTTTTGATGAGTTCACATTCTTTTACGGAAGAAGTGTCTTTTATTGTGTTTGAAATATTTATTGTATTTTTCTGTTTGTTTTGAGAAAGAAGAGACAGAACTCTAACCTATGGTTGAAAAGGGAATCAAACTAACCTAATGTTATCATGCATGGGTTAAGACCTAATGTCTATCATGCTCCTCTCTCGCGCAGAGAGAAACAGAGATCCTAAGGGAATAGACGGAAACAGAAACAACAAATATATACAATAAAGCAGTAAAATGCATGGATGCAGCAATACAAGCGAGGCAAGGGAGTCCCACTCAACCTCGAACCTAGAAAACAACAGGAAAAAGTGAACAAAATTCACTTTCAACCTAACAGGTTAAACAGCAAGCAATACAGTCCGGGAAATTCAATCAATACATCAAAAATTACAAACAGCAAAAATAAACAGCAACAGCAGCTCTGCATCAACATCTGTCTTCAAGTCATCTCCAAACAGCTACAAGCTTCAAGCATGCATCAATCTTTATCTTCACAGCCTTCAAGCAAGGGCTTTGTCTTTAATCATCAAGCCTTCAGTCAAGGTCTCTATCATCAGTCTGCAATGGCTTTTCTTCAAGTCTCAATCTCCAAGATGAATATCAGTCAACAAGATGAAATGGATGTTAAACAGTCAATTGCCTACCAAAGGTGGCTCATTAACTGTTAACATCATACTGACAGTTTTCCCTCAAAAGTTCTATCTTTTAAATACATTCACTAATCCTTCCAAAGGAAGGAGGTGGGTATTTAAAAGAGACTTTGAATCATAGAGAAAGAATGGAGGTAGACAAGACCTTCCATGTTGGTGAATCAAGTTTTCTACTCTAGAGCTCTGCCTAGCTCCTAAACCCTATAGCCTTCAACAGCTGCCAGCAAGAGATACTCCTCATCAACTCTGGAAGTTGGACTTCATTCTCTTTGATCTCCAATGGATTTCATCAGCACAGTCTTCAGCTCAAACCCAAGCCCCAAACAAGCCCAATACCCCACACAGTCAAAAAGTAACCCTAACGAGGGCACACCATACAGTCAAGCAAATACAAGCAGTATACTAATAGTAATAGTAGAATAGGGGAAACCTAGTAATTTCTAAGGGATCTATTATCTATCCATAATCCCTACAGTCCCATACCCCAAACTACAACTCCTAAAAGAAATGATCTAATACACCTATGTTATCCCTAAACCCTAGTTTTGATTCTCCTAATCACACCTAAACAAATCATCTAAAATTAAGTTCTAAAATCATGAATTAAATTTTATACACAAGCTAAAGTTCTAAGCTAATCACCCTAAAAAGAATGGATCCAAAATGTAAAAGCATCTAATTAAACTAAAATCAACAATATCATGTATCAAATTAAACCACTTAAAAAGCTTTTTAAAAGAAAAATATACCAAAAATACTAAACCAAAATAAAATGCTATTTTTAATATTTGTTATTTTTCTTGACAGAATTATAAACCTAATGCAAAAAGAAGCAGTTAAAAATATTCATTTTTCATTTACTTATGATTTTTTGAAGATTTAAAAAAAAGGAAGAAATTAATATGAATTAAGTGGGTTGGGGTGTGCAATGAGTAATTAAATCAGTTAGAAAAACATGATGGGCCCAGACTGGGGGTGCACCTAGCAAGGTGCGTCTGGGCCCAGTTGGTCAGAAACACAACAAAAAATAAAAAAAAGGAAGGAAACGGTGCAGTTAGCAAGAAACTCAGTTCATTCTCATTGGGCCTGGCAACTAGGGGGTGTGGATAGCACGAACGATTAAAGCCCAGTCTGAAGGGTTTAATGAAACAGTGCGTTTGGCACCCAGAGTTCCCTCCAAATCCAACTTTGAATCCTGGCCACGCGATCAGATTGAGAGTCAAAGCCTCCCACTTAATCCAACGGTCTTCACTTCGTCTTCTTCCTCTAGAAACCCTAGGTTCAGAAAAACCTATCCATGCATGAATCTTCCATCACTCTGTTCTCCCTCGATTCTCCATGAAACTCCATCATTCCAAAACCAAAAATGCTTTGCATCTCTCCCTCTACACAGCCATGGCAATATCTTCCTCTAGAACCCAACCAAAAATCAAACCCGATAGGTAGAAGGTATCGACTCCACCACTTTGCACGGAGATCAAGCATTCCAATTCTTGCTAATTCTTACCCTAACATAATCTACACGCCATGCTGATCATCCTGAGCTGTATATCTAAGATTATCGTGCCATATCCTAGATGTTCTAAGCCCTAACAGTTCTTGCACTCCAATGGCAACATCCATGAATTGTCTTCAAACTCAACAGAAATGATCATCTAACTAATCCTAACCATTCTAACCTAAAGATTCTACATTATTCTAACTAAAACATGCCAATTCGATGAGATTACCAACCTGGTGTAAATGATGAAAACAGGTGGGGAATTCTTGAGATCCAAAGCTTGCAATGATCTGGATTTGATCAACACACTTGATCCTTGCTTCTGTATGCAGTATTTCTTGCTCAAACCTCTTGAATCTTGCAATCACAATATTCTTGCATTTTGGATGATGAAGTTGGTAGCACACGATTCCTCTTCAATTCTACTAGATTTTGATGGAAATTTGATCCTTGAATGATTTAGATGATGATAGGATCAAGAACTTTGGAAATTGATGAAGGTTTGATAGAGTTTGAAGTGGATTTGCAAAAATGGAAGAATGAGGTATAACTTGGTATTTTGATCACAATGATTCACCAACCCTTGAATGAAACCTCTCAATTCAATATATAGATGAAATTAGAAAGCTCTAGAACTTTGTAGAAACTTCTTGTGCACACTTTCCTTGAATTTTGGATATGTTACTTCCATTGTAAGCCACCTAGCATAACTTTCAAATTTTGAACCAAACTCAAAAATCCACTTTTGCCAATGTTCTTAAAACATTTTTTCCAATCAAAATGACCTATAATTTCATCCCATTTGGCCAAGTTATGAAAAATCTCAATTTTAGGTCACTTTTTATTCATTAAATTCACCAAATTTGAAACCTTGAGCTATGAGCCTTTCAAAACTTTCATGATCACTTTTATAGACTCAAAATGTCATTTGGAGCAAGTTTGATGTTGTGAAGTTTTTTCATTTGAAGCTTCCTTGTATGAGTTTTGGGCATAGGCTTGAAATGACCTGTAATTCTCAGATGACCAAAATACCCTTTGCTTGCCAAGACCATAAGTAGAGTTCCACAAATCATATGAAGGCATACCATACCTTTCTAGAAATTTAAGACAATGAGGAACAACTCTTATGTTGACCAGAAATCCATTTGAAATCTCCTTGAGGGGTAAAAGTTGCTTGGAAGACAAGTAACTTTCACAGACAAAATTTCAGATACCTCAGATGACCTGTAACTTGCAAGGACCATAACTTGAGTTCTATAAATCTCCTTGATGTCTTCCACCACTCAAATTAAAGTTATTGAGATCCTCTACAAGTTTCATGTTAGCCAAGGATCCATTTGAAGCTTTCATTTTGAATTATGTTGCTTAGAAGTTTGACCTAAATCAGGGGATTTTACACAGAAACCCTAATTTAGAAACTCCTCTTCTCCTTGATTTCTCTTGATTTCTTCTTGGCACAACACCACATCCTTCTCTACATGTCAAATGATGAACCCCACATCTCTCCAATAGACCTTAATACCTTTCAATCAATCATTTGACCTAGGGTTGACCCAGGGTTGACCCAGATGAAACCCTAATTGACTGTCTTCAACTGCAACTCTTGTGATCACATCAATGACTTGTCTCACTTTCAAAATGGCTCTCCATGTCTTCCATGATGCCTAGATACCCTCTATGCTCAATCCACAGCTCACAATTTCTTTGATGATCTTCAAATACCCCCAGATAAGAGAGAGACCCACTGCTTGATCCACTGACTTCTTTAGACTTCCATTTCTTTCTGATGACTTGGATATGCTTGAATTTGAACAATAACCTCTTGATAGGCTCATAGAGATGAGAATAATGCTTGGTCCCTTGTTGGATAACTTGCTATGCTATGCTATGCAGATGATCAGACTATGTACATGACTCTATATGCAAATGCTAATGCAATTGAAACATAAACCAAGTGAAATAGGTTGAGCAAATTTTAGGGTGCAACATATAGTATTTAGTGCAACATGAATTACAAACACAATTCAATTCACTTCTTCTTCACTAGAAAACACAAACAAAACCTCAACCTTTTTATCCTTCGGGATTAATTGAAAACCATTTTCAGAAAAGAGTTTTGTTAACTCTTGGTTCTACCGCAAAGAAGCATTGTCCCTAACTACTAGAACGGATGTTTAACCCTACTCGATTAAAACACTTAACAAGTCTGTGGTCGTGTTATCCTGAACTACGTTTGCTCTGATTTCTCGTACCAGACGAGGATACGTAGGCACAAGACGACGATGTCTTGGCGAGCAACCTTCCCCATCTTCTCCCGTAGTTTTCCGAACTACATTGACTCTGACTTTCCCATTGCATGAGGGAATACGTAGGAATAGAGCGGCGATGCTCTATCGAGTCTCTTTTCTTTTCTTTTGTCCCTGTGGCCTGTAGCTTAGATAGATTAACACCCTTTAGATAGATAACAAGCGTGGATCCCGTCGAGCACGACGGACGTGAGGGGTGCTAATACCTTCCCCTTGCGTAACAGACTCCCGAACCCAAGATTTGGTTGTGATGACTCTTTTCCCTTTTTGTTAGGTTTTCTTCGATCGTTTCCTTTCCCTCTCTTTGGGATAAATAACGAACGGTGGCGACTCTTCTATTTTTTCCGCAGGATGTTTTCGCAGTTGCGACACTATGCTCTCAAGCATCTTGTGATGGAGTTAATGGAAAAGAAGATCTTGTCTTTTGATGATCCTCAGCCGAATGTCAAGAGCAATCCTCTGCCTACTCATGGGGCTGCTAATTCTATTGAAGATGTATCAGATGAAAGCTTCATTGTTGATGTTGTTCAGATCAAGACCCCTCTCCGAGTTTTCCATGCCAGATCATTTGGAGCCGGTTTAGTGTCTACTTCTCATGTTGATTGTACAGATTGTGATGTCAGCGTTAAGGGCTGTTTGTCGGTTCAAAATGATATTCAGAAATTGATCAATGATGGTTTCTTACAAGTGGTTAACAAAGTGAAGAAGGATAAAATTGTTGTGATTGAACCCGTCTTCAACTTACCAAAGCCGAATGTCAAAGTTCTAGTGTTTAATTTGCCAAGATCAAGTTCTGCAAAGCCTGTATTCAACATATCTTATCTGGTTACTCCTACAGTGAATCAGCCGAAGCCGGTAATCATTCAGAAGCCTAGTCCGTTTCATTTCAGTGATCCTAAAGTCGTACCAAAGAAATATGATGTGACCATGATTGACAAGGAATCTGGGAAAGTTATTTCGAGGGAAGAATTGAAGACTGATAATGAAGATGTGACAAATGTAGCTGGGGCAAGAAAGATGACACGCAGTGGCCGTATTTATACTCCCCGTTTCAATGAGGCTTCTCCTAAGGAAACAACTACCACTACTACCATACCAGCCAAAGACAAAGGTAAAGAAGTGGTTACCAATGATGACAATGCCAAAATTTTAAGGATCATTAAAAAGAGCGACTACAAAGTCATTGATCAACTTCATCAGACTCCTTCCAAGATCTCTATTTTATCTCTGCTGATGAGTTCACCTTCTTGTAGAACTGCTTTACAAAAGATATTGGCTCAAGCTCATGTCGCTCAAGACATTACTACCGGACAATTTGACAATGTGATTGCCAATATTACTGCCTACAACACTCTTAGCTTCAGCAACAAAGAGCTATCAAGAGAAGGTCAGAATCACAACCGTGCTTTACATATATCGGTGAAATGTCAGGAGGATAACTTATCAATGGTGCTTGTGGATACCGGTTCATCTTTGAACGTCCTGCCCAAGAGAGTTCTTACCAAGTTGGCTTGCAAAGAGACTGTGATAAAGCCTACTTCCTTAATTGTCAAAGCTTTTGATGGTTCTCGCAGAGCTGTGATTGGAGAAGTTGAGCTTCTGATCTTGATTGGACCACATGTTTTTGACATCACATTCCAAGTAACGGAAATCAATCCCAACTACATCTATTTACTTGGAAGACCTTGGATCCACGCCGCTGAAGCTGTAACTTCAACTTTACATCAGAAGATGAAGTTTGTGGTCGATGAAAAGCTGGTTATCATACATGGTGAAGATGATCTAATGGTCAGCAACCTATCTTCTTTCCGTTACATTGAAGCTGACGAAGACGCTTTGGAAACTTCTTTCCGTTACATTGAAGCTGACGAAGACGCTTTGGAAACTTCTTTCTAAGCACTTGAGATTGCCAATGCTTTCCTATTGGAAGTTGAAGAAACAGTGGGCCAGAGTAATCCATCTTTCGCATCTTTCAAGGGCACCAGATCAACGATCGACAGGGGCATTCTTGAAGGTTAGGGAGAAGTGATCGACATCAAGACCAAGACGAATCGCCACAGGCTGGGTTACAAACCAACTAATGATAAAGCTTCTACAACTGTCCAAGGGCGTCCGAAGACTGCCCAAGAAGTGTTTGTCAGTGGAGGATTCCAAGTCAATGCTATCATTGATGATGATGATGATGAAGACCTGAGCAACCTGGTATTCAAGAGTGATGCAGTTTTGAGCAACTGGGAAGCTATAGAGTTCCTCGCGATTTTTAGCGTTTCAAAGTAATTTAATGTTTTCATTTGCTGTTTTCAAAATTCCATAGCTATGCCCAAAGCTACTGGATTATTTTGTAAGGCCACCTTTTCACTTTTAAAGGATATTAATAAATGCATTTTGTTAAACTCTATTTGTTTCACTTGCGTTTTTTTGCTTTTACCATTTAAAATGAAATTGGAAATCTTTTCAAAAACTACAAAGAAAAAGCGTTTTCTTTCTCTTGCATGTTTCACATTTTAATAAAACAAACCTTCCATCATGCAGTGCTATTTCAAACCTTGTTGAATCCAATGACCCTGCTTTCACTCCTGACTGGGATTCACCCATTTATCAAGCTGAAGATGAGGGTGATGAAGATTTCGAAGTACTCGCTGAACTGGCAAAATTGGTTGAGTATGAGTACACTGAGCTTCAACCGTACAAAGAGCAAGTAGATTTGATTAATCTTGGAACTGATAAAGACAAGAAAGAGGTCATGATTGGTACAACACTTGGGGCCGAGGTCAAGCATAGATTGGTCAAGCTTCTAGAGGAATATTCTGATGTGTTTGTATGGTCGTATCAAGATATGCCCGGGTTAGACACTGATATTGTTGTTCACAAGCTGCCACTTAAACCAGAATGTCCACTGATCAAGCAGAAACTTTGAAGAACAAGACTTGACATGGCTTTGAAGATTCGAGATGAGGTTAAGAAACAACTTGATGCAGGTTTCCTTACTGTTGCAAAGTATCCTGATTGGGTAGCCAACATCGTTCCAGTACCCAAAAAGGACGGTAAAGTCAGAATGTGTGTAGATTACAGGGATTTTAACAAAGCAAGCCCAAAAGACGATTTCCCTCTACTGCATATTGATACACTTACCGACAGAGAAAAGACTACATTCATTACTCCTTGGGGAACCTATTGCTACAAAGTTATGCCCTTCGGTCTAAAGAACATAGGGGCAACATATCAAAGAGCTAGGGTCGCTCTTT
This sequence comes from Lathyrus sativus, assembly GCA_963859935.3. Classification (NCBI taxonomy): domain Eukaryota; kingdom Viridiplantae; phylum Streptophyta; class Magnoliopsida; order Fabales; family Fabaceae; genus Lathyrus; species Lathyrus sativus. The sequence goes on from OZ012740.1 coordinate 391,804,359, forward strand.
TTCATGACATGATGCATAAAGAGATCGAAGTTTATGTGGATGATATGATTGCCAAATCTCAAAATGAAGAGGGCCATTTGGACCATTTGCTAAAATTGTTTGAATGACTCAGGAAGTACCAGTTGAAACTGAGTCCTGCTAAGTGTACCTTTGGTGTTAGATCTGGAAAACTACTTGGTTTTATCGTCAGCCAACGAGGAATTAAAGTAGATGCTGATAAAGTCCGAGCCATTCAGGACATGCCAGCTCCGCAAACTGAAACACAAGTCAGATGTTTTCTTGGACGACTGAACTATATCTCCAGATTCATCTCCAATATGACTGCTACATGTGAGCCGATCTTCAAGTTACTTTGCAAAGGTCGGGTTATTGATTGGAATTCTGATTTTCAGCAAGCGTTTGAGAAGATCAAGGGCTATCTGCAAGAACCTCCTATCTTGATTCCTCCTGTTCCTAGAAGACCACTCTTCATGTATCTTACTGTTCTGGAGAAGTCTATGGGTTACGTACTTGGTCAACACGATGCGACTGGAAGGAAAGAACATGCCATCTATTATTTGAGCAAGAAGTTTACTGATTATGAAAGCAGATATTCACTTTTGGAGAAGACTTGATGTGCGCTAGCATGGGCTGCTAGGCGTCTCAGGAATACATGATTTATCACACCACTTTTTTGATTTCGAAAATGGATCCAATAAAGTATATTTTTGAAAAGTCTGCTCAGACTGGAAGGCTTGTCCATTGGCACATGTTGTTATCAGAATATGACATCCAGTATATGACTCAGAAAGCTATCAAAGGAAGTATCTTGTCAGATTATCTAGCAGACCAGCCAGTTGAAGACTATGAGCCTCTAAAGTTTGACTTTCCCGACGAAGACATTATGTTAGTGAAGGATTATAAGGATCCAGGTCCTGATGAAGGTCCCGAGTCGAGTCTCTGTTGGAAGATGATGTTTGATGGTTCCTCTAATTACAGTGGGCATGGCATAGGCGCCATTCTAATGAATCCAGAAGGTGGTTATACCCCATTTACAACAAGGTTAGACTTTGAATGCACAAACAACTTCGCTGAATATGAGGCATGCATTCTTGGCCTTGAAGTAGCTATTGACCTCAGAATCAAAATTCTCGAAGTGAGCGAAGATTCAGCTTTGGTAATTTATCAAGTTACAGGTGAATGGGAAACCAGACATGAAAATTTAATCCCATACAGAGCCTACATTGTTGAAATGATTGAGTACTTTGATGAGATCACTTTCAAACATGTTCCGAGATCTGAGAATCACATTGCCGATGCTCTAGCCATGTTAGCCTCAATGTGGAAGTTAGATATTTCAATGATGCTACTCTCATTCAGATTGAATGCAAGACTGAGCCTGCCTACTATCAAATGGTTGAAGAAGAAACTGATGACAAGCCTTGGTTCCATGACATTAATAATTATTTGCTCAAGCAAGAGTATCCAACCAATGTTACTAATCTTGACAAGAAGACTCTGAGAAGATTGGCATCCAAATTCTTCATCAGCAACGATGTTCTATATATGAGAAACTGCGACATGGTTCTGCTAAGATGTGTTGACAAATGTGAAGCAGCCATGTTACTTCAGGAGATTCATGAAGGAACCTTTGGAACCCATGCCAACGGTTATGCTATGTCTAAGAAAATTCTGAGAGCCGAATATTACTGGTTAACCATAGAATCCAATTGCATCCAATATGCTAGGAAATGCTATAAGTGCCAAATTTATGATGACAAGGTCCACGTACCTCCAACACCGTTGAACGTTTTATCTTCACCATGGCCTTTCTCAATGTGGGGCATTGACATGATTGGGGCTATTGAGCCTAAATCGTCCAACAGTCACCGATTCATTCTAGTTGCTATTGACTACTTTACCAAATGGGTAGAAGTTGCTTCTTATGCCAACGTGACCAAGCAAGTGGTTGCCCGCTTCATTAGGAAGGAAATTATTTGCCGTTATGGCATTCCAAGCCGGATCATAACAGACAACGGTACCAATCTGAACAATAAGACCATGAAGGAGTTTTACGAAAGTTTCAAGATTGCACATCACAATTCTTTTCCCTATCGTCCTAAGATGAATGGAGTTGTTGAAGCTGCTAACAAAAGTATCAAGAAAATCCTGCAAAAGATGGTCAAGACGTACAAAGATTGGCATGAAATGCTACCATTTGCTTTGCACGGATACATAACGTCAGTGCGAACTTCAACAGGGGCAACCCCTTTCTCATTGGTATATGGAATGAACGATGTCCTCCCAATCAAAGTTGAGTTACCTTCCTTAAGGGTATTGATGGAAACCAAGCTTGATGAAGCTCAACGGGTTCAAGACAGATTTGACCAGCTGAATCTTATAGACGAGAAGTGCGTGACTGTTATGTGCCATGGTCAGTTATATCAGAAATGGAGGAAGAGAGCCTTTGACAAGAAAGTATGAATCCGTGAGTTCCGCCAAGGAGAGCTCATACTCAAGAAAGTCTTGCTAGTTCATAAAGACATGCATGGGAAATGGATGCCCAATTACGAAGGCCCATTTATTGTAAAGACAGTCTTCTTCAGAGGATTGCTAATTCTCACACCAGTGGAAGGTGAAGAGCTTGCACATCCTGTGAACTCTGATGCAATCAGAAAATATTATGCCTAAAATAACTCGCTAAGTCGAAAACCTGGAAAGGCGACTTAGGCAACAATAGGTATCCCGGTGGATCGTAATCTATGAAGGAGATCCAGGAAAAAATTAGGGATGGAAATAAAAAAAGAATAATAGCTCGCTAAGTTGAAAACCTGAAAAGGCGGCTTAGGCAAAAATGAGCGTCCCGATGGATTGAAAACCCGAAAGGGCGATCCAGGAAAAAATTAGGGACAAAGGCATTTCACTGCATCAGATGACATTAATCATCGAAGAACATTTACAAAAGATCAACTCGAATCCAATCGCTCTTGTTAGAAGTAGGATTTTGGGTAGTCCTAGGTATTAGGGTCAGTAGAGGTCGTTGGATTCAATGTAACTTTTCCCTATTTTCCAATTTCAATTGTTTTTTTCCATGCAGCTTTGCCTTTAGCGAGCTACCATTCTTCAATATATTTAAACCTTTTGCCATTCAATTTCTTCATTTATATTATCTCTTTCATTTTTGTTATGCAAATTGCTATTTGTTGATAATAATTTTGAAAGTGAAAATTTTTTCTAAACTTAAAGTTGTTTTTTGAAAACGCTTTTGAAAAATATAAAGTTGCTTTGACTTGTGGAAATATCTGAAGGACATCCATCGTCATTCCCCAGTAAGTCTCAATGTTGCAGAAGCACTTTTAAACCATTGCCTTAGCGCAAAGTCCCCAGCAAGACTATAAGCTGACAACACTTTTGGACCACTCCGGTAATCTCCAGTGACCTCCAAGACTGCAGAGATCTCCCCAACATCTTCCAAGTGACACATGCTTATTTGAGAACCCACTCCCTAGTGGAACCATCTTTTCCTCGCTGAAGTTACCATACTTTCCTCAGGAATTTTCCCCAGGAGATTTCCATATTTTCCCCAGGGAAGCTGATACTTTCCCTAGGAAGCTGATGTACTTTCCCCAGGAAGTTGATATACTTTCCCAGTAAGTTGCTACACTTTCTCCATGAAGCTTCCTAGCTCCACACTTCCCCAATAAAGCGGATATTTATTTTATCCCCAGAAGTCTTCAATCCTAAGATGGCTCTCCCAGTAAACAGGCCTTCTTTGATCAGAATTCAGATTCATGATGGCAATCCTTCCAGTGAAGTCATGATATCTTATCCCCAAGTTGGAATTTTGTTCTCCCAGAGATTTGGAACTTTGAAGCAAGACTTGGTTCCGCCGTCAACTTTCCTATCCCTTGATAGATGTACTTATGCAGAGGTCATCGGGTACCCCCGTCGAGATGTTTATTTCATCTCCTGTTTGCTCTTCCTCTTGTCTTTTTGTCAGCATGTGCATGAGCATTAGCATCAGCATGTTGCATACTCATTGCATTTGCATTTTCATGTACATACGCATTGACATATGCATTAGCATCTACATGTTTGCTATCCTCGTTATCTTTTTTCGTTATTTTGGTTGTGGTTACTGCCAAGTAACTGGGTTTGTCCGTTCTCTCCAAGTAGATCGTCAACCTTTAAGCATAAAACACCTGCTATTTCAGTTTCCCCACAGAGTTCAACCTTCGTGGATGATGGTTATTTCTGTTATCTCTTCTGTGCCAGGATAAGATAATTCCCATTTGAGTTCACTCCCTCAATGGAGTCTTGTTTGACAGTTTCTTTCTAGCTCGATTCTAGATTGATCTCGGTCCCCGTTGATCGCTGAACCAACCCGGACATGCATTTATTTTGCACTATCTATCAAAAAGATCCTTTGATAATGCCTCGTTGCAGATAAGTGGAAGTCTCTCCTGAGAAGCTTATATGCTTTGCCCCGAGATAAGTGGAAGTCTCTCCAAAGAAGCTTATCATTTAATCAGACTATCTACCAGTAACAAGTGGCCATCTCCCCTGAGAAGCTTGTTCACCGTTATCTCCCTAGATAAGCAACAGTTCTCATTCTGAGAAGCTTATCATGGTACCTTTACAACCCCAGTTAAGCAACAGTCTCATTCCGAGAAGCTTATCATGGTATCTTTACCACCCCAGATAGGCAACAATCTCATCCGAGAAGCTTATCACCACCATCTCACAACACAAATAGGCGACAGTCTCATCCGAAGAGCTTATCATCACCTTTTACAACACCTATAGGCGACAGTCTCATCTGAGAAGCTTATCACTACCATTTTACAACACAAATAAAGTGACAGTCTCGCCTGAGAAGCTTCTCCTATCTTCATTATGACTAGCAACAAGTGGCCATCTCCCTCGAGAAGCTTGTTTCCATTTCCCTAAACCTTAAGAGGTTGAGTTGTCATACTCATGCTTAGGCGTCCCGCCGTGGACAATTTTACCCTTTTCAAGTAAAAGAAGAAACTGGGACCCGTTCAAGGCACACAAACCTTGAAGGCGTGGGGAGGTTTATTTTACCCTTTTCAAGTAAAAGAAGAAACTGAGACTCGGTCATGGCATACAAACCTTGGAGGCTTGGGGAAGTTTATTTACCCTTTCTAAATGAATCATTTAGTTAAAGAAGAAGCTGAATCATTTCTTGATTGAAATTCTGGTACGCAGATTTCAGATGTCCCAAGAACATTGATCTCTGCTGAAACAAGGACGAGGACAGATCATGAACAATTTAAATTTCTTTAAATTGTGCCAATGTCATGACCTCTGTTGTGACATCTGTATACTGACAGACTATTTATCTAAACATTTAAATTGTGCAGAATTGTAAATGCTGAAAGATAAATAACACATAAATTGTTTACCCAGTTCGGTGCAACATCACCTACATCTGGGGGCTACCAAGCCAGGGAGGAAATTCACTATTAGTAGAATTAATTTAGAGTTAAACCTCCAGTTTACACTCCTCACTTAAAACCTACCCAATGACACTTCAACCTAGAGACACTCTAGACCTGAGTATACCCACTCACTCCCCCTCAATCACCAAGGTGATATACAATTCACAAATACAGAATAAATATGAAGAGACACTTCATACACACCTTGATCTTGCTTCACAGCTTTGATCAAGGAACTCACACACTCTTGCTTAACAGCTTTGAGTGGCACAATGAACACACCTGTTCATACAATTAACCAGAGCAATCATATAACCTACAATTACTTGGTACACAAGGAATCCTAAGATCCCTAGGCACACGTGAATGAACCAAGTTCATCACTCACAAAACATACGTGAAGAACCAAGTTCATCACTCACAAAACACACGTGAAGAACCAAGTTCATCACTCACAAAACACGCGTGAAGAGGTACACTCTTCACTCACAAATATGTCTACCACAATGTATCAAAAGATACAAAGGGTGACTTACACATACAGGGGACTCTCAACCCTAGACCTTTCTTTTACTCTCTGGTTTTTCTTGATCTGAGTGCTTAATTTCTTCTGATTTTGCTCCTCCTTTTATAGCAAAGCAGACTGGGCTTGGGCTGCTCCAAAGTAACAAACATTAGGTTTAACAAAGTAACCTAATTTCCACCGATCAAGGTGTTGTCAAATCAGGTCATGATACTGCCTAGAATCTCGTCTAAGATGACCAAGGAACCCTAACAGGTTTCCTGAAATTTAGCCTGAGATATATCAAGTATCATAACAGAAAAACAAACCCTGCACGTCTGATGTCATACGATCAATGTCATGACATTCAGTATGCCATTCATTTTTACTTACTCTTAGCTGACCAGCTTTCCCTGCTGAACACTTCTACAGAATCTTCTTCGTGACAGTAGAAACAAATGTTTTATAGTTCCCTAAAAAGTATCAAAGATCCTTTTTGTGAACACCCATTAAATGTACACTTTGTTTCTAACAAATCTCTTTGGCTTGTACATACTGATGTGGAATATCTAACAGGACCAAAACACTTATATCAAGAGATATAACATAGCAGCCCTTGTTGTACCAGACGTTGATGTCATGACACTCAGTATGACATCCATGACAGCAGTTCTGTCATCAGCTCCTGCTGCACCAGATGTCATGATATTGGTAATGACATCTAGTTTACAACACATGACAGCAGTTCTGTTATCAGCTCCTGCTGCACCACTACTCCTGTTGTTTCTCACACATGACAGTAGTCCTGTCATGACCGCAGATGGATGTTGTGATGGATGTCACGATATTCGGCATGACATTCACATTAAAACACTCCACAGCAGTTCTGTTACCACAACAGATGGAGATGTTATAACATCCTGCTTAACATCAGTGCAGGATCATGTTTTACCAAAATTTAGCCAACCATAGAACCATGGACAATTATATATCATAGAACCATGGAACTAACAATCTCCCCCTTTGTCAAATTTTGGCTAAAACAACTTATCAGGGCAGCAACAGTAGTTTACACAAACTATCATGCTCCCCCTTAATAGTTACATTCAACAAGCAATAGCAACAACACTTTACTCCCCCTTGGTTTAGTCAAAACTTGACAAAAATTGGAGTAAATGTACAAACTGTACAAGCTGCTTGACCTCTTATAAAGACTGCACCACTTCAGCACCAATCCATTGACATGGATTTAAACCCCTCTACTGAACTGAACATAAATCAGAGCACTAAGTTTTAATTATCCAACTTATGCATATGAGCAGCACACAGACTACTTTACACCATGATCCATCATGATGAGAAACAACCTCCTTTGCAAAAACTTCACACATCCAGTGTAAAATCAGCCCTGAACCACAGTTCCTTGAGAGTACACCTTGGATCAGCCTTGAATCTTGGGTTCTTGTCTTGTCTGAAGCTACAACTTCAGGAGTGACACTTACCAATTAAAGGATAATCAGTCAATTACTTACCAAGTAGCAACTAATTTTAAATCCCCAAATTGAGACACAGGAAAATTCTGCAGAGAAAAATTAATCCTCCCAGACACAACCCAATGTTTTACACAGCTCCATATCAGCATAATGCCAACACAAGCAATGCAGTTGTACATGTACACAGCTCCCCTTGTCATGCATAGTCAGTACTCCCCCTGAAAGAGAGAATCCAAACATATGAAGACTTTCTTCAACATCTTCATACTGCAGCTTTACATTCCTACAAATCATACTGGAACAGATAGCAGAAGAGTTGCGGAATAACTATCTGGAAGGTCTCCAAGATGTCAGGGTAAAGGTCCTTCCATCTGCACAGGATCAGAGTTGATGATGTCTTTTTTCTTCACCAGACACACTAGGATAGAGGCCTAAAAACTTGACTAGATCCATGGACATCCTAAGGACCGAACCAAAAGGAAGACACTTGTCATGTTCACCATGAGCTTGGAGAAGTAACCTAATGTCAAAACATCTTGTCTGACATTCTATCTTCATAAAATCCCAAACTGTTTGAAACCACAAACAATCTTGGTACATAACTGCACTTTTGTAGCAACACATATGTTGCGGTTAGAATATGATATCAAATTATTAATTAATTTGAATCGCATCTTTAGTTTACAACCGCTCTTTGATTTATCCGAAGGAAAAGGTCAAAAGAGGGAAAACCTAATTTTGCATCGTAAAGACAATGCGAGAGAGATCTAGGTAAAGGGTTGGTTAAGCTTAGGGAAGGTACTAGCACCCTAAACTTCTGTAGTACTCAGTCACACCCTCATTTTCGCCTTTAGCCTTTATACCCTACATTCGCCATATCATACATTGTTCTATTGCATATCGAGCATGTGGGTACAGATTGGGTCGGTTTGTCATTTTTCATTTCAAATGAGATAACTTGTCTATCTTGGACTACATGGAGGAAAAGGTTCATCACCTAAGGTTTGATCTAAGTTGGAAAATCTATTCATCTATTTTTCTTCAAGGAGAAGTTACTTGAAAAAAAAATTAGGATATTCAAAATATATTCCTAATGAACATGAAATTCAAGGCCAAATTCAAGATTGCTTCATCCAATTTTGTTTCAAATTCTTGATCAAGTGGAATTCAAATTTGCAAAGCATGAGTCAAGATCACAAGCCCATAATTCAAGACTTCATCCATTTCAAGTTTGATGGTTCTAGGGAAATCCATCATGAATTCATGAATTAGAGGCAAGAATATTACCAAGAGAAATTTTATGACATTACAAGAATGTCATTTGTTGCAAGATTTCCAACTCTAAGTAATGTTTAGAAATTAATTTATTTCTAATCTTCATTCAAGTCTCTAATCAAATTCATGTTATGGTAATGCCACACCAAGTCCACATTATGCTTACAAACATCCAAGAAATATGCAAGAATTAAATCAAGATTGGAATGTTTTAAGACCAAGATTATGCATGTTTAATCATGACAAAACAGTCCCATGCAAGAGGTGACAAATTTCTTCATGTTACAAGATCACATGTCACAAGACCAAGGAGATAACATGTGACAATGCTTCTACATATCAGAATTTTTAAAATGTTGTCAAAGGTGGTAGCATTGACCACAAGAGCTGTCCAAGCACAAGCCAACAAAATGGGTGCAAGGCACAAAATGCTGTAGAAAAAAATAGCATAGGCAAAGTGCAACAACAAAAATGCAGCATAGCTCTTGCATGGAAATGGAAAGAAAGAGAGTGGCATGAGAAAAGGTGGTAAGAGACACCACTCCATGAAAAATATGATATGTGGGGAGAAGAGAAAACCCTAGAGGAGCTGAGATAAGAGGAGGGGGCTGTAAACAAAAAGGGATCACTCTTCACACATTCAACATCCACATACACATTGCAAAACCAGAAAAATAGAGAAAGAGCAAGAGAAACCCTAAAAAACCAGAAAAATAGAAGGGAGGAAAAACCAGAAAAAAGAGAGTCACATAGAAACACAAGGGCATCCTTAAAGAGCAGAGTCTTCACAACATAGAGTGAAGAGTGAAACACATTCAACCAAAGCCAAGGAGGACTTGCAAGAAGGATAGAAATCTCTTGGGTATCCATTCCTTCAAACCTTTCTCTCTTTACTTTTTTGCTTTTATATTCATTTCATTTACTCTCTTGTGTGTTGTTGTACTATATATATCATGTAAGGTCCCAATAGGGACCAAGAAACCATAAAAACGAAGGAGAACAAAGAAAAAATTAGGTTTTTTCACTCTGGTAGCCTGACACGGGCCGTGTTACACAACACGGCCGCCCGTGTCACACTTCTGATAGCTTTTTCATAGCACAAAAACCCCAGGCCTCACAACGTGGGCCGTGTTACACAACACGGCCAACCGTGTTGTACCTATGTTTGAGGTTTCAACCTACAAAATGCACGGGACTTATGACACGGGCCGTGTCACACAACACGGCCACCCGTGTCACACAGCTATTTGACCTCAAAAATATTTTTTTCTCCCAGACCCTAGGACACGGGCCGTGTCACATAACACGGCCACCCGTGTCACACCTCTGTCATGCCTCAAAACCTTTCATTGCAGGTATCCTATGACACGGGTCGTGTCACACAACACGGCCACCCGTGTTACACCACTGTTTTTCACTTATTTTGTCATTTTTACCTCAAAAAAAAATTTCTCAAGGAGTTCGCCGTTTTTTTTTTTTGCATGTCTCAATTTTTTTAGCTGATCAACCCCATATGTTTGCATGATTTTAGTGTGAATATTGCTATTGTTCTTGTTGACTTTTGATTCCAAAAACCATTTTCAAAAAACAAACTCTCGATTTTTTCGAGTCATTTTTAACCTTGTAAGTCGGTTGCCTTGTGAACCGCCATCGACCTTGTCTGTATCGCTTCAAATGTATCTTTACAAACAATAAACCTTGATCCAACGTCAAGTGGTTCTGTTTTCTCATAAAAATCCAAAACACAATAAAATATACGATTAGAATTATGCACCATGAGCTTTAAAGTGGTAGAGAAGGAATGAGAATGAAATCCTCCTACACTCGTTCCGAATGTTTTGAATACAAGGCGCTCGACTTGGTTATTCGAGACATTCATCTCTATCCAAAGTCTTTTGTATAATCCTAGTCAAGAATAGATTCTTCTCTAAGAAAAACCTAAAAATAACATCAACTTATCAAACTATTTTTCGCCTTAGGGCATCACTCAAAAAAACCCTTTTTCAAGGTATAAAATCAACCAACAAACAACTATTTCGTAAGCCTCCGAACTACGGAGCTCTGATTCTTCACTTCTTTTAAGTGAGGATACGTAGGCACAAGGGCCACAATCCTTAGCGAGCATTAAAATAAATAAACCAACCCCTCTTTTCCTTAAGCAAGCAAACTCTTATTAAAAACACCCACTCACGCTAAATAACCTAGGAGGTTCCCATCGAGTACGATGGATGCGAGGGAGTGCTAACACCTTCCCCTTGCATAACCGACTCCCGAACCCTAAGACTTGGTTGCGATGACCATGCTCTTACCTAAAGGTTTTATCATTATTTACCTTTCCCTCCTTGGGATAAATAAAATCCGGTGGCGACTCTGTGTCATTTTTCGCGTAGCGACATACTCTACAGGAACCTTTTGTTCATTTTTACTATTTTGCTTTATTATTTACTTGAGGATATATATTGAGCTAAGGGTTAAGAGTCACAAAGAGACCTAAGGGTAGTCCTAAATTTACTCGGCAAGACGTCGCATCTTGTGCCTACATATCCTGACGGGAATGGAATCAAAGTAATTGTAGTTCCCCTCGAGAGGGAGGTTAGAAACTTCTTGACTATGGTCAAGGTTTCAAGGGGAGTAAACGTATCTTAAGGACACGCTTACGTGGAGTCTTGAAACTCCTATTTCTATGTTGAAAAGTTGAATTAAAATTAGGATTGAAATTAGGGATTCCACGGCAGGAAACCCTAAAGCAGAGTACGACGACTCTTTGACCTAATGCTAGGGTAAAGGGCGTTTTCGTCCACGGTGGGACACCTAGACTATTAGGGTATTGAAATGGTCAAAGGTTAGGGTTATTGACTCGGCGGTCAAATAGCTAGACCTAATCATGCAAGATATAGAAAATTATTATACGGCAGAAATAAAGTACGAAAAATAATGAAAGCGGTAAAGAAAGCATCGCGATGATCACTCGCGTAAATTACAAAATCCCCAAAATGCAAAAAATAAAAATAACCACGATCATGGCCTCGCATAAATTACATCCATGAAAAAAACTGCGGAAACTAAAAGGATCACTAGTCAAAGCCAAACGAGAGACGATGAAAGCTAGATGAACAGTTAACATGAACGGTTAGGAGATTTTTATTTTTTTTATTTTTATTTAAAAACAATTTATTAAAAACTTTAATTTAAATTAGAAATATAAATGTTTTTTTAATTACAGTTAACTATAAAAAAATGTTACTAACTATTAATTATATAAAAAAAGAATTACTAACTATAAGTTTAAAAAAAAGAATTACTAACTATAATTCTAGGTTTTGTTCCAAATCCCTCTTCTTCTTCCTAAACGGCGGCGGCTCCCACGACCATTGGCGATTTTTGAAGCCTTTCCCTTCCTTCTTCTTTGCCTGTTATCCCTCACTATTTGTCTTGCTGAAACCTGGAAAATGAAACCCAGGAATTCCGTTATTTACAAAATTAAATGCTCACCTCGTTAGCGGTTGGGATTTGTTGTTGTGATGCTTAATGAAGGAAGGTTATGATGATTCTTGTTGATCTTCTAAACCTTCTCTTCTTCAAAACTCCTCCTCAGCTCTTTCGGTCTCTTTTCCTTTTCTTCTTCCTTCCCCTTTTCTCAAATGCAACTCATGTTTATATAGGTAACAAATTAGGGTTAACTCTAACCTAATGCCCACTTTAAAGCCCAACTTAAATAATTAGTCAAAACTAAATAAAATTTAATCAAATTAAAATAAACTTAAAACTCTATTTATTTATACTAAATATTAAAAATATTATAAAAAGAATAAAATCTTTTCTAATATTTTTAATTTTATGATTTTTGGATGTTTTTATGAATAATATGGAAAAAAGTGAAAAAATAATATTTTTTAAAAAAATAATTTAAATAAAATACGAAAATAATAATTAAATAATAAAAAAACTATTTTTGTTATTTTTTTTTATGAAAATAGAAAAGTTAGAATAAAAATAAAAGAAACAAAACAAAAAGTGAAGAAGGTGGGATTTAAACTCTCGACCTCTCACTCACAACTCCTTACACATGGTCTCTTGCCAATTGTGCTATTTTATTCATTCAAAATAAAGTGGCACTAGAAACCCTGTAAAGGTAGGACAAATTTGACGTACTACAGTTGCCCCTATTTAAATAGCTTCACCTGATGATATGAGTAGCAGAGACTCGAGGAATCACGGTGGAGGAATTTAAATACAGATAACCGAAAATTTTTCCCTTAGACACAACGCTATGCAATGATATGGATAAAATAAAATGAACTATAATGTTGATAATGCCATGAATCTAATATGATGCGTATGATGGAATGATGAATGTAAAGATGCAGACGACACGACGATACAAGGGAATATCTAAGAGATTGAGGCATGATAGACTGACACTCTAGGACGACAAGGTAACATAGGATCCTCACAGCAGTAGGATCAGGTAAACGACAATTGCTGGAATTTCCGGGTCATTCCTTTAAACGAAGAGATCGAGTGGGATCTTCAAGAATGGTCGAAAAATATACAAGGAGAAACAAACATCCGAAACATCCGGAAGAACTTCGAATGAACACTGAAACACACCAGAGATATTCGAAAAACATCGAATAAACTCGGGGACAAATAAACACTTTTCAGGGACATTCGGAAGAACATCGAATGAACTATGAAACCTACCAGAGATACTCGGAAAACCATCGAATAAACTCTGGGACGCATCTAGAAACAAAAGAACAACATCTATAGGAGCATGAGATGAAGACAAGTCTCTGAAGGTAAATCCGAAACATTTAGGAAAGAAATAAATGTACGGGACAAGTTGAAGACATATCTGGAAGAGCATCAGATAAGCAACAAAGGGGTTCTGGAAAAATGTCGGAACAAAAACTCAGTATGGGAAAACATCAGAAAGAGATAGATCCGGAAAAACATCGGATGAGATTTTGGAAAACCATCAGAATCACAGGGGTATCTGGAAAACCGTCAGATAGAGTTCTGGAAGAACATCAGAATAAAGACTCGATCTGGAAAACCATCAGAAGGAGGAAAGTATCCGGAAAAACATCGGATAAGATTCTGGAAAACCGTCATAATCACAAGGAAATATCTGGAAAACCATCAGACAAAGACTCAATCTGGAAAACCATCAGAAAGAGAAATAAATGTAAGGGTATCAGACATCCAATAATGGCTTTGAATGAAAGGTATAAACACAATATATGAGAATAATATTGGACGTAAAAGGAACAGACATATCCGGAAAACTATCGGATAAGAAAAACGTCATATCTGGAAGAACGTCAGATAGACATGACACAAAATTGTTTGGTAGGTACCAAGTGAGTTGGACTTTGACCACAAGGTAAGACATGGATAAAACACGACCTCAGGAGAAATGCAAATGAGGATGAAACACTCATGATATGAATATGTTATGATATGTGATCAGATGCAAATGCACATGTCGACGACAAGGCTCGACTGTTTTGGTGAGATGACAAGACTGGAATACTGATTCCTCAACACAGAGATCACTGCCACTTACTCGAAGACTAAAGATGCTACTGCTGAACACATCTCTGCCACAATGGTAAACTATATCAAGCTGATGGTCCTTGTAGGAAGGATGAATAGCTGCATGGGGATCTTTCAAGTAAACTGCCCCAGATTAAACTGTCTGTAGACTGAACTGGTAAATACTTCAGCTTATCTGATTCCATAGATGACTGCTTAAGTGCGCCCTCAGAGGCTTGCCCCAGTATGAATCTTGAAAAATATTTTGGATAAACCAAATACGAGAATACCTTGCCTTGAACAAATCTTAAACTGATTCTTAGGCAGGATGTAAAAGGAACTTGCCCCCGATAGGATCACTTGACCAAGTTTCTCATTGTTTGAAAATTTCTTAGAGGAAAACCAGTTTGCAAACAAAAATATTCATACAAACATGGTAATGCAAAGTTCATGCAACTTTTGAAATTAAAATCATTTTTGAAAGATGAAAAATAAATGAGTCATCGGTCAGAACGCGGCGGTTCAGGACACTCAAAGTTTAAAATAAAGGTGTACTACCAAAATAAATGATTCGCAAATATCTTTTGGAGTGAGCTTACGCAACCTTGCTATAGCATGCTTTCAAAATAACCTTGCTTCAATTAGGTCTTTTGAGGGTTGTAACGTGGCCTGGTACACGGTTTATGAAACAAAGGATAAAGGCTCAAAATTTATTTTACCCACCCATCTACGTGATAATATTCAGTCCTACACTCAGTTAACTCATATTATGCATTCAGGTTCTTATAGGTTAGGAATTTCCCCGATGGTAGCAATGATGGTTCAGAAATCAAGGGACCTATGAAAAGGCAGCCACTACTTCCCTATAGCATTTGGTTGTTTTGACATTGAGGATTTTCAGGGTACAGATTTAAAGATCTCCTCTTTTAATTATCCCTAACTTTTTCCTGAGCTGTTTCTTGTGAAGATTACAGTCAGCGGGATGCCCCAGTTTTGCCTAAGTCTCCTTCATAGGTTTTGACTTAGCGAGCTTTTTCTTTTGATGATTTTTTTGATTTTTTCTTTGGAAGAAAGTGACTACCTGGATTAATAATTACGGTGAACCTTCATCGGCATTTTGATTGGAAAACATCTTCGACACTTACTTGTTGTGTGCGAAGGAAGATTTGTGAAAGCAACCTTTATATGAAAGGTGTATTGCAGGAACACACAACCAAGTTAATTGAGAACTACCCATGCCTCAGGTTAAGATTGCGGTTTTTTTTTTGTAAAGAAAGAAACTCCAACTTCTAGGCTCGAAGGGGTGACAAGGGAATAACTTCCTTATTTCTCTAGTGTTTGGGATTGAAACAATGCCTTACATCATCAACAGTGTTTGATTGAAAGCATACTGACAACAATTATGGGTATAACGTTGTCGTCATCCTCCTTTCAATCTTTGCATACCAAAAATTTGGACAAAGAGTAAACATTTGAAAGATAAAGCATAGAGATGCAAATAATAGATAAAAATGAATTAAATCAAAAGTTGCAATGTTTAGTGCATTAACATAAGAGTACAAACATAGTTCGAAAGAAAACAGCTAGTACAATAAGGAAAGTACAAACAACGAGAAACAAAGTCTAGCGACTAAAACAATATAAAGATAAACTATCCTATCTGAAACAATAACAATCATTTGGGTTCAGCCCAAAGCTTTACTTTTGATGCCCTGGCAAAGGATTTTTCTCGATGTTTGGAGGATTGCCCATAAAATCAAGTATTTCATCTCTCACTAACTCACGCACTCTAGCTTTAAGTGCAAAACAATGCTCCAAGTCGTGGCCTAGGGCACCCTCATGAAAAGCGCACTAGAAGTCAGCCCTAAATCCAGATGGAGGATGATTAGGAGGAGGTGATAAAGCCGTTGTAGTGATCAACCCTCGTTGAACCAGGTAAGGATAAAGCTCTGTGTAAGTCATGGAAATAGGATCAAATTGGTTCCTATTTCGAGACTGGTCTGGTCTAATAATTGGACGTTGAGAAGTCTGAGCTGGCTGTGGAGCAATAACAGGTTGAGATCCCTGGCGAGGCTTTCTTGATTCAGTCATGACAACATTGGTCTGCTCGTCCTTCCTCTTATGGAAATTCCCATAGGATTTCTTTGCCCTATTAGAAGATTCGGCAGCTCTGGATACCTTACCATTTTTCAAACCTTCTTCTAATCTTTGGTCGATAGTTACCAAATCTGTAAAGCTTGAAGAGACACCCCCAATCATCTTTTCCCAATAGAACGAAGACAAAGTATCCATGAACATTCCTGTTAGTTCCTTTTCTGCTATAGGGGGTTCAACTTGAGAAGCTAACTCTCTCCAACGTTGAGCGTATTCTTTGAACAACTCTTTTTCCTTCTGAGACATACTTTGAAGTTGACAACGATCGGGAGCCATGTCCAAATTGTATATGTACTGCTTCATAAAAGCGTTGGCAAGATCCTGGAAGCAGTGGACACTATTATGCTCTAAGTTCATATACCATTTGAGAGAAGCACCACTCAGACTATCTTGAAAGCAATGGATGAGCAACTTCTAATTGTTAGTGTAAGATGCCATCTTTCGGAAGTACATAACTGGATGGGCTCTTGGACATGAGTGACCTTGATACTTCACAAACTCAGGAGTCTTGAATTTAGCAGGCAGAACAAGACCAGAAACTAGGCACATATTGTCTGCATCAACATTGAAGAAATCAGTACCCTCGACAGCTTGAAGTCTCTTATTGATGATCTGAAACTGTTCACGGGTAATCTCAGGCTCAAAAAAATCTTCTTGAACACCGGCAACATTATACTCATAGGGAGGATTCTAAAAGGGAGTTTGCACAGTCTGATTAACAGTGTGGACCACAGGTCTGGCCTCGGTAAGGACAGGAGCTTGAAAAACCGGTCTGACAGTTTGACCAATTGTAGCAGTCGATGCAATAGGTGGGGATTAGTTATGAGGTAAACCAAACTCTAGCCAAGTATATGGTGGCAACGAAACAGGAGGTGGATTAGCACCCAAAACTTCCGGAATAACGGTCCTCTGAGGTGGCTCTCCTCTGACAATCAGTACTTGAAGCATCTCGGTAAGCCTGGTCATGACTGCTTTCAACTCATCAATCTCCATTCGGACTTCCGCATTATGTTCCTCTTGTTCTGACATTTGGCGTCTATAATTAGCTCTAGTCTGATATCTGTGTCGAGGAATCAGCTTGACGACTCAAAGGAACACTGGAAGATAAAGACAACTGGGAATGATAAACCGGGGTGAAAATGCCATGCAAAAATATGATGCTAATGTAATGTAATAGTTTCAAGAACTTCAACGGTCGATTGCAAATATTCCCTTTTTTAGGAAAGTTGGGAAAGGTTTTAAACTTTGAAATGTAGGACTTTTGAATTCGCAAAGGACTGTTGAATTCCTTGAAACTAGGAATTATGTTTTATGAATGCCATGCAAAAATACACAAAAACAACAAAGTCCTAGGCTAGAGGAACAATGAATGGAGTTAAGGTCTACCCTTCCCAAAAGGTATGTACTATGGGGTAGTTGTACCTGCAGAACAAGGGGTCTAAAGAAGTGCCCAAAGTCATCAGTCCATCCTTCAGATATTATCAACTTTCCGACTGACTCAGGGATCGATAATATTCTCAAGAGAACCTCTTTTGAGTGTAGTATCGTGTAGCAACTATTTTGTGACTACTCCCTCATAGTTCCCGCACTACGTCCTATATAAGACCAAGGTGGTGTTAAGGTACTACGGTCCCCAGTATCACGGACTCCAATCGACAATAGTAAACGTTTTCACGACTATACTCGTTCAACCGAACCATTTTCAAAAGGGTCTCAACTGAGCGGTGATTCTCGAGTCAGCTTGGTCGGGACTTACTCCCGACAAGCCTCGCCGAATATCTCACCTTCCTATAATAATGTCACTCAAGTCCGGGTGTAGGACTTATCTCACAATAAAAGATACCCCAAGCAGGGTACAACAGATATATCATATACAAACAAACAAATAATGAAGCAAAAAGTGAAAATAATAAACAAAGTAGGGGTAACCCTTAAAAGTTAGGACATTCCCTAGTGAAGTCGCCATTTTCTGTTGGGTTAGAATATGATATCAAATTATTAATCAATTTGAATCACATCTTTAGTTCACAACCGCTCTTTGATTTATCCGAAGGAAAAGGTCAAAAGAGGGAAAACCTAATTTTGCATCGTAAAGACAATGCAGGGAGAGATCTAGGTAAGGGGTTGGTTAAGCTTAGGGAAGGTACTAGCACCCTAAACATCTGTAGTACTCTACAGGAACCTTTTGATCATTTTTACTATTTTGCTTTATTATTTACTTGAGGATATATATTGAGCTGAGGGTTAAGCGTCACAAAGAGACCTAAGGGTAGTCCTAAATTTACTCGGCAAGACGTCGCATCTTGTGCCTACATATCCTGACGGGAATGAAATCAGAGTAATTATAGTTCCCCTCGAGAGGGAGGTTAGAAACTTCTTGACTATGGTCAAGGTTTCAAGGGGAGTAAACGTATATTAAGGACACACTTACGTGGAGTCTTGAAACTCCTATTTCTATGTTGGAAAGTTGAATTAAAATTAGGGTTGAAATTAGGGATTCCACGGCGGGAAACCCTAAAGCAGAGTACGACGACTCTTTGACCTAATGCTAGGGTAAAGGGCGTTTTCGTCCACGGCGGGACACCTAGGCTATTAGGGTTTTGAAATGGTCAAAGTTTAGGGTTATTGACTCGGCGGTCAAATAGCTAGACCTAATCCTTCGGAAGGGATTTTAACGGCAAATCATGCAAGATATAGCAAATTATTATATGGCAGAAATAAAGTACGGAAAATAATGAAAGCGGTAAAGAAAGCATCGCGATGATCACTCGCGTAAATTACAAATCCCCAAAATGCAAAAAATAAAAATAACCGCGATCATGGCCTCGCATAAATTACATGCATGAAAAAAACTACGGAAACTAAAAGGATCACTAGTCAAAGCCAAACGAGAGACGATGAAAGCTAGATGAACAGTTAACATGAACGGCTAGGAGATTTTTATTTTTTTTTATTTTTTATTTAAAAACAATTTATTACAATTTATCTAAATGTTTTTTTAATTACAATTAACTATACAAAAATGTTACTAACTATTAATTATATAAAAAAAGAATTACTAACTATAAGTTAAAAAAAGAATTACTAACTATAAGTTTAAAAGAAGAATTACTAACTATAATTCTAGGTTTTGTTCCAAATCCCTCTTCTTCTTCCTAAACGGCGGCGGCTCCCACGATCATTGGCGATTTTCGAAGCCTTTCCCTTCCTTCTTCTTTGCCTGTTATCCCTCACTCTTTGTTTTGCTGAAACCTGAAAAATGAAACCCAGGAATTCCGTTATTTACAAAATTAAATGCTCACCTCGTTAGCGGTTAGGATTTGTTGATGATGATGCTTAATGAAGGAAGGTGATGATGATTCTTGTTGATCTTCTGAACCTTCTCTTCTTCAAAACTCCTATTCAACTCTTTCGGTTTCTTTTCCTTTTCTTCTTCCTTCCCCTTTTCTCAAATGCAACTCATGTTTATATAGGTAACAAATTAGGGTTAACTCTAACCTAATGCCCACTTTAAAGCCCAACTTAAATAATTAGTCAAAACTAAATAAAATTAAAACAAATTAAAATAAACTTAAAACTCTATTTATTTATACTAAACATTAAAAATATTATAAAAAGAATAAAATCTTTTCTAATATTTTTAATTTCATTTTCTTCTTCCTTCCCCTTTTCTCAAATGCAACTCATGTTTATATAGGTAACAAATTAGGGTTAACTCTAACCTAATGCCCACTTTAAAGCCCAACTTAAATAATTAGTCAAAACTAAATAAAATTAAAACAAATTAAAATAAACTTAAAACTCTATTTATTTATACTAAACATTAAAAATATTATAAAAAGAATAAAATCTTTTCTAATATTTTTAATTTCATGATTTTTGGATGTTTTTAATGAATAATATGGAAAAAAGTGAAAAAATAATATTTTTTAAAAAATAATTTAAATAAAATACGAAAATAATAATTAAATAATAAAAAAACTAGTTTTGTTATTTTTTTTTATGAAAATAGAAAAGTTAGAATAAAAATAAAAGAAATAAAACAAAAAGTGAAGAAGATGGGATTCGAACTCTCGACCTCTCACACTCACAACTCCTTACACACGGTCTCTTGCCAATTGTGCTATTTTATTTAGTCAAAATAAAGTGACACTAGAAACCCTGTAAAGGTACGACAAATTTGATGTACTACAACATCCTAGATAGAAGTATAGCTTCCCATATCAAGGGTAACCAGTGCACATGAATTGAAAACATAAGACTCATCTTCATGTCTTCAAGAACTCATTCTATGTTCAACACACATGTTGAACGCATTCACCATAAGCAAATAGTACACCCATCAACCAAAATATCTCCCCCTATCTTTTATAAGAGCTGCTCCAAGATCACCACATTATCTCTCATGACCAACTCCATGCTCATACAGTGAGAAGGCACCAAACTGATCCACCTCTTCCTAGAGTTACTTGTAGCAGAAGAGACCACTTCTCCACAAGTATTCTGACCTTAGGCTGAGTACAAGATAGACCCCCATAATCCAAGACATTCTTTCCTCATCATTCTCCCATATGATAAGTTAGAAAGCTTCTGATTTAACTGGTGAATCTTTTCATCAGAATCCAGACTTTCATGCAGTCAATCAATGATCCACTCCAGTCTTGTTCAATCCTTTCACATCATACTCCAAGATAGTCCTTTTACCTCCTCATTCTCCCGTATGACAAGATAGAGTACTTCTTAGTCAAGATGTGAATCACAAGTTCTGCACCAGATTTTCAAGTCCTTTGCCAAGGGAATCCAAACCATATCACTGGTTCTTTATCTGCCCATAACTGGACTTACTTCTGCCTAGTAATCCAACTGAAGATCTTCAGAGAATACAGCTCCACCAGCTTGATCCAAAGGAGGGTAATCTTCCATACACAACTTGGGGCTTCTACCACAAGCTCTACTATATGAACAGAAACAGATCCTCCTTTGGTCTTCAACCAACTACCCTTCTGCACAAGAGTACTTTGTTCCAAGCATGAACAGTTCCAGAACCTTCTGTGGTGTTCAAATGACTACCCTTCTGCACAAGAATAGTTTTCTAAAGGCACATTGCTTAAACAAATTCCACTGTTTGGTTATTCAACATCTTTCATAGCTCTAGAAAATCTGCTACTCCACCAGGCCACTTTGATCCTTCACACAACTCCCGCAAATTGCATGAGGTGAAGCATTAATTCCATTCATACCTGATAAGATTAACTCATCTTTCATCAATGAAGGCCTTGAAGTTACTGCTTGATGTCACAACTTTGGTTAAGACATCCAGCTGAGGGGTTCAGGCTTTCATTTTGCTACTTAGAATAACCTCATCACTTATTCAGAAAGAGCACATAGACTTGAGTTTGAGTAGACAACCTCCATCTCGCTTTATTGGACCACACCACATTGCTTGAAATGCATTTGCTTCATGAACTCCTCTTAAGAGAAACCAAACATGCCAAGGCTTGATTCTTTAATGAGGAAGGGTCACAAAAGAAATCTTTACACAAGGATTCCCACTTTCCTTAAGTAGAGACTTCTTTAAAAAGTCAGAGATACCTGCCACTTATCCTTGACCTCCAAGCTGATCCAGATCTCATGCTCCTGTGCACTTAGATCAGAAATAAACTGACCCAAGCAGAGCTACCAGCACCATCTTCTAGACCAGTTTCTTGCCAGGAAAATTTCTAGATATGCTTCTAGTAGAGACTAGAGCACACCTGCTGTGTAACAACCCAGTTTTTCAATAAGTGATTAATTATGATAATTAATTGGTTTATGTGATTTATCTGATTTAAATAAATTATTGGATTTATTTAAATGAGTTAATGGATTTAATTAATTTATTCTACTTGGTAGAATAATGTGGATTTATTAGATATTCTCTAATTAATGATAAGATGAGATATTTTGTGAGAAATGAATTGATAGGTATTTTTTAGAGAAGAATTATGATGAAAAGAAAATAGAAGGATATATAAGGGAAATTGGAGAGAGAAAAAAAAGAGATAGAAACATAAGAGAAAGAAAGAAAGAAAAGGAGAGAAAGAATAGAGAAAGAGGAGAAAAGAGAAGAGAAGAGGGAAACTTGGAGAAATCATCAAGAATCAACTTCAAGCTTCAATCCAATCAAGCTAAGGGTGAGAAACATTATTATTTGATCAATGTGTATGATTATGTATGAGTTGTGTTGTATTTGTTGGGTGTTTTTCTCTATTTTCCATTTCTAGGGCAAATGAGTTAAATCGATAGAATCGAGTTTTGAACGGTTAGAATTCAAAATAAATTGCATAGTTTAGTCGGGTAATGTTTAGCTGTGATTATTGGATTTCGTTTGATTGAATTTGGTTGAGTTTGTGAGTTTTGACATTTTTGGATAATTGAGGGTTTGAGATTTGAGTGAAAACCGGACGTCGTAGAAATCGTGTTTAATGGTTCTAATTCACTTCTATATGTTATTTGAGTATGAGTATGTGTTTGTTTCGAAAAAAAAGAATTGAATCGGTCGGATTTTCGGGCGAAAATGCAAAATCCCGTAGCCGTGTTTAGGCAAAATTCTGGTTTTTTGGAAACCTTCAAAAATTCATAACTCTTGAACCGTAAGTCGGTTTTGACCTCGGTTCGAAGCGTTGGTAAGTTAACGAGATTATCTTTCTAGAAAAAATGGCTTTGAGGCCTGTACCTGGTTGAATTATAGCAGAAAATTGAAAACATATTGTTGTGTTGATTTTTACCGTCGCGAATGTGTGTGATTGATGTGTTATTGTGCAGAATACTTTTGTTATATAACGTATAGCTTGTGCATGTTGTGATATGATATGTTGTGGGTAGCCGTATGACGTGAATTCTAGATGGTGGAATCGATTATGAAATATAGTCTTTTGACAAATATATGCATATTGTTTGTATGTGAAGAATGCATGAGAACATATTGTGAATATGTGTGCATTGCTTGATAAATATGGTAATAATATTGAAGTGTAAATGCATATTGATTGTATGCGATATTGTGAATGCATGAGAACATATTGTGAATATGTGTGCATTGCTTGATAAATGTGGTAATGATATTGAAGTGTAAATGCATATTGATTGTATGCGATATTGTGAATGCATGAGAACATATTGTGAATATGTGTGCATTGTTTGAAAAGGTAATGAGGTTGAATTATGAATTCATATTTGTTGTATCCGATTATTGTAAATTAATGCATGGGAGCATATTGTAAGATATGCGTGCATTGTTTGACAAATATGTTGATGAAAAGTATGAATACTTGATTATATAATATGTTGTGTGTGCAATCTTGTTTAATTCTTGAAGGAAGGAATTATGTGAATGCATGGGATTAAGACGTGTGATCGGTCTTAAGTGCATTTTGTTGTTGATTGCATATGCATCATTTAGTCAAGAGGCAATGTTTGCTAGTTTCGTGGAGGCTAGTGACTTGTCCCAAACCTAGAGCGGGGTTTGAAAGCTTAGGGAACGGGCTTTTGTTGTTATCGGTCTAGGGAACGGACCCGGTTTAAGTGTAAAAACCGAAAAATGATAACAAGTGTTGGTACCACATGGCATGAGTTGCATTGAGTTGCATTGAGTCTCATGGAATGAATATATGATTGTTGTATGAAGTTATGCATAGGTGTATGTACATGACTTGTGTAATTGTGAACTATGGATATGTTTGATGATTGTCCATATTTGCCTATATATATATATATATATATATATATATATATATATATATATATATATATATATATATATATATATATATATATATATATATATATATATATATATATATATATATATATATATATATATATATATATATATATATATATATATATATATATATATATATATATATATATATATATATATATATATATATATATATATATATATATATATATATATATATATATATATATATATATATATATATATATATATATATATATATATATATATATATATATATGCTTTGTGAAGTATATGATGAGTTATGATGAAGTATGGTGAGAATGGTGGAATATGCGTATGTGCATTACTTGTGTAATTGAGAGTTGTGAATATGTGATCATTGTATGAAAGTATGCTTATGAACATGAATTGTTGGTTTGAGAATTGTGAATGTATAATTGTGAATTAGTGAGTAAACATAATATGTGTATGTTCATGTGGAATGTTGAGATTTATGGATACGTGCATGATGAATATGCTTGGTGATTATCCATATTTGATTATATATATGTTGTATTGTACATGATGAGTTATAATGAATTGTGGTGAGAAAATGTGGAATATATGTATTTTGTGCTTGTGTATTTGTGTATATATAATTATATGCATTGTTATTATGATAATATTTCTCACCCTTCTGCTGGAATGATGTCCTACATGACATCGTGCAGGTATCAAGGAGTAGTATTGCTCGTAGTTACGAGGTCGCTTTTGGTGTAGCCGTTTAGTGATTTAATTATGTTGGGTCGAGTCATGCTCTGGTCATGTAACACTGGGATCGCTTCGGTTGTGTTTAAGATATACATTGTGTACTCTATAAACGTGTTTATATCCATTAGAGTATTATGATGTTGGCCTTAGTGCCTAAGTGATGTTGTTTTATGTGATAAAAACAAATGTTTCTTTTATGAAAATTGTTGTATAATTGAATCCGCTGCTACATGCAAAGTGAAGTTTTGTAAAGCATAATTTTATATTAAAATAGTAATGAGCATGACAGGTGGTTTTGATATTTTGAAAGTTATGTGTAATGCCCTTTTGTAAATGTATGGAAATTTACTCTAATTATTCATATATTATCCGTGGGGTTTAGAAGGGTGTTACATGCTGCACTCCAATAAGCTGATTCAAGAGAACTGTCTTCATCTCCACTTCCATCAGCACTACATTCTAGTCTTAGTTTCTTGCCAGGAAACTTACTAGAATAAAGTCAGATTCTACCACACATGCGTATGGTACCTGTGATTCAGTCCTTGAATCAACAGAATTCAGCACAATCTCTGCTGATGGAATGTCTCAACATCTGCTTGAACATCAGATTCTTGAAGTAGATCAAACAAATCAGGGGCCTTCTTCTTGTGTTGCTACTGATGAGACATCTTGATCAACTAAGGATAATTCATTAAATATTTGTGAATATCTCAAATATCTCAAATAGCAATGAATCTTAAATCCTTCTTTGAGCTTCAACAATCTTGAACTTCAAGGATAACCAATTAAATACTTGTGCATTCCACAAATAAAAATTGATCTTAAATCCATCCAGTTTGTTGAGAAGACCATTTACACTTCAACAATACCAAATGTATTCTTTAGTTGAAGGATCTTTACTGTTGAAACATTAAGACTGACATCCTTGACTTAACCTGCCGATGACTTCCTCTGTTGATAGAATCCTTGCAAGTCATGAGTGGTGAAAATAAATCACCTCCTAATATCTTCTTTAGCACAGCTTCTAGCAATATGCCACATCCATACATCACACTGTATATGAGCCAGTCTTCTCCCAGGGGCATCAGAGTTCTTTTATCAGAGAAATATGCAGCAGAACCACCAAAAGAACATGCCCTAAACAAGATGTCTGATTATTCAACAGTTTATAGGAGAGAAGTAGTCACTCCTCCTTTGGCAGAACATACAACAGGTCATAGAAGCTCCTATATCAGAGGACACAACAACAAATACAAGCTTCTCCTTAGCTCCATAAGTAGTAGCTCAAACATTCAGCAAGATCAGTAACTCAGCTACAACTTCTCCTTGTTCCAAAACACCAGAAAGTATCTCCCAAGATCTCATCCAGAACAGACAGGATGCCTGCTCTGATACCAATTGAAATTTTGGTATGTAGATTTCAGATGTCCCAAGAACACTGATCTCTGCTGAAACAAGGACGAGGACAAATCATGAACAATTTAAATTTCTTTAAATTATGCCAATGTCATGACCTCTGTTGTGACATCTGCATACTGACAGACTATTTATCTAAACATTTAAATTGTGCAGAATTGTAAATGCTGAAAGATAAATAACACAATAATTGTTTACCCAGTTCGGTGCAACATCGCCTACATCTGGGGGCTACTAAGCCAGGGAGGAAATTCACTATTAGTAGAATTAATTCAGAGTTAAACCTCCAGTTTACACTCCTCACTTAAAACCTACCCAATGACACTTCAACCTAGAGACACTCTAGACCTGAGTATACCCACTCACTCCCCCTCAATCACCAAGGTGATATACAATTCACAAATACAGAATAAATATGAAGAGACACTTCATATACACCTTGATCTTGCTTCACAACTTTGATCAAGGAACTCACACACTCTTGCTTAACAACTTTGAGTGGCACAATGAACAAACCTATTCATACAATTAACCAGAGCAATCATACAACCTACAATTTCTTGGTACACAAGGAATCCTAAGATCTCTAGATACACGTGAATGAACCAAGTTCATCACTCACAAAACACACGTGAAGAACCAAGTTCATCACCCACAAAACACACGTGAAGAGCTACACTCTTCACTCACAAATATGTCTACTACAATGTATCAAAAGATACAAAGGGTGGCTTACACACACAAAGGACTCTCAACCCTAGACCTTTATTTTACACTCTGGTTTTTCTTGTCTGAGTGCTTAATTTCTTCTACTTCTGCTCCTCCTTTTATAGCAATGCAGATTGGGCTTGGGCTGCTCCAAAGTAACAAACATTAGGTTTAACAAAGTAATCTAATTTCCACTGATCAAGGTGCTGTCAAATTAGGTCATGATACTGCCTATAATCTCATCTGAGATGACTAAGGAACCCTAACAGGTTTCTTGAAATTTAGCCTGAGATATATCAGGTATCATAACAAAAAAACAAACCATGCACATCTGATGTCATACAATCAATGTCATGACATTCAATATGACATTCAGTTTTACTTACTCTTAGCTCACCAGCTTGCCCTGCTGAACACTTATGCAGAATCTTCTTCATGACAGTAGAAACAAATGTTTTATAGTTCCCTAAAAAGTATCAAAGATCCTTTTTGTGAACACCCATTAAATTTGCACTTTGTTTCTAACAAATCTCTTTGGCATGTACATACTGATGTGGAATATCCAACAAGACCAAAACACTTCTATCAAGAGATATAACATATCAGCCCTTACTGTACCAGACATTGATGTCATGACACTCAGTATGACATCCATGACAGCAGTTCTGTCATCAGCTCCTGCTGCACCAGATGTCATGATATTGGTAATGGCGTCCTGTTTACAACACATGACAACAGTTCTCTTATCAGCTCATGCTGCACCACTACTCCTGCTGTTTCTCACACATGACAGTAATCCTGTCATGACCTTAGATGGATGTTGTGATGGATGTCACGATATTCAGCATGTCATTCACATTAAAACACTCCACAACAATTCTGTCACCATAGAAGATGGAGATGTTAGACATCCTGCTTAACATCAGTGCATGATCATGTCTTACCAAAATTTAGCCAATCATAGAACCATGGACAATTCTATATCATAGAACCATGGAACTAACATTGATCATGGAAGCTTATTTTCATCAGATAAGTGGCAGTCTCTCCAGAGTAGCTTATCATTTCATCCGTATTCCCGGATAAGTGGCAATCTCCCACGAGAAGCTTATCATTGTTATCTCTTTCAGATAATTGGCAATCTCTTTATTTAAGAAGCTTATCCAATTTTGGCATGTAAGTCCCTTTCAGCGATAAGTGGCAGGCTCTCTCGAGAAGCTTATCAGGGCATTCCCCCCATTTGGAAGACTCCAGCATTTTTGTTTACCTAATCCTACCGCCGTGTGGATCCTATTTTACCATTTTATCCTAGAGTTTCAACCAGTCATGCATGAACCTGTCGAGCATCTACTCTTGATATTTTCCTCAGTGGAGCCCGTCTTTTCGGTGCCATCTCCATTAAGGATATCTTCTTACCTTTCTTTCTAAAGTGACAACTGGTCATGCTTGAACTTGTTGGTCCATCACTTTAGATTTCCTCTGCTCCATGTTGTTTCCCTAATGCGTTTGTCTTCCCCGGTGTCGTCGTTCCGTCTGCATTCCTGCATCTTTTCATCATATGCATCATATTAGATTCATAGCATCGTCAGCATTGTCGTTTTTGTCTGTAGCATTGCATATCACTGCATCTTAGGGAAAAAATTTCGGTTATCTATATTTAAATCCCTTTCACCATGATTTCTCGAGCCTTCGTCACTCAAATCATTGTGAAGTCATTTAAATAGAGGCAACTGTCATACCCAAAAATTTACCCTTAGATTTAGTGGTCATTCGCATTTCATTTTAGTACATTTTTCGTTTTTACTAATCGCTAACCAGTTTGCCTAGTTTGTTCGTTTTCTTTGCAGGCGTGTCGGAAAATTGGAAAATAATATCGTGTGCCCTTTAAATCCATGTGAGTGTGGAGGTGACACCAGATTACAGTCATTTGATGGTTACCAGGCCATATCATTCTCAGAGAATACCTAAGAAACTAGGGTCTCCTGTCTCTCGGTTTACACGACATTGGTTTGAGAATTAGTTGGCATTCTTCGGCAGTATGGATGTTGGATTTCCCCCAGTACAGTTCATCCTTACTTGAAAATCGGATGAGTAGCCGTCCGACGAAAGTTGGAATATTAAACGATTTATGAACTATTTGATTTGGGATCGTAAAGTGTGGACGGATTGGGATATGAATCGGTGCGAGAATCATTTCAAAGAAGTTATCTAAACAAGTTCAATGTGCACACTCATCTTTCTTTCTATGCTGGTTACGAGTTAAATTTCAGAGATACAATCGAACTCACGGTTTGCGTTAATTCATGATGGGTTTTGCTCGATTTCAAGAGTTTGCGTTTTTTTTCCAGACACTCAGTTGCAAATTGAAAGGTCCAAAGTTTATTCGGAACAAGACATGGCTTGGACTTAAATGCAGAAGAATAAAGTTCATTTTATTAAAAAAAAACTGAATTAATTTATTTTGTTCAAGACCAATTTCTGTACAAGGTTCGAATTATATCAAGAATACAGAATTACAAATTTCTTTTGGATTACAAATTCAATTTACAAGATTTCAAGGCCTATTTTCTAAAATCCTAAAGTTTTAAGGTTGAAATCTTCATCCTTTGAGTCTTCAAGCTTACGAAGTCTTCGAACACCCTGAATCTCCAGAACCTGCAAAATATTGAAAAGTCGGTTAGAAGTTCTTTTTACGAAAAAAGTGATTTTTAATTTATTTTTTCGGACCCTCAGAAAAGATTCATCATTGGGTCCGGGAGGGGCATCAGGATTTGCTACCAAACCCCCCGTGTTTTACTTTCCAACCTCAGGCCTAAAATCCAGCAGATTTATGTTCTTGTCCAACAGAGAGAAAAAGAGTTTTTTTAGAAGATAATTTTATCCAAACAGGCCTTAAGGGTAAAATCCAAAAATTCAGCAAGGGACTAAATCCGAAAATTCAAATCCAACAGCATCAAGCAAGGTATCAATAACCATCAAGAACGAAATCTGGAAAATAATACAAACAACCAGCATTTCCATAAATAACATCACCATCAATAAATTCGGAGAAGGAAAGAAACAGAACATGCTAAAACATGTTTGTTTCAAAAAGGAAACCATTTCAATCCTCCGAAGTCCGTTCAAAAATATGAATAATATAAGAAGCAGAAAATCAAAAGTTAAAAGGGTGAATACAAAAAGCCCTAAATCACCACCAGAAATTCATCCAAAACGGCCGGAACCCAAAAACAAAAAACACAATCAGGATCCCAATCTGCGGACAAAATCCATCATCCAAACATACGGAAAAATTACAGTGAAGCGAAACCGAAAACCACTGACGAAAAACCATACGCCTCAGAAAAATCACAAATCGCCAGAAATCATAAAACTTCCATCACAGATCCGTCAAAAGCCATAAACCATCAAAGCCTCAATTTTTCAACATCATCGGCCGGAGAACCTCACTGCAGGCAACAAGAACACAGACAAAACCAGCAACCATCAGTTAAAATCCTGCGGATCCAAAACAATCGGGCTCAGGCAATCGTCATCATCGTCCGCAAACCTTCAAAGAACCAACAAATAATAATTAACAGTTTTCTTTGGTTATTGTTTTTTCCAGAGAAAGTAAACAGAAGAAGAAGAAGATGGTCATGGCCAGAAGAGGAAGAAGAGATTCGCGGACATGCAAGAAATGGGAGATTCGCGGACAAGAAGAGAGAAGAGTGAAACGCATGGCTGAAAGAGGAAGAGGAAATCAAAACGCAGCAAGACAAGCCCAAAGAGGGGCTGCCGCTGGGCAACAGAATTAGGGTTAAAACCCTAAATTCTGACCCCTCCCCCTTTTAAGCGTGCAACCGGGTCGGGTCTGGTGCCTGACCACCCAGCCCGACCCATTTCCTTGTTTTTTTAATTTTATTTTTCTTTTATTTATTTTTATTTGTTTTGTAATTATTATTTTAAATAATAAAATATAACTAACCTACTAACACTAATTACTAACTAGTTATTTAAAACTCTGAAAATATTTAACTTAATAATAAAAAAACGAAATTTATAATAAAAATTTTAACTTTAGTTTTTTTAGGTTTTATAATAAAACAAAAATTTGAAAAATATAAAAATGAAGTTGATTAAAATTAATATGTAATAATTTTAGAATTTAATACTAGTTTAATTTCTCCTAAAAAAAAGATAATAATAAGTACACTTAGTTTTTTTATTTAAATTTGGGTTATTTTTCATGGTAAAAAAAATACAAAATGTTATTTGAGTGTTTAATTTTCTTTTTTTAATAAACAATAATAATAAAAAAACCAAAATATATGGCCATTTTAAAAATCCAAAACCTTTCTAACTTCTATTTTCAACTTTTAGAATTTAGCTTTCATTATAAAAATAAATATTTTATTTTTAATTCAAGAGTAACCATTAATCTTAATTTCTAATACTTTATTTAATTTAAATTCTAATTCTCTTTCGTTTCATAATATCTCACAAAAATCCATAAAAACATTTTATTTTTCTTTAGTCTAATTAATCTAATTTAACTTTTTTTAGATAAATTAAAATTTCTAGAAGTTAATTAATGTACTTTACTAATCATTTCCAAATTCACCAATCCAACTTAATCATAACCCACATCTAACAAATAATCTCAATTTCCAGTCAATTTTAACTCAATTTCTAACCATGCTCATATTACTATCATCAATTATATCTATCGCTCGCATTTTCAATTATCCATTGCGCTTTATTTACCATTAATTCCCCTCAGAAGGAAAGGTTACCATGTTTGACCGTCGTGTCAATATCCTTCACCTTCGCCCATCCTAGCCTTAGGATCCGAGTCGCCGTACTCGTGCTTAGGTGTCTTGCCGTGGACACACCCATGCCTCTGCCCTTTTAAACCTTAAGACCTCGAGTTGTCGTACTCATGCTTAGGCGTCCCGCCGTGGACATCCACCCCTTTTTCCTAGCTTTAGGATTATGAGTCGCCGCACTCCACGTAAGTTCTCGTCGAGGAATACTTACTTACACCCTTTTCAATTCAACCTTTCAACGTAGAATTGGAGTCGCCGTATTCCACGTAAGCGCTTCCATATGAACATTTACTTCCCCACAAAACCTTCACCACAGTCAAGAAGTTCCTCTTCCTCCCTCGTTGAAGGGAACTACAATTACTCTGATTCCATCCCCTACATCGGATACGTAAGCACAAGATACGAATCTTGGCGAGTAAACTTAGGACTAACCCTTAAGTCTTTCTCTTCACCTTTCACCCTTAGCATTACCCTTAAGCAGATAGAATACCAAATAGCACATTTAAACAAGAGGTTCCTGTAGAGTACTACAGAAGTTTAGGATGCTAATACCTTCCCTAAGCTTAACCAACCCCCGAACCCTAGATCTTTTCCCGCATTGTGTTTACGATGCAAAATAGGTTTTTCCTTTCTTTAACCTTTCCTTCGGATAAATCAAAGACCGGTTTTGAATTAAAGATGTGATTCAAATTAATTAATAATTTGATATCTTATTCTCACCGCAACACCAAGTGTTTTATAATTTTCCCTGCTTACCAAATGATTTAATTTCCAATTATATGGTTCATGTATGTTTTGTTGATTTTTGAGTAGCATCCTACTTGAAGCTTTAATATATTATACATGTTTTATTTAATTATTTTTCGAGTTGGGAAGTATGGTGTTACCGGCGACATTGGTGATTGACAAGATTTCGGCCCTGAATTGTGTAAAAGAGATTAAGATCCCAAATAAAAAATAATATAAAGGTAAAAATAAAAATGTGGAGCGAGCGAACCACCCCCGGTGGTCTTGTTAACTCTCTTCTCTTTGGATTATGGTTTCAGGATCAAGTCTTCTTCATGTTCTATACTAGAAAGTCCAATCTGCAACCAAAAGACTACAAACTTTCTCCTCATCATAATACAGGGACGCAAAGTCCTACACTTTAACACATTTATCAAATTCCCATAGGTGACGCATGAGTTGTATCACTGAAATTTGAATGCATTCCCTAGACTCAACCATTCACATAAATTGATGCCTTGTGTTTAAAGTCTTGTGCAAGGGATTCAAATAAAGTCTCTCTTGAGGGAATCAACTGAAGTCTTACCGTAGGGACTCAACTAAAGTCTCCCCCAAGGGACTCAACTAAAGTCTCACATGAGGGAATCTAACATGTCTCTTCATAGGAGTTTTAGTTGAATCCTCACCCAGGAAGATCATCTGAAACTTCAAGATCGAAAGGTAGGAATAAACGCCCTAACGTAGGTCCTTAGAAATATCCAAATGCAATTCATAGGTTAAAACACTTCAGCCTTTGCGAGCCCTCATGTTTGAGGGACTGTGTAATGGTATATTTGAGAGAGAGCTTGGGAGCGGGGCGAGAGGCATAAACTTTGTTCTTCATGGGTCACCCTTTTATTAGTTCAATCAGCTTTCGTCTAGTTCAATCACTGGTTGTCTGTACGCGTCACCCAAACTTCCCATTCCTCTGTCCATAATGCGCGATCATGGGTGAAGCGTATATTGGGTCAAAAATTGGTACCTAGGAAGTCGTGGGGCTTAACTACATATCTTGGATTTCTGGGTATCAACCATCAATTCCTATGAAGGTCGCTATATTCTAGGGAGACTTTTCTCAATTGATTCAAAATCTCAGAAGGCTATAAATATATCAGTAGCATGATACTGAATGGGAGAACCAATAACACCAAGAAATAATCTTATACATTAGCTTCTCACTCCACGTGAGCTAGCTTTCAATACTCTAACAATTTTAAAGCCTCTAACAGCCTTTCTCCACTTGGGGTTCTCACGCATATTGTACTTTTATCCGGTACAATTTTTTTTAATCTTTAGAGGGATCTTTATTTTCAAAAAGGAGCTTCCAATTCTCATGAACATCCTTAGATGAGTTGTATCAATATCCTTTTATATGCAATATTGATAGGCACTATGAACAAAAAAAACATGGCATTCATTCCAAACTTTAACAAAAACTTGTCAATCTGAATAACTTAAATCAATGAAGTTTTAAAGATTTTCTCCGCTTTTACTCCTCCAACAAGAGGGTGAATTAGGTTGGTATTCCATTGCTAACCATCAAGTTAGAAAGTTTCAAATTGTTTACTATCAGAATGGTTGGCCATGGGTTTACGAACAATGTACTATCCTACAATCAATTTTAACCCCAAATCGAAATTGTATCTTCCAACCAATACTCCACTTGTACCCACCTAACACAACAAACTTTGAAATTCAAATAATTCACCACACATAAATAGGTTGTGCCTAATAGCTGATTATAGAAAATCACACCTAAAAGAAGTTAGCTTTTAAAAGACATGTGATTAGATTAAAGCATGTTTACGAAGCATAACATAATTGAAGGAGTTTAGATTTCTAAACGCCATACCTCCATTATTCTTATGTACTGACAAACGGTCCAAAGAAATTCAATGAATACCATTTTCTCAATTTTCTCACTTAAAAAAGTTGACAACAAGAAAATATTCATGATATAAGTACAAAATAGATTGATCAACATCGGTAACTATGTTATCTATTCATATTGAATACATAAGTTATTTTAATTTTTTTAATCATTTTTAAAATCTAATTGACACATGCTAACAATATTTAAATACTTTATTTTTAGTTTTCTAATATCGTCCAATAAAAAAATACTAATTTTCCATATTATCCAACTAATTTTAATTTATTTCAGTAATTTAGAATAATACAATTATTCATTAAATACCTGTATAGAATTATTTTATATGATAATACATGTCCCATTTTCTTTATTATTATTATTATTATTATTATTATTATTATTATTATTATTATTGTTATTACTATTATTATTAATATTATTATTATTATTACTATTATTATTATTACTATTATTATTATTATTATTATTATTATTATTATTATTATTATTATTATTATTATTATGTTATTTTTATTAGTTATTATTATTATTGGGATAGGAAATAAAAAGGAAAATAGAATATGAAGGGGTGGGGGAAGTATTAGAGAAAATAACACGATAGAAAGAGGGAAGAGAGAAAGAGCGATAGAAAGAGAGAACAGGAAAGAACGAGAGAAGTGAGAAGAACGAAGGAAAAAGGGAACGAAGAACGGAAAGAAAAGAGGAGGCCAAGAGAACAAATCCAGGAAGAATTTCATCGATCAACCGATTAACAAGGTAAGGGGGAGAAACTTGATTGGGAATGGTATATACATGTATAGGGTAGTGGGGATTCCTTAACCCCGTAGGAATGTATCGTTGATGAAGTTTTATATTGACATGCTATTGATTGTTGAGTTATGTTGATGTTGATGGATTGAAATTTGTTGATTGTTGGTGAATTGTTGTTTTTGGTTAATTTGGCGTATAGGTTGGGT
The DNA here is from genome assembly GCA_963859935.3 of Lathyrus sativus. NCBI lineage: Eukaryota > Viridiplantae > Streptophyta > Magnoliopsida > Fabales > Fabaceae > Lathyrus > Lathyrus sativus. The sequence goes on from OZ012740.1 coordinate 391,839,806, forward strand.
TTACGGTTTTAGGGAAGTTTTGTGTGACCTTTTTTATGTGTCGATAGATTGTTTAAGTGATGACTTTGGAATAATATGTATATGATGATGTACGGATGTTTGATGTTGCCATTGTTGATTGACTGTTGGTGTTGGTTTGGTTTGAGTAAGGTTCAGAGTAACTCTAAAGTGCCGGTAGTGTGCCGTAATGTTGATCTGGAGTAGAATTATAGGAAGATTGATAAGCCTAATATGCATTGGTCGTAATACGGATAATATAGGAAGTGGATGTTATAGAATAGGCTTGAATCGGAGAAGAGTGAGAATTCTGAACTGTGAGAACTTGAGAAGTCGCAGGCAACTCGCTAGCACTTCGCTTAGCGAGAAGGCAGCAAGCGTTCGCTAGGTGCTCACCTAGCGAGTGAGGTAGCGAGTGAGTCCAGTAGGTTTTGTTTGCCTTCGCGAGGAGGTTCGCTAAGCGAACAGGTAGCGAGTATTCGCCGTGGCGAGTTGGATAACGAATCATTACAGTAGCGACTGCTGTCATTCGCGAGGAGGTTCGCTAAGCGAACAGGTAGCGAGCATTCGCTGGGAGCTCGCCTAGCGAGGGTGTAGCGAGCGTAGCAGAATGTGGTTTTTCTATGCTGTTATGTTGTGTGCGCTAAGAGTGTAGTGCCCTTGGACTTTGTTGATTATAGGGGAGATGATTGAGTGTTATAGAGTGAGTACTCGGTGATAGTATGTGATTTCCGTTACTAATTATTTAAATGGATAATTAGTTGGTGTATGAATCATGCGGAGCATGGTGTAGTGATCAGTAGGATCGTGTATTCCCGAGAGGTGGGACGTGTTTATATCTTGGTGATAAAGTATGAACTTGTTTACTTGGTGATGGTACTCGTTTTCCTTGATATTGTTGGTGAACAATTAGTTAATGTATATATATGTAGTGATCAGTAGGATCGTGCGTTCCCAAGTGTTGGGATGTGGTTATATCTGGTGTTATAGTATGAAGTTGTTTACTATCTGATTGATCTATACGGTGTTGGTGTATGTTATATCTGTACATATATGCATTGATGTATGATGATATGATCAGGAGGATCGTGTGCACTTTGAGTGCCTAATTATGATAGTTATGCATTGGTGTGTGCATATCATGGTGTTTTGGTGGGATGAATCATGTCTCAGGAGGAGCGTAAGTGATTCATCCGTACTCTTTTGTGGAGAATGGTGGGGGATAGATCATGTCTCAGGAGGAGCGTAAGTGATCTATCTAGGTTCGATTGAATGAACCAATGAGTCGGTACCGCATGCATGGTGTTGTGTTGCATAATTGCATTATAATATGTTATATTGTAATTTGAACAGTAGGTTCGTTATATGGTGTTGTTGGGGTGAATAGTTGATGTGTTGGTGTGTTTTACTGCCTTATTTACATGTATTACATTACCATTATATTTTGATCATGATTTCTCACCCCTTTGTTGTTGTTGTGTCTGTGCTTCTCCGGAAGTACAGATAATCCAGGTACTTAGATAGCTTGGATGGTGGTGTGCCAGTCGAGTCTAGGATGCTCTTATACGTAGCACGGGACTTGGGTGTTTTGTTGTGTCTATGTTGAACTTATTTCTTTTTCCTGTGTCGTATCATGAATTTGATGTATTTTACTTTATGAAACAAATTCCGCTCTATTATTTTGAAAAGAATGAATAAAGTATTTTTATAAAATTTGGAGATGTGATATCCCACTTTTTGGTGAAAACTCAGATTATTATTTTAATATTCATATTTTATTTAATTTGGGAAAGTGGGGTGTTATATTTGGCATCCTATACGTTCATCAGCGTCACAGACTTTCAGGAAACTGATACGTTCACCATTTCTGGTTTAGCATCATAATCTCCCGAAGAGGCCTCACTTAGTTGACTCACAAATGATCGGTCCCCAGAGTCGAAAATCCTAAGATCCAAAATCCCTTCGAGCCCAAAGGGCCAGAAAGAAAATCATCAAAGAGGATCTCGTCTGAGCGCGAATTTCATGGTGAACTAGTACGAGCAAAGCAAGCACGCCCATCACTACTCTCCACTACTAAAGCTATGTTTATACTCAGGCCTGGGTCTGGCTTATCTCTCAATGAAACATTCCCTCCCCACAAAACAACAATAATGATACAATGCAGAAAATAAAATGCGAAAGTAAATAAAGTACATATATACAACACTCAAAATATAAACAAACAAGCGCTAGGATTGACTCGCATAGGGGATATTCCTGTCCCCAGCAGAGTCGCCAGCTGTCGCTACTGCAAAAAAAGAGGTCGGAAATGACAGAAGAGTCGCCATCATTCGTTATTTATCCCAATGAAGGAAAGGAAATAAGCAGAAAAAACCTGACGAAAAGGGAGAAGACAGGTCATCGCAACCATGTCTCGAGTTCGGGAGTCGGTTACGCAAGGGAAAGGTATGAGCACCCCTCACGTCTGTCGTACTCGAAAGATCTCAGGGACAAAAGAAAAGAAAAGAGACTCGAAAGAGCATCGCCGCTCTGGGCCTACGTATTCCCGTCTGGTACGAGAAATCAGAGTCAACGTAGTTCGGCTAACTACGGGTGAAAAGGGGGGAAGGTTGCTCGCCGAGACATCGGCGTCTCGTGCCTACGTACTCTCAACAGGTATAAGAGATCAGAGCAAACATAGTTCGGGCTAACACGACTACAAGTTCGTTCAAGTGTTTTTACCCGAGTAGGGTTAATAATCAGTTCCATCAGTTAGGTGTATGCAGCTCGACCCTTGGAGACTTAGGCGTTACCTGTTTGCGGTAGAACTAAGAGTTAATGAAACTCTTTTTCATGAAAATGTTATCCATTATTAAGATCCCGAAGGATGAAAAGATTTGAAGTGTTTTTGTGTTTTTTAGAGGAGAAATATTTTGAGTTTGATTTGTAACTCATGTTGCACTAAAGACTATGACCTAGGAGCGAATACGTCGCATATCACCCAAAGGGTGTACACTAAACACTCTAGGTCATTGAGAGGAAGCCCCCTAATCACCATTTCCCAAGTAGCTTAAGGCTCGTAGCATACAACACTTGTTATTCTTTATTATGTGTTTTGAAAGTATTTGAAGATGAGAAGATAAAGGACACACTAAAGGGGAGGCTAACTCAAACCTAATAGTTGTCATGCAAAGTGGACTTAGAGTTGAGATACAAAAGGTAACTACCTAATGTTATCATGCATGGTTTAACACCTAATGTCTATCATAACCTCTCTTGAGTAAGAGAAGTTAGAGATCCTAAGGGAAGAAAGACAAAAAGAAAAAAAAGAAGAAAGGAACATGAAAATGCAATTATGCAAACATAGAATGCACAAATAGAATGAAAGTGAGGGAGGAAATATGTGTGGGGCAGTAGCCTCCACAAACTCATCTCAACCTCAAGCATGCATATGAGAATGCAAGAGAAGAAGAGAGAAGGAAATGCACAAAATGAGATCACACAAATGCACCAAAAGTGGGATGAAATGGCCTAAACCATTCAAACATCAACCACAAAACCACAAAGCAAAATGTTATAATAATAATTTTCCGTCATATTATTATTATTATTATTATTATTATTATTATTATTATTATTATTATTATTATTATTATTAATATTATTATTATTATTATTATTATTATTATTATTATTATTATTATTATTATTATTATTATTATTATTATTATTATTATTATTATTATTATTATTATTATTATTATTATTATTATTATTATTATTATTATTATTATTATTATTATTATTATTATTATTATTATTATTATTATTATTATTATTATTACTATTATTATTATTATTATTATTATTATTATTATTATTATTTTTATTATTATTATTATTATTATTATTATTATTATTATTACTATTATTATTATTATTATTATTATTATTATTATTATTATTATTATTATTATTATTATTATTATTATTATTATTATTATTATTATTATTATTATTATTATTATTATTATTATTATTATTATTATTATTATTATTATTATTATTATTATTATTATTATTATTATTATTATTATTATTATTATTATTATTATTATTATTATTATTATTATTATTATTATTATTATTATTATTATTATTATTATTATTATTATTATTATTATTATTATTATTATTATTATTATTATTATTATTATTATTATTATTATTATTATTATTATTATTATTATTATTATTACATATTGAGAGTTGTATCTTTATTTTTTTTTGTTGCCTAAAATGACACATTGGATGCATGACGATGTGTAATATGACAATTAAAGTATCAGGAATATGACGGAAAATGAAGTCAACTCCAAAAATAAAAGATGATTCTAGATTAAAGTTAATCCTAAATCACCTAATGTAGAATAAAAGATAAAATAATTTTTTTTAGAATAGTATTAGAAGACAGGGAGAATATTGTTTATGGACAATTAATATATTAACAAATTAAAGTAACAAAAGCAAGTATCATTAATCTCTTACATGTTAACGTAATACAAATGAAAATACCCATTTCCTAAAAAACCATTAATAATATTATATGTCGGCTATGAAAAATTCCCATTACATAATTTACTTTTCCAAACTTGTTTTCCACTATATTACTTTAGTGAACTTGTTTCGTCTCTTAAATGCAAGTACTTGATTAAAGCTAAGATAGAAAAAGTGATGCATAAATTTTCAAAGAGAAGCCAGAAAAGAAAAACAAATGAAATACAAGTACTTAGTTTTACCAGAATGTTTGGTCCTACATCAAATACCAACTTTTTGTTAACTTGAATGTTCAAAGTCAAATTAGATAAGTGTCAAAAATAAAAAAGAGAGGTAAAATTAGATAAGCAAAACCAATCACTTGGTATTATATCATATTAAAATGACTACGATGATTTAAAAATGTTGTGTTTATTTTTTATTGAATTGTCTCCTAACAATCGCTTGTTGAATATTATTATAATGCTAATGAGTATTTTAGAGCACTCTTTAAGAATGTTAAATAAAGAAAATATTTTTTTATAAGATTTAATTATTTCAATTTTCAATAATACATACATTTCATAAAAAACCTTGTCACTTTAAGCACCTAAAGAGTGTCTATAGAACACTCGTTAGAAGGAGTACTTTTTTTTGTCTTTGACTCTTATCTTCATGTCTCTTTTGTTAATGTCTACCATCACCATGAAGGGAAATGTGATATAAACGCAACGAGAAATAAAAGTTTATCTTAGTTTATCCTTTACGAATGAGTATGATTAGTAATAGGTTGGGTACCTCTTGTAGAGATTAACTGTCGATACTGAATATAAAGGACGACTAAGTGCGTTGAATAACAACGCCTCTACATAGTCCACACGAACATAGTACCTTCAATCACAGTACTAGCTGATACAAATGAAGACTTTTAGAAAAGAAGAAAGAGAGAAAAAATTTACGATTTCACAAACCCAATTTCATCAGGTAGGAAAACTTTAACACAAAGGTTTTATTTATATAACCGTTTATGTGTGCTGCAAGCTAAACAATCCCAATTAAGTGTATCATACCCTACGGTGTGTTGTATTCCACTTAAGTGCATCGTACATTACAATGATATGTATTCCACTTAAGTGTATCGTACCCCTACGGTACGTTGTATTCCACTTGAGTAGCTAAGTCTCTTTAGGTTAGGTTTTGTTTGTTGAACCTATTTTAATACTGTTGGGCCATATGTTTGATTTTCTATTACATGAATAATTTGAGTTATAATTCTATTCAATTGCACCTTGTTCTTAATGCTTTTTAAGTGAGATAATTTTTTAATCTAAAATTGGGCAGATAAGAAATACTGACCATTAGTCTATGTGTTAGACCTAGGACAATTGTTGTGCTTATGCCTGTTGAATATGGATAAGAGACCTCGAGTAGTGGCTTAGGAACTAACGTAGTATTGCATTGCGGAATGTTGCTTACGCTAGTGGAATAAGGATAGAAAACTCAGAGTATAGATTAGTGAGCTATACACCAAGGGATTTGATATATTGATTTTGTTAATTCGTCGTGGAATCATAGTGACAATATTATTCATGTAATACATCAAACATCAACAATAGAGAAATATGAGATTCTATACAAAACATGACCACTTTTGTATTATTGACATAACACTTTATTTTCTTTTCGCAATTAAAACTCGAACCCCCCAATTAGTATTTTCTAAACAATGCACACTATTGTCTTATTAAATAGCAATCCCTGTGGATTCGATCTTTTTATTATTGCGGCATTATCGGTACACTTGGTGAGAAGTCATCATCTCCTCACTCATGAAAGGACTTTTCAAACAAAAGCACTTAGGCTAAAACATTAGTGAGAGAGAGAGAGAGAGAGAGAGAGAGAGAGAGAGAGAGAGGTCCAAACATGATTCTGGATGAAATGTTTTGAGAAAAGCTTTTTATGACATTCTAATCGAATAATAAATTAGAATTTTGAAATAAAATCGATTGTAATTTTATTAAAAAGGTGAAAAATATATCTATCTATTGCATATCATTAACGTGTTGTCCCAATCGTTTGTGGCTCAATCTTGAATTGAGCTGATTGATTAGACAAATGTACCAATTGATTAGGTAAGTCAAAATTTTGCTTGTAGTTATTCTGGAAGTTTCTAATTCATCTGGCATAACTTCAAGATATTTTTGAAGGTATTTTCTTTGGTAAAATCATTTTGAAAAACATTTTAGTGTGTGTGTTCTTTTTCCATGCACTTTTACGATAAAGCCCTTATGTTTTTACAAAAGGTTCACTCACTACTAAATTAGAAGGATCCTAAGTACTTCAAGACTTGCTAGATACTTCACTTGTGTAGACACTTGCTTGAGTATATTGAGATAAGGTTTTAGATTACATTTCATTTGATATGCCATCATTGGATAGTCAAGTCCATCAAACCCTAATGATAAACTTTGAATATTTATCCGCTTATCCTTTCATGTTTGACTTATCATAAGACATTAGTTGTAGTCATCAAAAGTTGATGTCCTTGTTAAAAACATATCACCTGCAAAGCAAGGTGTTGCATCCTAATTTTTGACTCTAAGATCCCGCATATTTTTGCATCATCGGTATAGTTTATCATCTCTTACATTTTTCATAATATCCAATTTATCAGCTGAAATAAACTTTTTAGGCAGTTTAAGTCGTTTTAGCGGATAAAATTTATTTCAAAATTTGACAAAACGCTGTATTTTTCTGAATCGTGTATTTTTTGCTGATCACTTTGGTGTATTCATTTTATTTGAGCACTTCGATACCGATCCAATTTTTTTCGTTTTTTTACTGTTTTTATTTATACTTTTAAATAATATATTTTTTAATTAATCAATTTTTTAGTTAATACCTTTTCTTATTTTATACTTAATTTTTAAATTTTGATTTGTAATTTTAATTATTTTTTAGAAACTTGTCAAATAAGTCTCATAAATTACTTACTTTTTAGAAACTTGTCAAATAAGTCTCATAAATTACTTACTTTTTAGAAACTTGTCAAATAAGTCTCATAAATTACTTACTTTTTAGAAACTTGTCAAATAAGTCTCATAAATTACTTACTTTTTAGAAACTTGTCAAATAAGTCTCATAAATTACTTACTTTTTAGAAACTTGTCAAATAAGTCTCATTAAATTATTTACTTTTTAGAAACTTGTCAAATAAGTCTCATACACTCTTCTTTCTTTTTCAACCTATATAAAGGAAGCAACCACACCATAAAGTCACACACTTCATGCTCTTTTCCTTATCACACTTCCACATAAACTAAAAACTCACTATCCACCATATTCTATCATCACTCTTTCATACACAATATCTTCCATGATATGAATAACTCACCTTCATTTTTTCAATAATAAACCACCACCTACATTTCTTTTTCTTCATGCTACCTCTAACCTCACATAAAATATCATCCTCCAAGTAGACACAATACTCCCTCATCTAATCTTTATCAGGTTTTTTTTTCTTCTTTTCTTTTACTTTATTCATTTATTTAATTTATTTTAATTTGTAAAATATTTGGAAAGACAAAAAGGGATTTTTAATTATTTATCTTTTATTAGTTAATTGTTAAATATTTAAAAATGCAAAAATATATGTTGTAATTATTAATTAATTTAAATATTTGTATTTAATTTGATTAATTAAATTATTAGTTAATCTTGTTAAATATTTATATTTAAATTGATTAATAATTTTGTTTGTTGCCTGAATTTTGTTTGTTGCCTGATTACATTTGTGACTGATTTTCTTCCATGTACATGTTACTTTACTTCTATTCCTTGTTGACCTAATTCAAGGGAAGGGACTGTGTGTTGACTTATTGTCATTGTGCATGTCCATTGCTTACCTGTCTTAGTTGTTCTTGGTTCTTAGAACCTAACAAATCGTAGTTTCACGAACTACGGACGCTCTGATTTCTCAAGTCCCTCTTGAGGATACGTAGGCACAAGATGCAATTTCTTGGCGAGCTCACTAACCACTAACTTCCTGTTACCTTTCTCAATTTAGGATATGAGTCACATTTAGCGTCCCGCCGTGGACATCCTTTACCCTTTTATCCTAACCTTAGGATCTGAGTCGCTGTACTCATGTTTAGCGTCCCACCGTGGACATTCTTTACCATAACAATCTCAACTTAGATTCAGGAGTCGCCGCACTCCATGTAAGTACTTCCTTATGAATGCTTACATCCCCACTAACCAACTTCACATTTTGCAAACCTTTTCTTTCTCCCTCACTAACAACTAACTTCTTGTTAACATTTATAACTTTAGTTTAGAGTCGCCGCACTCTACGTAGGTGTCTCACCGTAGACATTTACTTTCCCTTTGGAATCTTGACCACAGTCAAAAGTTACTCACCCCTAGTTAGGGGAACTACGGTTGCTTGATTCCATTCCCGTCAGGATACGTAGGCACAAGATGCGATGTCTTCGCGAGCATACTTTACATACTTTACATACTTTACATACTTTACAAACTTTATACATACTTTATACTTTAGATCTTTACCTTAGCACTTTTCCTTTAGCAAGCAAACTTTAGCAAACACAAATATTAACAAGAGGTTCCTGTAGAGTACTACAGATGTTTAGGATGTGAAATACCTACCCTATGCATAACCAACCCCCGAACCTTTAGATCTCTCTTTGCTTAGTTTTAGGTCTTTCCTTTTGCTTTGCATTTTTTATAGGTTTTTCTTTCTTTAAACCTTTCCTTTTTTGGATAAATTAAAGTCCGGTTGTGAATTTAAGAATTAAGATTCAAGTTAATCAATAGCTTGGTATCACAATTCTCACCGCAACACAAGGTTCCATGTTCTTCCCTTTTTTGATAATGACAACACATCTCTCAGGGGAGGTAGTAAAAGAACCAACAAAAATATATTTGGAGTGATTAAAATCCCCTTGATTTAAATAGAGAGTACACTCTTACTCCTTGTGAGTTAAAATTCACATTCAAGGTTGGAATGAAATTTTCCTCATTGAAGAAATTCAAGAAGGCTATACTAGAGTACAATGTTTTGAATGGTAAGGTGGTTAGATTTGCCAAAAATTATGTCATGAGGTGTTGTAGGGTTGTATGTAAGCATAAGAAGCTTTGTAACTATAATGTTCTACGCAACAAGGTTTTAAGAAGAAAAAAACTTAAGATTAATACTTTATTTCTCAAATATAAATGTGGCAAAAAAACACATTTAGTTTAAACATTAATAGACATGGATCAGACTTGTAGCCAAGGTTTGAGAGATGTTACATATATTTTGATTAGACAAAATAGACATTGACCCAAGCTTTTAGATCCTTTATAGGTTTAGATGGATGACACTTAAAGACCAAATATGATGGGATATTATTGATTATTGTTGGAAGGGATGCCTAGTGATCAATATTTACATGTTGCTTTCGGGATTGTAGAGAATGAGACCAAGTACTCTTGGAGCTGGTTTATTAAGTTATTTCTTGAATATATTAGTTATAGTATATGGTATTTCATTTCTGAGGAAAAAAACTTATTCCTTGTGAAGACAAGCTTCTCAAGTGATTTTGATGACGACATAATCCACAACATGCAAGGATGGTTTCACAACTTCAAATATATCAAGTTTCAAGCAACTCACTTTCATTTCACTATGTCAAAGCTTGATCAAGAAAGAAGTCAAGTTCTACAAAAAGGGAGGTACAACACTTAAGCTATTATATACCTTACACAAGTGTTCAACTTCATCTCTTTCTTGCATTTCATGAAAATCCTTTTAAAATTCATCTATGCACTTATGCCTCATTTTTTAAAAACTTGATTCTGGAAATTTGTACTGAGTAACCGGTTACCCAAACCTGGTAACCGATTACCCATTGTAAAATTTCAAATTTTTGGTTACGTTGAGGTTGGTAATCGGTTACCCACTTATGGTAATCGATTACCACTGGCGCTGCAGGCCAGAAGGGTGCATCTCTTAGCTAAAAAAATGTTTTCTTATTCTTCTTGAACCATGGCATCCTTTGGCCATTATAGCTCTTCTGAAAAGGTGTTAAGAGGCATATATATACCTCTAAACTTCGATTTTGAATCTCACCTTTTTGCAAAAAATTTCAAATATTTTTCATATCTCATTTTTCCATTTTTTCTAGAAGTGTCAAAATTCTGAATTTTTAAGAGAGTGAAACTTGCATACTTCAATTTTCAGAAATTCATTATAGTTTCATTCTTACTCATTTGAACACTTGTTAAGATATATAACAGGTGCAATATCAATCGGAAGATCAATCGGAAGATTGATATATTGAAGACAATTTCAAATCTACTCAAACAAAGTTATTCATTTATTCTTTTGATTACATACTTAGAGTTCCAAGATTGTTAGAATTAAGTTTGTAAGGTTGTTACCTTGCGGCCCAGGATTGTTGGATGCAAGAGGTCCACATAGAGAGGATTGTTCTCATTGGACTTAGTTGAAAAATCCAAGAGTGTGTTCTTGGTGGTTTGATTGATTTGTGTCTGTATAAAAAGACTAGGTAGAAAGTCTTGTCTTAGGACCAAGCAATATTGAAAAATCTCTTTCGTGTTGAAAGGGGACTGGAGTACTCTCGGGCTGTAAGAGGAACTAGGATATATTGTCGTGTCTCTTTTACTTTCTGCATTTACCGCATTCCTCACTTAGAAAATCTTTAGGAAAGTAAAACAAGATTCCTACAACAAGACCGAAAATTTTTAAGTACCTAATCCCCTCTTAGGTGCATTTTTTACTTACAATTGGCATCAGAGCAGGTTATAGGTAACTTCTTCCTAAAAAGATCAAGATGGCTTCCACTAGCGCAAATCCAGTGTTCAAAGATGGCGGTAGCAGTAATAAACCTCCTTTGTTCTCTGGCGACTATTTCGACTTCTAGAAAATTCGCATGAAGGCACATTTAGAGGAACAAGGAGAAAGCATATGGGAAACTATTGAAATTGGTCCTCATGTACCAACTAGTGTTGTAAATGGTGTCGGTACTCCAAAAATTCAACGTTCATGGGACGATGATGATAAAAAGAAAATCCATAATGAGAAAAAGACTATCAATATTTTGCAAAGTGCTTTAAGCATGGATGAGTTCTTCTAAATTTCACAATGCAGATCAGCTAAGGAAATCTGGGATACTTTGGTGGAGACTCACGAAGGAATCGTGGAGGTTAAAAGATCAAGGCTGAACACATTAAGTCAAGAATATGAGATGTTTCATATGCTGCCCAGAGAATCTATTGTTGCTCTCCAGAAAAGATTTGTTCATTTGACCAACCATTTGATTGCATTAGATAAAACATTCTCCAATGATGAATTAAATCTAAAAGTGTTAAGATCTTTAACAAGAGATTGGAAACCCAAAGTTACGGCAATATCGGAGAAATGAGTCTCTCAACAATGACTTCTGCATCACTTTTTGGAAAGCTTCAAGAGCACGAGTTAGAACTTGGGCGTCTTGAGAAACATGAACATCAAGAGAAATAGTCTAAACGCATTGCTCTAAAAGTATATTCAAAAGAAGGACAAGACGATGATGCATCAGAGGAAGATGAAAATTTCATGTTACTAGTTAAGAGACTTAGAAAATTCTTCAACAAAAGTGACAAACCCGTCAACTATGGAAAGAGGAAGAAACACTTCAAGAAAAGGGATACTTCCACATCAAATCAAGATGTTACATGCTATGAATGTGGGAAGCAAGGTCACATTAAACTGGATTTTCCAAGACTTTCAAAGAAGAATGGATTCAAAGGCAAAAAGGAGACAAAGAACAAAAAGGCTTATGTTGCATGGGAGGACAATGACATTAGTTTATCATCCAAATCCGAAAGCGACGAAAGTGAAAACTTGGTATTGATGGCTTCTCATCACTCCGACGACGAAGATGATGAGGTTAGTACTTCTTTTTCACTTTATGATAACGATGCTCAAGAGGCTATAAACCAACTATTAAATGAATGCAAAGTTTTGTGTAAAACCATATCTTCACAAAAGAAACAAATATCATCTTTAGAAGAAAAAGTAAATATTATGGAAAAGAATGAAAAAGAAAAAATTGTTAGTGAAGAGAAACAAAACTTTGCATGCAAAAATTGTGAGTCACTTTCATTTCAAATTGTTCAACTTAAAAGAGTCCTTGAAAGATACGAAAAAGGACAAATTGGTTTAGAAGGGTTCCTTAGCCAACAAAGATACGCAAACGATAAAGGTGGACTTGGATATTCAAAACTTTCTCAACTAAGTTCTAACAAGAAAATCTTTGTTAAGGCTAGTGGTCATGTTAGTTCTTGATTGGCAGGCATTTTGGTAAAACTAGGTGTAATCACAAGATGTCCTATAGGATGTCGTAACCTCTGTCTGTCAGGATCAGCAGGTTGCTTTGGACTTTTTAATAGGACTTATCTCATGATTTCAAACAAGATGTCTTGACACTCATTGACAAAACATTATGTATGAATATGTTTGTCTGTTTATTTCTTTATGTGCAAGTCTGCTGCACTATTCTGGTGTGGAATCTGCGAGGTTTTAATGGTGTTTTAAAAAGCATTTCTGATACACTTATTGAGGATTTGATTTGATTTGATTTGGAGTTATTCTCAGAATATTGCTTGAAGATTGGAAGAATGATTTGATTAGATCTGATTGATCAAATCAAATATGTTGCTATTGGTAAAGATTAGAATCTTCTCAAATCCTGCTGTTACTTTTGCCACATCCCAAGCCCATTCTGCATTGCTATTTAAAGAGGCGTAAACCCTAGCTTGAAGACTAAGGAAGAAAGGATTAAAAGTGTGTGCATCTTAAGCCTTCGTGTGTGTTAGTTTTGTGAGCCATTCACTCATTGTTTAATGTGTGAATTGGACTAAGTTGTTAATTGTAAATTGTTCAGTCAAAGCTTGTAAGCAAGAGTGTATTGTACTTGATTGAAGATTTTAAGCAAGACCAAGTTATGACTTTGAAGAGTGTCTTTTAAAGTCTTCTTATTTTATTGACTGTTATCACTACGATGATTGAGGGGGAGTGAGAGGTGTCTCTTATCTAGGTGTTCTCTAGGAAGAAATTGCATGGGTAGAGATTAAGTGAGGAGTTGTAAATTGAGAGTTTAGCTCTGAATTAATTCTACTGGTAGTGAATTTCCTCCCTGGCTTGGTAGCCCCCAGACATAGGTGTGGTTTCATCGAACTGGGTTAACAATTATTGTGTCTCTTTACAATTTTTTTTGTTTATATTTGTTCTTATTATACAGATATTTGTGTCAGGAACATCTCCTTTGACATCTAATATCTGATACCAGAATTTCAATTGGTATCAGAGAAGGCATCCTGCTCTGGTTCTGGGTGAGATCTAGGGATGATACTTTCTGGTACCATGGACAAAAAAGGAGGATTTGTAAACAGACCACCTGTTCTGGACGGGAAACAATTATGACTACTGGAAACCTAGAATGGTTGCCTTCTTAAAGTCTCTGGACAGTAAGGCATGGAAAGCTATCATCAAGGAATGGGAACATCCTATGATTATTGATAAAGATGGAAAGGCTACAACTGAATTAAAACCTGAGTAAGAATGGACAAAGGAAGAAGATGATCTAGCTCTGGGAAACTCCAAGGCCTTGAATGCCTTGTTCAATGGAATCGACAGGAACATATTCAGGTTGGTGAACAACTGTGAAATTGCTAAGGAAGCATGGGAGATTCTAAAGCCTACTCATGAAGGCACATCCAAGGTAAAAATGTCTAGACTTCAACTCCTTACAACTAAGTTTGAAAGCCTGAGAATGAAAGATGATGAAAGCATACATGACTTTCATATGAATATTCTTGAGATTGCTAATGCTTCAAGTGCTCTTGGTGAAAAGATGTCTGAAGTAAAGCTGGTCAAAAAATTCTCAGATCTCTTCCCAAGAGATTTGACATGAAAGTAATTGCCATAGAGGAAGCTCAAGACATCTGTAAGATGAGAGTTGATGAACTCATTGGCTCTCTACTAACCTTTGAAGTAGGAATAGGTGACAAAGATGACAAGAAAAAAGGCATAGCCTTTATGTCAAATACTGAAGGAAGAGATGATGAATCTGATGAGGATACAAATGAAAGTCTATAAAAGGCCATGGTTCTACTGGGAAGACAATTCAACAAGGTAATAAAAAGAATGGATATAAAGACAAGACCAAATGTCAAGAACACCTCACTTGACATCAATAAGTCAAGTGATGCAGGAAGAAGAACTAGGACTGAAGAAAAACCCACAAACAACAAAGGGATGCAGTGTTATGAGTGTGAAGGTTTTGGTCACATCAAATCTGAATGCCTTACCTATCTCAAGAAACAAAAGAAATCTCTAGCTATTTCATAGACTGATGAAGACTCTAATAGTAAGATTGAAGAAGAATCTGCCAAACATATAACTGCCATAACTGGAAGATACTATTCTGATGAAGACTCTAGTGAAGATGAATTGACCTTTGAAGAACTAGCAGCTTCCTACAAAGAACTGTGCCTCAGAAGTGAAGAAGTCTGCCAGCAAGGTGAAATACAAAAGAAACACATTATCAAGCTAAAGGCTGAAAAGGAGGAATACCTGACAACTATCAATGGTTTGAATAATGAGGTTGCTGAACAGGCTAAAACTATCACTAAATTAACAGATGAAGTTGCTAAACTGACTTCCAAACTTAACCAAATGGGAAAATCGGTTATAATGATGAATAATGGTACCAAAACCTTGGAAGAGATTCTTCAATCTGGCAAAAGATCTGGAGACAAGACAGGGTTAGGATTCCATGAAGACAATAACTCTGCCTATCACTACAAACCTTTTGGATCAAGGCAGATGATGTTCTAGCAGATGTCTCAACATCATGACAGAAAACAAACCAGCCAACCTAGAAAATTCCAAAAATGGAGATGCCATCACTGTGGTCTCTTTGGTCACATAAAGTTATTCTGTTTCAAACTACATGGATATCCAAATTCTACTACTCAGACAAGACCTAACCACAACACTCTCCTTTCCAAGAAGCAATGGGTTCCAAAGGGTCCTTCTACTAAACAATGGGCTCTTAAAACTGATAATACTTGCCTCATAGCTCATATGTCCTTAAAAGTTTCTACTAAGGAGGCTTGGTACTTTGACAGTGTATGCTCAAGACACATTGTTGCACCCCAAAATTTGCCCAACCTCTTTTCTTACTTGGTTTATGTTTCATTTGCATAGTTATATCATTTGCATATCATGATATCATTCATATAGAAGGGGATCAAGTGTGATTCTTATCAAGAGAAGCCTAGAAAGAGGTCTCATTCAAGATTGAGAAGTTATCAAAGTCATCAGGAGGTAATTTGAGTGCCTAAGAGTTTAGATGCTTGCATGAAGATTTTCTCCTAGCTTGAGGATCAATTGAAGACCATCAGAGGGATGTGAAGTATTTAATATGAGTAGAGGATGTGTATGGAGCTCATAGAATTCCTAGAGGGCCATGGGAGAGCTCAATCAAGTCATTGTGTCAAATGCAAGAGCCACAGTTGAGGTGCAAGCAATTAGGGTTTCATCTGGGTCAATTCTAGGTCAACTGTGCAATTGAAGGGTATCAAAGCCTACTTTTAGGTCATGGAGTTCATGAAATGATATGATGAGACATTTGTGGTGTTGTTCCAAGATCAAGTCAAGAGGAGTCAAGAGAGTGGGAAATTGCTAAATTAGGGTTTTAGTGTAAAATCCCCTATTTAGTGCCTAACTTCAAGACCACATAAGTCAAGATGCAAGTTTCAAATGGATCTTTGGCCAACATAAAACTTGTATAGCATCTCAATACCTTTAATTTTAGTACTAGAAGTCCTCCATTGGATCTATAGAACTCAAGTTATGGTCCAGACAAGTTACAAGTCCTCAGATGCCTCTGAAATTTGTCTGTGAAAATCATCTGACTTCCAAGCTATTTTTGACCTAGAAGGAGGTTTCACCTGAATTTTTGGCCAACGTGAACGTTTTTCCTCATGATCTTAGATTTCTAAATTGTAATAGAAGTCTTTCATATGATTTGTAGAACTCAAGTTATGAGGTTTACAAGTCAGGGGTATTTTGGGAAAGTGAGATTATAGGGCATTTTCAATCATAGGTCAAAATCTCCAACTTGCACTTGTCAAATGGATTTTTGTTCAACATGAAACTTGTTCAAAATGTGGTTTTTAGGCTAAAAAAGAAGTCATGATGAATTGATTGTACTCATATCAAGATTTGGTTTGAAATGGCTTAAAAAGGAAGATTTTCAAAGGATTCAAAGTTGAAAAATCCAAATTAATGGTTAAGTGACCAAAACATGTCAAATAAGTACTCATTTTGATTGGAAATTTCATTTCAAGCACAATGACATTGGTGGATTTTTGAGTTAGGGCAGAATTTCATGAGTTACAATGTGGTTTCTTCATGTGCAAGTTACACATCCAAATCCTTCACCAAGGCAATTCAGGCTTTCCTTTTGATCTAAATTCATTCACAAGGGATTTTGCAAGTGATTAGAAGATTCTAGAGCAAGCTACACGGCCAGAATACATGACTATCATGTGCACTTTGAAGAAAAAATCAAAAATCGTGAATTGCTGGATTGGGCTTCATTCAAGCTTCAAAAGCCCACAAACTCACTCTATATAAGCATATCATTGATTCCATACTCAGGTTGGAGCTCATTTCGTGGTGGAAGCTGAGATTGCATTTGAAATTTCAAAGGAGCAAGTGAGAATCGGTTTTCATTTCCAAGCTAGTTCAGAGCAAATTGAAGGTTGAAGACTCTTCCTCTCGCATCACTGATCGTGTCTGGAGAGTTTTGAAGCAAGAAGCAAGCTCTAGCTACCTCTGTTAGTGGATCTATACCAGGTTAGTAAACTTCAAATTCCTCTTGATCTAGCATGATGTAGTTAGCAATGAACATATGGTTTGGATCTGGTTGAGATATAAATCGTTTCTGGATCAAAATTTGGACAATTATAGACAATTTAGGTTGAAGTGCAATTTCTGTTTGGATATGATTTAGCTTGATCTTAAGGTTTCAATGTGATTTGGATAGATCAGGTTAACCTAGGAAGTGTGAGGATCATTTCTATGCAATTGAATTATGATTTGGTGATGATCAATGTGGATGTGATTTCTGAAACTTGGATCGTGTTTTAAGACCTAGCCTGATCTAGAGAATTTGGATAGGATATATGAGATCCTTGTGAGTTTCTGAGCGTTTTGATGTAAGGTTTGATGTTACCTGGCTACCTGAGACCACCTGCTCACCGGAGAAGAAGGTTGTTTCCACCGTGAGAACCACCGGAGATTGTTCCCTCTCGCCTGAGTTCCAAGGAAGAAGATGATGTTCTAGCCATTAGATCTTGTTGAAGATTGACTTATTAATGCAAATTGATTCCTAAAATCACAATAAATCCATCTTTGATCAGAAAAATATTTTCAAAATATCTCCATGCTTCTAATGAAATTTGTGATTTTCTGGGATCAATAAATTGCATTTTCATGTATTTTTCAATTTAATTTGCATTTTTCTCTTTTATGTTATTTCCTTAATTTTGCATAATTGGTCATCTATTTTGTTGATTTTGGTGTGATCTTTTGGTATTGAATCTGGCTGTGATTTTTGAGTATGTTGTAGGTTAGATGTGGATGCTCCCTTAGGATTTTTATTAGATTTTTTTAACAATTATAGGTTCTGTTTTAGGTGAGATGTTTAGAGCCTTCCCAAACTTGTGGTTTACCTTGACATGCTTCAACTTAGGAATTGTTTAGTGGACCTAGATGTTGATTTAGGATTTAATATTTGAACCCTAGATTTTTAAAACATGCATGTTACCCTAGGAATTTTATTAGAATTTTACAACCTAGTTTTCTATTTTAGGTAGAATTTGCAAGTTGGTTGTGCATGTGGTGTTCCATCTTTGGTGCCTTGCTTTGTTTGGTCTTGTTGGTGGCTTTGGAGCTTGAAGTGCTTGGATTCCTTTTTGGAGGAGCTTCTGGGCATCTTGCAGCTTGTGTAGCTTGGCTTGTGGAGCTTGGAGTGGTTTCTTCTTCCTCTTTTAGGAGCTTTTTAGGAGCTTATAGGATTAGGGTTTTAGGAAGAGCCATTAGAACTAGTCTTTATTCTTTCATCAAACATAGAATGCATTGTTTGCTTCTATCTTCATCCCATGATGCAAAGTCCTCTTAAGGAAGCCCTATCTCTCCTTTGGAGGGATGAGTGGCATGCCTTAATGAGTAGAACTTTTGAGGATGCACTTTCTTTCATGTTGGTTCCTGATGAATCCCTTTGGTTTTCATCAGGTTTCCTAGCATTGTAACTTGATCTCAATGATGATTTCTCTTTTTGTGGAGCTTGCTAGAGCTTGAAGATGAAGAATTGAAGAAGCTTGAAGATAAGAGCTAGCTTGAAGATGAAGACTCTTTGCCGTCAACTTTGCTGTCAATTCATTTTTGCTGACCAGAGCTGCTGTTAAAGGTTGAAGATGCTGTCTGTAGAAGATTGTTGCTGCTGCTTGGGCTGCTTCCTCTGTTTTTCTTTTGCTGTTTTGTCTGTTTGCTTGTGTTTCCTACCTTTAGGTTTGAGGTGGAGCTTGTCTCGCCTTGCCTGTTGTTTTCTTAGGTTTGAGGTTGAGCCGAACTCCCTTGCCTCGCTTGTACTGTTGCATAGCATGCATTTTACTGTTTACTGTTTACTGCTTGCTTTCTTTTGCTGTTTCCTCCTAGGACCTCTGATTTCCTCTGTGCAAGAGGGAATTATGACAGATATTAGGTTTTTAAACCATGCATGATAACTGTAGGTATATTCCCTTTCAACCATAGTTTTTAGGGCGTCTTTCTCTTCTCCTCTTAAAACAATTCAAAAATACAGTAATAAGGTTAATCGAAGTCGTATGTTACGAGCCTTAAGCTATCTGGGAAAAGGTTGGTGGAGGGTCTCTCTCCAGTAATCTGGATGTTTAGTGTGGTACCCTTTGGGTGACATACGAAACGTTCACTCCTGGGTCATAGTCTCTAGTGTGATGGAGATTGCGAACATCCTAAAAAACAGTTCTTTCGTAAAAAATTCAAACACACATTCAAACTCTGTTTTTGTCCTTTTGGACCCTTAATCTGGAAAACCCTTTCTTAAGGAGATAAAAAACTGTCATACAAACTTGCGTCTTCCGTAGCCCGAACTATGTTTGCTCTGATCTTTCATGCCGTGTGAAAGTACGTAGGCACGAGATGCGACATCTCGGCGAGCAACCTTCCCCCCTTTTTTACCCGTAGTTAGGCGAACTACGTTGACTCTGATTTCTCGTTCCAGACGAGAATACGTAGGCATAAAGTGCGATACTTTGCCGAGTCATTTTCTTTTATTTTTAGACCAGACCTTTAGAGTAGATAGATAAACACACCCCTAGACAGAAAACAAGCGTGGATCCCGTCGAGTACCACGGACGTGAGGGGTGTTAATACCTTCCCCTTGCGTAACCGACTCCCGAATCCAAGATTTGGTTGCGATGACCATCCTTTTCCCTCTTTGCGTTAGGTTTTCTCTGAGCGTTTCCTTTCCCTCTTTTGGGATAAATAACGCACGGTGGCGACTCTTCTGTCATTACCGGCGCTGATTTTCACAATAGCGACAGCTAGCGACTCTGCTGGGGACTGCGATGGTTCCCTATGTGAGTCTCGCCTTGGGTTTTCTTCCTAGCTGTCCGGGCCCGTCCCTAATAGCTGGCGACTCTGCTAGGGACTCCAACGGTTCCCTATGCGAGTCAATCCTAGCGCTTGTTTTCCCGTCTGGGGTTTTGTATGTATTTAGCTTTCTCTCTTTATTTTCAGTACTATATATGTTATTGTTATTGTGCTAGGGGTAGAGGGTTAGTTTGAGAGATAAGCCGTACCTGGGCTTGAGTGCACATAGACTTAGAAGTAGAGAGTAGTGGTTAGCCTGCTTGCTTTTCTCGCACCAGCTAGCTACGAAATCTGCACTCAAACGAGATTCTCTTTGATGGCATCTTGCCTAGCCCTTTGGGCTCGACAGGTTGTTGGATTTGAGGGTTGTCGACTCTGGGAACCTATCATTTGGGATTCGGCTAAGTGAGGCCTCTTCAAGGGATGATGATGCCACACCTTCTGGGTATCGTATCATCGCTCTTGAAAGTCTGCGACACTGATGACCGCATAGGATGCCGTACCTCGTCTGCGAGTTAAGTACATACTTGTGAGGGGTAGGTGGGTCTTTTTGCAGGAAAACTCTGGCCTCAGAACACCTGGTTTGTCTCTGTCAGTGAGAATTGATTGTAAGGGTTCTTTTGTGGTTGGTTTTGTGTGAGGAGAAGATCTGATGGTTCTCAAGTTGCAGTACAACACAACATAGTTCTTCAGCATTGCACTTGATCCCCTGTCTGCATATGCATTTGCATTTTCATGTTTACATTTCATTAACGTGTATTTATGTTGCAGGTTTACTTTTTCACCTCAGATTCTAGTGTTCTTCTTGCCAGACATGGAGTCCATGAAGAGGACAGTTGCTTACAGGTTGCCTTCTCCAGATATCAGTTCCTTGTTGCGGTTGGTTGCTCTAGCAGATCAGAGAGTGAGGGCTGAGTTTAGAGAGTCTTATGGGAAACTGCTCAGTTTGTTGTACAGACCTTCTGTGTTTGAGATGACTGGATTTTATACCTTGATGCAGTTTTACGAGCCTCAGTTGAGATGCTTCTTATTCCTTGATTATATTTTGGCCCCTACTTTGGAGGAGTATTCTAATATGCTAGGAGTTCCTGTGTTAGATCAGATGCCTTTTATTCACGAGGATACTGAGCCTGAGTTGGCTAAGATTGTTGAGATTGTCAATTTAGATGCTTCTGAGTTCCCCGGAGGTTTGGTCAAGCTGAATGGATTTTATGGTTTTCATCTTTCTTGCTTGGTTGAGAAGGCTACGCAGTGTGCGAAGGATGGATGTTGGATGGTCTTCAATGCTATTCTGGCTGTTTGCATTTATGGGGTTGTATTGTTCCCCAACTTGCCTGATTTTGTTGATTCAGATGCTTTCTTTATTCTTGCCTCGAAGAATCCAGTGCCTACTCTCTTGGGTGACGTTTATCATTCTATTCACTATAAGAATGAGAAGCGTCGGGGAAAGAATGTTTCTTGCTGTGTACCTCTTCTATACAGGTGGTTTCATGGACATCTTCCTAAGATGGGACCTTTTATGGATACTGCTGGTACTCTAGATTGGTCTTCCAGATTGATGGGATTGTGTGCTGAGAACATTGTTTGGTTTGATCGGAACCTGCTCGGAGTGAATATTATATATAGTTGCAGTGGCTTTCCGAATGTTCCTTTGATTGGACGGAAAGGTTGTATTAACTATAACCCTTCTCTGCTTATGAGACAGTTTGGCTATGCTTTGAGGGATTCTCCGGTTGAAGACGAGATACAAGAATCTCTGTATCTCACGGGTTTATTATATGGAGATGTTTTGGTCAGATTGAGGCATGCTTGGGATAATATTCACAGAAGAGGAAAGACATTGCTTGGCAAGAGTGACAATCGAGCTTATAATCCTTATCGGCTCTGGATCCATGAGAGAGTTAGGACTTCTTTGATGCCATATCATGCTGTAGAATCTTTATATCCTCCGGTGATTGAGGAACCTACTTCAGTAGAGATTGAGAAGTATAACAAGCTGCTGGCTGAAAAGGAAGAAATGCAAAGAGCAAATGAAGGGTTAGAGAAAGAGATTTTCCAGCTTCAACATGAGAAAAGTGAGGCAACCTTCACTTTGAAAAGAAGACTAAGATGATTAACAGGTTGGGTTCAGATTTGACTGAAGAGACCAGCAGGAGAGAGAAGGTAGGAGTAGCCTTGAATGGTGTTAGTAGTGTGCTTGCTACTAAGAAAGAGCTTCTGAACAAGGCTTATTCTCGACTTTCCAAATGGGAATTTTTGTGGAATGCCACGCTTACTAGCCGGAAGGAGCGTGAAGATAAGTTGAAGCTGCAGATTTCCCAGTTAGAGGAGTAGCTCAGCGCTAAGGATACGAAGATTGCTGAAGAGGCATCTCTTAGACGGCACGCTGAGTTTAGAGTGAGCAACATGGTCAAAGAAACGAGGGGTTGTGAACTGAAGGCTGGCTTCAAGAGATGCAGGCTTGATGAGTGTTTTGGCAAGGGAGCCTGTGTAGAGGATGCCAAAAGGCTGAGATCCACTGTTAGGCGACACGCATTACTGATACATGAACTGCTCTCTAGACCAGGTCATCCGGAGACGTTGAGGCTATTGGGAGATGTCCGGGCGCGCCATCCGTCTTGATTTATCTTTGCTTTTCTCTTGTAGTTTGTTATTCGTGCTTGTATTTTGACCATCGCCAGGCTTGTTGGTCGAGGTCTTTTCAGTTGTATTCGGTTGTATCTTTGTACTCTGCCTCATGGAATTTGTTTATGTATGAGGTTTCTGATTCTGCGCTTGCTTACTTGGGACTCCATTATCGTTATGGCTTCTTCTCCGGAACTAGAATCAGGGGGGGGGGGGGGGGAAATTAACCTGTTGCATATTTACACATGTGCATCTGCATATTCATATTGTATGGCAGGTACCTTTTTTTGAGCTCGAATCTTATCTCCTGCGTCTTTCAGGTTGTTTCAAGATTGACGAACAAAGAACTCACCAGTACGCTACAAGAAGCAACAATAAGAAGATCATGGATCAGGTACAAGTTGAGATGCTGGAGATCCGGGATAGGTTGGCCCAATTCATGCAGACTATGGAGGCTGTGGCCAAGGGCCAGGAACATCTTCAAACTCTGGTGCAACCGCTGCTGGCGCAAGCGGCTGGTAATACTGAATATAACTCTGTTCGTGTTGAGACCCCTCGCAGGGAGGAAGTGATACCAAATGCTGGTGAGAATGGTACTGGCAATGGCAACGACAACGCTGGTAACAGAAATGCTGATAATGGCAATGGGAACATGGAAACCAATAGGAATGTTGGTATCAATATTGGTTTCGGTGACAACAATCAGGGTTTTGGCTTTGGCAATCGGGATGGTAATGATGGCTTTAATAATCAGGGCTTCGGCAATGGAGGGTTTGGTGATAACAATCAAGGTTATGGTAATAATGGCTACGACAATGCTGGGTTTGGCAATGTGAATACCAATGGTGTTGGGATGGGTCCTTTCAAAACTGGCTTTGGGACAGCGGCTCCTAATTAAGAGCTTGGCAATCTGAGGTATGACCCCAGGTTTTTCCAAAGTGGTCATGGTCATGGTCGTAATGCTGCTTATGACGGGTATGGTAATAAGGGTCCGTACTGGGACAGAGATCGTCAGGAAGATGCCTTTTTTAGGCAAGGCATGGGTTTTGAGGGTCCCACTGATAACGATCAGAGGATTAAAATGCTGGAGGAACAGATAAGAGGTATAGCCAATCAAAATTCTGCAGGTTTGGACATGGCTACCATGGGGCTGGTTCCTGGGCTGAGGGTGCCATTGAAGTTCAAAGCTCCCACTTTCGATAAATATAAAGGGGAAACATGCCCACAGGTTCATGTGCATTCATATTACCAGAGGATGTCTGCTTACTCTGATGATGAGAAGATGCTTATGCATTTTTTTCAAGATAGTTTGTCAGGACCATCACTGGAATGGTACATGGGACTAGAGCCTGCACAGATCGGAAGTTGGAAAGAATTGGCTGATGCTTTCGTCAGACATTACCAATACAACAGTGACCTTGCGCCAAATAGGGTCCAGCTTCAAAGTCTTTCACAAAAGAATGGGGAGAGTTTCAAGGAGTATGCCCAGCGTTGGCGTGATCTTGCGGCAAGGGTCCAACCACCTATGGTTGAAAGGGAATTGATTGATATTTTTGTTGGAACATTCTCTGGGATGTATTATGATAAATTGCTCAATTGCTCGATGGGTAGTTTCTCTGACATGACACTCATGGGAGAACGGATTGAAAATGACATTAAAATTGGTAAGATTCAAGCCGGTGAATCGACCTCAGCTGGAGGTGCAAAAAAGGCCTTTGGTGGTATAAGACAAGGAGACGCCAGCGCAGTGTATGGTGGTCGAGGACGAGGTAGAGGTAGAAATCAGTATATTCAACAATAGGTTGCTAGTGTGATGATCCCTATACCACAACAACGACAACAACCACAACAATAGCAGCAACAACAAAGGCATAATCCTGCTCAGAGAAGGGTTCAGAATGGGAAGCCAAAGAGGGTATTTGATACACCCCCGTCAACGTATGCAGAACTGCTTCAAACGCTGTTAGGTTTGAATCTGGTTGAAAAGAGAACGTTGGACCCGCCCACAGGAGCGCTTCCTTACGGGTATGATGCTAGTAAGCATTGTGAATTTCATTCTGGGGCACCCGGACATGATATCGAGAGTTGTCATGCTTTTAAACACAAAGTCCAAGATTTGATTGATAGTAAAGTCATTAACTTCAGTCATGACGGTCCCAATATTGTACAGCAACCAATGCCGAATCATGGAGCGAATGCTATTCTGACAGAAGAAGATTTGGATTTGGTTATGGACGTAAATGATCTGAAGACGCCTTTAAGCTATGTTAAAAGCAGATTGTTAAAAGGAGGGGTCTTCCTTGGATGTGATGTGTACTATTTGGATTGTTGGACCCGACCAGAGGGATGTATTAATTTAAAGAGAGGTATTCAGGCCATGATTGACGAGGGAACTTTACAGTTTGACCGTACTGCTGTTGAGAAACCTGGTGAGGTAAGATTTGAAAAGCAAGGTGAGGTCGCGACAATTACAATCCCACGAAAGACTATTACGATATCAGCGCCCGCCAAGCGGCCAACTATCACGATAACGAAAGCAGGGCCCATTCCTTATGAAAGTAGGAAAGCCATTCCGTGGAATTATGGGTTGGAAGCTTTTTGCAATGGGGAAAAGATTAATGTGGATAGCCAGGAAGCAGGGGCAGTGGGAGATCTTGTTGGAGCAGGAGGCATGACCCGCAGTGGTAGAATTTTCACTTCACCTGAAATTGAGGATGAGAGGATTGCTAAAGGCAAAGCCAAAGTGAATGAAGGAGGACCTTCCCAGTCGAAAGAGAAAGAAACATCGGTCAAGGATGTAGAAGAGTTTATGAGGTTGATTCGCAAAAGCGACTATAAGATTGTGGAGCACTTGCAGCAGACGCCCTCCAAAATTTCAATACTATCTTTGTTGCTTTGTTCCGAGGCCCATCGGAATGCCTTGTTGAAAATCTTGGACACATCTTTTGTACCTCAGGAAGTAACTGTTAATCAGCTTGAGGGGGTACTGGCGCATGTGAATGCCGGACACAGCCTGGGATTTACTGACTTTGATTTGACGCCTAGAGGTCGGGATCATAATATGGCTTTGCATATTTCATTGGAATGTCGGGGCATTGTTATGTCGCATGTTCTTGTAGACACCGGATCATCTTTGAATGTGTTTCCGAAGAAGGCTATGATGAAGCTAGATTTCTGAGGAATCATATGCACGCCAAGTGACTTGGTCGTGAGGGCTTTTGATGGGACCAGAAGGTCGGTGTTTGGGTCCATAACGTTGCCACTCCAGGTCGGGCCAGAAGTGTTTGACACTGTGTTCTACATCATGGACATACGTCCAGCTTACAGCTGTTTACTTGGGCGACTATGGATACATTCTGCAGGGGCTGTGACGTCCACACTGCATCAGAAGCTTAAATACATGGTCGGGGATAGTGTTTTTACTATTTGCGGAGAGGAGGACATTCTGGTTAGTCATCTTTCGTCATTCAAGTACGTCGAAGTGGATGGGGAAATCCATGAGACGCCATGCCAAGCCTTTGAAGGGTTGCACATCAAGGACAAGTCTCATGTTCCCAGCAAAGGGCCAGAGGTGGCCATGTCTTCTTACAAAGACGCTCAGGCAGTGGTTCAGGCCGGAGAAACCAAAGGATGGGGCCAAGTCTTGGAAATTCCTGTCAAGATGGACAAGTTTGGGTTGGGGTATCGCCCGACATCATCATCTTCCACATCATACGTGCCAAAGTTCAAAGGGCCAGTGGTGATCACTCCAGGTGGAGTCTATTATGAAATGATTAATGCTATTTCCGATGCTGAAGACGAAGATAGTGACTGCGATATGGACTCGTGGATCAAGCCCAGCGTGCCAGGACAGAGCCTATGCAACTGGTCTATCCAGGAACTTGTTCAAGTGACTACAAAACAGTAATGATTTGTTTTCTCGATTATTGTATAATCCTGTGTCCTACCCGGGGCATAATGATTCTGTTTTTAGGGCTACCTGCTTATGTGTGTACTTTGTTTAATCATTAAATAAATGCGTTTTTCTCATGCAAATGTTGTGATCCTTGTTTTTCCTGTTTTTGCTTTTAACAATAAAATGGCAACGTGGTTATGTGCTTTGTTTGCATTATTTGAAACATTTAACCATTCTCATTGCAGGATTCATATTTCAGACGACACCGATCACGAACTTCCTATGACTCGCTTCGACTTCGAGCACCCGATATTTCAAGCAGAAGAAGAGATTGTTGAGGATAATGACTTATCAAAAGAGCTGACTCGACTTTTGAAACAAGAAGAGAGAATCATTCTGCCTCATCAGGAGGAAATTGAAATTATCAACATGGGGTCCGAAGAGGTTGTCAGGAATATCCGGATAGGGGCTGCACTGCAAAGTGATATCAAGCAAAGTTTGATCGAGATGCTTCGAGAGTATAGTGATATCTTTGCTTGGTCTTACGAAGATATGCCTGGTTTGGATACTGATATGGTGGTTCACCGTTTGCCATTGCATGAGGAATGTCCACCGATTAAGCAAAAACTCAGAAGAACAAGACCAGATATGGCCGTGAAAATTAAAGAGGAAGTTCAGAAACAGTGGGACGCCGGTTTTCTGGCTGTTACAACTTATCCCTCATGGGTCGTCAATATAGTACCTGTACCAAAGAAAGATGGTAAGGTGCGGATGTGCATGGGCTATCGATATTTGAATAGGGCAAGCCCAAAAGACGACTTTCCGCTTCCTCATATTGATGTGCTGGTCGACAACACCGCTCAATTCTCTGTGTTTTCCTTCATGGACGGCTTTTCGGGCTATAATCAGATAAAGATGGCGCCGGAG
The DNA here is from genome assembly GCA_963859935.3 of Lathyrus sativus. Classification (NCBI taxonomy): domain Eukaryota; kingdom Viridiplantae; phylum Streptophyta; class Magnoliopsida; order Fabales; family Fabaceae; genus Lathyrus; species Lathyrus sativus. The sequence continues at coordinate 391,867,519 of OZ012740.1, forward strand.
GATATGGAGAAAACAACTTTTATTACCCCGTGGGGAACATTCTGCTACAAAGTGATGCCCTTTGGTTTGAAGAACGCCGGGGCAACATATCAGCGAGCTATGACAACACTCTTTCATGACATGATGCATAAAGAGATCGAAGTCTATGTTGACGATATGATTGCCAAATCCCAGACGGAGGAAGAGCATCTGGTCAATCTTCTGAAATTGTTCAAGAGGCTTAGGAAATTCAGGCTGAGGCTGAATCCTAACAAGTGCACCTTCGGGGTGAGATCTGGTAAGCTATTGGAGTTTATTGTTAGCGAAAAAGGAATTGAGGTTGATCCTGCTAAGATAAAAGCAATACAAGAATTGCCAACGCCGAAAACCGAAAAAGAGGTTCATGGTTTTTTAGGGAGATTGAATTACATAGCTCGGTTCATATCTCATCTAACGACCACGTGCGAGCCATTATTCAAGTTATTGAAAAAAGATCAGGCTGTGACTTGGAATGAAGATTGTATTTGACGGTTCTTGAGAAAAGTATGGGTTGTGTTCTCGGTCAACATGACGAGACTGGACGTAAAGAGTATGCGATTTATTACTTGAGTAAAAAGTTCACAGATTGTGAGTCCCGTTACTCAATGCTCGAAAAGACGTGTTGTGCGCTAGCCTGGGCTGCCAAACATTTGAGGCAATACATGCTAAATCATACAACCATGCTAATTTCAAAGATGGATCCAATCAAATACGTGTTTGAAAAGCAAGCACTTTCTGGAAGGATTGCCCGATGGCAGATGGTACTGACAGAATATGATATTCAGTATGTTTCTCAAAAGGCTATTAAAGGTAGCGTTCTGTCAGAGTACCTACCTGAACAGCCAATTGATGATTACCAGCCGATGAAGTTTGATTTTCCTGACGAGGATATCATGTACTTAAAAATGAAGGACTGTGAGGAGCCGTTGCCTGATGAGGGTCCGGAGCTGGGTTCCAAATGGCAATTGATATTTGACGGTGCTGTTAATTCATATGGAAGTGGAATAGGGGCAATCATTACTACTCCCCATGGGTCGCACATCCCATTCACCGCCAGATTGACCTTTCCAGTTACCAACAATGAAGCCGAATATGAAGCATGCATTATGGGGCTCGAAGAAGCTATTGATCTGAGAATTAAAAATCTTGATGTGTACGGAGACTCTGCTCTAGTTGTGAATCAAATCAAGGGAGAGTGGGAGACTCGTCAGCCCAATCTGATACCCTATATGAATTATGCAAGGAGGTTGTTACCTTTCTTTGACAAGGTGGAATTGCACCATGTACCACGAGCAAAAAATCAGATGGCAGACGCTCTCGCGAAGTTGTCTTCAATGTATAAAGTTAACTTCTGGAATGAGGCTCCCAGGATAGTTATCTCTCTCCTTGATATGCCCGCTTTCATATTTGCCATTGAAGAAGCTTCCGATGGCAAACTGTGGTATTATGATATCCAGAATTTCCTGAAGAACCAAGAGTATCCGGCTGGGGCATCCAGTCGTGATCAGAAGACTCTTAGGAGATTAGCTGGCAATTTCTATTTGAATCCGGATGGGGTTTTGTACAAGAGAAACCATGACTTGGTGTTGTTGCGATGTGTGGACGAGAAAGAGGCTAAGTTGCTCATGGAAGAGATCCACGAGGGCACATTTGGCACGCATGTCGGCGGACATGCAATGATGAGAAAGTTATTACGAGCCGGGTATTATTGGCTGACAATGGAAACAGATTGTTTCAAGTTTGCAAAGAGGTGTCATAAATGCCAGATTTATGCAGACAAGATTCATGTGCCTCCGAGCCCTCTGAACGTTATGTCATCACCTTGGCCTTTTTCCATGTGGGGAATTGATGTGATTGGGAAGATTGAGCCCATGGCATCCAACAAACATCGTTTTATCTTGGTAGCTATTGATTACTTCACCAAATGGGTTGAAGCGGCGTCGTATGCTAATGTTACCAAGCAGGTGGTAGCCAGATTTATCAAGAAGGATATTATCTGCAGATATGGAATCTCGGAGCGGATCATCACTGACAATGGTTCGAATTTGAATAATAAGATGATGAAGGAATTGTGCCAGAATTTCAAGATTGAACATCACAACTCTTCTCCTTATCGGCCCAAGATGAATAGCGCTGTTGAAGCGGCCAATAAAAACATAAAGAAGATCGTTCATAAGATGGTTGTGACCTACAAGGACTGACATGAGATGTTGCCTTTTGCTTTGCACGGTTATCATACGACGATACACACATCAACTGAGGCAACTCCTTTTTCCTTGGTATATGGTATGGAGGTTGTCCTACCATTGGAGGTTGAGATTCCTTCTTTGAGGGTTTTGCGCGATGTCCAACTTGATGAGGCAGAATGGGTGAAAGATAGACTGAATCAGCTCAGTTTAATGGATGAGAAGAGATTGGCTTCTCTGGCATATGGTCGGCTGTACCAAAGCCGGATGAAGAAAGCTTATGACAAGAAGGTGTGTCCTTGAAGCTTTCAGACGGGCGATCTTGTGCTGAAAAAGATTCTCCCACCACAATCAGATCACAGGGGCAAATGGACTCCCAACTATGAAGGTCCATATGTCGTTAGAAAGGTTTTCATAGGGACAAGATGAGCCTTACTGTTGTCCACCATGGATGGTGAGGATTTTACATCCCTTGTGAACTCGGACGCAGTTAAAAAATACTTTGCTTAAAGAGACCCGCTGGACAGAAAAAGAAAGTCCAGGAAAAATTGGGGCATCCCGGCGAACCATAAAAAAGGAATAAAAGGTTCGGGCAAAAGTTAGGGATAAAATTGAAAAAATGTACACCCGCGAAGTTGAAAACATGAAAAGGGCGACTCAGGCAAAAAAGGGTATCCTGGTGAATTGAAAACCCACAAAGGGCGGTTCACGCAAAATTTAGGGATTTGAAAAAGCAAATGACTGCGGTCCGAGTTTGATATTGCGTTGCTTAGTGGTTTGGGAGTACCCGAGGTTCGTATATCCAAAACAATCTCTTTTGAAGATCGAGTATCGGGAAAGCGTCAGAGTCAGGCGAGTCATAGGAGGATCAGCTCATGGTGTTCGTCTGTACCACGTTGCCGACATGTATACAAATTTTCTTTGTACTTCTGTAATACTTGTATTTTGCTTGTGCGTAACTTCCTCTTTTCAGGAGTTGCATCCAGTGTACAAAATTTTTCCTATTTACAGGCCCATTGTCAATAAAGCATGTTATTCAGTACTTGATGTTTGTTCTTTACTGTTTGTGAAGTTGTTCAGTACATGATGTTTGTTCTTTACTGTTTTGTTTGTGAAAAACGTCGATGTTTTTGATAAACTTGCATGTACATAAACTTGCTGGCCCTTGCCAATAATTGCTAAAACTTCGAATTGACTGAACGAATGTCACGGATACTAACCGGGATAGATCTTGCTGTGTAGATTTGTTCTATCTCGTTTGTGTTTTGCAGGGTTCTCACCTTTGAAGCAAACGGTCAAGGAATTTGTGTTTCCCCAGCCAGAGTCCTGTGACATAGTGATTGTATCGCTCCTCAGCCGATGGAAGTCACATCTTATCCCAGAGAAAGTTGATATGGCACTTATCCCTATTGGATGTGGGGTTGTCCTCCCCAAAAGAGTATTCCCCAGGAAAGCTACCAAAAGAGTATCCCCAGTGGATCTGGATGTCCCCAACAGGAGGTGCATTCCCAACAGTGAGTATGTACACAATCAACCCTCAGCATGGGTAATTCCCACAGAATATAACCAAGTTGTCTTTGGTTCAGAAGGATTATCCCCACGCAGGACTGTGTTTTTCCTTCTCCCTAGCAGGTTGTCATTCTTTCGTCAGGATGATCATCCTCAGCAAAGTTCGTAATTTCAAACTTGTGAGCCATTCCCCAACAGGATGGTTATCTCCAGCGGAGTTGGTTTCACCTGTCCAACATTTATTTTGCTGGAATATGCCTGTGATACCCGTTCATCCCTAACGAATTTGGTTTTGTCTTCAGCATTTATTTTGCTGAAGCGCCTCTTGGCATCTTTGCATTTTGCATATATCATCATATTTCATCTACCCAAATGCGTAGCATTTTCATGCCGTATGGAGCATTACGCCATTGTCAAACATACGCATTTTGAAACATAAGCCAGGTTGGTTACCTCCTTGTTTTCAGGTGTTACTCCTTGCAGAGGAGTGGGATTCTTGCTCAGAAGGATTTCTAGATATTCAAATTCTCGGCGTGAGATAGGTGATGATAACATTCGTCCCCTAACAGAGTTTCTTGGTTAAGTTTCCCTCCTTCCCCAGTGGAATTCTTCTCAGGTTGCTGTTACGTCAGCGTTAAAAGATTTCATGGCTTAAACTTTTGGAGTTATCGCTAGTGATTTCCCCAGTAGAGTTTTTCCCCATAGAGTTGTTTGATTAGATTTCTCGTATCCCCAGTAAAGTATTCTTCAGATCGACGTACAACAGTTTTGAAAATCTTAAAGTTGTTACCCGTGTTGACGGAGATCCTTACCCGTGTTGACAGAGAGCTTACGAGTTTTACCCGTGTTGACGGAAATGTTACCCGTGTTGACGGAGATTTTACCTATGTTGACCCGTGTTGACAGATAGTTTTACCCGTGATGGACGGAGATCCTTACCCGTGTTGGCGGAGATTTTACCTATTTTGACCCGTGTTGACGGAGTTGTTACCCGTGTTGATGGAGATTTTTACCTGTGTTGACAATGATCGTTACCCGTGATTGACAGAGTCGTTACTCGTGATTGACGGAGTTGTTACCTGTGTTGACAGAGATTGTTATCCGTGTTGACGGAATTGTACCTGTGTTGACAGTGATTGTTACCTGTGTTGACGGAGTTGTTACCCGTGTTTACGGAGTTGTTATCCGTGTTGACGGAATTGTACCTGTGTTGACAGAGATTGTTATCCGTATTGACGGAATTTTACCTGTGTTGACAGTGATTGACGGAGTCGTTACCCGTGATTGACGGAGTTGTCCCCAGTGAAGTCGCCAGTGATTATTATCCGTGTTGACGGAGTCATTACCTGTGATTAACAGAGATTGTTGAAGGTGAGATAATACTTAGAGGGGGGGTGAATAAGTATGAAAAATTAAGACTTGAAAATAATCACACAATTATTTTTATCCTGGTTCGTTTAAACAACTACTCCAGTCCACCCTTCCTAGAGTGATTTGCCTTTCTCAACAAGGACTTAATCCACTATTAAATCAAACTGATTACAATAGTAACACCTAAGAACAACAGTTCTTAGTCTTCTCAAGAGCTACTGATTCCAACTGAATCCTCTTAAGGAATAACCTTTACAATCAATGTAAATTAAATACAAGAGTATTAATGCTTCTATAAAGCTTTTATCACAACAATGATTTTTCTCTTAAGTTTAAGTACAATAAATTCTAAGAAGAATAAGAATGAATGAGAGCTTAGAATATAATGATTTCTTTTCAGCAAATTGTGTAACTGAAGAAAGTGGTGAAGTTCTCCTTTTATAGGCAGCTGATCCAAGCAAGCTGAGCGTTGAAAAGAGAGTCCCAAAAAGGTCTGAGCCTTTTTGTCTTCACATCAAGTGACCTTTCCTAGAAGTAGATGGCACAGAAAAATCCTTTTTCTCTGTGTAAGTGTGTCTAGCACAAATGAGGAAAGAGACGTTGAATAACTCCAACGGATATATTCTTGAAAATTACTTCTTCAGTTTTTCAGCAAGTTCTTCAGATTCTGAATGGATCAAAGTCTTCTAATGATAATCATAACTATGCTGTATCAGAGTCTTCTGCAGCATGTGTGCTTTCAGCGTGTTGATCATCAGAGCATATTTGACACAGAACTTCAGTACTTGGCAGCGTTGGTACTTTCAGAAACTTCTGTAGACTAATGCTTTGAGAAACTCTTCAATCAATATTCTTCTATGCTTCAGATGCTTCAGTTTCAGATGCTTCTGATTATCTTCAGATGCTTCTGACTCAGAATGTTCTGGAGCTTCTTGCTTCAGATCCTTCTGGAGACTACGCTCAGGATCTTCTGTAAGGAGCAATCAGATTCTTCTGTAAAGTGCATCTGGCGCTTTCAGATTCAGGATAATTTCTTGTATTCAAAACAGATTTGCTTCTAGAGAGTTAATTTCATTTCAATCTGCAGTAAAACTCTCAAACAAATTTTAGAGTTTATAATTCTTAAATATAAATTTCCTAACAATTATCATCAAAACAAAGAGTTATTATTAAGAACCAATCTGTGTTCTAACAATCTCCCCCTTTTTGATGATGACAAAAAGTATCAGAAATTTTATTTAACTGAACATAAAGAATTATAACTCCCCCTGAGATGATGAATCTCCCCTGAATTAAATATGAAATAGGAATAGAAACTTCCCTTTTTGTCTTGAGTAATCTTCAGAGTTAGATCTTGTTTGTTCTTATAACAATTTAGGGTCAGAATATCTTGCAGATATAAGATTCAGAGTTTGATAAAAAAGCAAATGATCTGAGAGACTCAGAGATTCTTTTATAGAGTGTTCTTATCAAATGATCTGAAATAGTCAATTTAAATATTAGATAGAATAGATATGTCTGAAGATTCATTCTAGTGAAGTTATATTAAACAGTTCAGATCTTTATTTTCTCCCCCTTTTTTGTCATAAGCAAAAAGTAAAAACTTTTAAAAAGACAAATAAAAGGAACAATAAATAGATAATTCAATGGAGAAGAACAGATTCATTCAAAATAATAGTGTAAGAGTACATAGGTAAACATCAGAAGATATAACAATAAAATTCAGATGCAAACAACAGATGCACAAACATTAGAATGAGAGAAAGAAAAAAAATAATCTAAGAGTGTTTTGACAAAAGCATCTTCAATAGGTCTGTGATCTCAGATGATGATTGCTCTTGCTTTGACATCCACTTAGTCATTGTCTCATTCTTCTCATCTTGTTTTGACATCCACTCTGTCATGTCCTCAGATTTCTTATCTTGCTTTGCCATCCAAGATTTTATTTCAGATTGACCAGCCTCCAGAGCAGCAATCTTGTCTTCAAAGTCTGGATGTTCTGACTTTATCTCAGATGAAGAAGGTGGAGGTTCTGCAGCCTGAACAGAGTCAATTGCCATAGGTTCTGTAGATCCTGAAGAGGGTTCTACCAGAGTCATAGTCAATGTATTGGCAGTAGATTCTGTTGGAGGAGGAGGAGCATCTAGACGAAGCAGAGGTTCAGTTTTGTTGACAGTCCAGAATTGAGTCCTTTCAGCTCTGAGCTTTGCATCATCAGAACAGGTGTTCTTTGGATTGGAAGCTACAGTGTTGAATCTATTGATGAATCCTTTCCAGATGATGTTAGTTTCATTTGCATCCATAGTTTCAGAGCATCTCTTCTGAACAGTACCTAAAGACATCTGTATTTCTTGCAAAAATGTTTGAAATAAATGATCAATATTAATTCTGGGTGGTGGTTTAAGCAAGGTTTCCAGAGTCATATGTTTAGGTTTGGGAGTTGGTGGTAACATTGATTTTTGGATGGAAATCAGAGGAGGGGGATAATATGGAATGAAAGGAATTTCTGGTTTTTGAGGTAAGGATCTGTTTAAAGCATTAAGCAGATTAGGTTTTGGTCTTGTGCGTGGGAAAACATCATCAAAGGGTTCATTAGAATATGGTATGAAAGTAGAGGATGATGTTTGAACAGATGCAACTGTGTTATCAGATGCAGATTGCAGAGCTGAAACAATAGCTTTACCAGAGGTTCCAGATATTGTTGCTAAAGATCCTACATTATTCATTGAATGAATATATGAAAGGATTACAGATGGAAGGGCCTGTCTGAGTTTCGGTTTCAGAGGGTTCAGGGGTTCAGAAGGTTCAACTCTATCATAAAAATCTTTCAGTTTGAAACCATAAGATAGATTATGATAAAGAGAAGAAACTTGGGCACAAGATATACCAGATGATGATGGAATGGAAGTGGGAACAATCATCTCAGATGATGGTGCAGGTGGAGGCATAGGATCTGGAATGGGAGTTTTAGCAGGTATGGTTGATTCAGGTTCAGGTTCAGGTTCAGGTTGGTTCATATCAGAGTATTTGGATGGAGAGACAAGAAAATCTGGGTGAATTTCTGATTCAGATGAATTGGAGGATGTTGTAGGTGTACAAGAGGTAGAAGAGACTTGAAACACTATTTTTAATGGAGTGATGTCAAGAACTTCTGTCTCAGGGATATGGGTAGGTTCTGAAGGAGTATCAGATTGTTTGGATGGTAGTTCTGATGAAACAGGAGCAGACGTTACTTTAGTGGGTTTAGAAGTAACAGGTGCAACAGGTTCAGAAGATGGATTATTTGATGGTGGTATGACAGAGTCTTTTTCTGGTTGAACTTTTGTGGTTTGGTTTTCTGGATGTTCAGAAGTTTGTGGTTGATCAGAGTTTTGTTTTTCAGATTGTTGTTGTTGTTTTGATGGTTGTGGTTCTGATGGTTGTGGTTCTGTTGGTTGTGGTTCTGTTGGTTGTGATTCTGATGGTGATGGACGTGGAATAAAGTGTTTGATGTGTATTTTGGGTTGAGATGATTTTGATACAGAAGCAGTGTGTTGTTTTTGAGGTGAGACAGAACTAGGGGCAGCAACAGAAGTTGTTTGAGTAACAGGTGGTTGTGGAACAGACTTAATAGTTGAATCATTAATGACAATATTTTTAGAAATTACAGGAGTCTTAGTACCTTTTACTTTAATCCTCTTGGCAGATGCAGAGGCAGCTTCTGCAGAATCCTTTCTCTTTAAGAGATTCTTGGGCTTCTCAGCAGTCTTTACCTTCTTCTGGACAGGTTCAGATTCTTCTGCAGGCTGAGTCCTTTTCCTCTGAAGTGGTACTTCTTCTTCTTCTCCTGCATCTAGTAGTGGTTGTTTGACAAGCTGAAACACATTAGCTGGAACAGGTATTCCTTCCCTTTTGCATTCCTCTATATACATCAGCACAATATGTCTGGGTTCTTCAGCAAAGAATAGAGGAAAGTCAGATACTGGAACCCTCTTATTCAAATCAGACATATTCAGCCTCTTTGGAGCAGTAGTGAGTTCATCTACAATTTTGAGTCTCAGAAGACTTTTAGCGTTCAAAGGCTTTCCCATAATAAACTCTAATTCCTTTGTAACCCCAGCATCGTACAGAGCAGCCACTAAACCATTTTCAGTGAGAAGATCTGAGATCAATCTTCCAAATGGGATCAAAGTCCTGATCTTCTGGCCTTTTTCTTTTACAGATTCTCTAGATGCATTGATGTGATTCCACAGATTCATGAACAGAATGTAAGGAAGATCTACCTTGTTGCTCTGACTAAGGCAGTACATAAAATAGATCTGTTCATTTTTGACATAATCTGGGGAATTGGTTGACTTCCTGTGATGTATGCATCCCATGAAGATCTTGGCCCAGATCTTGTAATCAGGCTTCAGATCTTTGAATCTGTTAGAAGCTTGTCCAGCAGTCATAACTTCTTCATAAACCTCTTCCATATCCACACGCCCAGCTGGCAAGTGGGAAACACCATCTGTTTCTTCATAACCTATCAATCTTCTTATCAGATCCTCTGTGATGATAATCTCTTTTCCCAGCACAGATGATAAAATAAACTTGGGATAAACAGATGCATGAATCCAGAATTCCTTCACAAGGAGAGGGTAAACTGGTCCAAACAACCTATCAAAGTATTTAACCCATCCTTGAGCTCTAACAATGGAACGAAAATCAAACCCATTATCAGCAAGAGAGTCAAACTCAACCATGGATTCACACAAGACTTCTAGTTTATCAACAGGTGTTAGAAGTGTTCTCTTGGGAGGAGAATATGGAGCAGCACCTAAGTTATCTGAAGTCACAACAGCCATTGTAGATTGGAACTGAGCAGTTATTGATGAAGAAGACGCCATTGAAGAATTATTTTTCAAACACTTAGGTTTTGGGTTTTTATGCAGAGAGAATAAGAGATGAAAACGCATGTAAATTCTGAGAGTGAAAAGTGTGAAAGTGAATACACAATAAGTATTTATACTAAACATTTAGGCACATCAAAAGTCAGAAAAACGCACGTTTGAGCAAGCATTAAATGAAGAGAATAAAATCATTTCAAACATTAAATGCTTCTGACAATTTGGGGGGGGAAAACCAAGATTCTTACTATTCAAATTTCACCTCAAACGTCTCTTCAGTTATGTACACGCCACCTCTTCAGTTATGTAAACGTCTCTTCAAGATTCCTTTCTGTTATCAGATCTTCTGAAGTTGTTGAACTTCTTTCCCTTGTGCTTCCAGAGTTTGTTAATCCTTCTGGACAACATGGATAACTCATCTTCTTCTTCAGAAGAAGATTCTTC